>CM028345.1:25070580-25733975 GCA_016618105.1 Dendrobium huoshanense
TTGCACATATTATATAAAAATTATGTATATAGCATGTTTAAAACTTATACATGGTGTGTATAATCCTTATATATGGCGTATAAACTTTTACATAATGTGCATAAACTTGTTCATAGTTTGTATAATCTTTATACATAGTGTATATAAACATGTGCATAGTCTGTATAATGCTTGTACATAGGGGGTGTTAAAGTTTGAATAAACTCTTATATAGTGTGTATAAGTTTATAAAATAGTGTGTATAATGCTTCTACATAGAAAAGTTTAAACTTGTACATAGTGTGTATAATGCTTGTATATAAACTTATACATAGTGTATAATGCTGGTACATAGCATCTATAAAACATGTATAAACTTGTACATTGTGTGTATAATGCTTGTACATAGTTTTCTAATGCTTAATATATATATTACAAAACACATACATAGTGTGTATAATGCTTGTACATAGCATATATAACTTGTATATAGTGTGTATAAATTTGTATATTTCGTGTATAAACTTATACATAGTGTTTATTATACTTGTACATAGCATGTACAAATTTGTATATAGTGCGTAAAATACTTGTACATAGCGTGTATAAACTTGTATAATTCATGTAATTGCTTGAACATAGCATATATAAACTTGTACATAGTATGTATAATACTTATATATACCAACAGAATGTGCATTAATGCTTATATATAGTGTGTATAAACATATACATAGTGTGTATAATTCTTATTTATAGTGTGTAAAATGCTTCTATATCGTGTATAAACTTATACATAGTGTGTATAATACTTGTATATTGATTGTAAACCTTATACATAGTGTGTATAAAACTTATATGTAGTATTTATAATGCTTATATATAGTATGTACAAACTTATACATAATATGTATAATAAGATTATACATAGCGTGAATAAAACTTGTACATAGAGTGCTAAGCAAAATTTAGAATAACGTGTATAAACTTCTACATAGTATGCTAAATATTTGACTTATATGTAGTTGTGTATAATATTTTTAACCAGCTGATAGTAGCACAACTACATGCAGTGAATCACTGTGAGCTGGGTGCGGTTTTGAATTAGGTGTAATATTTTACCTATTAGGAAACATGTTGACATTGACTTTTTTGTTTGAAAAAAATCATATTGGTGAATTTTTGTTGAAATTTGCTTGTAGTCCTAAGCTCGGTTCTTTGTGAGTTGCTTTGTCCTTAGGCACTGCTGCATAAATACCAACTCGTGAATATTGACCACAAAATTAACTGAATATATTGATCCCTAGAATTTATTTTGGATAAGCTGATTTGATATTATTGTTTTGTAGTAAGGTGAAACATATTTTCGTTGTGTTCAAAGCCTTCCATACCTAATATTCTGATCTTTCTTTCAAACAAGCAAAAAACATTCCTCTGCATATAATCCATTCCAGCCACCAACACACCATCAAACAAATTTATTAGATCATACCTAATAATATATAATATTTGTTCTTTTTTGTTTTGTTTTGTTGAATCCGTTGGGGCTGGTTGTCTGCTTCGTTTGTTTTCCCAGTTAAGCAGTTGAAACATTGGTTAATTTTGTTTCTACTTCTGCTTAAGATAAAGATGATGCTCTCATGCCCTCTTGTGAGTGTTTGTTTTAAGTTGCAGGCAAGCACAGTCATGCTTGTGCAATTAAAAAAGGAAACTTTTATTCTTCAATGAATCCAACCATTTTTGCTTCTCCGACTTCATATGTCTTGAATAAGCTAGTTCCCCTCATCATTTCATGCCACTTGTCTTGAAATTTCGTAGTTGGGGCTCGCCTGAAAATCCCTCTGCTACCAGCTGAATGTGAAATTCACATTCTTCAAATACATTGGCTTCTTGAACTCCTGTACTAGATGAAGTTAATTTTTCCCTTTTACATCTGAAGAATCTCCTGTTCTCCACTACCTCTTATGTGGTTAAAATGCTAATAATTGTTAACAATTTCTTTTCTTCATGGTTCATTGTTTTAATATAAATGCTATATTACCATGTTGCAGGTTCACAAGATCACTTTCTGAAAAGAATACCGCAGGACGCCGGATGGGGTATACTGTAACAGGCATTGTGTTGGGAATGCTAACTTCTATGTTCTGCATCATTCTAATCAAGATACTTCATGCTGCTGTGCCTTCCCTTGCCAGGCAATGGAACTCTACGAAGTACTTGATACAGTCTTTCCGTCGAGCATGCCTGCTTGTTGCCTATTTCTCTGCTGTTGGTTTGCTTCTATTGCAATATAAAAAAATAATCGGCCTCAGACAGCTAGATATTAACTCTAATATGTGAGGCCAAATCATCTAATTATTTCAGTGAATCGTATATTTGTTACATATGATTAAGAAAGTCATGTACATGTATCAGGTAGCTTTATAAAAAATATCTTTACTTTGGAGCAAATGGAAGCAATATCATTAATTTGGGCTCTTATGAAATACTGGCAACAGTGCTATAGTGATTACCAATTTCTGCTTCAATCAGCCTTCTTT
The DNA here is from genome assembly GCA_016618105.1 of Dendrobium huoshanense. NCBI lineage: Eukaryota > Viridiplantae > Streptophyta > Magnoliopsida > Asparagales > Orchidaceae > Dendrobium > Dendrobium huoshanense. Next base: position 25,073,100 of record CM028345.1, read on the forward strand.
GTAGAGGGAAGTGTTTCATGAACTCTTCTTTGCCATTCTGTTTAATTGTTTACTTGTAATTTAATTGCTTGACTAAATTAATTATAAAATAGAAGAAGTCTGTGAATTAGAATGTTAATGACTTGGCAATTAGTGACAATTTTGGATGGAGATTTTAATGGAATGATCCAATTATTTCGGAAGCATTAGAGTACCAGCATATATGCAGTCCCATCTTTAGCTTATTTTTGATGACTTGAGTTTGTGAAGTCCTATCTATAGCTTTCTTCGATTTTGAAAGAAAAAAAGGGTGGGTTTTCTCCTTCGTTAAATCTTATGCTTTGTTGTGGATTGATAAAATGGAGGCAGTAGAGGGAGAGATTTTTATCCTAGCGATGTATGAATATTTAGCGCACAAATAAATAGTTCAAAGTAAGTGAATACTAGGAAATTTTTGAGTAGAAAATTTGAAAAGGAAAAAATGATCGGGCTTTGCTTTTGAGTTTGAATTAAATTGATTTTGATGTTGTTGGATTTGTCTTATTGAGAAATTTAATTTGATTGTAAGTTTGTTGAAATTAGAGTTCTGTGGGCTTTGAAAGTTCGCGCCCCGGCTTTTTGGTGGATCTCTTTCTTTTTTCTTCGGGTTGTCGAGGAGAGTTTAAACGCTCAAGTTTTTAGGAACATTTTCAAAATGCATATTGTGTTTTAAATAAGGCACTATTTAGAGATTTCATCCTCATTTTTTGATGATTTTATGATCTGAGTTCATGTTTCCTATAGGTGCAAGTCCTTATAGTTAATTACCTCTCTCGATATCAGGAGAGAACTTTCATCAAACGGATACGTGGTATCTAGCGTATGGTAGTAGCAGGGCTTTGATATGCCACATTGCATTGAAATTGGATGGTGGGGGAATGATGATAGACCTTATAAGGATCCCATAGTTTCATAATACTAAGTTATCATGATCCTTGGTCTACTTGGTTAGAGGAGGTAGTCGACCTAATCTAATAGAAGGATTATTGTCAGCAGTCATGAGTTGTATTATCCAAGGGTATATTGTAAACCTGGGGTGAGTATTAGTCTAAGGAGATAAATTTAAATCCACCTTAGCTAACATAGGGCTTTGTGCCCTATTAATTATATCCTATTGATTCATTATTGAAAGAATTAGCAACATTGAGGAATATACGGGCGCTTACCATGACCATAATATAATGGTGTTATTTGGCGATAAAACCATCCAATTAGAGGGTTTCGGTCATAACCATTTACATATGGTGTCATTTGGCGGTAAAATCACTGGTTGGAAGACACGTGTCACGTCATTTCTAGTATGAGACAAATTGAGAATGAATCCTAATGATACTCTTGACTATATATCTACTCTTTGTGAGCTGAAGTGTTTTTTTTTTTTATATTTTTTCACCTCAACAAGCTATTGAGGGTGGATTTGTATTTTGCTTTTAAGCGTTTTGGTGATTTATTTTAATTTTAAATATTTAAATTTTTGGGTAATTTTTGGAATTTTTTATTTTCATGGACATTTGGGAGTTTGAGAGGCATTTTTTAATGTATATGGTCCCCTCCGGTTGAGATTTTCTATTAACACGGCTATCATCGGGGTATTTATGGGCATTTTTATTTTTTTCGGTTGAACATTGTCGACTACATCAACATTCCGATAGAGGATCGGGTTCATTATCGGCTTTCTATATTTTTTAATGAATTTTCTTGTTATAGACCTTAAAGGTCTGATATGAATGTATAAAATAAATATCACAATCGATGTTGTGACCATGTATTTGTTTGATAGTTTGAGCCATGTCGACTCCTATTTATTCACATAGAAGGATTGGGCTCAAACTTAGGCTCATTTTTTGACTCGCGCAACCTTCTCAGAAGTCACATATATTAAATATGCTCGTCAGGGCCCATGTGGGTCTATACGTTTATATGTGTCTTGAATAATGCATTTGCATGACATGTTTATATAGCGGTGTTGTGTGCAATATAATGGATATATGCATCATATTTGTATGTGTAAGCATATATCAATATTTCACATTTTTGTGCACCGACTTAGTGTGGCAGCATACGATATGAATATATAATGCAGATTTGTCTTGCGTATTTTCTTTCATAATGGTGATGCGTACATGTGCGATACATTTGCACGTAAGTATGATATTTTGTGGTAGCATAACACATTATATGATATTGAGTGACATGCTTACATGAATTTTTATGTCTATCGCAATGTATGTACGAGGTTATTTTAAAATATTTGGCACTAATCAATCATGTAGGTGAATATCGTTTGAATGTGCGCAACATTCTATTTAGAAGTCAATAGACACCTTATGTTTGCTTGTATGGACGTTGCGAATTCAGTGGCGTAGTGCTGTGCTATTGGTCCACACTTTTTTACTTCGAATTTTCTGCTTTTGCTTATAGGTGAATTGTAGTGTTTTTTAATTTTGTTCAACTTGTCCATGGATAGTGCTCCATCAACGGACATTCAGAAGTCGTCCGTTGTTGCATGCAGATGAAGTTCATTCAACATGTATTTCTCTTGTGGGCTGGTTGTAGTGTTGTGCTACGGGTCACCCATTGCTTCTTGCAGGTGAGATGCGTTGATTGTAAATCCTTTAATACCACTCGTAGACATTTGCAGACATAGTTATGCATTTTCTCATGTATGGTATGTTGAGTCCTGTGTTTGCAGGGGATGCGTCATATTTGCAGCATTGTTACCATTGTTGCTTGTAAATAGGATTGTAGTACGCATTGCTAGACTTCCGCCATCACCTCAGGTCAGCTGTTGTATGACTGTTGAGTTTTCTATAGTGGCTTGCAGATACCTACATTTGATGTACATTGGCCGCCTATTTTTCTTGTGGGGGTTAATGTATTTTGCCTAACACCGAGTTGCTATTGACATACTAATGTCTTAGCATTTATTGCATGTTACTCATCGTCGCATATAGGCAGATTATTGTATGCACGATAAGTCTTCTATAGTTATTTGTAAGTACTTGTATTCATTGCAAATTCTTGGTTTTGCTTATATATAGTGTATGCATTTGTTTCCATAGGGGATCTTCCATGTCCACCATTGTTATCCACAAATGGATCATATCAGCCGTTATTGCTCACAGGGATTGGTCTTATTCATCTTCAAATGAATTGAAATTAATTGCGAGGATATTACAACACTCACTACATGCTACTTATTATCATTTGTAAATGCGCTGCTGTGTGTTCACTTGAGAATTGACTAACATTGGTAACAAAGAGGCCATCTCCTTTACAATCTTCTCATTTTGTTCGTACTTTCTTGTCGGAGTTATGTTGAACGTCACAATTCATTCACTGCCCTTGAAGGTAGATTATGGCTTGTATATTATATTTTCTCGTTGATGTTTGCATTTCAGCAGGCATGATAACTCCATGACGCTTCATTGGAGATTAATTATTATTAATTATAGACATGTCCGTACATTTTTCGTTTGATCCTTGCTTGTAGATGAACCGTCAGTTGGTAGTTGCATTCATTGAATGTTGCACTACATGCATCCACTTATATTGCTTCTTGATATTTGCTTGTAATTGTTTAAATGTTGCAAGTTAATTACATTTCATCATTTGTCATTTGTATGTTTTTAAAGTTTGGTTCTCCATTTCCCCTTGGGATTAAGCATTGACATTCAATTACATGGTCAGGATTATTGTTCATCATTTGTACTTTAATCATGATTATACATTTTTTAACTTAAACCTTGCACAAAAGTCGATGGCGACAAAGTCGATGAAGGAGAGGGCTCAAACTCACAATTACTCTCTTTTCTTTTCTTTTTCTTTCCTACTTTTCTTTTTTATTTGAATCTTTCTTCTCTTTTTTTTTTCACCTTTTTTTAATAAATAATAATAATAATAATAATTAATATAGTAATGATAGTAAAGGAGAGGCCGTGAGGGAAGCTTCGGTTTTTTGTTTGAGAGGAAAAGTAAGTTATTAAGTGCTTACCTCTTTCTTGGGTGCAAATAAAGGGAAGTAGGAGGGAGCTATGATTATAGGAGTTTGTGAAGAAGTTGTAGAAGCATCATTTATGGAGTGTAGGGTCAGGTGAAGATCGGTTTGGTTGTGGATGGGAAATGGAAAAGAGGAATGCAAGGTCCAGTTACAGCTTGGTCGGATGTAAGCAAAGGAAGAGACGGGCAGTGGAACTAGAGTTTGGGATTTATGTGAAGGAGGTCGAGCGCTGCTGTAGTGGATCCAGAAGCTTTTACAGACAACTTCGGTGGGATTTGTTCGTGAGGTCAGATCGGGAAAAAAAGTTATTCGGGGGTTCGAACAGTTGGATGTTTGAATCTAAGGAAGATGTTGTGATTGTTTGAGGGGTCATGAACTTAGAGCTTTAGAAAATAGAGATCGGTGTGATTGTTTGACTCATTTTGTGTGCCAATTCTCTTATTTTATGTGCGAATTTTCCCAATCGAGTTTTCTTGAGTGAAATTATAATTGTTATGGGGTATTGTCGATGTTTTGAATGCATCAGTGAAGTCTATTTTGAGATCGAACGTCATTTAGGTTGAATCACGAGTACATTTTGGGTGTTAGTCGACAGGTTTGACCATTTCACAACATCATAGTCAATTTGGTAATTAGAGGTACATGTCGTGCTGATAGGCGTGTCACTTAAGTCACCAATTTTGCTTCTTTAGTATGTTTTGCGTTTATGGGTCAACAAATGCCCCCCAACAAATGTGGTGCTCATTTAGAGCCCGCCATATCTGTTGTGACAATGTTGATCATTATTTGTGGCTTTTCTTTCATGTATTTAGTCTAGTTATATTTTCTCCTTACGCATTTTCATCTTATTTTTGTACAAGAAATGTTTCGTTGTTAGAGACTAGATGATTTAGGAGGATATTAATTAGCATGATCCTCGAGGAAAAGATGATGTCCTGGATAGGCTCAAGTAGCATTAGGTCTTGTTACGAGGGCATGATATTTTTTATACTTCTTTGCTCTCCATCCTCTAGTTCTAGCATGTTCTACAAATTTAGTTGAATTTGAGGATTCCAATGAGTGGGCCAATAGTCTCATATTGAAGTTTGGGGAGTATAACCCATTGGAAAGTACTATTGCTCATATTAGCTGCAGTATGTGTGACATTCTGGAGCCAATAACATGCACACTTGGACTAGTGGGACAGTCGAGGTTACTTAGCCATCGCCAGATACAATCATCAACTCTAGAGTGTCCATAGGATTCATTAGTTGGATAGGTCTAGAGTTCAATTAGTGGATATATTCATTGGGCTCTATGAGGTAGTGTACGCCACATTGTTTGACTATGGGTGTATTCCCCCTTTTATGGGCTCATGATCTGGTGGAGTATTGGGATGCTTGAAGCAACACTTGCTGGATTGGGGTAGAGGAACTAACAATTACACTCTCGGACCTACATGTAGTGTTAAGGCTACCTATCTTTTGCCACCATTTTGAGCAGTGGATCCCTCATGATGAGTTATTTTGTAGGGGGTCCTCATCGGATTGGAATAGGAGAGGGAGATTAGTTCTACTAGATGTTTATATAGCTCTTCTTAAACACTACCAACAAATGTACATGTCATTAGGTTTATCAAGACGAGTCAGAAATTCCATGCCAATAGATGTTTGAGCTCGTAATTTTCTTCTAGATAGCCACCAGTCTTCTATTACGGGTTTTAGCTTCAATTTGGTCCATCCCTCCAGCAAGACAAGTATTAACTATAAGCAGATGACTTGATTAAGGCTACTTTTCATCTCTTCTTTGGAGCATGATGCATTGAGTACGAGTGCAAGGTTAGGGCGCTAGGAGTACTTAGGGGCTATAGACCTTATTGGGACTCTTCAGAGGTTAGAGATGATAGAGATACTTTACATACTCTTTCCTTCTTACTCTTTTGCAAGTAGTTGGTTTATGGATATTTTCCTATTAACTTGGACTTATATCTCCCTTAATCTTTAATGTAGAGAGTCACACTAAGGGTTATACTAATGTTGAGTGTTTTGTACCTTCTCTAGTCAAATACAGGATGTAACGCCTAAGCTAGATCATATAGAGGCACTCAGGTCTTATCGTGGACACACCAGCTCTCAGTGTACTACGCCTCCTCAGATGTCAATGGACATACACTCTTCTTCTAGAGGCTTTGGAGAGAGTTCCTAGGAAGAGAGGATGTCGAACTTTGTTTTATATGACATCAGATCCTTCCACAAGACTTCTACTTTTTGGTGGACCCTTATGGGTCATGTTGTACTGGTGAACCATCTGGAGCTGGTGTAGCCTCACTAGTAGATGTGCTCGATATACCAACATACACACCGACCATTCTGTAGTTAGCTCTGATATCTTCAATGTTCCTTATTGAGAGCTACTATGTTGACTTAACGAGCTCTTCCTAAGGTACATATTTATTGTATTTTGATTTCATTTCTAATAAATTATTGCTATGCTCTTTGGCATGTTTGTCATTTATGAATTCTCATACAGTGCCTGAGGGGGAAAATTACACGTTAGAGATCAACTGTCACATTCCATCAGCTATGTTGACATGTATGATAATTATACAAACTTTGTGTGGGATCTAATATCCCGTGTTGGCCCTTGGTTCACTAAGTCCATTGACCAATTTATTGCCACAACCAACCACACCCTTAGCTTACTAGCACATCTTGGGATGGACCGTATAAACATGTTCTGTTGGGAGACTTTGTGTCATGAGGCAGAGTTCCAATTCAGATGGATGTGGTCACTCTCCATTTTGCTGACTAGAGTTACACTACGAGAGCTATAGGCGAGGGTTAGCAGGTGTCAGGTGGCGGTTAGTGTTGCCCATGACTAGTTTGATAAGAGTAAAGAGGCTCTCAAGAGGCATCATTAGAGCCCTTCCAACATGAGCAACAAGATAGAGGGATTGTTAGCTCATAAGAAGGATCTTTGGAGGTATATAAAGGGGGTGATGTTGAAGAAGTTAGATCAACAGGAGGAGAGCGACTGACATGATTGCCTCATCAGAAGAGAGCAGCCGAACTACTAGATATTACACCAGTTGATGTTAGCTAATAACACTTAAATGACACGGGATGTGGAGGAGATCCAAATTATTGAGGCTGAGTACCAGACTCTGACTGAGATTGTTACATAGCCGATGGACTTACAGGCTGGCCTCATTTGATATGTTTTCTCCGTTTTCTTCTCTCTTATGTGATGTACTTAGTCATGCTCATTAATTATATTATGCTACAAGTATATACCTCATGATGATGATTATATATTGGATTTATAGATGATTTTTTTGTTTTTCTCTTCTTTGGTTGCACTTTGAGTGATGTGAGTAGTGTTATAGGGGGGTTTAAATTATTTAATTTGGGATCTCGGCATGCAACGTAATGTCGACTCAAAGAAATATTTAATGTCCCATGTCCTTAAGGATAGTTGTTAGTGTCATGGTTCCAGATTATTGTTAGCAGTTGTACTCTCTACATAGCTTTAGCTTGAGTTCAGAGATTTTTGGCTCCTTCAATCCTACGCTTTGTGAAGCAAACTTAATGGGAAATTTGTAGGTTTTATGTTTAGTTGGTTGCACCAAATATAAGCAATACCTTGACCCTTTTCCAGTTGAGAAGACTTCAGTCTGAGTTACTTGAGTTTATCAGCTCATATGAGCTAGGATTTTATAGTTTTTCATCATCCGACTGCTGAAATGGGGGTTTCTCTACTGTGACATTTCTTATGGTTTATTAAGTAGACACATCTCTTAGTGACTCAACCATATCTGGGCTAGTTGACACCCGTTTAGGCTTTAGACTTGAGATATAAAGACATATGCTCTCCAAGCCAAACTTATTGAAGTTGGTATATTTGAAGTTGCCCTTCGTGGAAAGATTTTGGTTCCAATGTCCATTCGATAGCTGATTGAGTCTCATCCTTCCCACTGTAACTAAGAGTTAATTAAAAGAAATTTGCGAGCTACGATTATCTAAACTTATCGAATTAGAAAAGATTTTGTTCTTTTTACAATCCATACTAATGGGTTAACGAAGTGAGAGTTCCTCTACTATAGATTTTTTATGGATTGTTGAGTAGATGGAGATGCTAGCGATTCATCCATATTTGGGCTTATTGAATCTGGCCTCATACAACCATTCAAACCTTAAACTTTAGGTAGTAGAATAACTTGTGCCGCTCTAGCTCAACTTATTGGAGTGTGTAGTCACAAAAATCTTCTTTCCCAACCTTCAAAGTCTTAGTATGTTGGAGAAGGGAATATCCGAAACTTTTTTGTATAACCACGTGTATATATTTGAAAGAGAAGTTTTTATATTCCCTTATTTGAAGGAATATTCATATTATATAATTTTAAATATTCATTTGGAGATCTCACTGTGTAATATGACATTGACCCAAATAAATATTTAAAATACCCTTATCTTATGGGGAGAATTAGATAAGTGTTGTATTATGGGATTTTAATTATTTATTTTGGGATCTTGAAACGTATTGCGATGTGCAGCTATTAAATATTTAAAATTCCCTTTATCTTGTAGGGAGATATTAGACAAATTTTAATCATGAAACTAAAAAAAATGCCCCTTTCTTGGACGGATTTTTTTTTAGGATATTGAAAATGCATTCTTGAGCATAAGAGAATTTCCTGACCATAAAATGTATTTATTAATAATCATGTATGAAATATATAGTACATTAAATATAATAGTTTCTTAAGAAATTTTATGCATGGTACTTCTTTAAGTATCAACTATTGATCAGCAGCATGAGCCTCTTACCATACAGATCAATAAGCTGGTAGGATCTTCCCCGATATACCTTCTCGATGATGAAGGGCCCCTTCTAGTTGGATTCAAATTTATCACTCATTCTTTGGAGTGGGATGATTTACCTTTTTAGCATTATGACCAATCCCCCAATGCAATATCCAGTCAAAAGAATTTGGCATCCTTTCCTGATAAATCTCCAAGTTCTATATAGCTTGAAGTCTAGTTTCATCTAGTGCATCAAGCTCTTCCATCCGCATGTGAGCATTTTTCTCATGAGTGAGATCATGTGGGACAACTGTTAGGAAAGTTGCTATTTGCATGTTTTACATTCTTGCAACTTGTATAGTTTTGATGATTCCAAATATTATTATTTTATGTGTTGTTATCTGCTAACATTTTTTGGAAGATTTGTTTTCGCTCTTGTATGTACTAATATTTCAGGAAAATCGAACCCCAGACTACGAAGACTTCAAATCAGATTCAACATTAGATACTTTGTGAATTTGAAGCTTGTACTTTTTATTTAAATTAAATTTGAGAGGGAGTGATTGTAATTGAGTGAATAAATTTACACACACTTAATGGAGATCTTGAAAAAGTTTTTGTACTGATCGTACGTGACAAACATTGTTCGTACGGGACGATCAGATCAGATATCTCCTTGTAAGAGCAATGGAACGGACAGGAACTGAACTGGAAAATTTTTCTAAGGAATGATCGTCCAGACGAAATCATTTTTCGTCCCAGGACGAGTTTCCCTGTAAAAATTTCGTCCAGACGAAGTCCAGTTCGTCCAGGACAATGGGAACCGACTATGGCAGTTTTTGGCAACGTTCTGCAGTTTTCGGAACCAACTTTTGATATAACTGTTCGTACCGGACGAAATATTTCATTCCGGGACGAACCAATTTCATCCAGGACGAAATTGGTTCGTACAGATGAACAAATGGTTCGTACAGGACGATCCAGTGCGCAGAAAAATATATTTTTAGCAATTTTTTGGACGGTTTTTCATTTCCTTTCTATATAAGGAGTTCTAGAAACTATTACAAGTACCTTTGGAGTTGTTTTCTCTTGAGAGGGATCATTGAGAGGGAGAAGATCCTTGGAGAGGATTTCAAGGGAGTGTGGAGGGGATATTCACATGGTTGCTCCGGCAAAGTCTTTCAAGTGAAGTTCAACAACATTGGTTCGGTTCTCTGCCGACACTTGGAGAGTGTAAAAGGATGACAAAGTGTGTCTTTGACAACCATTGTGTCTTCGTTCTTTGGGAGAAAACTAGAAGAGAGAACTTGAAAGGGAGAGAGGAAAGGGTGAAGTTTGAGAGGGAGAAGATCCTTGGAGGGGATTTCAAGGGAGTGTGAAGCGGATATTCACACAGTTGCTCCGGCGAACTTGTACCTTAATACCATCGGATTCAAGGGTCGTCTCGAGGGAAGTTTTGGTGAGAAGAAGATCTCTTTGGTGTCAAAGAACCCAGCTACTCCGCCGCACCAGGGAAGGTGAAAGTGATTTTGTACAGGCTTCTCCGCCTTGCTGTGGGAGCAAAAGGAGAGTCACTTTGTGGAATTAGTGCAATACTCGGAGGGTGCCTCCGGGGAGTGGACGTAGGTCTGGTTATAGACCGAACCACTATAAATCTGGTGTGTTCTTTCTTATTTTTCTTCTGTATTTAATTTCATTGCAAGTTGTTTACTCTGGTTGAAAAGTTTATTTTTTAAACTTTAAATTTAACTTGCATTAATAATTAAAAAGGTTTTCTAAAAATCCAAGAGTAGAAGTATAATTTTTTAAATTACCAATTCACCCCCCCTCTTGGTTAGCCTCGGGACATTTAATTAGGCTTAACATCCTAATTCATATTGAACGAGTTCCAACAAGTGGTATCAGAGCAAGGTTTCAAAATCATAAGTTTTGACTACTTTTTGAAAAACGAGTATGGCTAATTTTAGAAACCGTAAAACATTAGAAGGATATTCAATTGTTAGACCACCTTTATTTGAAAATATTTCTTTTGATTTTTGGAAAATTCGATGTCTACTTTCTTGCAATCAATAGATTATCAAATGTAGCATATAATTCAAAATGGTTATTCTGTACCGTCACGTATTATAGATGTAATCAAAACTGATACCCCTTTTTCTGAATGGAGTAGAGTAGAACAAATTTATGCTGAATTAAATGCTAAATGTATGAATTGTTTATTCTGTGCTTTAAATTCAGAAGATTATATGAGAATCTCTACATGTACTACCGGCAAGGAAATTTGAGACAGTTTATGCATTACATATGAAGGTACTAGTGAAGTCAAGCAATCTAAGTTAAATTTTTTGATGCATGACTATGAACTCTTTAGCATGAAACCTTATGAGACGATCTTAGACATGCATACTAGGTTTATTCAAATTGTAACATCATTGCATGCTTTAGATAAAGAATTTTTAAATTTTGAAATAGTCAATAAAATTCTACGTTGTTTACTTGACAAGTTTGATGCCAAAGTTGTTGTTATTTGCGAATCAAAAAATTTGAATGAATATTCTATTGATAATTTGATTGGCTCACTCATTGCCTACGAGTAATATTTGGGTCAAAGACTTTTGGATGCAGGTGAAACAATAATGCTAAAAGCAGAAGACATAGAGAAAAGTTGCTTAGTTAGTGAGGAAAGCGATGACTTAACAAGCAAATTGAAAAGTCCACTAAAGCATAAGCATAAGCATCAACAAAAGTGGAATAAATGTAAAAATGGTAAGAATGTTCAGATTTCTTCAAGTATTATTTGCTTTGGATGTAGGAAATCTAGACATCTGAAAAGTCAGTGCCCTAATTTGAGAATTCTTCCTGCTAAAGAAAAGGGCAAAGCTAAGCAAATTATAAAATGGGAAAATAATGAAAAGCAAAAAATCTCCTGGGCAGATCTAGCTTCTGAATCATCAGACCATGAGCAAAATGATATTTAAACCCTTTGTTTATGTGTTTTTGTGTGTATGTTTTTTATTTGTTGTGTTTTTATTTTTGTTTGTTTTATGTGTTTTTCTATTTTTAATTTTTGTGTGTTTTGTATGATTTTGAGATATTTTCATATCGGATTTCATGTTTCTTGTTGTGAGACATTTGGAATGTGATATGAAGATTTTTATAGTTTGTGTACTTGTATTTTGTTTAGTGTTTTTCTATTTTTTATTGCTTTAGATTTTTTTTTTAGATGTTTAAGTATTTTTGTTATGTGTTTGAAATGTTCGTTAGCCTATATGAAAAATCCTTAAATTTTTGATCTTACAAGTGCTATACTTTGAACTGCAACATAAAATTGAATTCATTAGAAAATTTAATTTTTCTAAATTTAAGTTGTGTTTATAACTTGATATTATTAAGATTGTCAATTTCATGTCTCTTATTTAGACTAAATTAATTTTAATATTATTATTACAATTGTGATGTTTTCTTATTTTATATTTCACTTATCAATTAATATTTATGCACTTAGAAAGATTTGAAGTTTTAGATTATTGATTTTGGAAAGAATACAATTACTCTTGAAAATTGTACAAATGTACAAAAATCAAAAGAAATGCGCAAAGATTTGCAATGTGAAAAATAGGCACAAAATAAGCCCAACAAGTGAAAAGATGCACAAAAATGTGCCACAAAATTGAAAAAGATGCGCAAAGCGCCACATGTGGTAGTTATTTTTTTCCTTAAATTTTTAATCTCTTAATTCAAAATTGATCTTATGTACATTTATATTACATATTGAAATATGAAATATAAAATTTTTATATCATCATTTTTACAATGATTTTCTCTATCTTAAATGTCTAAATATTCTCATGTGTTGATTAATTCTTTTTAGTTTCTATGTTATATCTCTTCTTAAATTCTATGAATTTTATGATTTGGCTAATGTTTTAATTTTATTTGCATAACTTATGTCAAACACTTTAAAGGTAAAATTTTTAAATGATTTTTATATGTTTGCTTACATTTCTAGTCTTTTTCTTCTTCACTTTTTGATGTTGTTAAAAAGGGGGAGAAATTGTTTGTTGTGTCTTGTGTATTCGTATCGTTGTGTGTTTGTTTTGTTTAGTGTATGTGTGTTTGTTTTATTTTGTTTTGTATTTCTAAAAATTTTGAAAACAAAAATAATTTTAATGCCTCCTTATTTTCATATGTTAATTAATTCAGGGGGAGTTTAGGAGATTCTTAAAATTTGAAATTATACAAACAATAATTGTTTTGCCATCATCAAAAAGGGGGAGATTGTTAGGAAAGTTGTTATTTGCATGTTTGACATTCTTGCAACTTGTATAGTTTTGATGATTCCAAATATTATTGTTTTATGTGTTGTTATCTTCTAACATTTTTTGGAAGATTTATTTTCGCTCTTGTATGTACTAATATTTCAGGAAAATCGAACCCTAGACTACGAAGACTTCAAATCAGATTCAGCATTAGATACTTTGTGAATTTGAAGCTTGTACTTTTTATTTAAATTAAATTTGAGAGGGAGTGATTGTAATTGAGTGAATAAATTTACACACACTTAAAGGAGATCTTGAAAAAGTTTTTGTACTGATCGTACGGGACAAACATTGTTCGTATGGGACGATCAGATCAGTTATCTCCTTGTAAGAGCAATGGAACGGACAGGAACTGAACTGGAAAATTTTTCTAAGGAATGATCGTCCAGACGAAATCATTTTTCGTCCCAAGACGAGTTTCTCTGTAAAAATTTCGTCCAGACGAAGTCCAGTTCGTCCAGGACGATGGGAACCGACTATGGCAGTTTCTGGCAACGTTCTGCAGTTTTCGAAACCAACTTTTGATATAACTGTTCGTACCGGACAAAATATTTCGTCCCGGGATGAACCAATTTCGTCCAGGACGAAATTGGTTCGTACAGATGAACAAATGGTTCGTACGGGACGATCCGGTGCGCAGAAAAACATATTTTTAGCAATTGTTTGGACGATTTTTCATGTCCTTTCTATATAAAGATTCCTAGAAACTATTACAAGTACCTTTGGAGTTGTTTTCTCTTGAGAGAGATCATTGAGAGGGAGAAGATCCTTAGAGGGGATTTCAAGGGAGTGTGGAGGGGATATTCACACGGTTGCTCCGGCGAAGGCTCTCAAGTGAAGTTCAACAACATTGGTCCGGTTCTCTACCGACACTTGGAGAGTGTAAAAGGACGACAAAGTGTATCTTTGACAACCATTGTGTCTTCGTTCTTTGGGAGAAAACTAGAAGAGAGAACTTGAAAGGGAGAGAGGAAAGGGTGGAGTTTGAGAGGGAGAAGATCCTTGGAGGGGATTTCAAGGGAGTATGAAGGGGATATTCACACGGTTGCTCCGGCGAACTTGCACCTTAGTACCATCGGATTCAAGGGTCGTCTCGAGGGAAGTTTTGGTGAGAAGAAGATCTCTTTGGTGTCAAAGAACCCGGCTACTCCGCCGCACCGGGGAAGGTCAAAGTGATTTTGTACAGGCTTCTCTGCCTTGCTGTGGGAGCAAAAGGAGAGTCACTTTGTGGAATTTGTGCAATACTCGGAGGGTGCCTCCGGGGAGTGGACGTAGGTCTGGTTATAGATCGAACCACTATATATCTGGTGTGTTCTTTCTTATTTTTCTTCTGTATTTAATTTCATTGCAAGTTGTTTACTCTGGTTGAAAAGTTTATTTTTTAAACTTTAAATTTAACTTGCATTAATAATTAAAAAGGTTTTCTAAAAATCCAAGAGTAGAAGTATAATTTTTTAAATTACCAATTCACCCCCCCCCCCCCCCCTCTTGGTTAGCCTCGGGACATTTAATTAGGCTTAACATCATAATTCATATTGAACGAGTTCCAACAACAACTACCCGAAGTGATGGCAACTCAATCTCTAGCAGCAAGATTGCTTCAACTCCGAACACTAGTGCATATGAAGTGGCTTTGGTTGGCATCGTGTAAGTTATACAGTACACCCACAACGCTTCCACCATCATAGTGCCATTGCCTCTAATTCTTGGTGAGAATTTTTTTCAAAAACTTCACCAACGTCTTGTTGAAGAACTCTGCCAGGAGATTCAAACTTGGGTTATATATAGATGAGTATCGCCAATCAATCATTGCTAAGTAAACTAATATATTGATAGAGTAGAATATCAATCCCATGAGGATGAATGTTTACTTTCAAATACTATTGTTGTATAGTTCAACTACAATAATTATCCTACTCAATTGAAATAAGTTTGGGTAGAAATTCAATCAATTAATTCAAAATAAAAATAATTAGTTGAAATACTATTTGAATAAATAGTTTTTGATTTATGGAATGTAAATACAAAATATTTCCTAATGATTCTCTTTTATAATAATGTATTCAGAGCATGTAAATCACTAACTGCTCAGTCAAGTGTGAAGAGACAAAGGGAAGATGTTAACCTCATTTATATATGAGGTCATTAGGGCTTATCTGGACTCCTTCCTAGTGATCATATGATTAATGATAATCTGCTTGTCAATCATAGAGACCCCAATCAAAGCTTAATCGAGCCTCCAATCCAATTCCTATCTTAGACTTCTATCTTGCTTACAATCAAAGACCAATCTAATTTTTAAATAAAACCTTGATCTTATCCAATCAATCCTAACCATTCATCTAAATTTGATTGATTTGTATATTCTAAAACTCAATCAATCCAAACCCAAAATCCAGCTCAAACTTAGGTTTCCAATCAAAAACTTGAGCCCAAAAGTCCAAATCTTGAAGCCTATTATGGGTCAATCTTTTATCACCTAGAATCCCAATCAAATGACCTTTTATTCAGTATTTATCAATTGCATATTAATCAGGCATGTTTGTAGAGATAACTCTCCAAATTTGAGCTCATTTTGAGATCCCTAACCTTAGAAACTAAATCAATTTTAGAAGACTGAAAAACCATCAAATATTTATGGCCTATGCCACTAGACATATCATCCAGTGAAATTTGACCTTGGGACCCATTCAAACCTCCCAACCACATCCATGACCTTTGTTATATTTTTTTGACTACTTACTTACACTTTGCCAAACCTAGTTTGACCCAGAGTTGACTAAAAGTCAAAAAGACCAAAATGTCATTTAAAGGGATTTTTTGGATTTTTGACCATGAATCAACATAGTTCAACGGCTTCAATCTCTGAAACCTCTCCCAATGAATCATAACTCTCATTAGGATCCATTGGACCCTAACTTAGGCCCTATATAATCAAAGTTGACCAAGTTAACCTAGCTTGACCCAAAAGCCCTTTAAAGGTCAAAATGGTGACCAAAATGACCAGTCTACATCTTGAAACCATCCCCAGTAAACTTCAAATATCAATTCGAACCTATTGAGCCCAACCCTTGCCCCAAGGTCAACTTGGTTGACCAAGTCAATCTAGGTTGACCACACCAACCATAAACCTTATAACCACTAAATGAAACACCAAATCAATCCTAGATTCATTCAAAACACTTTGATTACCTCCTCTAGTGGTTTGGACTTGACTGGAAATGTTGGCCCAATCATTAATTGACCTGGTCAATTGAGTTAAACCCTGGTCAATTTGGTCTTGTTTGGGCAAAATCTCTTTACCCATTCAAATAAGACCTACCCAATCTTTTTAGATTTTCAATTCCATACCAAAGCTTGGTTCAAATGCTTCCAAAACTACCATGAGTCAAACCCCATTGAGTTTGACCTGAGCAAACCTCTGATCTTGGTCAAACCCTTTCATACACTCAAACTCCCATTTGAACCCTTAACATATGATTTCACACTCCTTCCTACTCACTTAAACAACTTACATATACCTCTTCATACTCTAACCTATTGAATCCCAAGGGTTTGACTAGTCAACTAGATAATCTAAGCTTAAGAAAAAACCTTTATATGGTCAACTCTCCTTTCCAACTCCAAATATTTCACTCCAGAGCTTTGAACCTCATTCAACCAGCTTCTTAAATTCCTCCCTTTCCACCTCATCCCACTTTGAAAAACTGACTGGTCAAAGAGGTCAATCCAAAGTTAAACTCCTCATGGTCAAACCTTATTAAAGGTCGATTTATCCCTTAGACTAGGCTACTTGGCTCATTCCATTTGAGCTTCAAAGCTCTCTAAGTGCCCTCTAAACCAAGCTCAGGTCCCAGTTTACCCAGGAATGGCAAGAATTGGTCCCCCATCTCCAAAAGCTACCAATGGACATAGAGTCTTTCCCTGCCTTTCTCCTGCCACCCTAACCGTCTAAGGAATGTGGCAAATTAAGATCCAAGGGAACCATCTGATCAATATGAGCCATCTATTTAGCACTAGGCTGTTTGAATAGGGAGAAAGTCTCAAAATGAGCTAAATTCGATCCCTTATATTCTCTTACTCCCTCCAAAATCCCAGAGTATCCTTTCAATTTTTTTGAACTCCCCTCAGCATCCTCTTCACTTCCCAAGTGAAACCCCACCGTCAAAGTCCTGCCGGTGGCAAGATCTCTAATGAACTATGGAGTTTTCTGCCCAAGGCTTTGCCATTTCGATTCGGTGCATTTCGACCTAATCAAAATCTCGAAGATCTAAGGGTAATATCAATTGAAAACCTTAGCCCTATGTCACTACATTTAGGTTTAAATAACTTTTCATAAAGCGCATTTCAATCTGAGCTTTTGGCTCCCCATGATTTCTGTTCATGTCTGTTAGCTAGATATAAAATTTCAAGTTAAATGATTGATCCGATCAGAAGAACAAGGTGACATAGTGATCCTAGGACTTCTTTGTAGTCTCTGTTAAGTATACATTTTCTTGACCATTGATGGCATGATCAACGGTCCAGATCAGGTCTTTCAGCGGCTCCATTCGATCGCTCATTCAATCCCGTGATTAACACTTTTATCTGGCTTATTTTAAGCCATTGAATCAAACCATAGAGGATCTAACGGCACCCGAGCCCTGCTGACTCAAATAAGTGGCCAACATCACCGCGACACTACGTCTAGCAATGATTACTAATAATTATCATGGCGCAATCATTGGCAATCAATGCCCCTTCCTTAATGTGGTTTTGATCTCGTAGTCCGAATGATGCTACTTAGCTCTTCCATTTCTGTAGAATCGATTGGACGCACTGGATTGCATCGTATTGTCAGCCGCTATCTCCATAGCCATTGGTTAATTCTAATTAATAAAAATTATATTTTAAATGTTATTTAATTATAAAAACTTAGAAAATTATTAAAATTTAATTTTAAATCATAAATATATATATATTTTATATCAGTATTTAAAGAATTAAAATACATTTTAATTAAAATAAAAATTAATTTAAAAATTTAAATATATTTTAAATTATTTAAAATATTAAATGTTAAGTATTTTTAAAATAATATTTAACCAAAAATGATTAAAATATTTAATAAATTTAAAATTTATTTTAAAATATATTTTAATATTTCAAATAAAATTTTAAAGTATATTAATTTAAAATTTAATCTAACTGAAGATGTTTTATTTAATTCTCTTAATATATTAATATCTAAAAAATATTTAATTAATATTAATTTATATATTTTTAAATATTTAAAACTTCCTTATTTTTAAATTATTTTAAAAAAGAATTATTTTTAAATATTTAATCTTAAATTAAATTAAATTTATGTTATATTATAGATTTTAAATAATTTTAAAATATTTAAAACTTTATATATTTTGTTAATATGTAAATAAATTAAACACAAACAAATTAAAAAAATATTTTAAATTTCAAAAAAATATTTAAGAATTAATTTAATTTAATTTATGAGTTATTTTAAATATTTATTATTTTTCATTTAAATATTTTAATTGAAGTAAAACTTTAAAAATTTAAAATAAAATAAACTTAAATCATAAAAATACATATAATACCTTACAAAATTGGAAAATTATGTATATTATTTTAAAATTTATTTCAAAATTAAGATTTTCATTTATTTTAAATGATTATAATTATTCTATTATTTTAAGATTTAATATTTAATTAAATATTATATTAATATTTTCAAAATGAAAATTTTATTTTAAAATACTTTAAGTGATCAAAGAATTATTTTAAAATACATCAATTTTAATTTAAAAATTAATTTAAGAAATATTTAATTTATTAAGATTATTTAGCCCCCTTAATAATACTACCATTACCAGGTCCCAAGTCCTGGATGAGAAAAGTGTAGGGTTACGTTAGGTAGTCGACAGCCAGCGTAAAACTTGTTGAATAATAATGACATGAATCATTTAAGAAATTGTTTTATTGCTAGGGCGTCCCTTGGAAGCAACGCGCTGTATGGCCTGAATACAGTGACAAGTGTGCAAGGGCCGCTGCACCGACGCCCGGGTGTAGTGTTAAATAGGCAAGGGTTCCCACATCAAGGACGGATATGGGCAAAGAAGCTAGTCCATGAAACTAAAATTAGGATAAGAATTTGGAATATATGTTCCCTTATAAGTAAATTAATGAAATTAGTAGATATTATGATTCATAGGAAGATGAGTATTTTGTGCATTCAAGAAACTAAATGGGTTGGAGAGAAGGATAAGGAAATTAATAGTTTAGGATTTAAACTTTGTTATTCGGGTAGGAGTCATACTAGAAATGGTGTAAGTGTTATTATAGATAATAGTTTGAAGGACAATGTTATAAAAATTAATAGGATTGGAGATAGAATTATAGCTTTAAAGATTATTGTTGATGATAAGATTGTTAATATTATAAGTGCTTATTCTCCTCAAGTAGGTTTGGATATGAGTGTTGAAACTTGTTCACTATGAATTAGGTTGTTAAACCTAAGCTTTTGACCTAGCGGCTAACCAAGAGGTGGGGGTGAATGGATAATTTAAAATTTAATCCCTCTTTTGAATATTTTATATCGAAAATAAACTTTAATAAATTTTGTAGAAATATTTTTTCAACCTAAAAACAGTAAAGCAAAAAATAAAAAGCAGCAAAAAATAAAATACACAAGATTTATAGTGGTTCGGTCAAACACGACCTACATCCACTCCTCAGAGGCACCCTATGAGTATTGTACTAATACCACTAGTGACTCTCCTTTTTCACCCACAGCAAGGCATAGAAGCCTTTACAACAACTCTTTTCATCACTACTCGGTGTGGTAGAGAACTGTCATCCTTTTACACTATCCCCAATATTGGCAGAGAACCGTCCTTCCTTTCACACTCTCCCGGTGTAGGCAGAGAACCTTTCGTTCTTTCACACTCTCCTAATGTGGGAAGAGAACCCTTCATCCTTTCACACTCTCCTAGTGTGGGCAGAGAACCCTTCGTCCTTTCACACTGTCCTAGTGTGGGTAGAGAACCCTTCGGCTGTTCATACTCTCCAAGTGTCGGCAGAGAACCAGATCTCCTTGACAGATCTTCTCACAAGAAATCTAGAAGGAAGAAAGAAAAGAGTGAACTAATCACAAATCAAAAGTAAAAACTATTACCTTTAAACACAGAGTGAAGCCTTCACGCTCCAGTAGTAAGAATTCTCCTTCAAAAACTCTCTCACACTCTCTCCTTGACTCTTCTTTCAATAGGCACGAAGATCAGTGAGCAAAAAGATTAAGTGGCAGTCTAAATTGGACTATTTATATGAAAGATAAGAAAAACTGTCCAAAAACTACAAATTTTCAAGTATATCTACATTGGATCGTCCCGTACGATCGTGGATCGTCCTAGACGATTTTACTTAAATGTGTTGGAAACGAACCAAATGCATATTGGTATGAACTGAATTCGTACCCGATCATCATTTCGTACAAACTAGGTTCGTCCGATATGAATAGTTATTCCATAGATCGGTTCCCAAAAACTGCAGAACGTTGCCAAAATTTTCAGAGTCGGTTCACTTCGTCCTGGGACGAAATGGGTTCATTCAGACGAAATTTTTACAGAGGACAAATCGTCCGGGGACGATTTTGAGTTCGTCTGGATGAAAATATTCCATATATAATTTCGTCCTAGCACGATTATAAATTTCGTCTGAATGAAAATTCTCCAGATGAGATTTCATCCTGGGACGATTTTGAGTTCGTTTGGACAAAATTTTTCCAGAGAGCATTTCATCCTTGAACGAATATAAATTTCATCTGAATGAAAATTTTCCAGAGAACATTTCATCTTAGGACGAATTTGAGTTCGTCCTGGATGATCAGGACTTAGAAAAATTTTCTTCAACTCCTGTTCGTTCCATTGCTCTTTTGAGGAGATAACTGACCTGATCGTCCCGTACGAACATGGTTCATCCTGTACGATCAGTATAAATTTTTCAGGATCTCCTTAAGTGTGTGTGTATTTATTCACTAAATTACAATTACTCCCTTACAAACTTAATTCAAAGAAAAATACAAGCTTCAAATTTCAAAATGTCTCATGCATTTCATACTGAATTTGATTTGAAGTCTTCAATAGTCTGGAGTTCAATTTTCCTGAATTGTTAGTACACACAAGAGCAAAAATAAATTTTCCAAAAGTGTTTGGAGATAACTACACATTAAACAATAATATTTGGAATCATCAAAACTATACAAGTTGCTTGAATGTAAAACATGCAAATAGCAACTCTCTTAACAATCTCCTCCTTTTTTATGATGGCAAAACAATTATTGTTTGTATATTTTCAAATTTTAAGAATCTCCTAAACTCCCCCTGAAATGATGAACACACATGAAAATAAGGAGGCATTTGAATCAAAAAAAAAATTTGTTTTCAAAATTTTTAGAGATATAAAATAAAATAAACACACAAAACAAACACACACATACACTACGATAGAACAAACAATTTCTCCTCCTTTTTAACAACAGCAAAAAGAGAAGAAGAAAAAGATCAGAAATGTAAGCAGTCATATGATAATCTTTTGATAATTGATATTTGAAAGTGATTGAGATTAATTTTGCAAATAAAATCAAAACATTAGGCAAATCATAGTAATTCATAAAATTTAAGAAGAGATATAATATTGATAATAAAAAGTATTTATAAAAAATATGAGTCAATTTAGACAGTAAGATAGATAAAATCATTGCAAAAAAGATGAATAGAAAATTTGTATATTTCAAATTTAAATACGGAATATGAATATATAGTAGATCAATTTTAATTAAGAGATTAAAAGATAATAGAAAGAAATAACTACCACATGTGGCACTTTGCGCATCTTTTTCAAATTTATGGCACATTTTTGTGCATCTTTTTTCTTGTGGGCTTATTTTATACCTCTTTTTCAACTTGCGAATCATTGTGCATTTCTTTTGATTTTTGTACATTTGTATATTTTTCAAGAGTAATTTTGATCTTTCCAAAATCAATAATAAAAAATTTTAAATTTTTCTAAGTGCATAAATATTTATTGATAAGTGAAATACAAAATAAGAAAATATTACAGTTGCAATAATAATATTAGATATTAATGTACTCTAAATAAGAGACATGAAATTGACAATCTTAATTAAATCAAGTTATAAGCAAAACTTAAATTTAGAAAAATTAGATTTTCTAATGAATTTAATTTTAACTTGCATTTCAAAGTATAACACTATTAAGATCAAAAATCTAATGATTGTCATAAAGGCTAACACACATTTCAAAAACTAAGTTAAAGCCAAAACAAGATAACTTATATTGATATCAAAATGAAGGGTATTACAATTGAAATATAAGATATCAATATGACATAAGATTTAAAAAAAAAACAACAACATCTAAAGAAAAGAAAATATATCACATTTTCCTAAAACATAAAACTAACACACCAACTAGAGAAAATACATAAAATCAAGTGCAACTGTCACTCAGAAGGACCCTGATCTGGATGAGGATGAGGAGGAGGTGCAGCACCGAAGATATTAAAATAAGTACTAATCATAAGCATGTTTGTATTAATAGCATTCATCTGATCCCTCATAAACCCCATGTCATGCTGATATTGTGCATCCTGCTGCAGAAGATGAGTCTCAATTTGATCAAAACGTTGATCAATATGAGTCTCTAGGTGATCAAATCTTTGAACTAAATCCTGATAATTTGGTTCATTGGCGGGTACAGATGTAGCTTCATGTTCTTCCTCAGTATCTCTAATGACATGTGCTTTACTTGGTTCTTCTTTGAAGATTGCTCTAAATGATCCATCGTTGTAGTAGAGCGGTTCTTCAAACTCTTGATCAGGATGAACCAAATTGTATTTCTTGTCCAAAATGTAAGCAACTAGATGTCCTAAGGCGATATTCTTCTTTCTCTTATGCTCTACATGACCAATTTCAGACAGCCCATAAAGATAGTCAATGATAAGTTGGGCTTCATCTATAGGTTCTTTAGACATGATCAAGAAGGTCACTATAGAAAGAAGAGGGGTAATGTTGATCCTATCACCAGTTTTAGGAATTATAGAAGTTCTAAGAACATGCTGGATGATACGAGCATTATGAACTAGACTGGATACCTTAGGCATATGCTCGTTAAAATCGATTCCTCTGATCACTTTATTAATTTCATACCATTGATATTCAGTTGAGATGATCAAGGTATGTGCTCTAGCTCCCTCAGTCCTTAAGTTTAAAAAGGCTCATAAGTCAGCTTTGGTGATTTCAACTTTTTGCTTAAAGACAAAGGAACGGATAATAGTATGGTCGGAGTTGAAAGACATGTTTGCAAGAAAATGGTGGAAGGTTTCTTTGTTATAGAGATAAACTAGGGTGAGGAGAAAACCAAACTGAGTTGAGGCAAACAAGTTCATTACTTGGAAAGTTAGTTGTTCCTGGATAAGAATTCTAGAGGGTGTGATCTTGGCAGAGACAAACCTAAGAAAGGATTCTTCATTGGCTTTAGAAAGGAAGTTCTCAGAAGAATTCTTAGGTGGACCCATGGACAGAGTCTTTTAACGCTTACTAGAAGTTGCCATTGATAGGATCTAAGGAATGAAAGGATTTGAAAGTGAAAGTGAAACGAGAGTGTGACAGTTGAGTTCAAAAACCCGTCTATTTATTGAAGAAACGACTGTTCGTACCGAATGAAATTTTACGTTCATCCCGTAAGAAAATATGTCCCGGACGAAAAAAAATTCGTATGGACCAATTGTATGCGACCAAAATAAAATGGCTTTTCGTAATTATACAACTTACAAAGCGTCCTTTCGTACAGACTTTTGACTAGACTGATCGTACAGACGAACACGTGTTCGTCCCGGGACGATCAGAACTTATAATCGTTTTAATGGCAGTTGAAACCGTCCCCTCCATCGAACCGACATGTGTTCGTCCAGACAAACCAATGGTTTGTACGTACGAAATTTAGCATTAAGAACTATCTTATCCATTTAACTGCTTTATTCATTCATCCCATCATTTGAAAAACATTTCATCCTGGACGATCATGGCGATCGTACAGACGAAGTGACAATTAAAAATTGAAAAACTGCACATAAACGGTTCATAATCCGATAGTTTGACACACAACACAAATCGTCCCGTACAAAAAAATTTCATCTCGGATGATTGCCACTCAAATTTTTCAAAAACAAACACTCAATCTAAACTAAAACACACGCACACTAAAACATGATGAAAACGAAAACAAAAACTCAATCAAAATTAAAACACAAGCATACTAAAAACATTAACTAGAAAACACATATCAATATTGCATAAAACATTTTTAATTAAGCATTCAAATCAATCACACCTAATTTTGTTCTTAATGCACTGAAGGTATCAAAGGCTAAAGGTTTTATAAAAATGGCTGCAAGTTAAATTTTAGTAGAAACATGAGTGAGTTCAATTTCTCCTTTGGTGTACATGATTCCTTATGAAATGATGTCTAATGTCTATATGTTTAGTTCTTGAATGTTGAATAGAATTTTTAGAAATACAAATAGCACTAATATTATCATAATAAATTGGAAGAGTGCCTATAGTTAATCCTAAATCAATTAACTATTATTTCAACCAAAGTACTTGTGCCACACAACTTCTTAATGCAATATATTCAGCTTCTGTAGTAGATAGAGCTATTGAATTTTGTTTACTACTGGACCAAGAGACTAAAGAATTTCCAATAAACCGACATATTCCAGAAGTACTCTTTCTATCCACCATACAACCTACAAAGTCAGAATCTGAATAACCAATTATTTCAAATGAAGAGCTAAACTTAGGATACCAAATTCCTAAGTTCTTAGTTCCTAACAGATATCTTAAAATCCTTTTTACTGCTGTTAAATGTGATTCTTTTGGATCTGATTGAAATCTAGCACACAAGCAAACACTAAACATGATATCGAGTCGGCTAGTAGTCAAGTAAAGTAAAGATTCAATTATCCCTCTAAATTTCTTTTGATCAATAGATTTTCTCTTAGGGTCCTTATCTAACTGAACTAAGGAACTCATTGGTGTACTATCATGTTTAGCATTGTCCATTTTATACTTTTTGAGGATGTACTTAACATATTTTGACTGACTAAAAAATGTACCTTCCTCAATTTGCTTAATGCTAATTCTTAGAAAGTAACTTAAATCTCCCATTAGACTCATCTCAAATTTACTACTCATTATTTTAGAAAAATCATCACAAAGATTTTTATTTGAAGATTCAAAAATGATATCATCCATATAAATTTGAACAATGAGTATATTCTTTTTACATTTCTTCAAAAAGAGAGTTGTATCCACACTTCCTTTTTCAAAAGATCTTTCAAGTAGGAAGGTGTTCAACCTCTCATACCAAGTCCTAGGTGCCTATTTCAATCCATATAATGCCTTTTTCAACTTGAAAACATGATTTGGGTATTTATAATTTTCAAAACCTAGTGGTTGTTCTACAAAACATCTTCTTGAATTACCCCATTTAAAAAGGAATTTTTTACATCCATTTGATACAATTTGAATCCTCTAAAACAAGTAAAAGCTAGCAAAATCCTAATTGCTTCAAGTCTAGCTACAGGGGCAAAAGTCTCCTCAAAATCAATCCCTTCAATCTAATTGTACCCCTTAGCAACTAATCTAGCATTATTTCTAATGACTACTCCTGAGTCATTCATTTTTTTTTTTTTGAATACCCACTTAGTTCTAAATATACTTTGATCCTTTGGCCTTATAGTTAATTCCCAAATTTTATTTCTTACAAATTGATTCAACTCTTCTTGCATGGCCAAAATCCAAAATTCATCCGAAAGTGCTTGATCAATATTTGTGGGTTCTATAGTTGAAATGAATGCTGAATGATTGACTTTTTTGTTTTATCCACGTCTATTCCTTACACCCTCACTGGGTTCACCTATAATCAATTCCCTTGGATGGTTTTTAGAAAATCTCAAATCTCTAGGCAAAGGGTTTTCTATCTCCAAATTTTCTTTCAAATTTTCTTCCAAATTTTCTTCCAAATTCATTTTATCAATCTTTGGGAGTTAATCTCAATCTCATCTTCTATAACATTTGGCTCTTCCAAAATTCCAGATTCATCAAATATAACAAGTGTGGTCTCTTCAATTACCAAAGTTCTTCTATTGAATACTCTATAAGTTTTTTCAACACTTGAGTATCCAACAAAAATTCCTTCATCTGATTTTGGATCAAATTTTTCTAAAACATATTTTCCATTGTTATGAATGAACAACTTGCACCCAATTATTATTTCTTTCTCTAATTTATTCCTTGATTTAGATCTTGAATTAAAAAGTTTTTTTGCCTTTTTTAAAGAACTTGAGTTTGGATTATCAATTTCTGAGTTTCTAACCTTTTCTGGGCTATGAGTTGTCAATCCAATTCTACTAAGTTTTTTATTAAAACTAAGAGGTAACTTTCTCATTTTTAAGAATATTTATTTTTCACTAGATCGGGGAATGTTTTTGTCTTTTGGTCATTTTATTTTTGTTTGTGCCTCCTCTCTTTTTGATAATGTAAAAGCGGAGAACGTATTGTTGAATTTTTGTACTGTTATCGTGGTTGTATCTTGTTTTAAAAAAAATAAAAACAACAAAAATATTTTTATCTCCGCTATTTTTTTTAAAAGTGTTATTCTAGTAAGGGGGAGATTAAGAGAAAATATTTCTTTTTGAAAATTCAAATTGAAATTGTTTACCATCATAAAAAAAGCAGAGATTGTTATGGATCTATGGTTTATGATTTTAATGATAGCAAACATTCCTTATTTCTCTATGATTGCCTTATGTGCTAACGTTTCAGGTCCACATGATTAGACTGCAATTTGGAACCAGCTCAAGATTGGGTAGACTCTGAGTTAGTTTGTAATCTTTTTCTTTTCTTGAGTCTGTTGTATTTGTTGTGGGACCTATAGATTTATAACTTGGAAGATTTTCTGCTATTTCCTAAAAGATTTCTATTTTTGGTAATATCGGCCGGGACGATATTTATATCGTCCTGGAAGATATGTCTAAAATCAAAAACCTGAATTAGGGCATCCTCATTAAGGCTACCATCATAAACACATCGGCCTGGACGATACTTGTATCGGCCAGGATGATATTCTCAATTCAGAAAGAATCAGCCGCCATAATCAGTTTAAGTATTCTTTATTTTAGGAAATCAGCCAGGACGATATTTATATCATCCAAGACGATCTAACTCAATCATACCTAAATTGATCTGGTATTATTTGGAAATCATTAATGGCTTATTGATATTATCACGATCATCCCGGACGATGACCTGGACGATTGACTTTGGCCAGCACCAAATCAGGGCGATGATCAGGACGATTAAAATCGGTTTTAAACTAATCGGCCGGGATGATCGTGAGATCGGCCAGGATGATATAACCAATTTTCTTATGATCGTCCCAAATCGTCCCAGGCCGTTGAGCTGAATTTGAACTAATCGGCCAGGACGATATGCCTATCGTCCTGGACGATAATGTCGGCAACTTGCATTAATGAGCTTGTTTTGAGAGCTTCTATTTAAGCTATGGCATGAAAACTTTTGTAAGTGTCTTTGGCAGCCATTGTAGCTTCGTTCTTGGGGGGGAAACTTGGAGAGAGAGCTTGAAAGGGAGAGAGGAAAGGGTGGAGTTTGAGAGGGAGAAGATCCTGTGAGGGGGAGGAACTCAAGGGAGTGTGGTGGGGGATCCACACGGTTTCTCAGGCGAACTCGCACCTTAGTACCATCGGATTCAAGGCTTGTCTCGAGGTAAGTTCACCGAAGAAGAAGATCTCTTTAGTGTCAAAGGACCCGGCGACTCCGCCGCACCGGGGAAGGTGGAAGTGATTTTGTAAGGGCTTCTCCACCTAGCTGTTGGGGCTAAAGGAGAGTCACGATTTTAGTGCAATACTTGGAGGGTGCCTCCAAGGAGTGGACGTAGGTCAATGTTTGACCGAACCACTATAAATCAGGTGTGTTTTTTTTCTTATTATCGCTTCCGCATTTAATTTCCACACTTTGATTTTCTTTGTGGTGATTTGATTTGTGATTTTATTTTTTTGTTTAAAGAATCTTTTTTACCAATTCACCCCCCCCCCCCTCTTGGTTAGCTTGGGCCAGTTCATAGGGCTTAACATCCCTAACGAACTTTCACTAGGCGCAGAAAAGTTGTGAACAATTCCTTTCTCCTTACAAAATTCCTCAAATATCCCATTTTTAAATTCTCCTCCATGATCACTTTGTATATAAATAATTTTACACCCAAGTTTTCTTTAAATCCAAGTCAAAAAATTTCTAAATTTCTCAAATGATTCATTTATATGAAATAGAAATCTAACCCATATGAATCTTTAGTAATCATCCACAATCACAAATCCGTATACCTTCCGTCCTAGACTCACAGTTCCAACTGGTCCAAAAAGATCCATATGCAAAATCTCCAATGGTTTACTAGTTCTAAGATCCTTATTGGACTGAAAAGATGACTTCACTTGCTTTCCTAATTGATATGCATCACAAAGGTGGTTCTTAGTAAAGTCTTGTTTTGGTATACCTCTCACTAAGTTCTTTTGGGTAATCCTCCTAAAGTTTTTCATGCTAGAATGACAAAGTCTCCTATGCCAAAGCCATGACTCATCAGATACAGTTTTCAAATAAAAAGCAGTAGGAGTTTGAATATAATTCAAGTCTAGCATATAAACATTATTTACCTTTTTATCATTCAAAACATCTTTACTATTTAGTCTTAATACGCAGCTAGTAGGAAAAAATTTCACACAATATTCTTTATCACATAGCTGGCTTATACTTAACAGGTTATGCTTTAAGCCTTCTACTAATAACACATTCTCAATATAAAATTTATTAAGATTTCCAATCATACCTGATCCAACCACCCTCCTTGTGGTGTTATCTCCAAGTGTAACCTTGCCTCCACTCCTGGCTTCCAACGATATGAATTGTGCATTATCTCCAGTCATATGCTTTGAGCATCCGTTGTCCAGGTACCATATGCTCTCACGAGGTCTTGTATGAGAGCAATCATGCAAACTTATCAAACGTTAGACCTAGGAACCCAAACAAGTTTGGGTTCTTCTTTTGGCAATTTATAATCAGATGCATGTATGATATGTCTAGGTTTATGCATCTTAGGTCTCCACACCAAATAAATTTTCATCTTCAAAGTACAGGTGTGAGCTATATGTCCAAACAATTCATAATTATTACATTTGACTTTTGGAAATGGATTCCTAAGTCTTCTACATTTCATCTGTCTATTCAGGGATTTTATAAATTTAGGATACATAATAGGATTAGTAAAATCTTCAAATTTAGGGGGTATCCTATTATCCTCGAGAGCTTTTATCATTAATTTGTAAAATGAATTCATATCTTCCAAAATTCGATTTGTGTAATTTGATCTATAAATCTTACTCTTCAATTCATCCTTAAAATTTTTAAAATCTTTTTTAAGTCCGGCATAGAATGATTTTAAATTTTCATGTTTTTATTCATGTCATCAAACTCATCAAGTAATTTCATGTGGTTGCCATCAATTAAAGCATGATATTTCCTAAGAATTTTATGTTCTTTTTGTAATTCTTCAAACTCTAAACTTAAACTAACATATTTTCTTCATTTTTCTATATACATCATGCATGTGTTCAGAAACTTCAAAAAATTCATCATAGGTTATGTCACATACCTCTTCTTGATCTGATTGATCAAGACTATCAGCCATTAAGCACAAATTAGTGACTTCCTCTTCCTTTTCAGTCTTTAATGAATCTGAAGCTGAGTCTACCCAGAAAGCTCTTTGAAACTTCTTCTTGCCCTTCTTTACAAATGGTTTCTCCTCTACCTTCTCCTTGCTAGGAGTGGCTTTGAGTTTTGGGAATTCAGTCTTGATATGACCAGGTTTCCTGCACTCATAGCAAATCACATCATTTGAAACCTTGGCATTTTATTAAATTTACCTCTATTCCAATGCTGGCATCTCTTCTGCTTTCTTTTCAGAAAGCTTTTGAATTATCTAGTCATCAATGCGATGTCGTCTTCATCCTCAGGTTGTGAGTCTTCACTCTCAGACTCTTCCACTTTTAGTGCTATGTTCTTCTCCCTTCGTGGTTCACCTACATCAATCTTTCTTTGGCTAATTCCTTGCTCGTAAGCAATTAGCGAACCAAGAAGATTGTCAATATAGTAAATGTTTAGATCTTTAGACTCTGTAATTGCAGTAATTTTAGCATCATAAGTAGTAGGCAAACAACAAAGAATCTTATTAACCACTTCAACATTTGTTAGTTCCCTACCCAGTGCATGCAAAGAGGTGACTATTTGTGTGAATCTTGTGTACATATCAGAAATGAATTCATTTGGTTTAATACGAAACAATTCATAATCACGTAATAAGATATTAAGTTTAGATTGCTTAATCTCATTAGTCCCCTCATAAGTTATACAAAGTCTATCCCTTATATCCTTTCCACTTTTGTAAGTGGAAACCCACATGTAGTCTTCTGATTTTAAAACATAAAAGAAACTATTCAATCATTTGGTATTTAGTTATGCTAAGTCATGTTCTTATACTGTCCAGTCTGCAAAAGGTGTTTCAACTCTAACTCTGTCAACTAGTATAGTTGGTTTTGTATACCCTTCCTGAACTAAGATCCACACACGATAATCAAGTGGCTGTAAAAATGTAGATATGCATGTTTTCCAAAAATCAAAAGGTATATTGTCGAACAATGGAGGTCTAGTTATAGAGTAACCCTTTGGTGTATCTTGGTTTCCAAATATAGCCATCTATGTTAATCAAAAAGTAGTCTAAACTTATGATTTTGAAATAAAGCTCTGGTACCATTTGTTGAAATTTGTTCACTATGAATTAGGTTGTTAAACCTAAGCTTTTGTCCCAGCGGCTAACTAAGAGGGGGAGTGAATTGGTAATTTAAAATTTAATACCTCTTTTGAATATTTTAAACCGAAAATAAACTTTAATGAATTTTGTAGAAATAGTTTTTCAACCACAATTTAAAAACAATAAAACAGAAAATAAAAAGCAGCAAAAAATAAAAGACACAAGATTTATAGTGGTTCGGTCAAACATGACCTACATCCACTCCCTAGAGGCACCCTCCAAGTATTGCACTAATACCACTAGTGACTCTTCTTTTACACCCATAGCAAGGTGGAGAAGCCTTTACAATAATTCTTTTCACCACTACCCGGTGTGGTGGAGAATCGTCGTCCTTTTACACTACCCCAGTGTTTATAGAGAACTGTCCTTCCTTTCAATGTCCCGATGTAGGTAGAAAACCCTTCATCCTTTCACACTCTTCTTGTATGGGCAAAGAACCCTTCGCCCTTTCACACTCTCCTAGTGTGGGTAGAGAACCCTTCGGCTGTTCACACTCTCCAAGTGTCGACAGAGAATCGAATCTCCTTGACAGATATTCTTACAAGAAATCTAGAAGGAAGAAAGAAAAGAGTGAAGTAATCACAAATCAAAAGTAAAAACTCTTACCTTTAAACACAGAGTGAAGCCTTTATGC
Source organism: Dendrobium huoshanense (assembly GCA_016618105.1). NCBI lineage: Eukaryota > Viridiplantae > Streptophyta > Magnoliopsida > Asparagales > Orchidaceae > Dendrobium > Dendrobium huoshanense. The sequence continues at coordinate 25,104,869 of CM028345.1, forward strand.
TCCAGTAGTAAGAATTCTCTTTTGAAAACTCTCTCACACTCTCTCCTTGACTCTTCTTTCAATAAGCACGAAGATCAGTGAGCAAAAAGATTAAGTGGCAGTCTAAATTAGACTATTTATATGAAAAATAAGAAAATTCGTCCAAAAACTGCAAATTTTCAAGTCTGTCAGCATTGGATCGTCTTGTACGATCGTGGATCGTCCTGGACGATTTAACTTAAATGTGTTGGAAACGAACCAAATGCATATTGGTATGAACTGAATTCGTACCTGATCATCGTCTCGTACGAACTAGGTTCGTCCAGTATGAACAACTATTCTATAGGTCGGTTCCCAAAAACTACAGAACGTCGCCAAAATTTTCAGAGTCGGTTCACTTCGTCCTGGGATGAATATGGGTTCGTCCGAACAAAATTTTTATAGAGGACAAATCGTCCTGGGACGATTTTGAGTTCGTCTGGACGAAAATTTTTTAGAGAGCAATTTGTCCTGGCACGATTATAAATAGAGATCATTTCATCCTTAAACGAATATAAATTTCGTCTGAACGAAAATTTTTTAGAGAACATTTTGTCTTGGGATGAATTTGAGTTCGTTCTGGACGATCAGGACTTAGAAAAATTTTCTTCAACTCCTGTTCGTTCCATTGCTCTTTTTAGGAGATAACTGACCTGATCATCCCGTACGAACATGGTTCGTTCTGTACGATCAGTATATATTTTTCAAGATCTCATTAAGTGTGATTGTGTATTTATTCACTCAATTACAATCACTCCCTCATAAACTTAATTCAAAGAAAAACACAAGCTTCAAATTTCAAAATATCTCATGTATTTCATACTGAATTTGATTTGATGTCTTCAGTAGTCTGGAGTTCAATTTTCTTGAATTATTAGTATACACATGAGTAAAAATAAATCTTCCAAAAAGTGTTAGGAGATAACTACACATTAAAAAATAATATTTGGAATCATCAAAATTATACAAGTTGCAAGAATGTAAAACATGCAAATAGCAACTCTCTTAACAATGAGTTCTAAATTAAATTTTTGAAATGACTTAGAAGAATTATTACAGAAGATATCTCTAGAAAAAAAAGTTTTTATTGGAGGAGATTTAAATGGACATATTGGTAGAGAGGTAGATGATTTTAAAAGCATTCATAGTGGCTATAGTTTTGGAACAACAAATGAAGGTGGCAAGATCATACTAGATTTTTGTTTAGCTTATGATTTTTCAATTGCTAATACCTTATTTAAGAAAAGAAATGAGCATCTCATTACTTATAAAAATGGATATAGTATAACCCAGATTGACTACTTTCTTATAAGAAAATTAGATTGTTTAGATTACAAAGATTTTAAAGTTATTATGAGTGAAAATTTATGTATACAACATCGATTATTAGTTTTGGACTTTAAGATAAAGGGGCGGATAATAAAAAAATAAAGTAAAACGATATTCTAGGATTAGATGGGGCATTTAAAGAATATTAACAAAAATATTTTTGAGAGTGAGATTTTAGATCTTAAGATTTTATCTATGCATGTGGATGCTAATGCTATGTGGGAAAAAGTGGTTAGTGATATTAAGAATATTGCAAAAGATGTGTTTGGAGTATCAAAGGAAAAAACTCCTAATAGAATAAATAGTTGGTGGTGAAATCCAAATGTGCAAGAAAATATTAAAAATAAGAAGATTTGTTATAAAAATTAGTTTAATTTTAAAAATTATGATAATTAGGAAAGATATAAAGAGGCTCGTAAGGAATCTAAGAAAGCAATATGTGATACAAAGACCTTAGCTTTTAGTGATTTATATAATAGATTAAATACTAATGAGGGAGAAAGATATATGTATAAATTAGCCAGACAAAGAGATAGGAGTAGTAAGGATTTAGTTAAAGTGAAGTGTATTAAGGATGAAGATCAAAAATATTTTTCTCAGAAGATGATATTCAACAAAGGTGGATGAGATATTTTGCTAAACTTTTTAATGAAAATTATGAAAATAAGTTTGATTATAGTGACCTTAGCACCTTAAATTAAAATAAGGACTTCTATTTTTATTGGTGTATTAGTAAAACCGAAGTTAGAGAGGCTTTAAAGAAAATGAAGGGTTGAAAAGTAGTTGGACCTGATGATATTCCATTAGAGGTGTGGAAATGCTTAGGAGATGAAGGAATTTCTTATCTCACTAAACTTTTTAATACTATTTTGAAGACTAAAAGGGTGCCAGAAGAGTGGAGAATGAGTGTGTTAATTCCTATTTTTAAGAATAAAGATGATGCACAAGGTTAGATCTAACAAGCTCAAATATGGTCGGATCGCTAGAAGCTCCCTCTACTTAACAAGCCATAAGAAATATCGTAGTAGTGGAACCTTCACTTTATCAACCCGTCAGTAGAGACTATAAGTAGTAAGAAGGCTAATCTAAATCAATAAGATTAAGTAGTCGTTGTCCACCAAATTCTCCTAATTAATCAGAGAATTAATGTTCTAGTGGGAAAGACGAGTTATGAGTAACTGTCGAATTAGTGTAGGCTCCAGAATCTTTAACTATGAAGGATGATTTCTAATATATCAACTTCAATAGATTCAGTATTAGAGAATGCTTTTCTCATAGCTCAAGTTTGAAGCCTGAATCGGTGTAAGAGAACAGATCCAATAAGCTCAAATATGGTAGTATCATTAGTAGCTAAAGCATAATGCTAATAGTTGCTCTTAAGATAGGGAATATTTTATATATTTATTTGGGTCAACATCATGCTAGGTACCAAGATCCAAAAATAAATATTTAAAATCCTATACAACACCACATAGCTCAAAGCTCAACCATAAAAGTAATGTATAAAAAATCATATATATATATATATATATATATATATATATATATATATATATATATATATATATATATATATATATATATATATATATATATATATATATATATATATATATATATATATATATATAATCATTATAAGGTACAATCGGGAGTCACTACAGAGTATTGCTCACAAGTAAAATAAAGGGGAGAAGACACGTCAAAGGAGGCGAGCTTATAAGTCCCTCAGCTACACAACAACCTTTGTTAGAATCCGATATTGTGCCTCTGCAGTCTATAGCTCCTCTACAGCTTGTGCAAGTGTAGTAGCAACTGCCACCATCGCCAAGAGTAAAGTCTGGTGGCATAACTCCTCTCTCCTGATGAGGAGTTCGCATCAGTTATACCCCTCTCTTAGACCTAATCACTTGGACATCACCCCTTGATGTCCCTCCGAAGGTCCTTCATATGAGTTAATACTCTGATCAAACTACTCGTGAGTGACATCATCTACCACCCGTCACCTGGTGACACTCTCCTATAGCTTTAAAAGTATAGCTCTAATTTGTAGGATGGAGAGGGACCTCAACCGTCTAATGTCAAACTCCACCTCACGATATAGTTTCTCCCAATAAAGTAATTCAGAATTATACATCCCAAGGCATTCCAGTAGGCTAAGGGTCTAGTCGAAAATAGCAACAAATTAGTCTAGAGACTCTAGAGATCCTGGGTTGACATTGGCTATTAACCCTCATAAAATCTCCATACAATTTCCCCATATGTTGGCATTCAGGGTATTCAAGGCTGAGGGAATGTAGTTGTGAATCTTTGAAGTGTAGTCAACTCCATCAGGAACAACACAAAGAGTTACAAATATTGATTTTATTGATGAATATAAAAATAATGCATGAAAATAAAATTTATTATTTTTAAATTTATTAAAAATTTGTTATTTTACCTATATTTTGTATATGACATATTCGAAAAATGGTAAAAACTATAAGTGTTTATAAGCGTTGCGATGCCAATTCATATCATGCCACAATGCCTATAACATCAGTGCTGAGGTGCCAAACATACTATTAGATGGAGCAGAAGAGTAAGCTGGTCTCTAGGATGAAGGAAGGAGCAGCATAAACTAAGTCCAAGACTATTAGAGTGTATGGCAGTGCCTCAGAAACCTCCGCCAACAAAACTATGCTAGCTTTATAAGATTTTCTTAAGACCTGTAAGGTCGTAAGGGTCCTTTAGGAAGGAGAATTTGGTAGAATGTCCCATCTTACTATAGTAGGTTAAGTTCAACATCCTCGCTCCCTGAGAACTCTCCCTAAGGTATATAGGAGAACGACTTAGGTCTATAGACATTTGAGAGGATGAGGTAAGCTGAGCCCATTGTGTCTTCAAGAAGGATGCAATGACTTTATATAATGTGGCACTGGTGCCACATCTTGTGCTTTGGTCAGGGAAGGAGCAATGCCCTCAATAATAGCATGATCCTCAGTATATGCTCCTGCATTAGGAATGAATGAGAGATGCAATTTAAATGACCTATTTTTTTTTTAATAAACCATTAACATAAAGAAAGAAGAAAGGGGTAGGATAGTACCTTTGTCTCCTCCCACCTATAGAAAGTACAGATGGGGCCTCAATCATGTCGGTACTCCAAGCTCTTGCAATCTATGCTCGTACATCCTAGAATCATGCTCCAAAGTAAGACCAAAAGGCAGTCATACCCAAGTCAGTTGTGTGTAGTTGGCACCTATATGGCTCGACAGAGGAGCTAGGTGGAAACTAGAGCCTTTGTTGAGCCTCAACAGGTGCATATATGTGATTGCCAATGCATAAAATCAAGTCTCTTATGGAATGTACTCCATATACTAAACATTTTTAACCACAAGAATAAGTATTCACCTGTTAAAAGATGTGGGCTGAGAAAATTCAAACTATCTGCCCACTCTATTGGGCCAGTAGCCCTATAGTATTATTATAACACCTGATCGATAACACGTCATATCGGGCGTATGATTATGAAGTACTCAAGAACTGTTAAACTCTATATGTTATATAATAAAATACATCTCCCTCTAGGGTCAACCTTATCCACCACAATGTACCCCCCTAGTGAGGTAGTAAATAAATAGCATCTTGTTGGTGGACTAAAGAAAACATGTCTACAACTAACTGAGGGGCAAAGAAGAAAGTTTGCTCCTCTCTAACTCCAAGATCGAAGATGTTCAAGACAACTAAAGGACTGTAGGGTATCCCATCTATAAGAAGTAGGATTGAAACTCTAAATAGGAAAAGACACCCTGAACGTTCTGGTGGATTGACGTGTTCAAGTAGTGCCATAGTAAAATTAGGTCCCGTACCTCAAGAGAACTGACCTTAGAGATGGTGCACAAAACTTTGTACATCCTAGCAAGCATGGAAGGAGCTAAAGCGAGTCACTACCCATATGAAATTTGGCTGGTTGCTAGAAGAACATTACACATCAAAGATTTTGCTCTAAGTGGAAACACAAAAATACTTAGATAGACATCTATGAAACCTGTAAAGAAGATTCTCATCGGTACCTACTAGTATAGGAGAAGTGTAACTAGTAGAAGAAGAGGGTTTGGCAATCTCCTCTGACAGCGAAGCAACACACTGCAAACCAAGGTTGAATGTATCGTGCAGTTAATATTCCAATAGTAGATACCTTACCTGCAAAAATATGTGGATCCAAACATCCACAGGCATGTATTCCCTCGCATGCCTTGATAAATCTGATGCTCTATATGTCTGTCGGTAGTACTGAATAACTGTAGGGTAAATATTTGGTTTCATTAATATATCCCTCCTATCACCATCTGCCAAAGCGACCCTCTAAAATAGTTACTCATCTAGAGGACCACACTCCTAAAAATGGTGGAAAAAAATAGGTAGCTTGGATACTTTCTATAAGCCCAAAAGAGTAACTATGAGCTCCTCTTCTCCAATCCAATAAGTAATACTGCTCGAGTCCCATAACTCCACTAAAACATGAGCCCAAGGAGGGAGGCGCCTGTAGTCGAATAGCGAGGTGTATATATCCTTGTAAATCCCTACCTCTTAAAGTATACACATGTGTGCCTGAAGAATATAGCAGGCCTAATGAATGTAGCCACTAGCTAGACTCTAATCCCATCCAACTATTGAGTCTCGTTGGCACTCCAAAGATGACGAGTATATTTATCGGTAATTGAGGAGTCTCGACTGTCCCATTAACTTAGTTATATCATTTGTTGGCCCCAAAATGACATAAGTATCCCATGTGATTTGAGCTATAATGCTCTCTAGCGGGTTGTACCCCCTACACTTCAACCTGAGGCTACTGACCCATAGACTGGGATCCTCAAACTTCATAGATTCTTAAGAACACTCTGGAAGTAGAAGAAAGCGGGCAAAGAAGCTGTGGAAAATATCCAACCCCCGTAACATATTATAGTACTACTCTAACCTATCTCGAACATCAGCATCACCTTGAAGATTCTGTCTATCAATATCATCCCAAATGGCCACCTCAATAGGCTCTCTTGGAGGCAAATCATTGGGCCACTTCCAATGAAACATTTTTTTATACAAAGAGGAGAAGGAAAAGCGTCAATAGTAAATATAATGAAATAAATGCGTAAAAAATTACAAAAAAATGTTAATAACATATAATAAATATGGTTTGATTTATACGCATACCATATCGATTGGGGGTATTTGTTTACCAGTATACATCAAACTATGTGTAAAATGAGCAAGGCTGATAAATCAAGCAACATGCGCGTCACTGCAATGCATCACTTAAAGGGTCAAATGACATCTGGTTATCAAATGGATTGAACTATTACAATAAGGACATCGACTTTTTTTTAACTTAGTGTTCACAACTACTTTTGTAAATCATGTGAGTTTTTTATGATGCCAAAATATTATTGTATTGATTATTATTTCTCTTAACACATTTTGAAAAAAATTTATTTGTGTTGTTTGTGTGTACTAACGTTTCAAGAAAATCATACTCTAGACTGACAATGACTTCAAGTTAGATTAGATTAGGGTTTCTTATAATTGAAGTTTATACTTTTTCTCTTTTTCTTGAGTCTGAGAGAGTTTGATTGCAATTGGATAACCTTGCACACAAACACATACTAAGGAAGTGAGTTAAAACTTGTATTTTTAAAACTAATCGTATTGTATAATTCTTGAAATGTACTTGACAATTTGCCTTTAGTGTTCCTCTAGAAAGAAGTTAATCGAGTCATTCCTTAGAAATTTCTTTTGTTTTATTTGTATTGTATGAACATTGGTTCATACAGATAACGTCCAGAGTACCAAATGGATATGTACAAGTTCATCCCAAACTTACTCACCATTTTTTGAATTAATCGTACTATACGAAATTAGTTTCATACAAACAAATCCATAGTATGAAATGGGCTCATCCATGTTTGTACCGTACGAAGCATGATTTGATTTAAATAGTTCATACTGTATGATGTGGGTTTTGTATAGACGACGATCAGAGTATGAAATGGGTTCGTACAAAATCATATTGAATGAACTTATTCAATTTTGAACTGTTCGTACTATACGATGTTAGTTCATAAATATGACAGTTAGAGTATGAAATCAGTTCGTATATGATCATACAATAATTTTTTTGAACTGTTCATACGTACGAAGTATGATCGTACTGTACGATCCAAGATAATCAACTTGAAATTTTTAGTTTTCTAGACAATTTTTCTTATCCTTTCTATATAAAATCCTAAAAACTGGCAGTCCAAGACTTCTTCTGTGAATTTTCTTTTGAGAGTGAGAGTGAGAGTGTTTTGGAAGAGTGTTTGAGAGTGAGGATAGAGAGTTCTTGCAAGTGGAATTTATGAATGATTCATAAGGTTTCCCAAAGGTGAGGATATCTTTATAAGTTTGTCAAAACTCTTCCCAACTTCTTTGAAGACTCTTGAGGGAAGATCTTTTGAGAAAATCTGGTACTCTGTCGTCACTAGGAGGGTAAGAAAGGATGATGGTATTTTGTCAACACCAGGAGGGTAGAAAAGGACGACGGTACTCTACCAACACTAGAAGGGTGTGAAAGGACGTCGATACTCTACTGACACCAAGAAGGTATGAAAGGAAGCTGGTACTCTATCGAGACCAAGAGGGTGTGAAAGGATGTTGGTTCTTTGCCGATAACAAAAGGGTGTGAAATGATGATGGTACTCTACCAACAATAGAAGGTTGTGAATGGATGTTGGTACTCTGCCAACACTAGGAAAGTGTAAAAGGATGTCGGTACTTTGCCAACACCAGGAGGGTGTAAAAGGATGTCAGTTCTCTGTCATCACCAAGAGGATGAGAAAGGACAACGGAACTCTGTCGCACTGGGGCTAGTAGAAGAGAGGTTATTGTAAGTTCTTCTTCGCCTTGTTGAGGGAGCAAAAGGAGAGTCACTTTAGTATAGTATAATACCTGAAGATGGAGTCTTCAGGGAGTGCATGTAGGTCTAATTGGACCAAACCATTAAAAAAAATTATGTTTTTCTGTTTTTACTTTTATTGCATTTTTATTTTTTTTTGCAAGTTTTAATTTTATGTTTGAAAAATAATTTTGAAAAAAAAAAATTAAATTACCAATTAATCTCCCCCCCCCCCCCCCTTTGTTAGCATTGGGATAATTGTATTAGGTCTAACAACCTTTTCAAACTTTCAGACTTTGCCTAAGTGGGGATCCCTCACAGTCAAATTAGATAAGATCAGTCCAAATGGATGACCGACACTCAAAATTGATGCATGACATCACCTAAATGACGTCTGATTGCAATACTAACTTTGTTGTTCCATTCAAAACATCGTTACACTAAAAAATCGTTGTCAATCTATTCAATCGAGGTCATCCGAGGAGACGATATAAATCTCGAGGCAACAACGTGCAAACCAAGAAAATTAGCACACAACTCCACCAAATGATGTTCGATCATAAAATAGACTTTGTCATTTCTTTTGCAATGTTGTCAATACTCAAATAATAGTCAATTTGACCAATTAAAGTTGTGCGAGAATATTGACATTTATATCAAGGAAACACACAAATCAGGAAAATTGGCACAACATTGCCCAAATGTTGTATGATCACAAAATAGATTTTTTGTTGCATTTGAAATGTCATACATACTCAAAAAGCACTATCAATTTGGTCAATGAAAGTCACACAATGAAATCAACGCGGTTCAACAGGCAATGAAGCATAAATCTTGAAAATTGACGCTCGACATTTCACAAATGATGTTCGATCACAAAACAAACTTCATCGTTGCATTCAAAATGTTGTCAATACCCAAAATGGATTATAATTTTATACAATAAAAATTGCTTGGTGAAATCGGCACAGAGAATAAGTCCAATTGCATGAATTTTTGAGATGATATGTATGAATCGAGGCAATTTTAAGACGATCCGCATCTAGCAAGGCGACAACCCTTGCATAGCCCTTTCCAGCCATCCTTTCTCTCACATTCATCCGTCCTTTTCAACATATGCCTCCACAAATGGTCTCCAAATGAACCTCCTGTTCATTTTTTCCAAGCGTCCCTAACATCCCAACCTCCACCTTAAGTGAAGATATCTTGTTGCTCGATCATGTCCGATCATATAGAGACGTCCAAACCGAGTCCACATGTCTCACCGATCTGTCTGATCCCCACTCCAAGAGCCGGATGTTTAATCCGGCCAAGACCCCTCTTCCAATCCACCTAACCAGAAACTTCCTCCTCCCGTTTGCTGCTGTGAGAGTCTCCTAGAAGCCCATTATTTAAAAAGCAAGTGCAACATAATTCTCCATTGCTTATCTACCTCCAACACGTGATTGCTTCATTTGTCCTCTTCTTCATTCCCTTACATCTCTCCAAATTTGATTGACAACTAGCCCTAATCGAAAGTTCTTTCTTGTTATTGGGAGGGGTAATTAATTATAGGGGCTTGTACATGTAGGAAACTAGAACTCAGATCTAAAGTCCTCTCAAAATGAGGGCAAAATATCTGGGTAGTGACTTATCTACAAACTCAATGTGCCTTATAAAAACTTATCACGAAACTTAATTCGTTAAAATATTTCAAAAAGCAAGGGGAGGTCGGGGCGAAATTTTTTTTGAGCCCAAATAGTCATTCAAAAAAAAATGCTGAAAATTCCATGTCAAAATGACTTATATTCTTAACTTATTGACCTCTTAGTGAAGGCTTTAGTGAAATCTCTCAAGAAAGTGAGTTGAATGTCAATTAACCATGACTTCTACTTCATTGAGATACTCACAAGTGCTAAGCTACTAAAATCACTAATGAATTAGGAAGTTGTCAATTTACTAAGGCTACTTGACAAAGGTATTAGAAGAACTCACCTTTAACCCTTAGCTTGAGATCGAAGTAGCAATCAAGTACAAGCTAGGATCATTTACTCCATAATTAATTACATTAAATCCAAATCATATACTCACATATAATCACACTATATAGTTAATTTTGTGCCTTCAATTTTGTTTCTCATCTATAACTAAAATTTCAATAGTTAAATGTACACGTCATAACACATGAATAATACAAATTTTATATCTTATACCGAGCCTTCATTTGAGACCACTTTTATATTGATTCTTGAAATAAATTTTTAGTGAAAAAATTTAATTTTTGTACAAAAACTTTGTTTTAAAAACAATAATAAAATCGTCCCAAATGAAGTCTAAAACTCGATTCCACCGGAATTAGTGGAATCTCAAAATCTCTCTAAAATTCTATTCAAAATATCTCTTATTGAATTGTACATATAGCCCAACTCAATTCCACTACCCATCATCTTAAAAGAAGTGCGACTAAATCCTAAGACTTCATTTGGAATGACTTTCTTACTATTTAAAACAATTATTAATGCAAAAAAATTAATATTTATACTAAAAAACTATTTTAAGCAGTAATAAAATCAGTCCCAAATGAAGCCTAAGTCTCTCATGCTCTTTAATCTTGATTCATACCTGTAATAGAATTTTGACAAATTTCTACAAACATTAGATGCTGAGATATGTTAATAGTTATTGAAAAATTTCATTAAATAATATGTCAAATGTAAGACTTTATAAGAATATGGAAAGAAAGTCCCTATCTTTTGGGCTTCCATGCGCTTATAAAATAAAGACCAAAAAGTTCGGTACACTAATCGCGCAATTCATCGTGCGCGCAATCACAATGAATAAACCATCGGGCATGACTAAAGACCAAAGAAAAAACTCCCAAAGTAAATACCATTCTCCCGCCTCGCACCTCCAAATAAGTTAATAAATCAATATAAAAAATAAAAACCTTTTTACCCAAAAATCAAAACCTCAAAGAGATCGCGACATAAGCGTTCATGCCACTATTTCATAACAGATACAAACCAAAATCTTTATTCATATGTAGAGCTCTCCCCTGCATAAGGGAGAGCCTCAGCTTCCAAAGCTGCGATACCAAATTAAGTAGTCTTTCAACATAAAATAAGCATATAATGAATTACAGAACACTAGACATCCAATTCACCAATATCAATAGCATAGACTAGCGGCAGGAGTCACAGCAGTAGAACAAGCATTCTCTTTCTTCAGAGGGAGAGCCTCCCAAACTGCTTCCTCGACAGAATGCCCAGTCTTTGCCGAGCAAATTGCATTCTTCAGTTCGACGCTAACCACAAGTTGACCAGCGGCTGCTTCAGCTTCGGTTTTCATTTTCAGCCGGAGACGCTCAGCTCTGGACCCAATAGTCTGTCCGAGAATTGATGCAGCAATGGTAAAAGCCATTGCAGTTTTTGGCATCAAAACGGACTTCCTCAGCATAGCAATAAAGGGCACAGCAGCATGAACGGCTACAAACCACTGCGGGGAGAATTTTCTGGTGTGCTCTCTCCAAACTCCCAGGGGGACATTAGCTGCCATTCCTAGCAACCCAATAGCGAGAACCTTTGCAGGTAAGGGTTGAGGACGAAGGTTCTTTATAAGAGAGGTTCGGGCTAATGCTGCACGGGCGGCAACAATGGCCGGTGGACACCGAAGCTTTACACCAGGAGGAGGTTGAAGAGCCTTCGCGACAATAGGAAGAACGCCGCTTACAGCTCTGTAGGATTTGGCTATTGGGCATTGCCCAGTTTCTAACCAATCATTGCTTTGAGATTCATGAGTTGAATCATGCCTCCTCTGGAAAAAAGAAAGTGCAGAAGTCAGGGTTGCAGAGTAAATCATCAAAAAATTTTACCAAATAGATGTGATGCAAAATAAAAAGTAACGGCTAACTGAGAGCCTAAGGTTTCATTTGGGACGGATTTTTTATTGTTTCTTAAAGCAATTTTCTAGTACAAATATTTTTGTACCAAAAAACTGCAAGAAAGCTGCTTTAAATAGCAGTAAGAAAGTCGTCCCGAATGAAGCCTAACATTCTTTGTCCCTAGATGGCTAAGCGATCATTTTGCGTTGTCTCACAGAGCAATTGTATAGCTTGGACAGACTTGTTTAGTAGTTTAGACACTTAATGTTTGATTTCCTCGCTGCTTGTTTCATCTAGTTCAATAATAGCACTTATCCTCGTGAATTTTAAGGAACCATTGGATTAGAAGCTATTCATTGTTTTACAATCCTATCCATAACGCTTTTATTCATGCAGCAGTCATCAAGCAAAATGAAGGGAGAATGAGCATTCATAAAACTGACTGAAAATAATATGATCACATTTATGATATTACATCAATAAGGACTCGTTTGAGCAGCAACTAGCGAACAGTGAGTCATATTTCACTAAGAAATCATACATACAAACCAATTAAGGTCTCTCATGGCTGCACTGCAATAACTCTAAGCAGATATTTACTACTCCAGTTGGCACTTTTTATAACGCAATCAGAATAGGAACCAGAATGAAAGTCAATTTAATTAGAAATCTTTCCTCCTTTTAGGAAAGCTTGTGCATCAAAAAGACCTGTAACACTATGAAGCAGGCCTGCTGAACATTAATAAACGTAAGCAGGCATTTCTATTTCGATATACTGATGGATTGATTATACAGTAACAAGAGCATAAAATAGATTCAATTAAGAAAGAAGCACATCGAATATTATGTTCATGACAACGTTAGTAAAGGTGAGTGATTTTTGCTAATTACCTGAGAAGAATCCTTCCTAGAAGATCTCTCGTTATGCTTCTTCAATTTTTTGGCAAAGAAATCAAATCCAAAAGGTCCACCAAGTCCAAAAGATGAAAGGCTGATGCTAGCAGCTTTGGCTGCCAATGGATTGAACACAGGTGCAGTTTCAGATTCAGATTCTTGAACCTTATCACGCACAAGAGACCTTCCAGAAAGGGGAACAACCCCATCGTGGCCATGGAAAAGCCTAAACGCCATTTCAAAATTCGGTCCATCCTCAAAGATGGGACCCTTGGCTCCTCGAGCCTGAAAGTTAAAAGAAGTAGCTTGATTATCTAAACATCAGAAACTCTACCTGTTTGTAATAATTATAAAAAGAGAGAGAAAGAAGAATTTACAGGTACAAGGAAATTGACCGATGAGAAAGAAAATTGTGTAGCTTCAGTAATGTTTCTCAAAAATGGGCATCTCTCTACATCCTGATGCTCAAAGGAATTTGCTGACCACAACGATTCCATAAAGTTATTGCCCATCTGAGAGTCCATTGGATTAATGAATAACTAACCTGCATAAAACGGTAATCAGACAAAAAAAGTAACACATTATCAGAGAACATTGACAAAAACAAGAGGAAAAAAATATGGGCACATGGAATGGGGAACTGATCAAGGTAGTTGATCTCGAAGATGGTTGACACATAAAAATAAGAACATTTGAACAAACTCTTAAAAGTGTCATTGGGCGTATTAATAAACTTCCACCATTATATACATTATTGATATTTAATAAAATCATATTATAGAGTTCAATACTAACATAAATTTGCTACAGTGAAACAATAAAGCATCCCTTGATAAGTTTGTTTATGGAAATTCATGAGAAAAGCCAATTAGCATTTTTATTTTTAATTCATTGGAATAAATATGTCATAACTTCAATGGATTTAACTAGAGTTGGCTCGAAAAATTATTCCGGAAAACTAGTGGGATTAAGTTAGCCTTGGATTAACTTAAGGCAATGCCAAATTAACATGGGGTTGTAATCAAACACTAACACAAATGCTTAAATTATTTGTGGTCATCTTAACCCAACTTAAACTAACCCTAAATCAAGCCCTCAAGTGTTGACTAGTATAGAGTTTTAAACTAATTGCTCCCATATATATATATATATGAAGCCATATAGGGTATATGGAACTACTGATAAAGACATGCAGTTTTACCATTACCCGCATCTTCCAGAAATGCTTGCAAGCATAAAAAAAAATGAAGCAGATCAATTCAACAAAAAAAAAACCATGACGTGGATGACACAACAGATGATAATATCATAGGAAATGCCTCTAAACCAAATCAATAAATCTATCTGGTTACAAATGTCAAAGCATGGGCATAGAGGAAACGTTTTAACCTATGCGCAATTTAGTGACTCCATGAACCCAATATGCATCATACATATCACCCCTTTTTTCCCTTTCAGAAAAATATGCTGTTGTTCTGAAAAAAACGCATGAATCATGCAGCTCTAGCATCCACATTCCATTCAATTCAGTTAAAAAATTTGAGCAAATGCATCCAACAAATCTCAAAATTAACATAGAACTGAAATAGAACAATCCATATTAAAAATTCATATTAATATATTATTGTTCTGAAGACAAGGCATGAGTAAGGCAGCTACAACACAAACATCCCAATAACTCCAGCTATAATAGGATTTTGGAAAAATACATCCAACAGCTCTAAACAAGAAAATACAACCAAAATATAACGTTGGTATCAGATCCAGAAATTCATGTTAACAATTCAGAATATAATATACTATTGTTCTGAAGACAATACATGAATCATCCAGCTCTAGCATCCACATTCATTTCACTTAATTTTTAATTATAAATAGAATAAAAGAAACATAGAGTATACAATAATTATGCAGAAGCAGCAAGCTACATTCTCAACCGATCTACTTGAAACAAATAAAAAAGCCCCCTCAAAGCGATCCTCCGCCAAAATAGCAATGAAACTGGAACTAAGATCATCAAAAACTAAAACAACAAATAATCTCTCCACAGTACGGGAAAACATAAAAAAACAATAGACAAGAAGACAATATAATCCAAACAAAGACAGAAAGATAATATCTCTTCCGCAAGCACGATTACAACAAACGGCGATATCAAGTCAAACCGCACCCAATTCCAAAGAAACCCTAGAAAAAAAAATCCAGTTTTCTGCATAAATCTCAGCTAATTTAGCCAACTGAAACACCTTGAACAACCAAATCCGTCAAAAAGAATCAAAGAAGAAGATGATGATGATGATGACTGAATCAAATCGAAGACAAACGAAAGAAAAAAGTGTTCTTCCACGGAAACAACCGATTTCTTCTTATAAAAAAAACATAAGAAGATATCCAAAACATGAAATCAAGAAGAGCAATACCTCTGAAGCCGAACAATCGCGCCTAAGCAGCAAAAATCAGAAGGATCGTGTGGTAAACACGAGATTTCTCCTCGCCCTCTCCTGCAACCCAATTTTGTTTCTAATAACTTGGGAGAAGTCCACCGGTCCTCCCGGTCGACGCCGACACTTAACCGGAAATTTCCAATCCCCTTCAACGAATTTCCGCCGTTCGATCGAGCAACTTTAAATCTTGCGTTCGGTGAGAAAGTTCTTCCTTTTCTAAAAGCAAATTTAGTCCGTTGGATCGAGTCTGCTAAACGTCATTAACTGATGACCGTTGGATATATCCATTGTCAAAACTACTCGGCTGGTTGGTGGAGAACGTGGAGGCCGTGATAAGTTGAAATGGGTTTTATGATCATGAAATTACTTAAATGTCCTGAGATTTTTTTCTATAAACATTAAGCACCCTTTGACGATTTCCTGTTGAGGTCTGAACAGCAGAATATATAAATGGCATGCGCCGCGAAAATGATCATTACCCAGACGTTCTTCGGGTAGGCGGAAACGGATTAGTTAACCAAAGCGGCCAATGGTTGTACCTAATAAGTTGTGCCTAACAAAATGATTTTTTATGATAAAGCTCAAAAAACATGATAAAAATGTTACATAAATATAGAAATCGATATATCATCAAAAAATATATCTTAATCGGGCATGAATGACGAGAAAAAATAAAGTTTGAAACTTCGAAAATTAAATTTTCATATGAACTCCAATTTCAACAAACTTGTAGTCGAATTGAACGTCTCAAAAAGACACACAACGACATCAAATTCGACTCAATCCGAGCCGAAATAGGTCAAAGTCGAAGACTCAAAGCATATTTGGAAGGTTTAAACCATAATCTGGATTATGAAACGATTTCCAAACATGACATGCTTAGAGTCGAATCGAGCGGCTCGACGTGACGATTCCAACAAGCACAAGATCATCAAATTATGATACCATTAAGATATTCAAATGTCCATCAAATGTTCTACGATTAAGGGATTCAACATCGACCGTCCATTCAAACCACTCTCAATTTATCATTGATCTCCCTCCTATTTACCAGTCATGCCACTATCAAAAAAAATTATAAATAGAACTCTCATTCTTCATTGAGGGAGACCATAGGAGGAAGTGACAGGACCAAAGTAAGGAAGAGAAGGAAGAGAAGGAGAAGAATAAGAGAAATTGGATATCACTCTTGCTACTAAGCTCCTCCTTGATCATGGCCCGGACTTTTGCCGAACCACTGCCACTCATCGGACTTCAGTTATATTTATGCTTAATCTTTGACTTCTGCCCATCATCGAACTTCGACCTGGCCACTGTGGATACCAGACTTCTACTCAACGCTGGACATCTGCTCTATACCGAACTTCTATCCGACGCCATATTTTTGCTTCTCAATGGACTTCCACCCAGCTACTGACTGTCGTAGGACTTTTGTCGGACCTTCGCACAGCTCATAAATGTCATCAGAATTTTGCTCAACCACCAACTGATTTTGGACTTCTGCCCGACCAATAACACATGACTTCCACCCGGCTTCCAATTATTATTGGACTTCCACCCGACAACAGTCCTTTTGACCTTTGTCGTCATACTACTGTAATGCCCCGAGATCCGTGTAGCGAAAGGATTCATCTGATATTTTTCTATTTCCCTCTTTTGCTGTTCATATCAACCCATCCAAACATATATCCAGAGATAATTACATTACAGAAAAGAAACTGCAGCGGATACTATAATTCACAAAATATACAACAGTCAAAGTACAGCCAAAAGAAATAATACACTAGCCATACAGGCTACAAAAGAAAAGCTACGGAACTCGGCAGAAAGATCGTCAAACTGGAGGTCCTGCACCTGAAATCATTAACCACATATAATGAGCTTACAAAGCCCAGCAGGTCACCAAAGCCTACAACTGAAATCAAAGCACGACACTGAAAACAATATGCAAGTTAATCAACTCAAGTCAAATCAATCAATCGGACATGATCAAAGAGTCAATGCAAATCCGGAAATCAATAGTCAATAAAACCAGTCAATACTAACGGCAAGCAATTCGATAAATCAATTCAATCAATCAATGTTCGTCAATCAAATCATTACGGTCAAATCAGTACGATCTAATTAATGAAGTCAAATGAGAAAAGCGATACGAGACAAGGAATCTATAAATCAGTCAATACGGTGTAGAACAGTAGCAATAGTGAATCTATCAAATCTATAGGCAGCAGTACAATAAATCTATAAGCAGTAGTACGATGTCCATGCTATCAATGCAATATCTATATCCGTTCATTTCTATATCAATGCTCAATAGTCAATCGATGAAATCAATGAAATCCGTACAATAGTAAATCAATTCGATAAATCCAATCAATATCAATAAACCGATCCGACATCAATAAATCAATACAAATCAGGAAATCTAATGCGATGCAATATCATGTACATGCAATTTCATACACTGGTCTTACTCGACAAGCCCAAACACTAGTCATGATGCTGTTGTAGTTATCAATCGTTCAATATCAATAGTGCTGTTGTAGTGGTCAATCTATATCAATAGTGCTGTTGTAGTTCGTTCGATATCAATAATGCTGTTGTAGTTCGTTCAATATCAATAATGCTGTTGTAGTTCGTTCAATATCAATAGTGCTGTTGTAGTTCGTTCAATACACGTTGGTTTCTATAACCAACGTTCAACTAGGTTTCCACTTGTCTTTCAGCAATCAATCAATCAATGCAATAATCGATGCAATAAGCAGTATTAAAGAAATCGAGAACGATCACATCAATAGTCAAAGGCAGATCAATTCAATCTATCAATTCCGAGAAAATCAGAAATCATACGAAAATCGGGCAGAGTAACGGTAGTCTATCGAAATTACACAAAAAGCCTGCAAAAAGACAAATTCTGAATTTCACCAAATTACAACAGAATAACCACGGCATCAATGCAAGACTATCAATCTATAGAATCCAAATCAAATCAAGTCCTGATAATTTCCTATTCAATTAAAATCGCGTAGAATCAATTCCGACCGGTAAAATCTTCGTAGAATACAGTCAAATCGTATACAATAATCATATCTATAACATACTAAAAGTTGTGCGGTGAAAGTCTTGTCAAATCAAAACCATGTCGAAAAGTCGACTACGAAAACACAAAACAGATCACAACTCGGTCAAAACACAATATCTTTGAAAACAGAAGTAAGGTTCGGAGTCCTTACCGCGAGATAAACAAACTATCCAACAGCAACGAACGACGAAAATCGCTCCGCGGGCCTCGAAATCGGACTTCTTCCTTTGCTTTCCTTCTCTTTCTCTCTCCTCAGATATTTTGGTTTTAAAAAATGTTTTTTTCTCTCTCTTCAAAACGAGCTGATTTTCTTATATATATACACTGATCGGCCTGGCCGATCGTCTCGATCGGCCCGGACGATCAGACCAATTCTGGTCGTCCTGGCCGATACTCCAGGGCGATGATCAGGACGATTTTAGGAACAGTGCAGATCGTCCTGGACGATCTCAATATCGTCCTGGACGATTCTGTCCAGAATTTGCTCCAGAAATCAGCTGTTTTCAATGCACTGATCGGCCTGGACGATCCAAACTTCGTCCTGGCCGATCCTGGGAGGAAAAATCATTTTCCAGCAGCTACGGCAAAGGAACGAGGTCTTACAATCTCCCCACCTTAGAAAAATGTCGTCCCGACATTTCCCTAAGGGTACAGAGCAAAACAAAAGCAAAACGAAACAAAACAGAACTAATCCAATCATTCAATAAATCGCGCAAATCACAACGAAGCAGGCGATAAACAAAACCCGTACCAGTCACATTTACAGGCATCCCTGGTGCATCCTCCTCCATCTCTTGCTTATCTCCAATCAGATCAGTCGGGACAGTCGGAGCAGTCGGAACCATCGGAACAGGTCCTTGTCTTTCAGAACTTGGGCATTCCGTCACTCTATGTCCATATCCACCACATCGGAAACATTGCCCAGTCCTCAGATAACATTGTCCCGGATGTCTTTTCCCACAACATTTGCAAACATTAAATTTTGCTCTGCTACTTTCCCCACTCTTCTTGCTACGGCCAGTGCGTTTTGCCAATTTGTCACTCACCATCTGAGCGACCATATTAGCAAACTTATTCATATTTGCAGAGGTGAGTGGGAGATCAGTAGTAGACTCAACTTTCTTTCCTTTCGGATCCATCGGCCTGATCAAAACAAATCGTTCGAATCAAAATCGCGGAAATCAAATACGTAAAACAAAACAAATCAAATAATGCAATCATCAACTCTGGATATAATCAAATCCTTTTCACTACACTTGCTCTGATACCAATTGTAATGCCCCGAGATCCGTGTAGCGAAAGGATTCATCTGATATTTTTCTATTTCCCTCTTTTGCTGTTCATATCAACCCATCCAAACATATATCCAGAGATAATTACATTACAGAAAAGAAACTGCAGCGGATACTATAATTCACAAAATATACAACAGTCAAAGTACAGCCAAAAGAAATAATACACTAGCCATACAGGCTACAAAAGAAAAGCTACGGAACTCGGCAGAAAGATCGTCAAACTGGAGGTCCTGCACCTGAAATCATTAACCACATATAATGAGCTTACAAAGCCCAGCAGGTCACCAAAGCCTACAACTGAAATCAAAGCACGACACTGAAAACAATATGCAAGTTAATCAACTCAAGTCAAATCAATCAATCGGACATGATCAAAGAGTCAATGCAAATCCGGAAATCAATAGTCAATAAAACCAGTCAATACTAACGGCAAGCAATTTGATAAATCAATTCAATCAATCAATGTTCGTCAATCAAATCATTACGGTCAAATCAGTACGATCTAATTAATGAAGTCAAATGAGAAAAGCGATACGAGACAAGGAATCTATAAATCAGTCAATACGGTGTAGAACAGTAGCAATAGTAAATCTATCAAATCTATAGGCAGCAGTACAATAAATCTATAAGCAGTAGTACGATGTCCATGCTATCAATGCAATATCTATATCCGTTCATTTCTATATCAATGCTCAATAGTCAATCGATGAAATCAATGAAATCCGTACAATAGTAAATCAATTCGATAAATCCAATCAATATCAATAAACCGATCCGACATCAATAAATCAATACAAATCAGGAAATCTAATGCGATGCAATATCATGTACATGCAATTTCATACACTGGTCTTACTCGACAAGCCCAAACACTAGTCATGATGCTGTTGTAGTTATCAATCGTTCAATATCAATAGTGCTGTTGTAGTGGTCAATCTATATCAATAGTGCTGTTGTAGTTCGTTCGATATCAATAATGCTGTTGTAGTTCGTTCAATATCAATAATGCTGTTGTAGTTCGTTCAATACACGTTGGTTTCTATAACCAACGTTCAACTAGGTTTCCACTTGTCTTTCAGCAATCAATCAATCAATGCAATAATCGATGCAATAAGCAGTATTAAAGAAATCGAGAACGATCACATCAATAGTCAAAGGCAGATCAATTCAATCTATCAATTCCGAGAAAATCAGAAATCATACGAAAATCGGGCAGAGTAACGGTAGTCTATCGAAATTACACAAAAAGCCTGCAAAAAGACAAATTCTGAATTTCACCAAATTACAACAGAATAACCACGGCATCAATGCAAGACTATCAATCTATAGAATCCAAATCAAATCAAGTCCTGATAATTTCCTATTCAATTAAAATCGCGTAGAATCAATTCCGACCGGTAAAATCTTCGTAGAATACAGTCAAATCGTATACAATAATCATATCTATAACATACTAAAAGTTGTGCGGTGAAAGTCTTGTCAAATCAAAACCATGTCGAAAAGTCGACTACGAAAACACAAAACAGATCACAACTCGGTCAAAACACAATATCTTTGAAAACAGAAGTAAGGTTCGGAGTCCTTACCGCGAGATAAACAAACTATCCAACAGCAACGAACGACGAAAATCGCTCCGCGGGCCTCGAAATCGGACTTCTTCCTTTGCTTTCCTTCTCTTTCTCTCTCCTCAGATATTTTGGTTTTAAAAAATGTTTTTTCTCTCTCTTCAAAACGAGCTGATTTTCTTATATCTATACACTGATCGGCCTGGCCGATCGTCTCGATCGGCCCGGACGATCAGACCAATTCTGGTCGTCCTGGCCGATACTCCAGGGCGATGATCAGGACGATTTTAGGAACAGTGCAGATCGTCCTGGACGATCTCAATATCGTCCTGGACGATTCTGTCCAGAATTTGCTCCAGAAATCAGCTGTTTTCAATGCACTGATCGGCCTGGACGATCCAAACTTCGTCCTGGCCGATCCTGGGAGGAAAAATCATTTTCCAGCAGCTACGGCAAAGGAACGAGGTCTTACAACTACGGTCTTTCCTATAATAACTCAAACTCTTATCTATCGAGATATTATCCGTTTTGGCCTAAGAACCTCACAATTTTATCCTGTCGGTTTAACTCACCAGTAGGTCACCCATCCCAAAATTACTCTGAGATGAACACACTTAACTGTAGAGTTTCTTAATAAAATTTCAACCATTATACCAAATGGCACCTCGATGTTTAAGAGTACAACTTCTTTTACTTAAGGAGTTTCACATTTCAACCTCTATCACCAGCTAACTACGGTTCTTCCAACATCCATCGTCCGCTCACAATGGACTTTCCAACTTCCATCGCCCTGCAAATATGGTCCTTTCGGCCACCTTTGTCGACGACGGTCCTTCCGACCTTCGTCGCCAAAAAATGGTTTATCTGACCTCCATCTCCTGGTGACTACAGTCCTTCCGACTTCCTTCATCAACTACAGTTTTTCTGACCACTATGACCTGCTGACAACAGTCTTTCCAACCTCTATCGCCCATTAACTACGGTCCTCCCGACCTTCTTCACTGACTACGGTTCTTCCGACCTTCGTTGCCAGCGACTACGATCCTTCCGACCTCCTTTATTGACTACGATCCTTCCTACCTCCATCACCGGTCAATAATTTTTTTCTAACCTCTATCATTCACCAACTATGGTCTTACCGAATAAACGAGGTTGTCAACATTGTTCCTTCAAATTCCCACCATGTAATGCATTATATATAATGTATATTTGTTATAAAAAGCTAAGGCCTTCCCTCTAATGAAGGGACTCATTTATAATTGACTGCAAATACTAATAGATTCATTCAAATTGGGCTAAGCTCCGTAGCTTCTCCATTTTCATGATTTTCCATGTAAAAATATTAGTGTCTCTTATGTATGCTACACTCTCTCTCTTATTGATTATGTATTGGATCTTCATATATAACTAATATGTTAAACTTTACATTTCTCTACCATTGTGAATACTCCAAGAAGCAATAGTTTGGTGCCGTATGAGGGAATGTGGTTCTCGACTGGGGGCAATTTTTTGCTCCAACCTCAAATGGTCATTTATGTCAATGTCCTGACATAAACTATTGATACATCAATTTTATTAGAATTTGATGTGAATTGGGTGATAACCTTGACCGCAGCCATAGTAAGAAGATTCATCCAACACATCCAACATTCAAGATGATATCTTAGAATACTATTTTTTTAGAAGTTTCTAGTAAATGCAAGGATGCTTCTAATATATTACAAGCTGTATACAGTCCCTCACTGGACCTCTACTATTTAGGCAAGGTCTTAATCTCGAACTTAAAAAGAAAACAATGGTGTAAATATATATCATTTTTTACCTTTGATTTGAGATACATACAGTAGTCACCCCCTCTCAATCAAGGCATAATCAATCCCAGAGGGATTTGATTCGACCTCTTCCACACAGGTTAATATCATTGAGCCATGCTCTGATAAATAATATCGGATAAATCAAACATCCTAGGAGGATGTCAATCAAATCTTAAAATCTTTGATTTGAGAAATATATAATCTTTATTGTGCCTCAATCACTAAATGATCAATCCCAGGGAAATTCAATCTGACCTCTTCCACATAGGTTAACGTCATCAAGCAGCGCTCAGACATACAACCTTGAATAGGTCAAATATCTCAGGAGGATATTAATCAAATATTAGATCCTTGATTTAATAAATATGTTATTTTTATTGTGTCTCAATCACTAGATAATCAATCCTAGGGGGATTTGATTTGGCCTTCCATATATGTTAACATCATCGAGAAAATGCTCTGATATATAATCTCAGATAGGTCATACATCCTTGGTGGATTCTCTCGACCTCTTCCTTATAGGTTATAGTCATCGAGCAATGCTCTGACAAATAATCTCAGATAGGTCATACATCCTTGGTGGATTCTCTCTAGCTCTTCGGCATAGGTTATTGTCATCGAGCGATACTCTAACAAACAATCATGGATATGTCATACATGTTTATTTGATTCTCTGAACCTCTTCCATATAGGTTAAAGTTATTGAGCAATGCTCTGCCAAATAACCTCTTATAAGTCGAAAATCTAATATAGATTTTTCTTATCCTTTTTAATATAAAGCAACGCTTTAAAAAAATAATCCCAAGAAGGCTTACATATGAGGTAACCTCAAAACAAAGTTAATAGTGAACAGGGTCCTCACTAAAAAAACTCTATAGGAGTAAGTAAAAGATAGAGTTATCAATCACTCAAAGACCTTATAAGACACAGGAACATTCAAAGATATTAGTAAGCTAAAAAGTCTCAAAAAGCACAGGGGTAAGATATTAAAGCATATCTTAAATTGCATAAATAACTTAGCTTCCTTCGGGGGACAAGTTCATTTCAAATGAGAAATAAGCATCGAGCTCATAAAATAATCTCAAATTCATACACTATATCATTGGAGTTACACAACAAAATTCTACATTAAGTTCAAGTGTATATTCTTTTTACATGTAACTGATATTAAAATTACATCAACAATACTTGTACAAGTTAATATCATCAAGAAACAAATAATTCATAAAGGTCAAATATCATTGGCGGATTCTATTAACCTCTTCTTTACTGCACATTAAAGCATCTCCTAGAACTTCTTATTCAAAGAAAAATAACAAATTGGCCATCAAGAGAACTCCACTCAATTGACCCTATTAGTTTGTAGTCAAGCTATTGATAAGGCACACTGCTTCGACCACCATTAGGGATGTCTCATGTCTACCCATGTTAGAATTAATACATATTGTATTTAACAGAACGCAACTTCTCCACTGCCATCATCGGCCTTTCGCCTGATGTGGGTTGTCGATCTTTCACTTCATATTTATCAAGATCAGCTTATCGTTCGAATATTATTAGTAAATTCTCCAACAATCTCCTTCAGCTCTCCTCTCGACTATCGATCACCATCAAACTTCCACCTTATTGTCGATCAGCGTCAGACTTCTGCTCTATCGTCGATCGCTGTCGTACTTTCACCTGGTTGTTGATCATCGTCAAATTTTTTCCAAAATATCATCAAAATTATCCAAAGGTTGTATTGCATATTTTTAGACTTCTGGAGCTTTAACGTTCGAAAATAGGGGAGGAACTAATATATCATCATAAATTTATCTTAATCGGGCACAAATCTTGAGGTGAAATCAAGTTCAAAACTTTAAAAACTAAATTTCCATATAAACTCCAATTTTAGCAAACTTATAGTCGAACCTAATGTCTCAAAAAGGAAAGCTCAACAACACCAATTTTGACTCAATCCAAACTGAAATAGGTCAAACCAAAATATTTGAAGCATATTTGGAAGGTTTAAAGCATAATTTGGATTACAAAATGGTTTCCAAACATGACATACTTATAGTCGAATCGAGCAGCTTAACGTGACAAATCCAATGAACCCAAGATCACCAAATTCTGATATCATTACATATTCAAATGCCCAATAAATGTTATACATTCAAAGGAACCAACATCGACCGTCCATTCAAACCACTCCCAATTTACCCTTGATCTCCCTCTTATTTATTGGTCATGCCACTATCAAAAAATTATAAATAGACCCCTCATTCTCCATTGAGGGGGGATCGTAGAAGGAAGATAGAGGACCCAAGAAAGGAAGAGAACGAAGTGAAGGAGAGTAAGAAGAGAATTTTGAGATATCTCTTGACACAAAGCTTCTCCTCGACCACCGTCCGGACTTCTAGTGAACCATCGCCAGTCACTAGACTTCCATCAGACTTCTGCTCGACACCGGACTTATGCCCATCACCAAACTTCCACCCGGCCACCGATGGATGCCAAAATTATGTTCGATGCTGGACATATACCCGATGCCTAACTTCTGCCTGACGCTAAACTTCTTTGTGATGCTATACTTTTGCCTACTATCAAACTTACACCCAACTACCAACTATTGTAGGACTTTTGTCGGACCTTCGCCTAGCTCACAATTATCATCCAAATTTCCCTTAGCCACCAACTAACGTCGGACTTCTGTCAGGCCACTAACTCCTGACTACCACCTGACTTCTAATTATTATTAGATTTCCACCCGACAATAGTTCCTTCCAAACCTCTATCACCATACAACAATCTTTTCTATAATAACTCAAACTCTTCACTATCGAGATATTATTCTCTTTGGCCTATGATCCTCATAATTTTGACTTGTTGGTATAACTTTCTAGTAGGCCACACATCCTAAAGTTACTCTTGTATGAGCAAGCTTAAATGCATAGTTTTTTAATGAAATTCCAACCATTACACTAAAAGGTACCTCGATGTTTAAGAGTTTAATTTCTTTTACTTAAGGAGTTTCACATTTCCAACCTCTATCACATGCTGACTATGGTTCTTCTAACTTTATCGCCCACCGAGAATGGACTTTCCAACCTCTATCGCCAGCTCAATACGACCCTTCCATCCTCCTTCGCCAAACAATGATCTTTCTGACCTCCCTCTCATATCGACTACGGCCCTTTCGACTTCCTTCAATGACAATAGTCGTTTTGACCAACATAGCCAGACAATAAACTTTTCGACCTCTGTCACCCACCAACAACTATCTTTAAAACATTCGTCCCCCGCCGACTATGGCTCTTCCGACCTCCTTCGTTGACTACGGTCATTCCGGCCTTCATCGCCAAACAACTATCTTTCCAACCTCCGTCGCCCACAAATTATGTTCCTTTAAACCTCCTTCACCGACTACGGTCCTTCCAACCTTTATCATTAGATAACAATTTTTTTGACCTCTATTATCTGTCAACTATGGTCCTGCTGACCAAACGAACATGTCAATACTGATGCTTCTAATTCCCACCATGTAATGCATTCTATATGATATATATTTATTACATCAAGCTAATTAAATCCCTCCAATGAAGGGCTTCATTTGTAACCAACTGCAAATACTAGTGGATTCTTTTAAAATGGGCCATGCCCTATGGTTTTGCCTTTTCAGAATTTTAATGTAAAAATTGGTGTCTCTTATGAATGATGCGCCCTTTCTCTTATCTGATTGTGTGTTGGATCTTCGTACAAAGCTAGGACATTAAACTTTATATTTATATATAGCCATGAATATTCCAGGATGCAATAAAAATTATTATTCTTTTATAAAGTTTATCATGTAAATCCATGGGTATTGATTGATGTAAAATATTTCATGATAATAAAGAAAAAATGCATGAAAATGTAGCACATAGATAAAAAATGATTTGTAAGAGATCATATTTTTTGCTTTAAAAATCTATAAAAGAAAAACATTATGGTTCCCAACCCAAGTGAAATGATTTCAATATTATTTAGTATCGATCACAAATGTTAATATTCCTTTTAATTGAGAAATTTATTGACTTAATATTATAAATATATGAAAGTTTGTTAGGGATGTTAAGCCCTATGAACTTAGTCCCTAGCTAACCAAGAGGGGGGGTGAATTGATATTTTAAAAACTATTTTCACAAAGAAAGAAAATTGCATAAACCAAATTACACCACAGAAATAAATGTGGAATTTAAAAGCGCGGAAGCAAGAAAAAGAACACAGAAATTTATAGTGGTTCGGTCGACTCGACCTACATCCACTCCTTGGAGGCACCCTCCAAGTATTGCACTATAAAACGTGACTCTCCTTTAGCCCCCACAGCTAGGCGGAGAAGCCCTCATAAGAACCTCCTTTTTGCCACCCCGACAAGGCAGAGAACCTTCCTCCTTTAGCTTCCTCTTGAAGCTGGCAGAGAACCAAAACCAAAAGCAAACTCCTTACCTCTACCGACCCTTCCACGGACGAGAAACTCTAGACGAAGACGAAGCAGAGTGATCCTTGAAGCAACCCTTGTGAATCCCCTCACAAGCTCCCCCTCACAAGATCCTCTCTCTCTCCTCTCTCTCTTTCTCTCCTCAAGGTCTTCTCAGGTCAAGGTAGCAGCAAAAGGTCTTGAAAAATGTTGAACAAGAGCTCTTAAATAGAAGAACTTTAAAGGAGCTCATTAATTGTAAGTTGCTGACTATATCGTCCAGGCCGATATGGACATCGGCCTTGCCGATCAGTACAAATCAATGAAGATCGGCCAGAGCATAGCCCTGGATGCAAAGCTGGACGATTGAAAATTGGCTTGATCATCCAGGCTGATCTCACGATCGTCCTGGCCGATCAGTTCAAATCAGAGGAAAATCGTCCTGAAAATAGCCCTGGATACGGGCTGGCCGATATTGATCGTCCTGAAGTATCTTAAGATTTTTGACTGGATCATCCTGGCCGATCCTGAGATCATCCAAGACGATATGATCGTATCAATCATCCTTAATTACTCCCTTGATTTCCTGAACAATTATGACATAATTTATGAATATTCTCCTGGCCGATAATTTAAAAATACAGTATACCATAATTGACTATGGCGGCTACTTCTTTCTGTTTTGAGCTTATCGTCCTGGCCGATACACGTATCGTCCAAGATGATCTGTTAATATCGGCTGCCTTAATTAATAATCCTTAATTAGATTTTCTGTTTTAAGCTGATCGTCCAGGCCGATCCAAAAATTATCCTGGCCGATATGAGTAAAAACAGAAATTCTATGTCTCTCAAGTGTGTGTGTGAAGGGTTACATAGCATCAGTCTCTTTGACCATTACAAGTAGACTCAAGAGGTGAAAATCAAACGAACAGACTGACTCAACCCTAAACCTACGCAATCCTGAACTTGGCTCCTTCTTGATCGTCCGATCTTCGATTCCTGAAAAGTTAGAAGTAACAAGCAGTCCAAGAGAAACAGTGTTTGTCAATCATCAAAACATAAGCCATAAAAAATAGATTTGCAACAATCTCCCCCTTTTTGATGATGACAAACACAAGTAGGAAAAAATTAAATAAAAAATAGGTTCATTAGAAAATCAAAGTTACAACAGCTTTTTCCTACCACACCCTACCTACTCCCCCTTTTGTCATTATAAAAAGAGGGTCCAGAAACAACAGAAAAATATCACAAAAGACTAACAAGCAAACTACAAAAAAGACAAGAAACAAACAACACAAAGCACAGACTAAAAGAACGAGGGATCCTGATCATCAGATGGAGGTTGTAGATGTGGCTGCTGAAAGTAACCGGTAAGTGTGGTAAACTGAGCATTGAACCAGGCGATGTCCTAGTCATGCTGCTGCTGCTGGTGAGTAAGGAAACTGTCAAATCAGGCTTAATCCTCAGCGCGGTGATGCTTGTAACGGGCAATGTCCTCAGAGTGTTGCTGCTCCTGTGCAGCAACATAGGCATCAAACCGGGTCTCCCATCTATCAAATCTCTCAATCAACTGATCAACCGGTGAGTGATGGTGGAGAGGAACAGGGTCAGGAAAGGGAGCTGGAGCGGGAGCCTCCTCCTCTCTAGCCCCCTAAGGTTCCTCAGGGTGGAGACGAGTACTGTGAAGGGTGCTGAAGGAATTGTTTGAGTAGAAGAGAGTTTGGAGGTTTGGTGGAATAGGATACTAAAGTTGGTATTTGGTTTCAAGAATATAGGTTATGATGTGTCCTAAGGCTAGATTTGGTTTCCTTTTGTGGCCTGTATCGTGAATTGTGGTTAGGTGATCAATGTATCGAAAAATTAGGTCCGCAGTATTAAATTCCCTATGAGCCATGATGTAGAAAGTAGTGAGGGAAAGTAGATGGGTGATGTGAACTCGGTCGCCGGCTTTTAGAATGACGGAGGTGCGAAGGACATGTTGGATTGTCCTAGCATCTCTGACTAAAGAGCTAGTCTCTCCAACATGGTAAGGTACATTGGTCTGGCGAAGAAAGTGATTCGCTGTGGACCAGTTAAGATCAGGGTTATAGGCGATTATGTGCAGCTTATCCCCGGTGGTGGATAGCTGTAAAAGATCAACACAATCCTGATATGTGATTTCGACAGGGCGTCGATTCACATAGGAGGTCAGGGCTGTGAAGGTAGAGTTGATGCGAAGGTTTGTGAAAAATTCTCGAAAAAATTCTGAATTGAAAGGGAAGGCAAGAGACAAAATGAAGCAAAGGGAGGTGTGAGCAAAAATATCCATTACCGGGTAAGAGATGTGGACAGGATTGATGATTCTGGAGACAGTAATTCCACACTCTTTGTAACGATGATAGGCGGCTTCATCTTCTGCTTCCCAGAAACGAGGGTCAATCCTTGCCCTCGAGGAACTCCCAGAAGTCTGTCGGGCGTGTTTCCCACAAGCCATTTGAGAGCACTAAGCAAAGAACACAAGAGGAGAAAGGGTTGGAAGTGAAAAAACCATGGCTGGAACGGCCTGAATTTAAAGAAACGGCCATA
The DNA here is from genome assembly GCA_016618105.1 of Dendrobium huoshanense. Classification (NCBI taxonomy): domain Eukaryota; kingdom Viridiplantae; phylum Streptophyta; class Magnoliopsida; order Asparagales; family Orchidaceae; genus Dendrobium; species Dendrobium huoshanense. The sequence continues at coordinate 25,135,085 of CM028345.1, forward strand.
TCGTCCTGGCCGATCACAGAATCGTCCAGGCCGATATAGTTCAATAATTACGTATAGTCCGATTGGTCAAAAAGGCGGTCCAATCGTCCAGGCCGATCAGAGATCGGCCAGGCCGATTAGACACAGGCTATCGGCCCGAGGAGTCAATCCGGACGACCGTTGAAAAAGCAGATCGTCCGGGCCGATTAGGTGTATCGTCCAGGACGATGCACAGTAATTGATCGTACCGGCCGAAGTTAAAACGTTTAAAATGCTTGCCACGTGTATCGTCTAGGACGAACAGTGGATCGGCCCGGCCGATTGTCCAATAATGGAACATCTGGGGCCAAATTTAAAGATCAAACGTGCTGACACGTGGATCGTCCAGGATGATCCAGTGTATCGGCCATGACGATGCACATAAAATGCATCGGCCAGACATGTTGCAAATCTATTTTTTCATGTCTTATGTTTTGATGATTGACAAACATGGTTTCTCTTGGACAGCTTGTTGCTTCTAACTTTTCAGGAATCGAAGATCGGACAATCAAAAAGGAGCCAAGTTCAGGAATGCGTAGGTTTAGGGTTGAGTCAGTCTGTACTTTTGTTTTTTACCTTTTGAGTCCACTTGTAATAGTCAAAGAGACTGATGCTTTGTAACCCTTCACACACACACTTGAGAGACTTAGAATTTCTGTTTTTACTCATATCGGCCAGGACGATTTCTTTGATCGGCCTGGACGATCAACTTAAAACAGAAAGTCTAATTAAGGATTCTTAATTAAGGCAGCCGACGTTAACAGATCGTCTTGGACGATACGTGTATCGGCCAGGACGATAAGCTCAAAACAGAAAGAAGTAGCCGCCATAGACAAGTATGATATACTGTATCTTTAAATTATCGGCCCGGATGATCCTCGGATCGGCCTGGACGATATTCACAAATTATGCCATAATTGTTCAGGAAATCAAGGGAGTAATTAAGGATGATTGATACGATCAGATCGTCCTGGACGATCGCAAGATCGGCCAGGCCGATCTAGTCAAAAACCTTAAGTTACTTCAGGACGATCAATATCGGCCAGCCCGTATCCAGGGCTATTGTCAGGACGATTTTCCTCTGATTTGAACTGATCGGCCAGGACGATCGTGAGATCGGCCTGGACGATCAAGCTAATTTTCAATCGTCCAGTTTTTCATCCAGGGCTATGCTCTGGCCGATCTTCATTGATTTGTACTGATCGGCCAGGCCGATGTCCATATCAGCCTGGACGATATTGTCGGCAACTTGCAATTAATGAGCTCTTTTGAAGCTCTTCTATTTAAGAGATCTTGTTCAACGTTTTTAAAAAAACCTTTGGCTGCTGCCTTGACCTGAGAAGACCTTGAGGAGAGAAAGAGAGAGAGAGGAGAGAGAGAGGATCTTGTGAGGGGGAGCTTGTGAGGGGTTTCACAAGGGTTGCTTCAAGGATCTCTCTGCGTCGTCTTCGTCTAGAGTTTCTCGTCCGTGGAAGGGTCGGTAGAGGTAAGGAGTTTTACTTTTGGTTCTGGTTCTCTGCCAGCTTCAGGAGGAAGCAAAAGGAGATAGGTTCTCTGCCTTGCCGGGGTGGCAAAAAGGAGGTTCTTGTGAGGGTTTCTCCACCTAGCCGTGGGGGCTAAAGGAGAGTCACTTTTTTGTAGTGTAATACTTGGAGGGTGCCTCCAAGGAGTGGACGTAGGTCGAGTCGACCGAATCACTATAAATTTCTGTGTTCTTTTTCTTGCTTCCGCACTTTTAAATTCCGCACTTTTTTGTGGTGTGATTTGGTTGATGTGATTTTATTTCTTTGTTTAAAAAGAAGTTTTTAAAATACCAATTCACCCCCCCTCTTGGTTAGTTTGGGACTAAATTCATAGGGCTTAACATCCCCATCGAACTTTCAAGACAAATATACTATCGGCCAGGACTATCACCATGAGTTTGATCAAATCGTCCAGAACGATATAGGATTGTCCAGGACGATGAGTAATATTAAGCACAGAAAAGTTCAGCAGATGGATTTTTGAAGAAAATTTGTCACATCGTCCAGGACGATAAAAGGATCGGCTAGGCTGATGTGACTTGAAATTGAAATCAAGAGAAGAATGGTGATGATCAAGACCCTAAAAAAAATAAGAAAAAAATAGTCAAAGACACATAAAAATAAAAACAACACAAAGAAAACCAAACACCGAATATTTTTGGATTTTAATTTTTCGAATATTTTTAATTTTATGGAGGCATCATATGAGAATTCTTTTCAAAAATTAAACTTTTAAAGTTCCAAGAGATCAAGAAGTTTAACAAATCTCAATCAGAAGAAGGTAGAAAATCTGATTCCGTTAACCCTATATCCGACATCCTTCAGGGTACAAAATTCTTTTAAAAAATAGAGGCCTAACTCGGAATAACAAAATAGAATAAGAAGATCCATTCAAGACTTATTTACAAATAAAATATCTCATAAATAATAAACCAAAGTAATTTTTCTCAATCATAGAAATTGAAATCAAGTCTTTGAAAGTATCACATAATCAATGAGTTTTCTAAGTTTTAAGAGTTTCACCAAAGAGATGATAGCTTGCATTTAGTGGGCTCATTTTATGCCTCTTGTCACTTTGATTGGCTCTTTGAGCATCTTTTGATTTTTGATACACTTTTGTGTATATAGCTTTCTTTTCAATTTGACTTCATTGGCCTCTTTCCGTTTTAACTCTTGCAAGCTAAAAACTCTTTAATATACCCTTAAAGAAAAAGACTTAGTTGTGAGTATATCCTCCAAATATTAGAGATTAGGAGCTCTCTCTCTAACATAGGGAAGAACAATCCACAACACAAAATTAAAATCACGTGATAAATACAATGGCAAGATTTCAAAAGCTTGAATGATATCTAAGAACTTTGGCTATTATGCATAAGATAATTTAATGTAGCAAGATAAGAAAAAGATCTTAGATGAAAAAGTCATTGGTTAAACTGAGTTTAGACTTTTATTTTAGAGAAGAAAATCATGCCATTAAACAAAGTCAGAAGAAGAAAAAACATCAACAGTATTACTTCCTTTAACCAATTTAGAAAAGCTAAACCCTATCTCCAAAACTCCAATATTTAAAAGCTTGAAAAGTTTCATCATATGGAAGGTCAAATTTAAAGAACACTGTGAAAAACAAACCACATAAAATAAAATAATAAAGCAAACTAAAAATAACACAAATTAAGCACAAAAAACTAGCATAAAAATAAAATAAAAGACACACAAAAACTAAAGATTTCAAGCACGTGATAAAGCAGCGAGTTTAAGCAATTTTGAGCTGCGAGCCTCCTTATGTCCAGTTATCTTATGCTCCCACGAGGTCTTTGGTGAGAGCACACCTGCAAAACTCAACAACAGTTAGATTTAGGAACCCAAATAGGTTTGGGCTCCTTCTTAGGAAACGCAGAGTGCAATGCAGAAGTGGTATGCTTTGAATCATGCATCTTAGGTCTTCACACCCAATGTGTACTACGGTGAATTGTGCAAGTGTGTGAGATGTGTCCTAGCATGCCACAAGAAAAACATTGAACTCCAGGAAAAGGTTTTCTTAAATGGTTTAGGTAAAAATGCCTCTTCCTAGGTTCTGGCTTAAGATCAAAAGTGGAAGTCATCCGATTTTTCTTATACGTATCAAAATCATTTTGAGTCCTCAAGTTAGTTCTTTTTAATGCATCATTCTCAATTCTCAAATTTTTCTCAATCTCTTTAGATTTCTTAAGATCATCCTTAAGTGAGGTGTGTGAAGCTTTTAATGCATTACTTTCATCAACTAATTCCAAATGCTTTTTGTTCAACTCATCAAATTCATCAAGAAGAGCCATGTGATTTGAATCAATCGTTGCATGATTTTTGAGAAAAACTTCATGCTCTTTTTGTAGATTTGAATGTTCTAATTTTAGGTTAGCATGAGTTTTCTTAAGTTTTTTGTATGATGCATGGATTTTTTCACAAATTTCAAACAATTCATCATAGGTTGGTTTACATACCTCTTCCTCATCACTTTGATTTTCTCCCATGAAATACAAGTTTGTAGTCTCTTCCTCTGGTTCAGTTTCAGAGGAATCAGTACCAGATTCTGCCCAAAAACCTCTTTGGATTTTCTTCTTCTCCTTCATAGACTTAGCTTTCTCCTCACCTTTTTCCTTTTCTTTGCTTGAATGATCTTGAAGTGTAGGACAATTGGCTCTCACATGTCCAGGCTTCCTACATTCAAAACAAACAACATCAGAAGATCCTTTAAGATGTTTATGATCCTTACCTTTTTTCCAACTTTGATGATGCTTTTGTTTCTTCCTTAGAAAGCTTTTGAATTGCCTTGTGATGAAGGCAATTTCATCGCTTTCAGACCCGGAAGATTCAGAATCTGATTTATGCGCCTTCAGTGCAATTGTTTTCTCATTTTTCTTTTCACCTGCATCAATAATTCTTTGATTCACCCCTTGCTCGCAAGCAATGAGTGAGCCAAGTAAGTTATCAATAGAATAGGTGTTCAAATCTTTAGATTCAGTAATTGCAGTGATTTTTGCATCATAAGACGAAGGCAAGCATCTCAAAATCTTGTTAACTTTTTCATAGTTTGAAAGTTCCTTTCCTAATGCATGCAATGAAGTAGCAATCTGAGTAAACCTAGTGTACATGTCATAAATCGATTCATGAGGTTTCATACGAAAAAGTTCGTAGTCATGCAAGAAAATGTTTAAACGGGATTGTTTAACTTCATTAGTACCTTCATAGGTGATGCAAAATTTATACCAAATCTCTTTACCAGTTTTGCAAGTTGAGACACGCATGTAATCCTCAGATTTCAAAGCACAGAAAAAATAGTTTAAATATTTCGCATTTAGTTGAGCTAAATCACGTTCATCAAAAGTCCATTCAGTGAAAGTAACTTTGGTTTTAACACCATTAATTTCACGAGAAGGTGGAGAATAACTTTCTTGAATAAGCATCCACATGCGATAATCAGTAGATTGTAAAAACGTTGACATGCGAGTTTTCCAAAAATCAAAAGGTAGGTTATCGAACAGGGGAGGTCGGGTAATGGAATACCCTTCCGTAGTGTTACGATTCCCAATGTTAGCCATGGATCAAATTCAAAGAGTTTTCAAACTTTAATTTTCGAATCCCGCTCTGATACCACTTGAAAGTTTGTTAGGGATGTTAAGCCCTATGAACTTAGTCCCAAGCTAACCAAGAGGGGGGGTGAATTGGTATTTTAAAAACTATTTTCACAAAGAAAGAAAATTGCATAAACCAAATCACACCACAGAAATAAATGCGGAATTTAAAAGCGTGGAAGCAAGAAAAAGAACACAGAAATTTATAGTGGTTCGGTCGACTCGACCTACATCCACTCCTTGGAGGCACCCTCTAAGTATTGCACTACAAAACGTGACTCTCCTTTAGCCCCCACAGCTAGGCGGAGAAGCCCTCACAAGAACCTCCTTTTTGCCACCCCGGCAAGGCAGAGAACCTTCCTCCTTTTGCTTCCTCCTAAAGCTGGCAGAGAACCAAAACTAAAAGCAAACTCCTTACCTCTACCGACCCTTCCACGGACGAGAAACTCTAGACGAAGATGAAGCAGAGCGATCCTTGAAGCAACCCTTGTGAATCCCCTCATAAGCTCTCCCTCACAAGATCCTCTCTCTCCTCTCTCTCTTTCTCTCCTCAAGGTCTTCTCAGGTCAAGGCAACAGCAAAAGGTCTTGAAAAACGTTGAACAAGAGCTCTTAAATAGAAGAACTTCAAAGGAGCTCATTAATTGCAAGTTGTCGACTATATCATCCAGGCTGATATGGACATCGGCCTGGTCGATCAGTACAAATCAATGAAGATCGGCCAGAGCATAGCCCTGGATGCAAAGCTGGACGATTGAAAATTGGCTTGATCGTCCAGGCCGATCTCACGATCGTCCTGGCCGATCAGTTCAAATCAGAGGAAAATCGTCCTAATAATAGCCCTGGATACGGGCTGGCCGATATTGATCGTCCTGAAGTATCTTAAGGTTTTTGATTGGATCGTCCTGGCCGATCTGAGATCGTCCAGGCCGATCCTGAGATCGTCCAGGACGATATGATCGTATCAATCATCCTTAATTACTCCCTTGATTTCCTGAACAATTATGGCATAATTTGTGAATATCGTCCAGGCCGATTCTAGGATCATCCTGGCCGATAATTTAAAAATACAGTATACCATAATTGACTATGGCGGCTACTTCTTTCTGTTTTGAGCTTATCGTCCTGGCCGATACACATATCGTCCAGGAAGATCTGTTAATGTCGGCTGCCTTAATTAAGAATCATTAATTAGACTTTCTGTTTTATGCTGATCGTCCAGGCCGATCCAAAAATCGTCCTGGCCGATATGAGTAAAATCAGAAATTCTAAGTCTCTCAAGTGTGTGTGTGAAGGGTTACATAGCATCAGTCTCTTTGACCATTATAAGTAGACTCAAGAGGTGAAAATCAAACGAACAGACTGACTCAATCCTAAACCTACGCAATCCTGAACTTGGCTCCTTCTTGATCGTCCGATCTTCGATTCCTGAAAAGTTAGAAGCAACAAGCAGTCCAAGAGAAACAGTGTTTGTCAATCATCAAAATATAAGCCATAAAAAATAGATTTGCAACAATATATAATGTGTAAAATGTATTTTGTGATAAAATGAAGAAAAATATGAGCTATCTTTAAGAGATCGTCTGTTATTTATTAGTCCAACTCATTTAAGGGTGGGATACCAAAGACCAGAGTGCAACAAGTCCAACATATATCTTGTTGCTAACATTGAGAGTCATAATTACTATTAATGGCATGCATCAACTTTATGTGTGATGGTGTGCATTGATATTGTTGATAGGTGTAGGTGATGAAGTCAGTGGTAATCACTATTGAGAGCCGACAATAGTTAGAGGACTATAGACGGGCAATCCTATTCAGAGAAAAATGATCAAACAATGGTGGTCAAAGGATCATAGTCAAGTGATTGTACTTAGAAGATAATAGGCTTGCAATGGTGGTTAGAGAAATGCAAATGAGTGATGGTGTTCAAATGAACATAGTCGAGTGATTGTGGTTAGATGACTGAAGTCGAGAGGTGGTAGTTAGAGGATTATAGTTAGGAAATTATGGTCATATGTTCATAGTCGGGCAATAATGGTAGTAAAAATGTAGTTAAACAATGATGGTTGTATGTGTCATGATCTGACTCGATGCAAACTATTTTATGTGAGAAGGTTGCATCATGTTAAGTATGTAACATTTGATTTATTTCCCAAGATCAATTTGAAATGTTTTTTTTTTTATATATTTTTCTTTAATATTCAAAACATAGAGGCTTTTCTATATTAACAAACATACAGTAAGTAAAAAATATTATCATCATTTTATTTCATAACAAAATTATACATTCAAAATATTCATGTCCAACAATCATGGTATAATATCTCTCCCACCAAAACATATGCATCATCATGATTGTCAAAATAATAAGTTTATAAAATGAAATACATATGATCAATGCTATAGTAATTTTCAGTAGTCTCTACTCCAATGGAGCCATACCTTTCCCTAAAAATAACATATGCATGTAAAGTAGGGGTGAGTAACACCAACTCATAGGTTACTCGAAGCCTACTACATAATTCAATATATAAATATAACATAAATTATATTCTAGTATAATATTAAATGAATAATAAATATACTTGAAGTGGACTAACATGAAATTTATGTTATGTTTTGTTAGTATTAAATTAATGTTAATACAAAACTAATGTTAATAATATATGCATGACATAAATTGCAATAAACACATTTATTTGAATAATAGTGTCATAAATGCAATAGCATGACATAACATAACTTTTAACATTTCATTTTAGAGTATTTCATTCTCTTTTTTTTTTCTCTCTCTACACCCCTTACACCTCTACTTGTTTATATTTCCCCTTTGCCTCTTATACCTTCACTTGCTCATACTTCCCCCATTCTCTTAAAAACTCTACTTCCCTTTTTACCTCGAGTTGTTCAACTCACATTTGTTCAAGCGTACCATCGCATAAATGAATAAATATAAAGTGCGCAAGGTCTTATACCTCCACTTGAATACATATAAAATATTAAAACAATCATTTGCATTTTTTTTTCATTCTCCTCGTTTTCACACATTTTTAGACACATAAGAATAAAAATACCATCACTTCAACATGCAGGAAAAGTATCTAACATATTTCTAAGATGTATAATAATTTGTATGAATGAATATAAAATATCAACAAGAAGTCACCTGTATTTTACCTTTCTCCCAATATGCACACATTTTTTGATCCATAAGCATAAAACTACAACACTTTCAACATATATGAATAGTATTCAAAATAATTCTAAGATGTACAAAAATTCCGATGAATGGAAAATAGTAGGGTTTGCGGGGGTAAATTTGTGTATAAAGTTTAATATTTATAATTCATAAAATCATTCTGGATAATATCCATAGTAATATTTCAAAGCTTTTATTATATTATGGCAACTTCTATAGGTGCCAACATACTGATGAAAATTCTTAAAATATCATCAACTTAAAACACCGGGTGTAAAGTTAAGTTATACATGTTAATATGACTATAATATTCTATTCTATAATATACTAAAAATTACGTAGTAAAACATTTCATAATCTTCATGGATCAAAGTTTGTATAAATTTGACTGAATAAAATACCAAAATTCACACAGAAGCAACAAAAATTAAAATCTAAGGTAGGATAATAATAACATTCTTCAAGTTGGAAAATTTTCTCAATTTGCACGACAGATAAAAATGGATGTAAGACTTCCATATCTCACTTCGCTCTACTCTCCTTATCTTGGTCTTCATCTTCTTTCTATGAAAACCCACAACTAAGAAACTAGAGAGATGAGTGCCACGGTGCCTGCATAGGACTACTTGTACTCTAAAAAATTGATTGATGAGCTCCGTGGTGCCAGCATGATAGCATCGCAAACCCCAAAGAGACACTCTCTACTTATCAAATTTTTCTCTCCAAATCAAATTATAAAATCTTTGGAAACTGAATTAGGCATATAAATAACTCTAAAATTTAATAAAAATTTAGTATATACAAAATAAACTTGTCAGTCTTATCACATCAAATTCAGGTCATTACATGTAATCTAATTGTGGTAGAAGCGGACATTACATACTCCCCTAAAAATAATGTCAACCTCATGTTTTTGCTTTGCTTTAGAAAGATACAAAGCAAATGAAATTATACTTTCTTTGAAAAAATTTGATATTATATTTTAAATTTTAATTCTAAAATCGAACATACAATTGAAAATGATATACCACCTTGAGAGGTGAAAATAAGATTTCCTAATGGGTTCATATTTAGAATTATAAATTTCATCATGAATATTCACTACTAGAAAATTGCAAATTACCGGCGGCTTTCCGTCGGATTTCCGAAGATTTTTCCAACAAAATTTCAATCAGATTTTCTAGCGGTTTTTCTGACGAAATATAAAATCTCTTGAAAAAATAATTTATTAGTAATTTATTTGTTAAATTAATAAATTAATAATTCTATAGTTTATTTTAATTAATTATTAATTCAATAATATATTTTTTATTAATTTAATAATATATTTTAATTAATTATTAATTAACTAATTTATTTTAATTATCAATTAAAATAATTAACTTAAATAAATAAGTTTTAATTTTATTATTCTATCGGTTTTAATTTAAATAAAAAACACATGATTTTAAACAATTTGCAGGATCGGCGCATTGGTCGGACGTGCACGTGGGTGGGGTGGTTGCGGGTGAGAGGGCTGAAGTTCGAATCTCAGGGCAAATAGGTGGGCGCGGGAAGGGGTTCCGAGCAGGCTGATTGTCGGCTCTCACGTGTAGGATGGTAGGCGCACACATACGCGGCCACGGGTGCTGGAACGCGGGCTGGCGGGCGCAGGAAGTGGTTCCAGGCGGGTTGACTGCAGGCTCCCGCGCGCAGGATGGTGGTCACGGGAGGGTTTCCGAGCGGGTTGGCTGGCAGCCTCCAATGCACGGGATGAGGGAGCAGGGTGGCGCAGGCGGGCCACTGCGGGGCTGGCGGGCTCTAGTGTAAAGCAAAATTTTTTTTCATTAATTTGTTTTTATGTACCGGCGATTTAATTCCGCTGGAAAGCGCCAGAATTATTTTCTACCTGAAAAAGCCGCCAGAAATTTTTTCCTATGGGGGTTTACCTGCGGAATTTTTTCACCGGAAAACCTTCAAAAACCACCGAAAAGTGCTCAATTTCCGCCGGTAATATATGATTTTCTTATAGTGATTGTAGTCAAATTCAAGAAGGAACTACATATGACCTTGAAGGATCAAAATGATGTTTGATGAAATATTTAGCTATGATAACCTAGATGAGTTAACATTAATTTCATATTCAAGGTCATAATAACAAATGATATATCTTCCCAAGAAAAAAAGTATCATTCCCTACTAATCTTTTGAATATGATGATAATGATCATCGTTGATTTTCTTGATTTTCTAATGAGAATTAATTAATTTTTTAAATTGATATGTGGTCTTAATTCTCCTACAAAGGCAAGCCCTCATAGTTATTGACATTGTAGGAAGCTTGAGTTTCCTATGAATACTTTTGATTAAAATAATGGCAATTTATTTATTTTGAATTTTTAAGGAGTGATGTCAAAGGGAGTGAGATTGGAATTTCAATAGGGATTGGATTAAATTGTGAGCACTTATTTTTTGAAGGCTAACGAAGAAATAAGAGGAGGTGTCTTAGGATTTTGAAACATCTCAGAAACACCCCTATCTATCCTATGAAAAACACCCCTATCTATCCTATGTGTTTGTATTTATAGTTTGGTTTAGAGAGAAAATTTAATTTGATTAATCGTTTTATTAGAATATTAGAAATAAATTCCTAAGATTGGCGTCTTTTGATTTTAGGTCTTCCCTGGATCCTAAATATAAGTTGGTCACTAAATTATGGTGGCTCGAACCTAACTAATCAAATGCAAACCTAAAATTATCGTGGCTTGCATTGGGGAGCAAACTAACCACCTAACACTTCAAACTCATGAGTCTGATTTTTATGAAAGATGGATGGGCTGTTGTTTAAGTTTTAAGGTGTCAGGGATGATGTCTAAAGAATGTCCTAATTAGCCCTTTTAATTATGTGGGGTAATTATGCTTGAATGCAATTATAATTTTATTAATTTAACTAATTTTTAATGCAATACATGCTAATTGATCTTATATGTATAAATGGTATGAAGCAGTTTAAAAATTTGACTTGGAAAATAAAAATTTCCATAGAAATTGCACAACATCACCTAGATAGAGCCGTACTCTAATATGCTAGGTGGTCTTCCATGACCCGCAGATGGGGAGGTGTCTAACAAGGATGAGAATATTTAATATGAATGTGCGTGACCCTTGGCGAGCTTGAGCTTACTTCCTAAAATTATTTTTCTTTCTATGTTGGCCTAAATATTTTATTTGATTATAAGTAGAAAAATTTCAGTCCATAAAGAGCCTAAATACATCCTGGCTAAAAAAAATGCATATAATAATAAGAAACCTAGAATGATTACAAAACTCTTAAAGCATAAAAGTAAACAGCACAATCAAATTATGTAATAAAAAATAAATCAAGTAAATGTAAAGTCCATGTGGCAAATGCCACTTTATTATAACCCACTGTGGACCTCCGAAAGAGCACCGCGCGAACGGGTCAATTGGAAGGGACAGATTGGATCGTGCATACGGCTAACTATTGGGGATAGAGGCTTTCACCAACACACCTCGATGGGTAGTAATATACACGACCTAATCACGGGTTTCCCCCACCCGATGAAAGAGCTCGAATGGGGTTTAGTAGATGTGGTACCGAGTTTCTCACGGGCACAAGCCCCCGTGGTTAATTACATCCCAGGCCGGAGCCTGAGAAAACTCTCAATTAAGGATCATACATAATCCTCTCCTAAAGTGGGATCGACACAAGGGTATAGACTAGGAAATCCTACTCAAAGGAAAGAAAGGTCCAAATTGTTGGATCAACATGCGTGGCTCACACCACCATTCAGAGGCTCTAGGACACTAGAGAGAAACTAGAGAAAATAAAAGTCATGCAATCAATCACATGCGTGAGAGAAGGATGGAGGTGGCGTCATCCTGTGACGCGGATAAGTAGGATTTATAGTCCCTGAAAGGAAGGGACCTACATACTATTTAGGGCATACTACGAGACCGAATATAGTAGCCTCGAATCTTAAATCTAGTTTGGACTTAGTGTTTGACACACACTAAAACCAGTGTCCTAGCTAATGCGATGCAAAGATCTAGACTTATCCTGGCCTGGATTGGGGGAGCCAGCTAACCACCTAATCACTTCAAAACCATGCTATCAGGTCAATTATGAAAGATGGGTGGGAGGTACAGTTTATTGGAAAGAGGACCGACATCTAGAGAATTTCCTAAGTGGTCCTGGACTTATGTTGGGTCAGATGCTCCTAGCTAATGCAATTAAATTTTAATTAGTTGGTTACTAATGCAATCCATGCTAGTTGAAATGTCAGCTCATGGATGCTTTGGATTTTAAAAATAGGCTTAGTATAAATTAATTTTTAGAAAAGACTGGGTCTCCCTAGGTCCGGCACTTCATCCTCATAGGCCAGATTATCCGGACTTTACCCGCAGGCAGGGAGATGTCTTATAACAAGGAAAAAAAGAAATGCAATAATATGCATGCGACCCCGGACGATTCCGGCAATTCCCTAGGTTCGTTAAGTTTCTATGTTATTTAAAACTTAAATTTTTGGAGATTAATTACGAGTAGAAGAATTTTATAGTCCTTAATGAGCCTAATACGATCCATGCGAAAACAAAAACGGCATGCAAGAAAGAAACCTAGAAAAAGCAGATATTTCTAAGCGCAATCAGGTAAGCACATCAATATAAATCCACAAACTAATCAAATAAATATCCATAAGCCAACTGCCCTTTAATTACAACCCAGGGTATGCAGAAAAATAAAGTGGCCGGGCACCACTGCCAACAACCCGGGTTTCTAAGCCTATGACAGACGCCAACAACTTTGAGTGGGATATTGGGTCTTCAAATCTTTAGTATCCTGGGTATCTTCTCCTTGGACTTCTTGGATCTCTCCTCCTTGGATTCCTTGGATCTCTCCTCCTTGGACTCCTTGGATCCGTCGTGGCTTGAATATCCAAACGAAGAGACAATTCTCCCCAGCAGGGGTGTATTGCCTTTTCTCTTTGGATATCTGAAGCCATCCAGCTCGATTTTCCAAATGGAAAAAGACTCTCCTCTTAGGGATGCCTTCTTCTTTTAGAATCCGAACTGGATAAGAATATCCCAACTCAGAATTGTTTTCACAACTCTTAACAATTATTACAAATAAATTTTACATCAAATGGGAAGCAATAAAATCTAAAGCCCTGCAAGGTTATCCTAATAAAAATCTCAAGCAGTTTATATGAAAATAAAAGTGCTAACACCATTGATCCTGTGCAAAGCCATACTCTTAATTTTGAGGGCTAAGCAGCTCCATCTGTGCAGTTATAATTATTAATTTAGCCCTCATTTATTTAGGGGGAGCTGAGCAAGCACCTGCATAAAATACATTATTAGAAATTATGAAATTGCTCTCCCCTTTTATCAGCATGAGCATGGCCACCTGCACGGAAGAACATTATATATATATATAGTGCTCCTAACCTATGGGTAAGTCTAACGCTCACATCTAGAGTGCAGAAAAAGTAAGCAAACACACCAATCATTTTTCAAACAGCATGCAATGAAATCCACGAAAGCTCCGGCACACAGTAGAAAAGTAAAGCCCAGCGGCCTAACCTAGATCTAGAAGTGGTGCCCTAGCAAACAATTCTATATGTGTGTAAGGCTAGTGTGGTTTGGATAAATCCTAATTAGTTAAAATTATCTAGAATTCAGGTATGTTGGAAGTCTGAAAAGGATATTTTATTTGAAATTCAAATATTAGTGGATTAGGGTCCATTTTAATCATTTTAGTTTGTTGATCAGTTTTAAGAGCTTAGGGTATTCATATTTGAAGTTTAAATTGTATTAGCCAATTTTAGAAAGCTCCGGGTCCTCCTAGGAACTAGACTAAGGGTCCAAAAAGTCAATATGGGAAATAGTCTAAGTCTGGAAAATACTAGACCTTAATACGAGTAGTTAGACAGACAATAGGCTGAAATCGGAGTTCTCTGGGCAAAGTTATGAATTTTCTAAGTTTCGGGCTCTAAATGAACTACGGTTGACCAAAAAGTTGACTTTCTAATCTAGGTCAATTTCTAGAAACCTAAGATTTTTAGTAAATACTAGACCCTAATTTGAGTCTAATGCAAGTGAGTTTACCTAATTTGGAATTTTCTACAATTAGTTATGGATTTCTAAAGATCGGGGTAATTAAGGGAATTTTCTAAATTTCCTAATAAAGGGCTCTTTTTACTGTTTTGATCCAAATGAGCTCCAAACTGATTGGAATCACTCCCAAAGGTCAGGTATGACCTGAGAAAGTGATCCCAAGTGTTTGGAGAAAATTTGAAATTTTTAATAATTTATTAGGGGCAAAATGGTAATTTCCACCTATGGTCAAATTAGGGGTCAACCTGAAGTCAAACTAGGGATCCCTATTTATCTACGGTCAAGGGTCATATTCGAAACAATTCAAGCTATTATGGGTAATTTTTTGACCTAATATGTATTTATTGTAATTTCCGGAAGGTCTCGGGGCCTTAATTAGCAGGTTAATTATGGTTGGTTAGCTAAGGGCTCTAAAAGCTCCTAAAAATTTCCAGAAAATTATGAAAGGCTTATGATGTCATTAGATTTAAGTGTTGAAGTTTTCATGTCAATCCGGGATCTATCTTAGTTCCTAGAAAACTTCTAAGTTCGCTAGACGAGTCCTTAATTGTTGTCCTTAAGGTGTCACTACGTTATCAAGGTTTAAAGTAATGTTTTAACTAACCCTCAAGGTAATAAATGCATGGGAGTACAAAAATGAAATAAACACACCATGTCCTTAAATCTAGGAGAGCCTAGACTAAGTGCTCGTGGTGCAATCCTATACATGTATTCTACGAATAATAAGAAATAAAAGACACCTAATGCAGTGATTAGTGAATGATTGGGATCCAATCACCCACTAACCCACTCCCCCATGATTTGCTCTTCATTCATAGAACCCATGTTTAAAATTTCATCGAATAGCAGATCTCCCAAAATTAGGGGATTTAATTATAAGTAATTTCAAAATAATTTAAAATAATTATATAAATATAAATTTTTCTTGAAAAAAAAAGATAATTCAAAATAAATCAGTTTGTAATAAATAAATATATGGGTGACTCGCTGACCACCCTAACGAAGTCTCAAGCTATTTGAAAATAGTTTGTATCCTGAAAATAATGTTATAATTAATATTTAATATCAAAAGTACCCAAATAATCGAATCCAAATAGTGATCTGTCAAAACAGCCAAAATCAAGGGCTGGAAATAGTTTCAAAACATAAAGCTCTCTTTTCTGAAAAGAACAAGGGGTTACACGTCAAAATCCGATTTAGAACGACAAAGATATGAATTTTCGAAGTATGAATGCAATAAAAGAATATTTTAAAATAGTGCAGTTTACTGTTTTTAAACTAACAGAAAATATAAGCACAAATTTTTATCTGAAAATAGTCTCAAACTATGCAGAATTCAAATACACCCAAAACAAGGTGCTGTGCGTCGACAGCGGACTTAAAACGAAGAAGTTACACAATTTCAAAGTTTGAATACGATAATTAAATAATTTTAAAATAATGTTATTTGCTGTTTTGAAAATAACTGCTTACAAACTCTACGCTCTTATGTAAAACTAGCTCCAGAATATGCAGAATTCTAAATACACCCAAAACGAGGTGCTGTGCGTCGACAGCGGATTTAAAAAAAGAAAGTCATGTATTTTTAAAGTTTTAAGAGCAATAAAAAGCTAATTTTAAAATAGTTTTGAAATAATAATGTTTAAAAATAATTATCAAATATAATTAATTTAAAATCAGAACACCTCTGAAATTTTGAAATAATTTGAAATATAATAATAATAACAGTAATAATAATAATAATAATAATAATAATAATAATAACAGTAAATAGTTTTCAAAATAATAACAAAGGATAATAATTGTAATAATAATAATGATAATAATAATAATAATAATAATAATAATAACAATAATATAATACTAATAAAAATAATAATGATGCCAAATCAGTAACATAACATAATAAAAATATTTTAAAAAATAATAATAATAAAAAAAATAAAATAATATATAAAAGCTAAATAAATAAATAACAATAATAATAATAAAACGAATATTCACTGTTTTTTAAAGAATTAAGTAAGTAAAAATAATTTTTAAATGAAATTCGTTTTATTATTGTGCGCAAAAATCGGATCAATAATGAATTTTAAAATCGGGGACGAAAATACGATCGATTCGAGGTATTGTGCGCAAAAATCGGATCAATAATGAAATTTCTATGATTTTTTAAGTAAAAATAGGCTTAAAAGTATTTAAAATAAATAAAAACTCCAGAAAAACTCTTGGCGCGACAAGTGGCGGAATCGGATTGGTCCCGCAATCATTGCCACTTATCCACGTAGGCCAAGATCAGGATCCGATGTTCGGCCCAAACACAGAATGGGGAAATCACAGCCGTTGATCTCAAAATCAACGGCTGCGATTTCATGCAGTTCAATAGGGAGAACCGAAACTCTAGAATAGAAAATCGTCTCGTTCTCTCAAAATACTTGAAGAAACTTCACGAAATTTTAAACACCACTCCTATACATGAACAGAAATCATGGGGAAGTGTCCGTTTGGAAAATAATCAGCTTTTCGAAAAGCTATTTTACCCTATGTGTGGTGAGCTATTCTAAGGATTTTGAGAGATCTAACCATCTGATTTTTGCGTTTTTGGGCTCGTTGGATTCGTTGAAATGGAAGAAATATTTCTCCTGTTGACCTCAAGATCTGAATCTCCTTGGATTGGGTGGTAGAAGGCCCGAAAGTTTCGTGGGACTCGGTTTCGCCGGAGTTCTCGCCGCCGGCGACTCGAGCTCGTGGGATCTTGGTTGGGGAAGATGTTGGGGAACTCCAGGAACTCTCACAAGAAATTTCAGAGCTTGTGGATGTCTGGAGAGAGAGCAATGGTAAAAAGATCCTTTCCAAAACCTAATTTTTGGCTATTTAAGGCTCATCCTCTATCTTGAACGGCCTAGATTCGATCATGATATGATTTGGAGGGAAATATCAGTTATTAGGTCGTGGATTTTAATTCCAAAACGTTTGTAATTGATTAAGGCATTAAATGAGGCTTTAATGGGCTCTAACTAGATGATTTTCACCTATTTAAGACTTGGTTTGACCAAGTCAACGATTGACTTGGTCAAACCAGTCAAGAGAGTCAAGGGGGTGGGGCTCGAGCTCAAGAAACCATGAAAATAAATTTAAAATTGATTTTAGGCCTAAAAGGTCCAAATTGGTCAACACTGGTTGACTTGGTCAACCGGGTTGACCTAGGGTCCAAGCTCGGGCTTGACAGACTCGACTCGACCCATTGAACTCAACGGGGAGGACCATAGGGTCTGGCTTGGTCAATTTGACCAAGTCAACTGTTCGGGCTCAAATCTGGGCAAAATCGAGGTCAACACCCACGATCTATAGAAATTAAAAGTGGCAAGGAACCTCTAACAACATCCCAAATTCTAATCTTAGAAATAATGTAAGTAATTTTAAAATGGGATATTTCTGAAATCTTCATTTCTTTGTCTTCCTCCCTTATACGAGCTACTTGGATTCTTTGGGTCCAAATATCCAAATGGAAAGAACTCCTCCCGAAGGAATATTTCTTTCATTTTTGGATTTTCAAATTATTTAATTAGAATCCCAAAATGATAAAAAATTCGGCCCTAAGGTATGTTTCCCTTCTCTTTGGACTTCAAATTGGATGAGTAATATAACATTTTAAAATTGACTTTCACAACTCAATTCAATTGAAATACATATAAAAATTTTAAATTACTCCAAATAACCTGCATGGTTATCCTAAGCAATTTATATAATCATAAAAATCTCAAATAATTAAATCATCAAATTACTCAAATTAGAGTACAATCACACTTGGCCATACTCTTTTAATTCCAAAGGGGACTTAGCATATTTAACACTTGCAGAAATTTTTTTAGTTAATTTTAAATCTAACCCTCTTGATTTTAGCCCTTCATGAGTATGGCCATCTATAAAAAATTGTATGAGAATCTAGATCATTCCTAGCTAAGGAGTAAATTAACTCTCATAACATCAATTCGTAACTAACATAATATTGGCCTAGCATAAAACTATAATTAGTTATCCTAACAAATCATCTAAAGTGTGTGCATCAGGCTGTGTGGATTGGATATTTCCTATGTTGGAATTCCAAAGGGGACTAAGTATATTTAACACTTGCAGAAAATTTGTTAGCTAAATTTGAATCTAACCCTCTTGATTTTAGCCCTTCATGAGTATGGCTATCTATAAAAAATCGTATGAGAATCTAGATCATTCCTAGCCTGGGAGTAAACTAACTCTCATAACATCAATTCATAAATAACATAATATTGGCCTAGCATAAAACTATAATTAGTTATCCTAACAAATCATCTAAAGTGTGTGCATCAGGCTGTGTGGATTGGATATGTCCTATGTTGGATAGTTATTAAAGTTTTGTAGTATTTTAATATTTGTTGTAGGTTGAAGGGGCAAAATTTGACTTTTTAATTTCGAGTAATTTTTAGAGTTTAAATATTTTTCATAAATACTAGACCCTAAATCATGTGCCCTTAAAATTTCTTATAGTCTTTATGTGAATGGATGTTGATGTCAATAATGTTTAGTAAAATTGATTGTTAATTACATAATTATGCCTTAGTTGCAATGATTAAGATCAATCAGTCACTCCATGTCATAATAGCATCCAAAATGCTTCTCATCAACTTATTAGAAAAATTGCAAAATAGGGAGACACCACTACTTTTACTTTCTTGAGGTAACAAAAATAAAAATTATAGAATCAATAAGAAATTAACATTGATTCAACATTGTAATTGTTAAAGATTTTGCTAGGACAAAATGCAACTATCAATAAAAAAAATAGAACAATATCCTAAAAATTAGACATTATAAAATCCTAATGTATAAAAAATGATGAAATTATAGAACAAGCTGTAACCATATTAATAGCATCCTCATATCAACTCTGTCAAAGACAAATGCATGATACTATGCTGTAATCATATTAACGGCGAAGAGGATAAGCAACTTCAACTTGCTTTGTAAATGAAAGCTTCGTTTGGGACGGCTTTTTTTATTGCTTTCTAAAATGGAGTTTTAGTACAAATTTTTTTATTTTTGTATTAAAACTCCGTTTTAGAAAGCTGTAAAAAAACCGTCCCAAACGAAGCCGAAATCACCCATTCTTGGTAGAGCTTAGAAGCTATTGAAGGTTCCACTTTATATTTAGTGTCAATTCCTTTGTTTTCGGCCTCTGTTATATTTTTCTTCCCTAAATTTTTATTTAGGCCAAATATCTTAGCCTTCTTAAACACCCTTTTTCACTTCTGCTTCTTCAACACAAGTAAACATTAGCAATTTCATCCAAGTTTCTGAATCCTGTATATATAAACATACTTAAGAAATATCTATTACATAAAAAATTATATCAAGTTGATATTTTTATACAAAAGTATTAAAGAGATGGGATGAGAATCCTTAGCTTGTATACCAGGTGTATAGTTTTGAGGAGAATCTTTGAATTTAATCTCAGCTACAAATATACCAAATGAATTCTACTGGAGAGAGCATGTAGTAATGAATTCCAAATATTAATAAAAATATTTTAAAACTTGAAATAAATAATTTGTTGAAATTAAAATATGAAGATTCTTACTTGTAAACATGTAAGATCTGATGCTGAAGTTTGTTGATAATTTCCATCATCAGCTTTTGTAGTGAATAGGGGAAGAAAATTATTGAAGCACATGTCTCATGTTCTCTTGCTAACATTAATTGAAGCAGCAAGAGGATGCAATGTCTTTGGAAGGATAAACATAATTAGTTTTCTTATAAGCATATATAGCAATGTATTTAAGATGCAAAATCTATAAAAATAAATAAATAAATAGGAGCAATAATTAGATGTATGAAAGTTAAAAACTGTTAACCTTTGTGAACTACTAATTTTCCAGAATAGATATGCAGTGCTCAAGGGGAATAGGTCCTTTTGAAGACCTGAATTACAATGCAAGGAAAAAAATAACAGACAAATTAAACGAAGCATATTATACAACAAGCAGAGGAAGAAGATCCTTTGCTTATCCTTATTCAATTTAAGAGCATTAAAATGGATGTATTTTCAAGATATATTTTTAAAAATTAATCATTACCGGATAACTCGAATGGATTATAATGTAACTATGTACTTAAGCTGCAGCATAGTTGTTGGAACAAGAACTCCATCACATAGAAATTTCATATGCCGCATAAGATGATCAAGTGAGAACTTCATAACTCGCCTTTGGACATCATCCTGTAATTGATCAATAAAATTTAAGCCCGGGGACAATAGAAAAACTCAGTTTAGAGATACGACATCGAAGAAATTGACTAGGTGGAAGATGACACAAGATAGAATTGAATTCATAATGGCCTCCTCTACTCTGTCCATAAAGTTGGCTACCTCTGGAAGGCCATTACAGCACGAATGTAAAAGAGACCCTTTTGATCTTAAATTATTTATTTATCATTTGAATGTCTTAATGATGTCAAAATATAATGATTTTGGGCTTCTTGGATTCAGTTCATTGAGCCGCTTGATTTGAAAGTGAGTATGCCCAAGGATATAGGGAGACCGTAGTCCAGCATTCCTTGAATATATCTGAGTAGATGCTTGAGGACTTGGTGATCTTGAACCGTTGGATTATGCATATGTTGGAAGATAATGTTGGTGGCAAATGAAATATCTGGCCGGGTGAATGTTAAATATTGTAGTGAACCTGCTAGTTTATGA
This sequence comes from Dendrobium huoshanense, assembly GCA_016618105.1. Classification (NCBI taxonomy): domain Eukaryota; kingdom Viridiplantae; phylum Streptophyta; class Magnoliopsida; order Asparagales; family Orchidaceae; genus Dendrobium; species Dendrobium huoshanense. The sequence goes on from CM028345.1 coordinate 25,156,284, forward strand.
TAGAGGGTTGCATTTTCAAAGGAAGTGTTGTCCGGAGTCATTCTGGTGGATTTTGGGTAGATCGGAGTTGCAACTAGTTTACATAGATTGAAGCCATAGGAGTGTATGAGATCTCAAGCATAATGAGATTGATGTAGGAAGAGGCCAGATGATGTGTGTTCAATTTGAATGCCAAGGAAGAGGCTTGCCAGTCCCAGCTCTTTCAATGAAAATGTTTGTTGTAGCTGAGATAAAAGGTCCTGAATGGTACTTTTATGATTTTCTGTTAAAAGCAAGTCATCAACGTATATAAGCAAGTAAAGTTAGATTTGTTGAGTGTGGTAAATCAGCAAGGACGAATCAAATTTGCTGAACCGGAAGCCAAATTGAATCAGGAAATCTGTAAGTTTGTGAAACCATTGCCTCAGAGCTTGCTTAAGACCATAGATGACCTTCTTTAATTTACATACATGATTGGGTTGTTTGGGATCAATGAAGCCTTGTGGTTGCTGCATATAAACCTCCTCTTGAAGATCGCCATGGAAGAAGTCGTTTGCTACATCAAATTGCAAGGTTAGTCATTTCCGATGAAGAGCAATGATAAGAAAAATGTGAATTATCGACATTTTGGCCACATGACTGAACGTGTCCTTGTAGTTTATGCCATACTGCTGAGTATATCCCTGAGAAACAAGCCACGCTTTGTAGCGATCTATCATTCCATCTGGATGCTTCTTAGTTCTATAAGTCCATTTGCAGCCCAGTACTGGAGCATGATCGGGCAGTGGTGTGAGAGTCCAAGTACCCTATTTTAGAAGTGCTGTAAATTCAGCAGACATTGCGTTTCTCCAATGTGGTGTTTTGATAGCTTGAGTGTAGTTGGAGGGGGTGGAAGAATTATCTGATACAACAAGTAGATCAAAAATCTTCTTGGGCTTAAGGTGACCAGTTTGAAGTCTGGTTTGCATTGGGTGGGGTCGTATGGGACATGGTAGTGATGAGGCTGATTGAGTGACAGAAGGAGTGGTTGATTGATGTAGAGGAGACATGGTCTCCTTAGGAGTAGAGGTTATGTGGTAGTTGATTGGGTTGGTGTTAGAGACGGAGCTGTGACTTGTTGATGTGTAGATGTAGGAATCAATAGGAGGGGAGGTATTGGCGGTGATTGAGTTGTGGTTAGGATTGGATTGTAGTTGAGAGAGGGAAAGGATTGTTCGTGAAAAATGACATGGCAGAAAATATGGAGTTTTTGATTTTGAAGATTGTAGCAACGGTACCCCTTGTAAGAAGTAGAATAGCCCATAAATATACAGACGGTAGAGCAGGGTGCAAGTTTGTGAGGTGTTAGAGGTTGAAGCCATGAGAAATATAGGCATCTGAAGATCCTTAGATGTTCATAGGTGGGAGGACGTTTGCATATAATTTGATATGGAATGCTGTGATTGAGGGAGGAGGTAGGCAGATGATCTATTACATATAGCTGGAATTAACTTAGATAATTTTAGCATATTTCGGTGGTGGGGATGACCCAAACTAGCATGCCAGAGAGAAGACAGGGCAGAATTTGTGTGGAGAGCATGAACAGGATGATGAAGACTGGTACGAATGGGGTAGATGCCATCTTGATTAGTTCCACGGAGTAGATTTTTATTATCCTGAAAGGTCCTTGATGATGAAGCCAGAGGAGTCAAAATGAATGGAACAGTTATTGTCAGTTGTTAATTTAGAAATGGAGAGAGTTGTGGGACAAGGAAGGCACATGGAGAAGATTGTGTAGTTTTAGCTTACGATTTGTGTCGGGTAGGGGTAGAATTTTGGCTCCAGTATGTTGTATGGGCAGTGTTGATCCACTTGCTATAGAGATTGAGTTTGGACCTTGATAGGAGGCGGAGTGTTGTAGGTTGTTCATGTCCGATGTGAGATGAGTGGAAGCACCTGAATCTAGTATCCAGTTCGTGGTGAGATTTGGTTGATTTTGTGTGAGAAATGCTCGAGTGTTGGAGGTGGTTTGCAAGGAGTATCTGGAGTTATAGCGGTGCCAGTAGGATGTTGCTATGTGCCCTAGTTTCCCACAGATTTGGTAGATGGGGCGACTAGTGCTCTTCGGCGTTGGTGAGGAAGGTCTGTTGGATGAGCCAGATGAACTGAAGGGTGCTCCTCTCCCCCTATTGTTTTTGTAGTTGGAGGACCTTCCTCTGCCTCATGTAGTGTATAAGGCTTGGTGATTAGATATTGCTGTGGCTTTAGCATCCTGCTGTATCTCCGTTTATAAGTTGATTTCCTCACTACAGAGGAGAGAATATAGAGATTCCAAAGTGATGGAGTGAGGCGAGGTGTGGATGGATACTTTGAAAGGATTGTATGAGTAAGGAAATCCTTTTAGGCTGTAGAGGATGATATCCTCGGTGTCCATACGACATCCTGCAACTGCTATGTTGTCTACCAGAGATTTGATTTGAGCCAAATACTGGAGATTTTCTGGTCGCACATATGAACATTATGCAACTCATTTTTCAACTGGATCACACGCGACCTATTGGTAGGCTGCAGACGGAGCTCCAACACAGTCCAGATTTCATAAGAGGTTTTCAGTTGAAGAATTTATGGGAGAACTGATGGTGAGATTGTGGAGAAGAGTGTCAAGATCAAGTTTTGATCAACCAATTTTTATAGCTTGACTCCATTTGCGTTAGCAGTTTCTTGAGGGTTGGGTAGAGATCCGGTGAGATATCCGTCAAAGCCGTTGGCGGCAAAGGCTTGGAAAATCCGAAGACGCCATATGGTGTAATTTTCCACTGTGAGCTGAGTGTGAATAAGAAGCTTGAGATTAAACATCAAAAATTTGAGGGTAGGAGGTATATTGATTGTTGTCATTGAGGCAGAAAGAGTTTATGTGGCATGAGATTGCAAGGAAGAAGCTTGTTCGTCATGGCGATGAGAAGAATGGGACGGCCTAGTGTCACCGCTCTAATACCATGAAAGTTACCTGCAAGGGCTAGCAAAGCAAATAGAGAGATATGGAAATTCCATTGATTCACAGTGTGTGAGAATAGCTTGATACAGTGATATATATAAAGCTTAGAGAGACAGTTCGTTGGAGAATGTCAAGCGACCGTTGGTGGCAGACTGCAGTGCTAGACTAGTGGGTTTGTGTGGTGAGCTGGATGGAGCACGATAGTGAGAGTGTGCCATAGGTCTTTAGGCGTATTGTGTTAACACTTCCAAGTACTTCATTGATGTCCCCTATTAACTGAAACATCCAACACTAACTTACCATTCCAGCTCCACATCTGCTGTCTCAACATTCTCCTTAGCGCTTTCATGTTCATTATGATATTGGCCAACATCTTAAGTTTTATGAGTTACGATCTCTCAAATTAAAATTTTCTTAACTGATATAAATTATGATAGTAGTTTTTATTCGAGGCATCTAAAAACTCTCTTGACCATCTCGTCAAAATTCCAACCACCGTGCTAATGGCTTCGACCATGGTTAACGACCTCAACCAATGAAGCAAGATACCTCAATTGATAAAGCTACAACCAACAGCTCTGCCCAGTACATCTAGGGGTGTCAATTTCGGGTCACGGGTCGGGTTCGGGTCGAACCCGGAAATGACCCGGCACTAATCGGGTCAACCCGAACCCGACCCGTTTTTACAAACGGGTCAATTTACCGGATCCGAACCCAACCCGCTTCGGGTTCGGGTCAACCCGACCCGACCCGCAGACACGGCAAGGCCGGGAGCAGCGGTCCGGGCAGCGGTCACGCGAACCGGGCAGCGGTCACGCGATGCGGTCACGCGAGATTCATGATCGGATTCGGCAGCGCTGGGGCGGGATTCGCGATCGGATTCAGCAGCGCCGCTGCGCCGGGGCGGGATTTGCGAATCTGGATTCGGCAGCGCCGCTGCGCCGGGGCGGGAATCGGCAGCGCCGGGGCGGGATTCGCTGCGCCGGTCACGCGGGTCGCGGGGTTCACGAAGAGGCAGCGCCTCGGGCAGCCAGACCGCTGGCAACGGTCACGCGGCCACGCGGGGGGAAGCTGGACCGGTCCTCACGCGGGATTCGCCGATTCGGGCAGGGGTGGGATTTGAAAAATGAAAAATTTTAAATTCAACGGGTTCGCGGGTTGACCCGACAACCCGTCGGGTCAACCCGAACCCGACCCGTTTTGAAATCGAGTTGGGTCCAACCCGAATTTTCTGGGTCGGGTCCGGGTCGGGTTTTCGTGTCGTGTCAAATATTGACACCCCTAAGTACATCAACCGCCTACATTTTTCACTGCTCCACAGTACCACTTATTATTATGATTTCCTCTGTTTCACTATCTGACACTTCTGCAATCACTTGCCTATTATCCTCTACAACAATATCAACTTCAGGAGACAACTGTTTGGTTTCTAGTATTTTTACTTAGATTCTCTTGTGTATATATCCATATACTATATCTCACAGTAGATGCGCTTGATTACTAAAAAAGTTCTCCTATCTCATCTTCTACTTCTCCTTTCTCTTTTCTTTTTCTCTTTATTTTTCCTTTGTATAGGTTAAGAATCAGCCAACATGGTATCAAAGATGAAAGCTTAACAGCTTCATCGGTATTCATGGCCGAGGTAACCAACTCCTCTACCAACACACCAGCAACAACTACCAACCTTACAATTGAAGTTTCTAGCCCTCCCTCCCTTAAGTTCCTTGTTTCAAACATTAAAAACATTGTCCACATTCAACCTGTTGCGGACAACTACCCTACATGGCAAGCACTAATCTACTAACTTTTCAAAGCCAATGGTTTCTCTGGCTATCTTAACGGAACAACTCTTACACTATAGAATAGATAACTAGATACCAAACATTAAGAATTTTAATACTTTGACAATTTTTTACGCAGAACTTTTTTGTGTGGTACATGAAAATAAAAAATGAGGCAAAGTTCTCTTTTAAATTAGGTTCTTCTTCTACTCGGTAGAAACCTCCATAATTTGCTTGCTCTGCATTGCTTGCTTTGTTACAACTGTGGGCTCAAACATGCAAGCTACTTGTAGGAGGCATCCATACAGTTAATAATGAAGGATTAGCAATAGAGAAACCCTTATAAATTTAAATAAACTTCTAATAGTCAGTTATGGAGAAAAATCTTCATAGAGTACAAGCCTAATAGCCACTATTTTAATGCCAACTCATCAAACTCGCTTGGAGGATGACCTAATAGCTTGCTCAAGGAGAGGCTTATAATGTGCTTATTAATGGAGGAAGAAGCTAATTACAAACATTATATAATCTAGAGATTGCAAATAATTCTTTTGTCCATCCTTTGGAGGAGTAGTTAACTTAGCTTATATGGAGGTTTTTGTAACCTCCATGGTGGCCACCTCCTCTATGGTTATAACCTCTTTTTGATACACTAGGTGAACATGCCTCATGAGCTTCATGGTCAAGGGTACATCCTCAAAACATGAGAGTGACACTCTCCATGTTCTAGCTATAGATCCACTCCCATCCATAATTTTTGGCAAACCTATAACCTTAATTGGCAGGGTTGTGGTTACCTTCCCCACAATCAACTCCACCTTCATCCACTTCATGCGAGGAGTGGCAATAGGCCAAATGGATCTCTTCACAATTTTTGGGCTAACATTCACCCCTTTTTATTTTCTTATCAAAGGATCACTCACCCTCTAGCCATTTTTCATGCCATTAGGAAGTCTAATTATGACCCTTATAAGTTTTGTATTCAACATCACAAGATTGGTAGGGTCAACCTTATCACACCCATAATGTGTCGTGGTTCAACTAAATATCCCAAGTGAGAAGCTCATGCACGAGACTACTTATTATGGAGCCGATTTTTATTGGTGTCACATCATGATCATCATGAAGAATCTATGCGATAGTTGAGGCTATAATAAAAATATAGTAACTTAGCATTTATTTTACCTTAATTGTTTCATAGCTTTATTAAGTGCTCACGATAAATTCACTTGTCTATTTTGTCACTTGCTCTTCAAAGGGTCAATTGAATCGGGAAATTAAATGTTTACTCGTATATGCCTATTTAGATATTTAACAAAAAATGAACGGGCATACAAGAAGAACTCAGACGTCATTGAACTCGAAATGGGAATCCACCATCACTCCCTTAATCGATAAAATATTTATAGGAGAGTCACCTACAACATGAAAACCCAAGAGTACACATGGACCACTCAATTTGGGATTGGTCCTCTAGCAAGAAGTGCCCTCAGAAGCAACTCGTTAATACTTACGGTAGAATATCATCAACAATACTCATCATCTCAACTCTAGGAAATGATCATTATAAGGGAGCTCCAGCTTGCTTCATCACATTGAGATGTATCATGGAGCCTACTACCCCCGCCATTTGAACATACTTGCCTCCCACATCACATTAAATCTAGGCTTCTTCAAAGGTGACCAATAATGTCAAAGTACTTGCCAGCCATAGCCTCATCAGTTGATCCTCAACTAGCAAGCTTGCCTGCAACTACTCGCATCTACACAATCAACACAAGAGAAGTTGCCTCAAATTAAAAATGAAGATGCAATCATCCTTCAAGCTAGATAGAGAATGATATGTTTATAAGACAGTCTATATTATGAGACATAAATTGTTGTACTTTTATTATTTTTTTTGTAGCTTTTCTTATAGTACTCATATTATTATAAATAAATATTGAAATTTTAATTTGCAAATTTTGATAGATTCAAAATGATAAATTTATTTTAGGAGGTGTATCTTAATTATTCGTATAATATACCTTTAAAAATAAATTATTATCGAAGCTTGAGTTTCACATTGTTTTGCTTTAAATTTTTTTCATACGAATATGGACTTTTGCGTAATTTCAAAAACTTTGAAAATTTATTTGTTTTGTCTATATATGAAATTTTGACCCGGAAGTTTGGGACAGTTAATATCGGAAGATTCCCGATTTTTTGGAAAATAAATGGTTGAAAAATAACACCCAACAAAAATTTTGAACGTGTGGAAATAGGTGACGTCATCGAGCATCATGTTCGTGTGCCGGCGGTGTGCTTATTCGGGCAGCCTAATTGACCGGAAGAAAAAACACCTCTTCCCGCTTCTGTAATAAAACCCCAACGCATTTCCTATGCTTAAAACCTGCGAAAAAGTTAACAAGGAAAAAAAAAAAAAAAAGAGCCCTCACAATTTCCTGGTTCCGTCAACTTCTGCCCCAAATCTCTTCACAAAGCCCAACGATGATGCCGTCTCGGGTCGGCGGATCGATGATTCTGGTGCGGCAACTAGGCCTGCGAATGTCCTCCACATCTTCGTCGGCCGTGGCGGTGGTGCGCGCGGTTTCCGGTGCTCAGTTCAATGATATGTTGTTTGGATCCAGATCATCCTCCGCCGCATCGGCAACGATTGTGAGGTTCTTACCGGTGCGGATGGCCAGTACATCCGCAGCCACGGCATCAGTCGGTGGGAACGATGATGAATCATCGAAAGGGAAAGCCTCTGCCGCCGCGAATCCTTCTGATTCGAATCAGATGACGAGCTATTGGGGCGTCGCGCCTCGCAGGCTCTTCAAGGAGGATGGGTCCGAGTGGCGATGGTCCTGCTTTAGGGTAAATCGAGTCCCTTGTCAGTTTGTTGGTCTTTCTTTAATGAATCGATACTAATCCTAGCGATGATAAACTTCTCCTGTTGAAATAGCCATGGGATACGTATATGTCTGATACGACGATCGATCTTAAGAAGCACCACGCTCCGACTGTGTTTTTGGACAAAATTGCTTATTGGATGGTAAAGCTTCTCCGGGTTCCCACCGACATATTCTTCCAGGTAAGAACCCTGATCTTATATTCTTTCCATCATAAAAGATTTTCCCATGTTTTGGCGACAATAATTCGAAATCTTACTTTCCCTGACGCAGAGGAGATATGGTTGCCGGGCGATGATGCTGGAAACCGTCGCAGCAGTCCCAGGAATGGTCGGCGGGATGCTCCTCCATCTCCGTTCACTTCGCCGTTTCGAGCACAGTGGCGGGTGGGTTCGCGCCCTGCTCGAGGAAGCCGAGAACGAAAGAATGCATCTCATGACCTTCATGGAAGTCACACAGCCACGGTGGTATGAACGAGCCCTTGTCATTACAGTGCAGGGAATTTTCTTCAATGCTTATTTCGTGGGCTACCTTTTATCGCCCAAGTTCGCTCACCGCGTTGTTGGCTACCTTGAAGAGGAGGCTATCCACTCTTATACTGAGTTTCTCAAGGAGCTCGACAATGGTAACATTGAGAACGTGCCGGCCCCGATGATCGCCAAGGACTACTGGCGCCTGCCACCGGACGCAACGCTGCGAGACGTCGTCATGGTTGTTCGCGCCGACGAGGCTCATCACCGTGACGTCAACCACTTTGCTTCGGTATGTATATGACGTTTCGATTGTCTCTTTTGCTTCTAACATTCCTTACTATTGGTTTAATCGTAAGGTCCTTATTGTAGTGATCCTGTTTAGTTTGGCTTAAAACTGTTAATTGTAAAGGAAACCAGTCCTGATAGAAACTAGCAGGCATTTCCGGATTTCAATGATTGTTCTCGAAGTAGATGTTTTTGAGTGATTTTCTATTTCATGTCAAATCAACAGCTGATAGGCATAATGTGGAAAGTGATTGATCGAACTTACTATTATGCTGTACCAATATCTTTGGTTCTTATCATATTTTAAGGGATTTGAGGCTTAAAATAGGATGAATTATTCTGTGCGGACATCGGATTGGAAGAACTATCAGATTTGTCTCTGTAAACAGTAAAAGTACTTCATAGTGCACTTTATTGTTCACAGAGACAAATCCGGATGATTCTTCTCGTCCGATGTCCGCACAGAATAATCTCTAGTAAATTAGTAATATGAACACCTGATTTTTTTCCCTGTACCCATATCACAAATTACCTTTGCTTAAATAAACTTTCCAGCACCCAAACCTAGAGTGAGCTAGACCAGTTTAAAACTACTACTCCCATTAAGCAATCAAAGCCTAATCTTAGCACCAAATTGCTTGGACAACTCCTTTATGTCATAATTTGACACTCATCAATGGATTGGATTTAATTTCTAGTTCTATGAAGTTGACTGCCGAGTCTAATTAAAACTTTTTGGATCGCAGGACGTTCATTATCAGGGTATAGACCTGAAGCAGGCACCGGCTCCAGTTGGTTATCACTAAATTTGTGACATTGCAATCTATCGCCATGAACTGTTTTGTAGGGGTATGTATAGTTAAGCCGTATCTATAAGCATATCTATTGAGTATCTTGTAATGTTTGCTAATAATGTGGGTATTGAACTAGTTTTTATTGCTTAACTTTGCAAACTTCTATGCCTATTTATTAGTTTTTTTGTTGATGATGTGATGTAGGCACCAACATTGACTATTATTTTTTGGGTGAAAGATGCTTCTGTTGCAGTTGTTGCTGTTTTCATATGATGCATTCAGAAGTTTTTTTCTAGGATTTGCTAATTCAAAGGAATTTGTATGCTTAAATAATAATCAGACCTTAGGAACAAATTGATGATAGCTTTCCATACGGCCTTTTCCAAACAGAATCAGCGTCAATGCTCCCTTTGTGTTTACACAAATTTTTTTTTTTCTTTTCGGAGGTTACAATAGAACATATACTTTAGAACTAGATTAATCTTTTCCAGTATCAAAACTACCATAGAACAGTGAACTAACGATAAATCGCCATATTGTGGCTGGCTTGTAGCTCTCCTCAGCATTATAATCTCCATGAATTTTTTCCCAGCGGTTTTTACAGGTGGTTTGAAAACCACCGTTAAAACTCTCATTTTGCACGGATTTTGACCACTGGTAAAGCCTCCACAGTAAACTGAAGCCCTAATTATTTTGTTCACCTTCAATAAATGCAGTTGCTCAAAATGCATCATTCAGTTTGGCAATATTGACTATGTTTACACCTTGAGCACTTTAACACAAAGATTTACTACTCTCTCATTCAGCCACCACCAGTTAGAGCAGTCTCTCTTTATTTGATAATAGAGAAATTTGACACCCTCTTCGTATACTCAAAGCAAGAAAAATTGTTGCTCTAGCCCATCAGGTAGTTTACACCTTAGAAAAGTTTCAAGATCTCATCTATCTCTTACAAGCTCAATCAAATAACAACTCTCAACACTCAATAATAAACATCAAAGCAAAAAAATAGTATAAAAGAAGTGAAATAATTAATTATTGCACAAGTTCACAAATTTTCACATTTAGAGTCATTAAATGAAAAGCACAAGGAAATCTCCCACAAGGGTCTCTCTCTCTCTCTTTTTTTTTTTTGGAGAAGAGTTTTTATATAAAAACAACAACGACATAAGCCTTTGTCCCTCTACGTGGGGTCGGCTACATGAATATTTTGTCTGGTTAAAAGTTAAATTCCTTTAAATCTAATAAAAAAAGATTATTTCTAATATTTTATAAACAAGCATCTCCTCATAAGTCAAATCTTCCTAACCAACCAGGTCATTGGAAAACCTCCGTTTAATGTGACCAAACCATTAAGGCATCTCTCTCTATTTATATTCTCTGAGCTACTCCAACCTTTTCACGTATATGCCATTTCGTATCCTATCTCTAGGGTCAAGCCACTCATCCAGCTAAGCACCTCATCTCTGCCACTCTTACCTTAGATTATGCTTCTCTTTTAATGGCCAACATTCGGCACCATAAAGCGTTGCAGGTCTCACCATTATCTTATAGATTTTTCCTTAAGTTTGAGGGGGGCTTTTCTATCGCAAAATAAGCCTGTGCATTCCTCCACTCAACCATCCAACTTGATTCTCTGAATATCCCCATCAATTTCACCATCACTCTGACAATTATCCAAGATATCAGAACGTATACCTTATTAAGACTTGATCACCCAAAGTCACATCACTAGGTCTATTGCTACTAAAATTACACTACATATATTCAGTTTTAGATCTACTCAAGCGAAAACCTTTATACTCTAAAGTTGACCTCCATAATTCGAGTTTACCTTCAACTCCCTCTCTAGTCTTATCAACAAGAAGAATATCATCAGCAAAAAGCATACACCAAGGTACATCCTCTTGCAAATGTCTAGTCAGAACATCCATGACTAAAGCAATAAGATATGGACTTAAGGTTGATCATTGATGTAATCCAACCGAAATAAGAAAATAATTGGTCAAACCACCTTGTGTTTGAACACAAGTAATAGCTCATGCATAAAATTAGCTAAATTGCAAAGGGTCAATCTTATAGAACGATCCAAGTATCATATAGTACGATTAATTCAAATAATAAAAAAGTATAAGAACCTATTTCTACTTTCTCATCAAATATGATTTTCATAGTATTGTATTATTAGTAATGATAGATATGCATCAATTAACCTCTTAATTTGTATAGCTTAATTAGATTAATTTAGAATTGATTGTGCAATATTATATGCATCATATGGTATGATTAACTTAAGTTTTGAATTAATCTAATTAAAAAAATAGCCTTGCCATGATAATTTAATTTAAAATTAGGTTTAATTATTAAATATGATTTGCATCATATAATATATTAGTTCATGATAATTAATTTATGATTTTTTTAATTATTACAAATTGATCTTATCTAATTCTTTTACCAACTCATGTTGTATTGAATGATCTAAATTGTATAGTATGATATAGATCATATAATACAATTTATTAGAGATTAATATATTTTCTTATGTTTAAATGCTCTTAACTATTTATGTCGCTTACTCTCATGTGTGTGTGCTCATTATTTCATAATTCCTTTACTTCGAAAATCAAATGGAGTACTAAAGAAATAAAAATGTAATTATTGACATGAATAGTATCACCTTGTTATTGGGTAATCCATGACTTATCTTGAAGTTTGACTTTAATTTCATGGATTTTGCCTTATCATCTTAATTCATAATCTTTCTTCTATCATCCTAGTTTCATTATCACCCAACATATTTTTATTTCATCCTTGTATACATTGGTGGTTGTTAGTTCTGCTAGTGTATTAGACTAAAATTATCCAATTAACAATTAAGTTTAATTAATTTATGATTATCAAGTTAATATAATATGAGCTAAGCCTCAGGGGGTCAATACAAGGATTTTTATAGTCAACTTGACCTATGTCCACTCCTCAAATTCCTTCTCCTTAGAAATTCCACTAATAAGGACTCCTTTTGCACCCAACAAGACTAAGAATCCCTTATTCATTTTTAGGTGGAGAATGAACTTTACAAGATCTTCCTTCCAAGCCTAGATTCTCTCCTTCTACTTTCCAATACAGCAGATTGACCTTCACCCTCTTCCTCCGCAACAGTAGAGATTCTGATCCCATAGCCTCCTTACTTAGTCACAACTCTTCCACCCAATGACTCTCTCTCTCTCTCTCTCTCTCTCTCTCTCTCTCTCTCTCTCTCTCTCTCTCTCTCTCTCTCTCTCTCTCTCTCTCTCTCTCTCTCTCTCTCTCTCTCTCTCTCTCTCTCTCTCTCTCTAAATCTCATCTTCAAGAATTCCAACACAAACCTTAGAGGAAAAGGTATAAGCTAGTGAGGACAAGCATGTGATCTCCCTATCATAGCCCTTGACTCCCTCAAGGAACCCTCATTCATATTCACCCTCTCTTCGAAGTAGTTTGGACAAGCTCTCATGGAGAAAGAGCACCCTCTTTTTCTCCAAGATTTTTTTTTAATATCTTGCCTCACACACACTTAGGGTTAAAGAATCAAAATTAGCTATTTAAAGAAAACCCTATTTTTTATTTAATATACTTATTGAGCGGTACAAATTGTGTTTGTACTATGTGATTAGTTCAATATAAAAAACACTTGAATTTGAGTTATGTTGAGTCAGACTGTATGATATGAATCATATATATGATTAAATGAATCTAATAAAGCATCATCTTGGATGAACAATAGTTTGTCCAACAAATCTTTTATCCAACCAACTGGATAAGCTATTTTCTCATTGGCACCCTCCGCCCCCAGAATGGATTAAGGTAAACATTGATGCTTCTTTAACAAGGTTTAACAATGGTGGGATCGATGGAGCTTTTAGAGATTCAAAAGGGAGATTCTTGCTAGCTTTGGAATCAGTTGCATTCATTGGGATATTGGTTTATTGGAGTTTATTGCCTTTCGTTCATTGAAGAAAATCATTATGGAGTGGATGTTGTATGCAAAAGGGATTATTCTTGAAGGCGATAATCTCAATATCATCAATTATTTGCAAAAATCGGTGGAGGAAGGGAATCGGAATGGTCTAAATGAAGAAATTGAATATCTTTCATTCTTGGATGGCTTTGGTAAAGTTCTATTTCATTTTGCAAATAGAAATTGTAATAAGTTAGTTAATTTTTGTGCTAACAAAGCTTTAGAGGGTGATTTTTTTTGGAAGAGTTGAGTAGCAAAAAGGTACCTCCTTTGTTAAAAAAAAAAAAGGACCTCCTTTGTTTCTCAAATTGTTAAAGGAGGATTGTGATAGGCTTTCTATCACATAGTAGATTGTAATAATTTTTTTCTTTATTAATGCAATTAGCATTTTTATCAAAAAAAAAAAAAAACAAATCTTTTATTCATTTGTATTGTATGATTCATATCATATAAATTACTAATTTGATTGTTTAATTCTCAGGTCAAAATAGGCAAAATTTGTTAATATTCATGCAGTATGGTCAAGATCGTACAATATAATTAGTTCAAATTCCAAATTTGCATTTTTGAAAATCTAGAATTTTGAGTAGGAATTTATCAAAAAAATTGATCATCCTAGATAATCAAGATCATACAATACCATTAGTTATCCTTATTTTTTCAATTTTATTAATTTTTTTATTAAACAGTTGATTTAATTTTTGGAACAACTAATCATACAATACGATTGAGATAATACAATTCAGTTTACTAGAGAAATCAAGTGTTTAATTTTGATCGCTACTTGTGAGTGTGTACTCGATTGTCTTGCCAAAATACACCTAAATACATGCTCAAGAAAAAAGAAAATACAGGCTTATATTGCAAGTTTTGACTATTCTCAATTTTGCACTTCTTGAAGTATTTCCTTTGACTTGGCTTCTTATATATATATTTTTTAGCTTTAGTTCATATGCCCTACTTAAAGTGTTAGTATAGCAAAACAACCAATATATATTATAGAAAATATTGTGAATTGTCTAATAATATTTGAAATTTTCAAAAGAACATGTAAGGCTCTCGAATTTCAACAATCTCCCCATTTTTTATGATGGTAAATATTATTGGTTAGAATTTAGATTTTTAAGTTAGCATTTGATGGTTTTGACTAAACATGTACAAGAATAACATAAACAAATATTGGAACAAAAAAAAAATACAACATAACAAACCAACACTACTACTTCTCCCCTTTGAACATTTCAAAAAGAGAAGGGCAACCAAAAAAAGGAAAACACAACATAATAAAAAGAAAAAGAATATGCCCATCATAGCGATGTTTTATTGTGTACCTTGTGATAAATTGTGATATAGAGGATCTGTAGATTCATCTGTCATTCATATGCCCATCATTTACAAAATACTTTATATAAGTCTTCATAAAAATAAATACACTTATCATTAAAAAGTTGTTCATAATTCTATATGTATACATTGTGTATGAAGTATATGCATCTATGTCATGTTTTTATCAAATAACAATGTTTCATGTATCGGATCTTATTAATCATATCAGCCTTACATGTAGTGTCATATGTGTATGTATATTGTATAATATCAATTTCATATGCAATATGTATCAAGTATATCATATAGTTCATTGTGATTCATGTGCCCTTATATCAATTTTATCACTCATATCGTGTGCCTTTATCCAGTCATGTCATATATCATGCACATGCCATGTAATATCATGTCACTTATGCAATGTATCATGTATGATAATGTCATATGTATATATAAATAATATAAGTAAGATAGAACATCCTGCTATATATATTTGGTGTTTTTCTTATATCAAATCTTATAGGCCATCCCTATAAGATTTAGTCTCATATTACATATTACAAGTAAGGTGGCCTTCATGTAAGAAGTCATCACTTCATATCTGTCATCATATCATATCATATCAATTAATTTCCTTATGCCTCGTTATTCATAACACTTAGTATTATACCACAAACTTTTTTAAAAGGAAGGCATTTCGGCCCATCCTTTTATATAAGATGAACATGTCTCCAGCAATCATATCCACCATTCTTTCTAGCTTTTACACGTATTTCATATCATATAGAGTATAGTAACAACCCATACACACTTCATGCAATTATCATAATACTCATTAGTATGTCTATAGTATGCCAAAGTGCATGATGAACTAAATGAACCATAAATAAATGCATATCATTTATTTCAAGTTTAAATGCATGATACTAGCTCATGATCATTTTATATTCAATATTATACTACTCATTTCAATTAAAATGACATATAAGCAAAACCACCCAGTGAAATTTGAATATTTACTAGTCAAAATGCTCAAGATAATAATATTTACTACATATCAAAAGGTACACAATAGAACATCGCTAAAACTAGAGATGTTGCATTTTAATTGATATTTGAAGAGATAAAATAAGAGAAATGAAAATCATTAAAAATAGAAATAGGATTCGGGTTATCCACCAAGATCAAAATACATTCTTCAATTAGAGCCATGGATGAAAATAATATAGAGCAAGCTTTCCCTCTCTTCTCTTTCTCCTCCTCTCACCCTTCTCTCTCCTCTTCTCTCCTAGACAAATGAAGGGAAATGGGGAGGTGATAGATGGGGTGAAGGGTTTAGGATAATGCTTTAATATATTTCATTAAAAATTTTAAAGTTTCATGCCCAACATTATAGTGCCAAAAACCTCAGCACTATTACACTTAATTAATTCCCCAATAACATGAGAGCTGGCCCCACCCATCCCAGCTTTGCAGCACTTTCACAGAATAGTTTCTAGACATTTCAAAAAATATAATTTGGCGTTATTATAATTCATACACCCTAAAATGACATCGTCCTTAATATTTCTCACCATATGCCACTAATAGGCAGAATAAAATTATTAATCACTGGTTACATCAATCATCAATCAAATCACATATTCCTTCATTCACACATATATATTAATTAGTATGTATATAAGTCAGTTAATCATGTAACATGTTATGCAATGCAAATTTATAATAATATTTGAGATAATGAACTATACCATTAGACCTCTCTGGAGCATCTTGCAATTCTTGCAAACTTAAATTATATACCCATAGTTATATGGGTGTTGTCATTACTGGATGTGTGGGCTACCTTTGACTTCTGCTCATATTCCTTCAATCTCATCTACTTATAGAGCCTTGACTAGGCATTCTAGATCGTGCAGGTCTTTATCTATATGCCTATCTAGACTAATTTATTTTGGATCTAGATACTCTTCTCATTTCCCATCTATGGGCAATCAATCATTTTGTGTCCATATTGACCACATCTTAAACACTATTACGTAATTAAGTAGCATTTTTATGCATGATTTCTTTCATATCTAGGGCACTCTAGTACATTACTAGTTGATACCACGACTCCTCTTCTAAAATCAACAAACTTGTTTCTCTTCACACTTATATTTCTTCTAGTCATCTCCTCGCCTGCTCTCTTCCTACTTATATCATGTATGAACTAGGGAATTGTCAAAATCATTTTCCACTAAATTAGTTCTCTTAACTAACTCTAAAAATATCCTGAATTCTCAATGGTACAAGTGGTTGTCTCAACTTATCTTTCAATCCCCTCAAGAACCTGTAATATTTCTCCTCTATAGTAATGACTAGTTGAGGTGCATAGCTAGCAGTGAAATAAACTCCACATCATATTGCATCACTGTTAATTCCTTACTCCAGCCTCATGAAAGTCTCTTGCATCTACTATCTTTCTTATGGACATACAAACCAGTCTCAAAACATAATAATAAATGCTGCCCAAGTAATATTTGCATTCATCTTTCCCTGGAATTTCTCATATTGTTGTTGTCATATTTACCATCTCTCAGCTTAACCTTTAAACATGAATATTGTGATTTGTATTTTCATACTCTATAGGCAATACATGTTATCATTATCTTCTCTATCCTCAGTAACCAGTCATTTACTATAAGTGGCTCTACTACTTTCATAAATAATGGGGTCTTCAATTTATGAAACATTTGAAAATATTTATCTACTTCAGCCTCATTCTTAATCTTCTTGCTCTATGCGCCACTCATTAATTGTGCTCTATTATACTTGCAACTGCATTAGGTTATTAGAACTTATATAAGATACTGTACTCTACTCTACTCATTTAGAACTTTAAACGAATCCATTATATAATATAGTTTTTTTTTTCATATCAAATGATAATTCAATCATATGTGTGCATGAAATGAATGCAACAAAAATAAATTTTATTGATACCCATTTTTACCCCTCTCGAAATCAATTCCTATAGCTCTAATTATAATATAATTCTTTCAATAACTATTGCTCTAAAACTAGTTTATGATGCCCAAAGATCTAAGTATGAAAGAACTATTCACTTCATATTTTTCTTATTTACCAAACCTTCTAATACTTTATCAGCATAAACAAATTCAATGAAAGCAACTATAAATCATATTCATAAAAATATTTCTATCTTCATTCATTAAAATTTATAATTTTATTCATTGCTCAAATTTTAATTTATAATACTCAGAATATCAATCATTATATTCAGTCTATCTTTCTTTATACTCCTCACTATAAAAGAATAAAATTAAAATACAAAAAAATAAAATAAAAACCTAAAACCCTGGTCAAATTCAATCAACTTGATCATGACCCCTCCATGAAAATATGTAAAATTTATAGAGTGAGCTAACAAGTTCAATAGGTTTTATGTAATCATTCAATACAATGTAGTGTAAATGCAAGGCAGTAGAAACAATATGCATGTAACCATTCAATCCAATATAGTGTAAATATATGACTATAAGAATATATGTTAATCAATATGAGCATTATCGTCTACCGTGCCCCTCCTGAAGATTAGACTTCTTCGACATCTCTCCCATGATATCCCTCCACAGACCCTTCACTCAGGATGAAAGTCCCCTCCATCCCAATGGCCATCCTGGAAGAACTCTATCTATATCTCCTTAGGCCCTCTGTACTTCTATCAAATCGGTTAAAGACAACATTAGCCACCTGCTAACCCTACTTTACAGCTCTAGAAGTGTGTCTCTTATATGTAGGATGGAGAGGGACTATAGTCATTAGATGTAGAATTCCTCCTCATGACAGAGTGTCTCCTAGCAAATCAACTCAAGACTATCCAACCTAAGGTGTACTAGTAAGCCAAAGGTGTATTCAGCTATCGTGGTAAACTGGTCTATGGACTCAGACAACCCAAGGTCAAGACGGGGTATTAAACCCGGTAAGATCTATGTACAACTATCACACATGCTAGTGTTTTGAGGTCAGGGGCTAAGGGAGTCTAATTGTGAATCTCTAAAATGTAATCTACCCCCTGATACATTGTGCAAAGATTTACAGATGATGAGTATAAGAATGAATATATCAATAATGCACAAAATGAATCAATATTGCAACTCGAGCTCACATGTTTATATTTTTTTCATAATAACAAATATTATGGCTCACATCCTTATGTCTATTATATTTATAATATATAGTTGTTTGTATGTCTACTAATATTTCAGGAATACCATTCACCATCCAACGAAGATTTAAGGCTCAATATTAGGTATAGATTATGCTGTAAAGATTTTTTGTAATATTCATTGATGTATTTTTTATTTATTGAGTCAAGTCCTTTATAAGTGTATGATAGTTTGGTGACCATGCACACACACACTAGGGGGAGTGAGATTGAGTCAAAATCAAAATTTCAATTTTTTAACTAATAGTACTGCACATTGTATATAGTAATATACAATTAGTTCATCTAATAAATTGTACCAGATGATTTGGATCATTCAAGACAATCAATTATGACCATGAAAAATAACTATCAATCATAATTTAGGCAAGATTTTGAATTTCATATTTTATTCTAATAATCTAGAATAATTTATAAAAATTATGACTAAATTGATCCTATGATTAGTTAATCAAATATCCTTAATTTTGATATTATGTTCATATTATATGAATTGGATCGTACTAGACAATTCGCGGAGATAATTTTGGTCATCCCAAGTTTTGTCCTAGATGAATTGCATTTTGGTTGAACTAATCATCCTGGATGATCTCCGAATTGTGCTGGTGATCTGTAAAAATACTTGAACTGGTCGTACAAGAGAATGCTGATCGTACTGGCTGAAAGAACTATTTCATACTAATCGTATAGGACGATCTCTAGATTGAACTGTATAATCTTTATTGATATAATTCAAATTTTAGAGTTTTTGAAGCCCTCTATTTAAGCTTTATCAATGCACTTGATAAGTGTCTTTGGCAGCCATTATATCTTTGTTCTTCTGGAGAAAACTTAAAGAGAGAAGTTGAAAGGGAGAGAGGAAAAGGTGAAGTTTAAGAGGGAGATGATCCTTGGAGGGGGTTCCAAGGGAGTGTGGTGTGGATTTCACATGGTTGCTCTGGCAAGCTTGTACCTTAGTACCATTGGATTCAAGGTTCATCTTGAGGGAAGTTTTGGAAATAAGAAGATCTTTTGAATGTCAAAGGACCCGGCTACTCCGCTGCAGCGGGGAAGGTGGAAGTGATTTTGTAAGAACTTCTCTGCCTAGTTGTGCGGGCTAAAGGAGAGTTACTAAAGGTTTAGTGCAATACTCGGAGGGTGCCTCCGGGGAGTGAACATAAGTCAGGTTGGACTAAACCACTATAAATTTGGTGTGTTCTTTCCTTTTATTATTTATGCATTTATTTTTTCTTGTGAATAAATGTGTGGGTGAAAATATTGATTTATCTTTTTATTGTGAATGTAATTTTATTTCCACATCAAGTTATAAAAAGATATTTCTTTATCATTAAAGAATTTTTTAAATATCAATTCACCCCCTCTTGATTAGCCTTCGGCTATTTCTTTAGAGTTTAAAACCCTTCACAAACTTTCAATCAATACATAATAAAAATATACATATAGAGAGGCTCACAAAGTTAGATGAGTGACTCTCTAAAATGAAGGATGGAGCTACGGGAGCTAGATCTAAAATTTTTGGCATATAAGTTGGCAAGTCAAACACCTCCACCGATGACACTACACTAGCTCTAGGAGACTTGTTGGGCCAAAACAACCCAAAAGGGTCCACTTGGAGAGAGAAGTCAGTAGAAGGTTGTGTCGTGTAGTATCAAGTAAAATTTGACCTCTAAGCTCCTAAAAAACACTTCAAAGGCCTCGAGAGGAAGACCATATGTCTATAGACATCTGAGGTCTTATTGATGTCCCCTTCAGAGTCGGAAGGCATTATGGCATCAGGTTAGCCACCAAGTAAGTAGAAGCTTGAGAAGCTCCGGCACACCAAGATCCTATATGTCCACTCGAGGGTTATAGTACCTCCATATAATGTAGCTTAGACGCTACATATTGCACTGTAATAAAGGAAGGCATAATAAACTCAACAATAGTGTAATCCCTACTATATCCCCCTATAGCATGAATGAAGAAGGGCATAAATCCAAAGCTTCAGAGAAATCTTAGCAAATAAACTACTAACAAAAGGAAAGAGAGAAGGATGTATGAATGATCCTCTATCATCTCTGGGATATGAGGAGTACCACTGAGGTCTCTATCCCCTTATCACTCCTAATGCCCTCACCTTACACTCATACCTCTAAGCATCATGCTCCAAAGCAGGACTAAAAGACAACCATACCTAGGTCAGCCATATACAGCGGATGCTTGTGTGACTAGACAAAAGTGCCAAACAAAAATTGGAATAGGTATCAAGCCTCAGCAAGTGTAGCTACTCAAGAGCAGCTTCATAAAACTGGGTCTCCTTTGGAATAACATTCATAGACCAGACATATACAACTCCAAGAATAAGTGGCCACCCACCATAATTTGTGGCCTGAGAAAATTAAAAGTTCGTGTGGGTTGTTAAAACTTTATGAACTAGCCCGAGGCTAACCAAGATGGGGGATAAATTGGTTTTTTAAAAATTTTCTTAAGACAAAAAGAAAATCTTTTTGAATATTTTAAAACAAATGATTTATACGAAAGAAACACTAATTTTACAAAGACAAAAATTAGAGATTTCGACCGTAGAACAAATCACAAAATAATTTAAAAATTTAATACGAAAAAGTAAATAGAAAGAGCACACCTAATTTATAGTGGTTCGATCAACTTAACCTATGTCTACTCCCTAGAAACATCCTTTCCAAGTATTACACTAAAAGTAGTGTCTATCCTTTTGCCCCGACAATAAGGTAGAGAAGCCCTCACTAAATCTTTCCATCGATCTAGTGAGGCAGAGTATTTTGAATCCTTTTACTTCCTCCTGGAGTAGGCAAAGAACTTGGAAATCCTTTTACTTTCTCATGGAGTAGGCAAAGAATATTAGAATCCTTTTACTCTCTTATGGAGTAGGCAGAGAACCTTGAAATCCTTTTTACTCCCTCCTAGAGTATGTAGAGAACCTTGGATCTGATGTTAATAAAAGACTTCCTAGAGCCACCAAGGAACTAAGGAAGAAGCCTGAATAAGATGATGGAAACCTTGCTTGGAGAAACCTTTGTGAATCCCTTACAACTCCCCCTCACAAAGATCTCTCTCTCTCTCTCTCAAAGCTCTCCTAACTTCCTTCTCTAAGCTCTCTCTTAGGTTAACCAAAGAGAAAAATATTTTTTAATAAGAGTATTAAAAATCCTTAAATAGTGAGCTTAAAAAAAACCTAAATTTCAAGACATCCATCTTCTGTTCCTACAATATGATACACGCATCATACATTACGATACATGTATCGTAAGGTATGATAAGTGTAATTCTAAATTGCCCAGCAAAGTCATTTAAATGAACTATTTAACTTTTATAACATTTTATACAGTATGAATGAAACATTATATGGTATGATCTATAAAAAATTCTTCTGTTCATTTAGGATGATCCTTGGGATGACCAACTTCATACATGTGTGATCGTCCAACACTGTAGACATCGTATGTTACAATAAGTATAAAAATTATGGATTTTGTTTGGTATGATCCATGGGATGATCAATTTTGTACATGAGTAATCATACAGTATAAACTATATCATATAATACGATCAATCATAATAATTGTCCATGATTTGATTTCCTGATATTATAGGATTAAGTAAGAAAGATTTTAATTAAGGCATACAGTACGAACCAAATCGTATTATACGATCAGTACAAAATTAGTATCCCTCTTAACCTTTGGTAGCTAGGGTTTTGATAGAGCACAACACTTCGTACAGTATGAGTTAAAATTATACATTATGAATTACTTCGTATAATATGAAACCAAGATCACACAGTACAAACTACTTTAAAAAAGACTCAAAAATATTTTTATCTCTCCCCTGTATTATACATTATGAATTACTTCGTATAATATGAAACCAAGATCACACAGTACGAACTACTTTAAAGAAGACTCAAAAATATTTTTATCTCTCCCCTATATATGTGTAAGGTTACTCAGCAATGATATCCACCCAATTAAATAATATAACTCAAGAAAGGAGAAAATACAAAATAAAATAAAAATTGACTGTAATCCTAGTCTACCCAATTTTGAGCTGATCAAAATTGCAAATGAACGGTTGAATGATTTTCTGAAATGTTAGTACACACAAAAATAAAACAAAAATATCACAGAAATAAAAGAAAGCACTAACGGACACAATAATGTTTATTATCATTAAAATCGTAGTGTTTACATCTAATTTACAACACTCTTTTCCTTTGTAATGATAGCAAATAATGTTGTTTTTGGATTTTCAAAAAGTTGTTTTCCTCTAAAATCTCCTTCAGATGAAAATCAATTTTAAGAAAAAAGAGTATAATTTTTTTTTTATATATTAGATAATATACAAACAACAACAACAACAATAACAACAAAGAACACAACTATATATTACTCCCTCTTTTGACATCATAAAAAGAGAAAAAATAACAAGAAGAAGAAGAAGAAGAAGAAGAAGAATAAACAGACACAAGAAATGCATAAAACAAATAGACTCAAAGCAATTAACAACTCAAAGTAAAGAAAGAAACATTACAGACATGATAACTCTCATGGGCAATTTCAAAATATAATAAAATTGCTCTACAAATAGAAAAGACAAATAAGACAAGTGTTGACATTATTGCAATAAAAGAATTTGGATTTTAGAGTTTGCATACCCAGCTTAACATCTTCAAGGGCTAAAATCCTCTGTTTAAATAAAAATTTAAGTCAAGAATTATAATAAGACAGGGAAATTTAAATTTTTCAGACTGTTAACATAAAATATATCAAATAGAAACTTATTGTAAAAATGATGAATGAAGAATCAAGATTTTTCAAAGTTAAGTAGTAAACATATTATAAAATATAAGAATTTTCTAAGGTTCAAATATTTACCAGAAAGAGAAGCTAATTTAAGTTGGGCTTATTTTGTGCCACTATTATCAATTTTTGGCATACATTAAGCATCATTTGTTTTTGATATACTTAGTGCATCTTTTTATTTTGGTGTCATTACGCATCTTTTGATTTTGGGCTCATTTTGTATATCTTTTGATTTTTTTTTTTTTCAAATTGCTTTTTTTCTAAATCTTTAAGAATCTCAATTGTAAAGATTATCTTTCAAATATAAAAGAAGAGTAACTCACTCTATTATAAAGGAAGGTTTCTTATAAAGGAAGGAATAATCTACAATGTAAACCTGATATATCTAATATGAATAAATTTTGTATATCTTTTGAATTTTTTTGCAAATTGCTTCTTTTCTAAATCTTTAAGAATCTCAATTGTAAAGATTATCTTTCAAATATAAGAGAAGAGTAACTCACTCTATTATAAAGGAAGGAATAATCTACAATGCAAACCTGATATATCTAATATGAATAAATAGCCTGATTTATAAAATAATGAATCTTGATTATCAAATTACATAAAATATTCATGATAAAAAAATAGTAGAATGAAAGTGTTTCATTTCAACCATTTCAACTCCAATTCGATTTAGATTTTGAGTTCATGCAAGAAATTATCATGCACAGGTAATAAGAAGGGATATAAAAATTGCTAAGATTCCTTTATCCTTCGAGTTTTTACAATGCCAGCAATTACTTATTAAACTTTTTAAGTTAAAAAAGAAGTATATTTATTACACACAACAAAGAGCATTATAGAGGTTCATTTGTACAGTACGATCTAATTTGTATAGTACAAGTTTAATCGTACAGTATAATCCAAGTTGTACAGTACGATCAACAAAAACACATTTTTCTTTCACTACAATTTTCTCAATTAAAAATATAAAAAAGAGTTCTAAGAGCACAAAGCCAACTAGAAGGAAAAAGAACTGCCACTTGAAGGTCAAAAAAATGTTTTTTTTTAGAAAAATCTTTTACTAAAAAAATATAATATAAGAAGGATTGAAAGATAAATTCATTACAGAAACTAGGTGAAATCAAATAAATACATAAAAAAAATGAAGAATACATCACAATAAAAGCTAAATAAAACTAGTATAACAGTGGTTCCTGGTCATGAGGTGGTTGTGGATGTGTTGGAAGAACTGACTAAAGTACGAGTTCAATCGTACAGCATGATCCAAGTCATAGATTACGATCAATAAAAACATGTTTTCTTTCACTACAAATTTCTCAAGTAAAAAATACATAAAAGAGATCTAAGAGCACAAAGCCAAAAAAAAAAAAAAGAATTGCCACTTGAAGGTCAAAAAAATTTTTTTAAAAAGAAAAATATTTGACTAAAAAAATATAATATAAGGACTTAAAGACAAATTCATTACAGAAACTAGGTGAAAATAAACAAAAACATAAGAAAAAGAAGAATACATCATAACAAAAAGCTAAATAAAACTAGTATAGTGGTGGATCATGGTCATAAGGAGACTATGGACTTGGTTGGAAGAATTGACTAAAGTTGTCGTACTGCTGCTGGATATTGGTGAACTACTATTGGATATTTTCAAATTGCTCCCTGAATCAACCCATATCATTATAATATTGGGTTTGCTATTGATCTATGTGAGTCTCAAGTCTATTAAATCGCTGAATCAACTCCTCATATGGGTAGTAGTAAGGAGGTGGTGTAGGTGCAATATCAGTTATAAGGACATATTCTCCTTCTTCATCAAAGAGCGGGTCTTCTGGATCTTGATCTTTATGAAAGAGCATCCAGAAAGGGGCATTCAAAAAGAAGATTAGAGTTTGGTTAGAAGGAGCAAGATATATAATATTCTATTTTTTATCCAAGATATACCCAATCACATGTCCTAGAGTGAGGTTTTGCTTTCTCCTAGTAGCTGAGAGTTAAATAAAAATGAGGTTTTGGATGTAATCAATTAGCATTTCAACTTCATCAATTTGGTTATTTTATATTATGAAGTAGGTGACAATTGATAGTAGGGGAGTCATCTTTATCTGATTTCCATCTTTATGGATAATAGATGTTCTTAGAATGTATTGGATAACACTGACATTTTAATTTAGAGTATGAACCAAGGGTTTGTGGTAGTTCAAGGTAGCATTTCAAAGTAAGAGATTCACAGCATTACAGTCAAAATCAGATCTGGATGCTATGATAAGAGGTATATTTCCTTGGGTATTTAGCTGAAGGTGGATTCCTATGTCCTCTTTAGTTATTATGACATTCATTACAGTCACATCCCAACTAATCCTAAGGTTTTTTAGAAACTCGTGTAAAGGATTTCGGAGTGCAAGGGATAAGCCAAAGTCAAAAGATATTGAAGTGCAGTGAAATTGAAGAAGTTCATTACTAGAAAGCTAAGGGCCTACTGATTAAGAAATCTGCAAGGTGTGATATTGGCTTCTTTAAATTTGTGGTAGGCAGCTTCATCATAAGCTATCAAAAAGCGAGCATCAATAGGGTTGCAAGAAGAGGAAACACCCTGGGTTTGTCAATAATGCTTTCCACCATTGGTCATTGCAAAGGTTGAGATTATAAGAAGGAAGGATTAGAAGGTTGTGTGAAAAATTTGAAATAATTAAGTTCTTTAAATAGAATTTCAGTAAATCGTATCATACGATCATGAGATCATACAAGACAATCACATGCAATTATTTTAGCCAGGCTAGGATTTAAAAAGATGTGTCTAATCGTACAGTACGATTAAACTTTGCATGGGACAATTAGAGACATAGTGCTTATCCCGAGGAGTCAAGTTGTATGACTTTTGACAAAAAGGTTCGTATATTACAAACAAGTATTCATATGATATGTTCAACAATAAATATCATACCAATCAAAATGAATTCATCCCAATCTAGATTGACACGTGGATTATCCAGACGAATAAGTGTTTGTATAATACGATTGTCAGTCATAGATTCAATCTAGTTCATCCATTGAATCAAGGGTTGTGATGAAAGTAGTGTTGTGCACATCGTACAAAATGATATGATTTGTACAGTATGATTGAAGATAAAATTTTTAATTTGTAGGAAAATACAGTGAAGTTTAGTGAAGTGGTTTGTGAGATGATCATAACACAAACATAAAATAAAATAACAATAAAATCATAAGAACAAAAATAAAATCAACAACAAAAACAAGCTAAGAACTAAACAAGCAAAATGAAATCACAAAAATTACAAGATAACAAAAATAAAAAGCACAAAACCTGTAAACAAAAACAAGCATAACAAAAATAAACATAACAAAAATAGAAAGTGTCAGTTTCAAGCATGAATATCGATCACATCTAATATGGTTCTTAAGGTGGTGAATATTTCAAAAGCTAGTAGTTCTGTAAAGATATCAACAAGTTAATTTTCAGTGGATATAAGGTGTAGCTCTGTCTCATTTGTTAACATGATTCCTAACGAAATGGTGTCTTATATTTATATGCTTAATCATAGAGTGTTGAATTGGATTCTTTAAAATACAAATGTCACTAGCATTATCACATAGGATTGGAATTGTGTCAAAAAAGTAGTCCTAAATAAAAAATTTGTTGCTTTAACCAAATACCTACGCCACATAACTTCCTAAGGTTATGTACTCATCTTCAGTGGTGGAAAAGACAATTGAGTTAAATTTTTTTATTGGATTAAGAGATTATGGATTGTCCTATGAATTGACATATTTCAAAAGTGCTTTTCCTATCAACTAAACATTATATAAATTTTGAATCAGAATATCCTATGATTTTAAAGGAGGTTATATGCCTAGGATACCAGATTCCTATCTAGGGTTCCTAAGAGATATCAAAGAATTCTCTTACCAGTAGTCAAATGGGACTCTTTTGGATCAGCTTGAAATCTAGCACAGATATAAATACTAAACATAATATCAAATCTACTAGTATTCAAGTAAAGAACTGATTCAATTATTCATTTGTATTTCTTTTGATACAAAGATTTTCCATTCAAATCCTTATATGACTGAACAAGGGAACTCAAGGGAGTGTTGATTGGTTTGGCTTTATCTATTTCATATTTCTTAAGGATGTCCTTAATGTATTTCAATTGACTAAGAAAAGTTTCATCATCCTTTTGTTTTATGCTAAATCTAAGAAAGTAGGTCAGCTCTCCCATCTTACTCATCTCAAATTCCTTACTCATTATTTTAAAAACTCATCAAAAAGGCTTTTATCAAAGGATCCAAACAAAATATTATCAATATAAATTTGGACAATCAGTAGTTCATCTCCTACCTTTTTTTAGAATAGGGTGGTGTCAATGCTCCCCTTAATAAAGGTTATTTCTAGTAAAAATGTGCTTAGCTTTTCATATCATACTCTGGGTGCTTGTTTTAGTAAATATAATGTCTTTTTTAATTTGAACACATGATTAAAAATTATGAATTTTTAAATCTTTAAGATTATTCAACATACACTTCTTCTTTTAAGTTATACCCCTTAGCCACTAAACTTTCTTTGTTTATAACCACTACACTAGAATCATTCATTTTATTTTTAAAAATCTATTTAGTTCCAACCACACTCTCATCCTTAGGCCTTTTAACTAGCTCTTAATCATCATTCCTTTCAAATTGATTTAACTCCTCTTGTATGGCTAGGTTTCAGAATTCATCCGATAAGGCTTGATTTATGCTGGTGGGTTCAGTCATTAAAATGAAGGTAGAGTGATTTACTTCTTTTTTAAGTTCATGTCTACTTCTAACACCGTCAGATGGGTCTCATAATTTCAGTTCTTTAGGATGACTTGAAGAATATCTTCATTCTCTGACCAATGTGTTTTCAGATTCTACCCTTTCCACCAGATTTGTAGATTCTAATCCTTAGGTAATTTCTACAACATCCTTTTCTTGAATTATTAGTTTATTAAATGCAACATGAATGGTATACTCTACTACTAATATTCTTTTATTAAAAATATTATAGGATTTCTCAACATTTGTGTAACTTAGGAATACTCCTTCATTATATTTGGGGTCAAACTTTTTTAGTAGAGATCTTCTATTATTCATAATGAACATTTTACATCCAAAGACATGAAGGTGAGAGAGGTTGGGTGTCAATCCCTTAAGAATTATATAGGGTTTCTTGTTCAGCTTTGATTTCATATTTACCCTATTCAAAACATAACAACATATATTCACTGCTTCTGTCCAAAAATATTTAGGAAGTGAGTATTCAGCTAACATGGCTCTAACGGCTTCTACCAGGGTTCTATTTTTTTTAACAACCCCATTATGATGAGGGGTTCTAGGAGCTAAAAAATTATGATCTATCCCTAGAACCTTACATTAAGATTCAAATTTCTCATTCTCAAATTCTCTAATATGGTCACTATGAATTATCAGAATTTAACAACCTAGCTTCCTCTAAATCTATGTGGAGAATGATCTAAATTTCTCAAATGATCTATTTTTATGAGATAGGAATCTAACCCAAGTAAATCTCAAATGATAATCAATAATTACATACCCAAAGACTTTACATCTTAGGCTTTTAGTGCTGATAGGTCTAAAGAGATCCATGTGTAGGACTTCTAATGGTTTGCTAGTGTTATTATCTTTGATTGAGTGGTAGGAGGATTTGACTTGTTTTCCTAATTAACATGCATCATATAGGTGGTCCATAATGAACTCTAGTTTGAGATTCTCACTAAGTCTTTTTGAGTGATTTTCTTAAGGTTTCATGCTTGCATGATACAATCTTCTATGCCATAACGAGGATTCATCAGCAATAATTTTTAAGCAAAAAGAAGCAACAAGTTCAACATAGTTTAAATCAAGTATGTAAACATTATTAATTTTTTTTTATAGTAAAGTGTTTCCAGTTAAGCTAATCATGCAGCTGTTAGACAGACCTTTAATGCTAAATGCTTTATCACAATGTTGGCTAATAATGTTAAGAAGTTTATATTTTAAACCATCTACAAGTAAAATATTTTCAATAATAAAATTTTTGGAGTTGCCTATTATACATGATCCCACCAATCTCTTGGTGATATTATCTCTAAGTGTCACCTTACCTCCTACCCTTTCCAGCAAAGAAATGAATTTATTTGCATCTCCAATTATATGTCTTGAACATCCACTATCCATGTACCATATGCTCTCATGAGGCCTTCTATGAGAGCATCCCTACAAAATCATTAGATGTTAGATTTGGAAACCCAAACAGTTTGGGTTCCATCTTATAAAAAGAAGAATGAAATATATACATACTATGCTGTGAGTTTTGAAATTTTGGTCTCCACCCCAAATATGTTCAATGGTGAATGGTGCAAGTGTGGAAGATATGTCCCAGCAAACCACAAGAAAATTATCTAATACCAAGAAAATAATTTACTAATCTATTTGTGTTATGGTGCCTCTTCTTAGGTTTGAATGATGCATGCTGAGGTGATCGATTATAAAACTCTTCAAGTGAAGGTGATTTTTTATTTTCCTTAAAAGCGGTTAATTCAGCTTGTAAAAACTTATTTTCACCTCAAAAATTAAATTTTCTATTTTCAATGCATACTCCCTATTATCTAATTCAGATACAAGAGTTTCAAACCTCTTGTATGCATTTTCAAATTCAACATGTGATATTATCAAGGGATCATAATCATTAGTTAATTTAGAATGCTTTTTATTTAAAATATCAAATTCATCTAGCAAAGTCATGTGATTATTATCCATAATGGAATGATCTTTCCTTACGTGTTCATGCTCTTTTTGCATAATTAAAAAGTTAATTTTAAGGCTGGCATGTGATAGCTTCCCATATTCATTATGATTCTTTTTAGAAATTTCAAATAATTGATCATAGGTAAGCTAACATACATCCTCTTAATGAAAATGATCAAGATGATCAACTACCATTAAGCATATGTTGGTTACCTCACCTTTTGTTCAGTTTCAGAAGAGTTTGATGCTGAATCTATCCAACATGCTATTTGATTTATTTTCTTTTCTTGAATTTAGCTTTTTATTCACCCTTCTCCTTACTTGGGTGAGCTTTAAGAGTTGGGCAATCAAATTTTAGGTGCCATGGCTTCCTGCATTCAAAGCATATAACATTAGAAAAATTTTAGAATTTTTATCATTCTTACCCTTTATTTCATTGATGATGGCAATTTTAGCTTTTTCTTTAAAAACCTCTTGAATTATCTTGTCATCAGTGTAATGTCATCATCATCTTGTACAGAGAGTCACTATCAGAATCATTAGCCTTTAGGTTATAATTTTCTCTTTTCTCCTTCCACTTGCATCAAGCTGCCTTTGATTCACTCCTTGCTCATAGGCAATGACTGACCCAAGTAAGTTATATATAGAATAAACATTTAGATCTTTAGAATCAATAATAATAGTTATTTTTGCATCATAAGAAAAAGGTAAACAAACGAATATATTTTGTTAACTTTTTCATAATTTATAAGCTCTCTTCCTAAGGCATGCACGAAAGTAACAATCTGAGTAAACCTAGTATACATTTCAGAAATAGATTCACTAGATCTTATGCAGAAAAGTTTATAATCATGAAGAAGAATATTAAATCTAGATTGTTTCTTCTTTTGTTCCTTCATATTTAATGCAAAGTTTATCTCAAATTTCTTTACCAGTAGTGCAAGTGGAAACTGTTTCAACTTAGATTTAAAGACTATATTTTTTATATCATGTGAGTTTTAGATGATTCCAATATATTATTCTATTGATTGCTGTTTCTCCTAACATATATTAGATATACTTTCTTTATGTTGATTGACATTTTGGGGAAATCATACTCTAGGGTACCAAAGACTTTAAGACATATTAGATTAGAATTTCTTGTAATGAAGTCAATACTTTTTCTATTTTTGTTGAGTCTGATAGAGTGTGTTTGCAATTGGGTAAACGTGCACACACATACTAGGGGAGTGAGTCATAACTTTAATTTTAAAATTAATCATAATGTATAGTTTTTAAATCGTACTGGACAATTTATCATGATAGTTCCTTCAAATAAAGTTAAGTAAATCATGCTTGAGGAAAATGTTGTACTGTTCGTACTATATGATAATGTTTTTGTATAGATGACTCATATGGTATGAAAAGGGTAGTACTAGTTCATCCCGAACAAACTAACCATTTTTTGAACTGATCGAACTGTACAAAGTGGGGTTTGTACAGATGACTCTTAGAGTACGAAATGGGATCATCCACATTCATATCAAATAAAGCATGATTTATTTAAACACTTCATATTATATAATATTTGGTTCGTACAGATGATTCACAGTATACAAATTGAGTTCGTAAAATATCATATCAAACGAACTTGCTCAGTTTTGAACTATTCATAATGTACGATGTTAGTTCATACATACGATTAATAGAGTATGAAATCAGGTTTGTACATGATCGTATATGGATTTTTGAACAATTCGTACGTACGAAGTACTATTTTACTATACGATCTGAGTACATTTAACTTAAAATTATTAGTTTTCTAGACGATTTTTCTTGTCTTTCATATATAAGTGTCCTTAAAAACTAACAATTATCTTCTTTCTTTGAATTTTCTCTTGGGAGTGAAAAGAGAGTGTTTTGGGAGAGTGTTTGGGAGTGAAGTTTGAGAGATCTTGCACGTGGAAATTATGAAGGGTTCATAAGGTTGCTAAAAAGTGCGGATCTCTTTGTATATTCTTTAAGTCCCTGCCTTACTACTTTGAAGACTCTTGAGAGAAGATCTTTGGAGTAGATCTGGTACTCTACTGTCGCCAAGAGGTTGAGAAAGGATGTCGGTACTCTCCCATCACTAGGAGAGTAAGAAAGGACGTCGGTACTCTACCGTCACTAGGAGGGTCAGAAATTATATATATCGTTACTCTCTCCACCAAGAGGGTGAGAAAGGATGTCGGTACTCTACCATCATCAAGTGGGTGAGAAAGGATGTTGGTAGTCAAACGCAACAGGTTGGTGGAAGAGAGGTTCTTGTAAGGGCTTCTCCGCCTTGCTATGGGAGCAAAAAGGAGAGTCACTTCTAATTTAGTGCAATACCTGAAGGAGTCTTTAGGGAGTGGATGTAGGTCTAGTTGAAGTGAATCACTATAAAATTTAGTGTTCTTATGTTCCTTTATTTTATTGTATTTTTATTTCTCTTTGGTTGAAAAGAGTTTTTTTTTAAATCTTTTTCTACAAGTAACTGCATATTTAAAGATCTTTATGTCAATTATCTTAAAATGATTTTCTAACAAGAGAATTTTTAAAATTACCAATTCCCCCCTCCACCCACGCCCCCCTTTTTGGCTAACCTCGGGATAGCTCTACTAGGACTAACAACCTTCTCGAACTTTAAAAAATACACATGTTGTCTTCATATTTTAAATTATAAAAAATAGTTCAAACATTTGGCATTTAGTTGGTCTAGATCTCCATCATCTTTAATCTATTCAAAAAAGGGTATTTTAGTTTCAACACTATTTACTAAATGAAAAGGTGCATAATAATCATCATGTACTAGTATCTACATACGATAATCAATTGATTGTAAAAAGTTGGACATGCGAGTATTCTAAAAATTAAAAGAAATATTATCAAATAAAGGTGGTCTAATGATTGAGTATCCTTCTGGAGTATTATAATTACCTAAGTTAGCCATAGATCTTTTTTCAAAAATATTCTAAAACTTAATTTCTGAATCCCGCTTTGTTCCCACTTGAAAGTTCATGTGAGTTGTTAAACCTTTATGAACTAGCCCGAGACTAACCAATAGGGGTGAATTGGTTATTTAAAAAGAAATTTTAGGCAAAAAAAATCTTTTTGAATTTTTTTTAAATAATTTAAAACAAATGATTTATATGGAAGCAACACTAATTTCATAATAACAAAAATCAAAGATTTTGACCACATAACAAATCATAAAATAATATAGAAATTAAATGTGAAAAAGTAAATAGAAAGAATACACCAAATTTATAGTGGTTCGGTCAACTTGACATATGTCCACTCCACAAAAAACCTCCTTTCCATGTATTGCACTAAAAAGTAGTGTCTCTCATTTTGCCCTTATATTAAAGAGAAGAAGACCATACAAAATATTTCCATTGACCCAGTGATATAGAGTACCTTCAATCCTTTTACTCTCTATTGGAGTAGGCAGAGAACCTAGAAATCTTTTTACTTTCTCATGGAGTAGGCAAAGAACCCTGGAATCCTTTTACTCTCTCTTGGAGTAGGAAGGAATCTTGGAATCCTTTTACTCCCTCCTGGAGTAGGTAGAAAACCTTAGATCCCATGCTGATGAAAGACTCCCCATAGACACCAAGTAACTAAGGAAGAAGCCTGAAGAAGATGTTGGAAACCTTGGAGCAATCTTTTGTGAATCCCTCATGACTCCCCCTCACAAAGATCTCTCTCTCTCTCTCTCTCTCTCTCTCTCTCTCTCTCTCTCAAAGCTCTCCTCTCTTCTTTCTCTAAGCTCTCTCTCAGTTCAACCCAACAGTAAAAGATTTCTAATAAGAGTATTAGAAATTCTTAAATAATGGGCTTAAAAAAATCCTAAATTTCAAGATATTTGTCTTAAATTTGTATGGTACGATACACATATTATACAATATGATTAGTGTAATTTAGACTCATCCAATAAGATCGTTCAGACAAACTGTTCAACTTTTATAACATTTTTGTGCAGTACAATCAAAACATCATACGGTATGATATATAGAAATTCTTTCTATTTATTTGGGATGATCTTATGACCAACATCGTACACGGGTGATCATCCAGCACTGTGGATATCGTACGGTACGATTAGTACAAAAATCATAAATTTTGTTTGGTATAATCTGTGGGACAACTAATTTTACTTATGAATAATCGTACATTACAAACTATATCATATAGTACGATCAATCATAATAATTATCCAAGATTTGATTGCCTGCTATTGCGGGATTAATTAAAAAAGATTTAATTATGGTGGATAGTACAAATCAAATTGTACTGTACGATCAATATATAATTAGTACCTTTATTAACCTTTAACTACTAGGGTTTTGATAGAGCACAACACTTTGTATAGTATGAGTTAAAATTGTATAGTACAAATTACTTCATATAGTATAAAACAAATATCATACAATATGAATTACTTAAAAAAAGACTCTAAATATTTTTATTATCCCCTTATGTGTGTGCAAAGTTACTCAGTACTGATATCCATCCAATTACATGATATGACTCAAGAAAGAAGAAAATATAGAATAAAATGAAAATTGACTATAACCCTAGTCTCCTAGTCTTGAGCTGATCAGAATTACAAGTGAATGGTGGAATGATTTCCTGAAATATTAGTATACACAAATATAGAATAAAAATATCATAGAAATAAGAAAAAATAGTAATATACAAAATAATATTTATTATCATCAAAATCACAATGTTTGAATCAGGTTTGCAATAAAAATCTAAAATATTTGGCTACCCTATTGAGCTGGTAGCCCTCTAGCATTACAGCAGCACCTAATCAGTAATATAGCTAGCTTAGGTAACTGTTGATGAAGTACTCAACAACTATTAGTGTATATCTACTATGCAATAAAGCATGCTTACCTCTCCTATCAACCCCATCCACAATAAGTATACCCATCTAGTGAGATGGAAAACTAATAATGTCTGACTAGTGGACTATAGAGAACCAATCTACCACTAGGTGTGTGGTGAAGAAGAAGAGTAACACCCTCTCTAACACTAACATAGAGGAGGCCTATGATAACTAAAGAATTATGGGGTATCCCCTCTATAGAAAGTAAGCAAGGCACTCCAAGCAGGAGATGACACCCTAGAAATGCAAGTGGATCCATGTGTACAGATAGTTCCATGGTAAAATACGATCCCATGAGCTTGGAGAACTAGCCTAAAAAATAGTGTGTAAAACTCTGTACATCCGGGTAAGAACTACTGGGGCTAAGAAAAGTAATTACCCCTATGAAAACTAACTAGCCACTAAGAGAGTATTGTACCTCATAGACTTGTGTTCCTAAAGGAAGAACAACAGTACAAAGGAAGGTAGCTAGTAAACCTTCCAAAAGTAAATTATAAATAGCTTCTAATATGGAGGAACACACTCCTCAAAATGGAGGTCAAAGACGAGAAACTTGGACATTGTCTATAAGTTTGAAAACATGGTTGTAAGCTTCTCCACCCCAACCCAGCAAGTGTCACTACTGGTTTTTCAAAATTCCACCAAACATCCAAAATTGTATGAAATCAATCAAAATGGATGACCGACACCAAAAATTGATGTGTGATGTTGCTCAAATGACCTTCTATCAAAAAATAAGTTTCACCATTGAGATCAAAATGGTGAAAATAGTTAAATTAGATTATAATTTTGTCTAATAAAGTTCACACATGTAAATCAATGCGAATGTCAAGATGACTGCATGCAAAATGAGGAGTTTACATGTAAATTGATATATTTTTGGGTGGCTGGCTCATTTCATCACTTCTAAAGTAAAAAAAATTAAAGTTGATAATAATAGTAATAACAATTTTATAAACTTAAATTAAAAAATCATTAAATTAAAATTAAACACACCATGTGCCATTGAAATCTCTAATCATATCATGTAATTCTTGCTAATGACGACTGCTAAAGTCCCCTCAAGCAAAACACTTGCCTCGATCATGGTTTACCTCGGTTAAATGCTATGTTTCATCGTAAAAAAATGAAGCACAATAACACTCCATTTTTTTGCTTCTTCAATTTCACAAGTTCAAGCTATCATATTCATTGCCACTATTTGAATCTCCTCACCAAAACTTTCTACTCAAAGGCAATAACCCAACTAGGCAAGTACTCCACCTAACTATGAACAGGAACGTGATTTATACCTTGCAACCACACCAAGCCAATGACCTCCTATCCTACCCACATCCAAAAGCATCAGGTTCCAGTTTGACCTCCTTCCCAGTTCACAAATCTCATCCTCATTCAGCCATCAGCACCTCTAGTTCAATTTGAATACCTAGTTCGATTTAAGTCATGCCTCCTTTCTTTCTTAGGATGGATCTACCATCTTCTCTCAAATCCTACTGTATTTCACTCTTTTTCAATTGCTAGTCTTCTTTTCCCTCTACTTCATATCTGATTAGATCTAGAACTCTCACCTCCACCAAAATTCTATCTAGCTTTAACCACTCCCTATTCGTTCAAAAACAAGAACTTGACCACATGAGAAAATCCAATGATCCATCTCTCCTCATATGAGGAAGCCTTACTTGACACTTCATGTGAGTTCCAAATACTAGCCCCCTCATCCAAGAAATTTCCTATCCCCCACCCCCAAACTTATATAAAATTATGTCTACCATTCATGGTGGGAGGGATCCCGGTGTGACCTATACGATAAACCAGGTGAGCCTCATACATGCTTTCTCTAGCATGACGGGATAAAAAATTAAGCATATGTATGTGCCTTAGTGCCTTTAGGGAAAGGTATGTGTTTTAAAAAATGGTACCCCTTATGACCTGTGCACGCCTTTCTCTGGCGTGGTGAGACCAAAGACTATGGAAGCAATGTCAATAGACAATGACCATGCACTTATTTCTTTAACGTGGTGGGCATGTCACAACATGATCAATATGACCCAATATCACACAGGTTATACCATATCCAATTATGATAAGATTGACCCCAAGATCTTATCGGAGAAATAGTGAAACAAAACCTCCAATTTATATACTACATGGAGCCACTATTGAATTATAATATAAAGGGGAAAACTACTTAATCTCATCATGATTTTTTTATATATCATCCAATATATATATATATATATATATATATATATATATATATATATATATATATATATATATATATATATATATATATATATATATATATATATATATATATATATATATATATATATATATCTGAAATATATCTACAACAATGTTTGATAATTGATAACACAATAGAAATAAAATTCAAGCCCATACAAAAAATCAAAACTAATAAAAACATACATACAACATAGATTAGATCATGCTATCTAAACTACTCAGCTCGCTCCTTACTCCTCCATTGACTTGAAAATAAAAAAAAAAGTAGGATGAGCTAATATGGCTCAATTGGCTATCATATCATAAAATATAAATCAATAAATAAAACTAAAAGAACTGAGAACACCGTGCTGAAGCATATACTAAAATTAAATACAATTAAATAAATATTGAAATAAACTGAATCCCACCTTGGTCTCTCATTAGTGTTAGCATAACAAAATCCCATATCAACAGCCAACTAGCGCTGGTATAACATAATCTCACCTCGATCTCCCATTGGCACTGACATAATAAAATCCGCTTTGGTCAACCCCTGGCACAAACATCACATAACAATACTTTACAACATATTTTTCAATGCATTTTATTAATTAAAATATAATTGTATTTAATTCAAAAATTTTAAAAATGTCTCAATAGTTGATAATAAAAATACTACTGAGTAAAAATTCATAATTTTTAAGCATAACCAAATTATCACAAATTATGCAAAACATCATTCTGATAATTTATTTGAAATGAAGTACTATTTTTAGAAGTCAAAATATATTTCTAAGTAGGTGAAGATCACTTCTTTTTTAATATCACCAAGACGAAAGATTTCTTGAATATACTCAAAATATTCATAGTCACAATCTTATAACATATAAAATATTACGTGGTTAAAGTTTTACCAAAATAAAGTTATGATCGTTTAAAATACCAAAACATAAATTTATTGAATAAAAAATAGGCAAAATGTAACCTATCTCTAGGCAAGCAGATTTTTCAACTAGGCCGATAGGAAAAAATCGCTCTACGACTATCAAAGCTTAACTTCTTTTTTTCTCTCTCCTTGATAAGTCTCTTAATAAATGGTCAACATTTTCTAATTATTCTGATTTACAAGATACATCGCTTTAGTAATTTATATCATCTGAAGGTAGCTAGAGTCAGTCTGAACTCTATAAATTCTTTGATGATAATCTTATCTTAGTTATTATGTAGGTTCCTTTATTTCCTAATATGGGAGAAGATTGTATCGAGCTTATTAATCAACATTTTAAGAGATCAATCACATCTTTATCATTTGAATTCTCGATGATGTATGGAGATGAAGATGGATCTTTTGAAATGGTGAAATGGATCATGAAATTTAAGCTTATCCTGAAGGTTGAGATGTTTTGGTGGAGATTGTGTAAGGATGCTATTTTTACTAATTGTTTTCTTAATTATAGGAATCTTTAACTATCTAATTATTGTGCTAGAGGATGTCATGAGGTGGAGAAACAATTGCATGTTGTTGTTAAGTGCAAATTCTTAATTGAGATTCTTAACAAGCTATGTGAATGGGTTTGCAAGTTTCGATCTTCCAATCTTTTATGGGGTGTATATATGAACTTAAAAGGATTTCTAACTTCAATTTGAACATAGTAAAATTATATTGTACACCTATTTTTTATTCTTGGAAAAGCTGGAATCAAATTAATCATGGGTTGACTTCAGCTTTTATCAATGTTATTGCATCAAATGTTTTGACGTCCCTAATGCAGCCAACTAGATATCAATTGCTAGAAGACTGGGATGTTAATCTCCTTTTGGAGTATGCTGATATTTGGAATCCCCCACTGCTAGATTGAATCAAAATCAATGTTGATGCATCACTTATGGAATCAAATAATGTGAGAACTGGTGGTGTTATCAAATATCACAAGGGACAATTTCTTTGGGCTTTTAGTAAAAATGTATATCATTGGGATTCTTCTCAATTGGAGTTAGACATTGTCATGTTTATTAGAGAACATATCCAAAGTTGGATGTTTCAATGCAAGGGGGTAATTATTGAAGGAGATAACTTTAATGTCATCAAATGGCTTTGAGATTCAATGAAGGCTTCTAAATGGAAGCAAGATGGTTTTTGGAATAAGGAGCTTTTCTTTTTAAATGATTTCAATAATGTCATTTTTCACTATACTTCTAGAAATTGTAATAAAAGTGGTTCATTGTTATGCCACTTTTTCTTTGTGTAGTAGCTTTGTTTTTTATAGCTTTTCTTCGTATAGCATTCCTACTTCATTGTTTAACCCATTAAAGAAGGACTATGATTGTTATCTTTCCTTTTAGTAGTTTGTAATAGATTCTTATTATAATGGAAGTTGCAATCATAAAAAAGAAATGTTTTTTTTTTAAATATGTTAAAGCAATAACATTAAAAAGAAACTATTACAACCTACTAATAAATTTGCATTCCTCCTTTAACAAATTATAAAAAGGAGTAATACTACTCAAACTAAAATAATCCCAAAGAAAATCATTACAAAGAGCTATGTTAGAACAAAGATCGGCTAACTTATTACAATCCCTATCAACATAATTAAAAATAACATAATTAAAGTCTTTAAGACAAATACTATTCTCCCATTGATTATCCACCACTTGATATTTATAAATTATTGAACTACTTTGAAGAAGCTTGATGACATTAGCATTATCACCTTCAATTATGATTCCTTTATACTCTGACATCCACGTTTGCAAGTAACAGCTCACATAATGAACAACAATCATCTCCAATTGGCCTATATCCCAATGAAGTTCACTAAAACCAAATGCAAATAAGAATCTCCCTTTATGATCTCTAAAAACACCTCCAATACTAGCCTTGTATGAGGAGAGTAAACACACATCAACATTCACTTTGATCCAATCGGGAGGGGGAGGATGTCAAGATTTGTTCAACAGCCAATGAGACTGATTAACATCCCAGATGGTCGATTTAAATTAACACCGCTGGCCAAACTAACAGTAGAAGCAACACTCAACATGTTATAAGCAATAAACAAATAACTATATCCGTTTCCACCATAAACTCCTTTACATCTTGATTTCTAGGATAAGAAAACCACAATACAATATAATCTTTCCAAAAAAAAAATTGATTAGAGCCATTGCATTCCAGCCAAATAAAACAATCATCAAATGAAGAAAAAATTGGTAAAGCAAAGCCCCATTTATTTAAAATCTGAATAATTTGGATAAATTTCAGACATCGAACTACCACATGCTCATAATCCTCTATTTTTACATAGCCTCTAGAATAAGAGTTATCCTCTTTCAATTTCCTATGAACAAGAAATTGAAAAGTAGGAATGTCAATATGGAAAATCCTCCACTAGCAATTCTCCACATGAGGATTAAGTTTGAGTTTTTAATCCACTTCCAATAATATTTATCAGGAAAATTATCATCCATAGCCTCAAAAGCTAAAGCAGAATAGTCTTACATGAAATCTTATGTATCAGCTCCACTTAGTCTTTTATTATTTCAAAATAAAATTTTGTTTTACATATAAGTAAAACAAGCTCCTCAACAAAATAGCTTTGAAGTTCCTCTATATTCAATACTCCATTAAAGATAAAATTCTCCACCATCAAATCCGGATCAACATGAATTGAAACATACATTTGCCATCTCAAAAGGCACTTAACAAGTATCCAAACATCATTGAGAACATTAATGGAGCTTCCATCCGTTACTCTCCACCTAATAATATGATTTAGAGCTTTGGGACCATCAGTAAGTAGCTTTCCATGTAGCATAACAACTTTTATACAAACAAGAAGTAGAAATCCTCATACCATATCTATTAGACAACATTTTATATAATAAAGAATCCTTATCATTAAGAAAATTCCATGCCGACTTAGTTCTAACAGAGCCTACTTTATCCATACAAAAATAAATTCCATATTCCTTATCTCAATTGGTTTAAACAAGACGTCCAATTGACATAATGAATACCAATTTTACTATCCTTTTGTGCCATATAAAGCTCCTACACATCTTATCAATATCACAAAGAATACTTTTAGAAATAAGTGAATGCATGCATTGAAAAATGGGAAGCAATAAAATAATCGATTTAAAAAGAACAAATTTCCCTTGCAAAGAGATAAATTTTCTCACCCAAGCATTAAGTCTTCTCAAAGA
The DNA here is from genome assembly GCA_016618105.1 of Dendrobium huoshanense. Classification (NCBI taxonomy): domain Eukaryota; kingdom Viridiplantae; phylum Streptophyta; class Magnoliopsida; order Asparagales; family Orchidaceae; genus Dendrobium; species Dendrobium huoshanense. The sequence continues at coordinate 25,197,965 of CM028345.1, forward strand.
TTTATCTATGATATTAATGAAATCGGCACGAACCAATCTTCTCAAAGCAATCTTCGCACCCAAATAATTCATATCTTAAACCGGTTTAAAGACCATTAAAAGACCTATAATAACCATTTTCCTCTTCTTAACAGCTTTACCAAAGAGAACCACTAATTTATGATAATTAATGCTTTGACCCAACCAATCACAAAAATACATAAGAGACTTTTTTACCTGCTTTACGATTTGAATACGAGCATAAAAAAAGATGACAATGTCATATGCATAAAGCAAATGAGAATTATTAGGAAATTAGGATGTATTTGGATACCAACCCTATCACCTTTTTGAATCAAAGAAGTAGATTAAAGCTGAGAACATAGAATGAACAAAAAAGGTGATAGTGGACAACCTTGCCAAAATTCCACTTTAGCTTTAAAGCACTTTGAATAATTTCCATTAATCAATATAAAAACTTAGCATCCACAACACAATCCATAATAAGTTTGGAAAAATTCCATGGAAAGCAAAAATACCTCAAGACTTGTTCCAAAGTAGACCATCCCATGCTATCATATGCTTGCTCCATATCAATCTTGAATGAAACCAATCCTTTTGTAGATTTAGAAAATCTAAATCTATTATAAATTTCTTGGGCCAACAACATATGCTCTGAGATAAATCATCCTTTCAAAAAAGCTGCTTATTCCATAGAGATAAGTTTAGGTAACATACCATACATCCTATTCAAAAGAATCTTAGCCACTAATTTATAAATTGATTTACACAAACTAATAGTCCTGAAATGAGCAGGGGTCGAAGGATTCTCCACTTTAGGAATAAGCATCACAATGTTTCCTTCTAATCCAAATCAATACAACCTGTAGAAAACACTTGATAAATAGCATTCCAAATATCAATTTTAATGATAGACCAATAACTCTTTATGAAGGAATAAGATATACCATCAATTCCTGGAGATTTATGACCCATTAGTTTCTGAACCACTCCCATAACTTCCTCCCATGTGAGATTTGCATCTAGCAAACCTATCATTCTCCAAAATAGCCAAGGTAAAAGGCCAACCCTCCAACCTACAATTCATATACCACCTTTTGTAGCTGAAAGAGCTTAGGAAATGGAATCGCTTAAAAATTTATTAAGTTGGTTTAGATATTTTGGATAAAATAATAATATAACAATATATTCTAATGAATTTAAGTATATAATTCATAGAAATTCATTTAAGAATTTTAAAAATTATAAAAAAAATATTCATAAAATAACTTATTTTATTTAGAAAATTTTGATGAAATCGGTTTGCAAAATGAACACCACATGGTCCCAAAAACCCCACTTGTACCTTTAGGTGCCAATTTCGTAAGAAATTTCAACAATGCCCAAAACATTATGAAAAAATTAGGTGGTAACCTAAAATATAATAATAGAGATGCTATGTAGAAGATGGTTTATAATTTGAGCATATAATGACTCCTAAATAAATTCTTGATTGTTGTAAGTAAAAATAAAGTTTTCAAAATTTTGAGTTATAGTAATCCACCCATCTTAAAAAAATATCTTCCTCAACATTCTCAAATCAAAATACTTCAAAATAAACTTGGATAAAGTTATCTCATCTTAGAGACCTTCTCCTAAGTAGCCTTTTTGATGTCTTGTGCTTCTACTGCACCATTACTATCATAATCTACTTGCTCCTTAATTTCTTGACATCTAATGAAAAAATTCTATTGGGCTCTTCTCCACAGCGTATCCTCAGATGAACCTCCACATCATATAGAGATAATCTCTTTTTAGAATCAAATACACATTTTTTTAGAGAAGATACATGAAATACACTTGTATTAGACATATGATCGGGTAATAATCTATAAGCAGAACTATTAATCCCCTCAACAATCTCAAACGGTACAATGTACATTGAACTCAGAATACTGATTCTTCTGAATCTGCTGACACCTTTCATCAAGATGAATTTGATATAAATAAAATCACCAACCTGAAAGTTCACCATTCTATATTTTTTTATCATAATACTTCTTCTATCTAACATGTGTAGCTCTGAATCTTTCTTAGACTAGATGTATCTTATTTGTAGTGTCGTCCATAAAAGTAGATCCACTTACATATCTGATACCCACCTCTGTCAAATATAAAGGTGTCATGTACTTACTATCATCCATGGCTTTATAAGAAGCCATGCCAATGTTAGATTGATAATTGATATTATTTACAAACCCTATCAGCGGGATATGACCCTCCCAACCACCGCCAAAGTCTATAACACAAAGTCTCAGAATATTCTCCATTAACTTAATAGTTCTTTCAGACAGTCCATCTTGTTGAGTCTAGTGAATAGGTTTTTAAACCTAAGTTAATATCCCAAGGCTACCAAGAGGGGGGGTGAATTGGCAGTTTAAAAATTATCTCTCTTTTTAAACTTTTAAACCGAAAGTAAACTTTAATGAAATTTTTTATAAAAAGTTTTTTTTTTCAACCACAACCTTTTTTAAAATAAAAAAAATACAAAAAATAAAAAGCAGTAAAAATAAATGACGCAAGATTTATAGTGGTTCGGTCTAAACCAGACCTACATCCACTCCCAGAGGCACCCTCTGAGTATTGCACTAATACCAATAATGTTTTTCCTTTTGCACCCACAGTAAGGCAGAGAAGCCTTTACAAACACTCTTTTTACCAATACCCGGTGAGGCAGAGAACCGTCGTCCTTTTACACTATCTTCAATGTTGGTAGAGAATCGTCCGTCCTTTCACAATCTCCTAGTGTGGGAAGAGAACCCTTCGTCCTTTCACACTCTCCTAGTGTGGGCAAAGAACCCTTCGTCCTTTCACACTCTCCTAGTGTGGGCAGAGAACCCTTCGTCCTTTCACACTCTCCTAGTGTGGGCAGAGAACCCGATCTCCTTGACAAATCTTCTCACAAGAAATCTAGAAGGAAGAAAAAAAAATAGTGAAGTAATCTCAAATTACAAGTATGAAATCTTACATTTGAACATGAAGCGAAGCCTTCATGCTCCAGTTGTAGAAATCCTTCCTTTAATGCTCTCTCTCACTCTCTCCTTGACTCTTCTTTCAATAGGCACGAAGATCAATGACCAAAAAGATTTGGTGGCAGTAAAAATTGGTCCTTATATAGGAGAGACCAGAAAAACCGTCAAAAACTGCAGAAATTTCAAGTTATCACGAAATGGATCATCCCGTACGATCGAGGATTATCCTGGACAATTTTACTTAAAGTGTCGGAAACGATAGATGTATATTGGTACGAATTATGTTCGTACACTCTAATCGTCCCGTACGAACTAGGTTCGTTTGGTACGAAACGGTTATTCCATAGGACGGTTCCAAAATCCCTGAAGGACGTAACCAACTAAGGTAAGTCGGTTCGGTTCATCCTGAGACGAACAAGTTTCATCCTGGACGATTTTATACAGAGAGTTTCATCTAGAGACGAAGGTTAATTTCATCCAGTATGATTTTATACAGAGAGTTTCGTCCAGAGGCGAAGGTTAATTTCGTCTAGTACGATTTTATATAGAGAGTTTCGTCCAGAGACGAAGGTTAATTTCATTTGGACGAACAGTGCAAAGTGAGAATCCTGAGACGTTCGTCTCGGGATGAATGTTAAATTCGTTCTGGACGATTAGGACTTAGAAAAATTTCTCCCTGCCTGTCTGATCCATTGCACTTCCGAGGGCTTAATTGACATGATCGTCCCGTACGATCAGTTCATGAAAATTGTTCCCCCAAGTGTGTGTTTTGTAATTTTTCACTCAATTACAATCACTCCCTCTCAATTCAAAACTTATAATTTACAAATGAATATTTGCTAAATTTGATTTGAAGTCTTCATAGATTGGAGTTGATTTTCCTGAAATGTTAGTACACACTAGAGCAAAAATAAATCTTCCAAAAAATATTAGGAGATATATATACATAAAATAATAATATTTGAAATCATCAAAATAATATAAGTTGCAAGAATGTAAAACATGGAAATAACAACTCTCTTAAAAATCTCCCCCTTTTTGATGATGACAAAATAATTATTGTTTGTAGGATTTTAAATTCTAAGAATCTCCTAAACTCCCCCTGAATTGATGAATACATGAAAAATAAGGAGGCATAAGTTTATTCAAAAAATTTATTTTTCAAAAATTTTATACAAACAAAACACACAATTAAATCAAACAAAAACAATAAAACAAACATACAATTTCTCCCCCTTTTTGACAACAGTAAAAGTGAAGAAGAAAAGAAGTTTTCAAATGTAGGCAGAAGTATGAAATTCATTTGATAATTTAATCTTGAAAGTGATTGAAATAAGGTATGCAAATAAAATTAAAATATTAGAGAAATCATAGAATTTCATATAATTTAAGAAGTGATATAACATAGATAATGAAAAGAATTTTTCAAAGACATGAGTCAATTTAGACATTAAGATAAAGAAAATCATTGCAATAAGGATGAATAAAAAATTTTATATTTCAAATTTCAATGTTAATTATAAATGAACATAAGATCAATTTGAATTAGGAGATTAAAAGAGTCCGGAAAGAAGTAACTACCACATGTGGCGCTTTGTGCATCTTTTTCAATTTTATGGCACATTTTTGTTCATCATTTTCAATTTTATGGCACATTTTTATGCATCTTTTTTACTTTGGGCTTATTTTGTGCCTCTTTTTCATATTGCAAATTTTTGTGCAATACTTTTGATTTTTATACATTTATACAATTTTCAAGAGTAATTGAATTCTTTCTGAAATAAAAAATCTAAAATTTCAAATTTTTCTAAGTGCATAAATACTATTTGAAAAAAGAAATACAAAATAAGAAAACATCTAAATTGCAATAATAATATTAAAGATAATGTAGTCTAAATAAGAGACATGAAATTGAAAATTCTAATAATATCAAGTTATAAGCATTACTTAAATTTAGAATAATTAGATTTTCTAATGAAATTAATTTTAATTTACAATTTTGGTTAAAGCACTATTAAGATTAAAAATAATGAATGTCATAAAGTCTAACACACATTTCAAAAATACTTAAATAACAAAATATTGGAACATATATTGATATCGAATGAAGATATTACAATTAAGTTTAAGATATCAATAAAAATACAACTAAAACAAGGAAAATACAACAATCTAAAGGAAAATAACAAACACATAAATCACATAAACTACAAAGAAACAAAGAACAAACACAACAATCATTCAAATGGACCCTAATCTGGAGGAGGAGGTGGTGGTGTTGCACCAAAGAAGTTGAAGTAACTACTCATCATAAGCATGTTGGTATTTATGTTATTTATCTGATCACGCATAAATCCCATATCTTGATTGTACTGAATATCCTGCTGCTGTAAATGAGTTTCAATTTGATCAAACCTTTGATCAAAATGACCCTCTAAATTGTCAAAAATCTTTGAACCAAATTCTGATAATTTGGTTCAGTAGCAGATGTAGGTTCAGCTTCTTCTTCTGTTTCACTCAGAACAACATGAGTTTTTCTAGGCTCTTCCTTATTAAAGATAGCTCTAAAGGATACATCGTTGTAGTATAGTGGTTCTTCAAAATCTTATTCTGGATGAATCAAATCATATTTCTTTTCTAAAATATAGGCAATCAGATGTCCTAATGCTATGTTCTTCTTTCTTTTATGATCAACATGACAAATTTTAGAAAGGCCATAAATGTAGTCAATTAGGAGTTGGACCTCATCTATAGGTTGTCTGGTCATTATCAAGAAGGTAACAATAGAAAGAAGAGGTGTGATATTGACTCTATCACCAGTTTTAGGTATAATAAAAGTTCTAAGTACATGCTTGATGATACGGGCATCACGAACTAAAGTTGCTACCTTAGGTAAATGATACTTAAAGTTTACTCCTCTAATTATTCGATTTACTTCAGTCCAATTAAAATTTATGGAGGTTAAGGTGTGTGCTCTTAATCCTTCAGTCCTTAAGTTTAGGAAGATACCAAGGTCAGCCTTGGTGATTTCAACTTTCTTTTTAAAAACAAAGAAGCTAATGACAGAATGGTCGGAGTTGAAAGACATGTTCGTTAAAAAATAATGAAAGGTTTCCTTGTTGTAGAATTGTACTAAGGTGACGATTAAGCCAAATTGAGTAGAGGTAAACAAATGCATTACCTTAAAAGTTAATTCTTCTTGTATGAGTACTCTAGATGGGGTAATTTTTGCAGAGACAAACCTAACATAGGATTCTTCATTGGCTTTAGAAAGGAAATTTTCAGAAGTGTTTCTTGGTGGACCCTTAGTCAAAGACTTTTGGTGCTTGCTAGAACTTGCCATTGAAAGATCTTGAGACAAGAAAGGTTTGAAAGAGATGTGTGAATGTGACTGTTCAGTAAAAAATGCCATCAATTTATGAAAAAAATGATTGTTCGTACCAGACAAAATTTTCGTTCGTCCCGTATGAAAAAATTTCGTATGGACGAACGAATGAGTAAAAAAAGAAATGGCTTATCGTAAACACACAACTTATGAAGCGTCCTTTCGTACAGGCTTTTGACTAAACCGATCGTACAGACTAACACGTGTTCGTCCGGACGATCAGGAATTCAATTCGTTTTTATGGTAGTTGGAAATCGTCCCCCGTTATGAACAGACATGTGTTCGTCTGGACGACCCAAAGGTTTGTACGGACGATGTTCATATTAAAAACTGTCTTATCCATTCATCTACTGCATTCATTCATCTCGTCGTTTGAAAAATATTTTGTCTCGGACGATCGTGACGATCGTACAGACGAATTACATTAAAAACTGCTCTTAAAACGGTTTGAAATCACACAGTTTGTCATATTACACAAATCGTCCCGTACGAAGAATTTTCGTCCTGGAAGATGAGGACCACAAATTCATATTTTCACACTCAAAACAAAAATGAATAAAAATAAACAAGATAATACTTAAATACATACCTTTTTAAGAAGAAAATATCATATAAACTAACTAGAAAACACAATGAACACAAAATAAAGATATCAATGTTGCAGAAAAATATTTTTATCTAAGCATTTAAATCAATCATTCCAAGCCTTGTTCTTAATGTACTGAAAGTATCAAAGGCTAAAAGTTTTGTAAAAATGTCTGCAAGTTGATTTTCAGTTGAAACATGAGTAAGTTCAATTTCTCCCTTGGATACATGATCCCTTATGAAATGATGTCTTATGTCAATGTGTTTGGTTCTTGAATGTTGAATAGGATTTTTAGAAATACAGATAGCACTAGTATTATCACAATAAATTGATATAGTGCCTATAGTTAATCCTAAATCAATCAACTGTTGTTTTAACCAAAGAACTTGTGCCACACAACTTCCTAAAGTAATGTATTCAGCTTCTGTATTAGATAGGGCCACTAAATTTTGTTTTTTACTAGACCAAGAAACTAATGAATTTTCAATGAATTGATATGTTCCAGAAGTGCTTTTCCTATCCACCCTACAACCTGCAAAGTCAGAATCTGAATAACCAATAATTTCAAATGAAGAGCTAAACTTATGATACCAAATTCCTAAGTTCTGAGTTCCTAGCAAATTATCTTAAAATCCTTTTCACTGCTGTCAAATGTGACTCTTTTGGATCTGATTGAAATCTAGCACACAAGTAAATACTAAACATGATATCGGGTCGGCTAGCAGTCAAGTAAAGTAAAGATCCAATAATCCCTCTAAATTTCCTTTGATCAACAAATTTTCCCTTAAGATCCTTATCCAACTAAACTGAGGAACTCATTGGTGTACTAATAGGTTTAGCATTGTCCATTTTATATTTTTTGAGGATGTCCTTAACATATTTAGATTGGCTAAGAAATGTACCTTGCTCAAGTTGCTTAATGCTAAAACTTAAAAAGTAATTTAAGTCTCCCATTAGACTCATTTCAAATTCGCTACTCTTTATTTTAGAAAAATCATCACAAAAATTTTTATTTGAAGAACCAAAAATGATATCATCCACATAAATTTGAACAATGAGTATATCCATTCCAAATTTCTTCAAAAAAAGAGTTGTATCCGCACTTCCTTTTTCAAAAGATTTTTCAAGTAGGAAGGTGCTCAACCTCTCATACCAAGCCCTAGGTGTCTATTTTAGTCCATATAATGCCTTTTTCAATTTAAAAATATAATTTGGGTATTTTGAATTTTCAAAATCTGGTGGTTGTTCTACAAAAACATCTTCTTCAATTACCCCATTTAAGAAGGCACTTTTCACATCCATTTGATATAATTTAAATCCTTTAAAACAGGCAAAGACTAGTAAAACCCTAATTGCTTCAAGTCTAGCTACAGGAGAAAAAGTCTATTCAAAATCAATTCCTTCAATGTAATTATACCCCTTAGCAACTAATCTCGCCTTATTTCTAATGACTACACTTGAGTCATTCATTTTATTTTTGAATACCAACTTAGTTCCAACAACACTTTGATCTTTTGGCCTTGAAGTTAATTCCCAAACTTTATTTCTTATAAATTGATTCAACTCTTCTTGTATGGTCAATATCCAAAATTCATCAGAAAGTGCTTGATCAATATTAGTGGGTTCTATTGTTGAAATAAAAGCTGAATGATTGACTTCCTTATTTAATCCACGCCTAGTTCTAACACCCTCACTAGGTTCACCTATAATCAATTCCCTTGGGTGGTTTTTAGAAAATCTCAAATCTCTAGGCAAAGGGATTTATATTTCTAAATTCTCTTCCACATTTTCTTTCAAGTTTATTCTATCAATCTTTTGGGAGTTATCCTCAATCTCGTCTTCAATAACATTTGGCTCTTCCAAATTTCTAGATTCATCATATACAACATGTGTGGTTTTCTCAATAATCAAAGTTCTTTTATTGAATGCCCTATAAGATTTTCCAACACTTGAGTATCCAACAAAAATTCCTTCATCTGATTTTGGATCAAATTTTCCTAAGGCAGATTTTTCATTATTATGAATGAACACCTTGCAACCAAAAACATACAAATGTGACAAATTAGGTGTTCTGCCTTTTAGCAACTCATAGAGTGTTTTGTTTAATTTAGATCTTACATTCACCCTATTCAGAACATAACATGCAGTGCTAACCGCCTCGGCCCAAAAATATCTAGGAAGTGAGTATTCTGCCAACATTGCTCGGACGGCTTCTATTAATGTTCTATTTTTTCTTTTGACTACCCCATTTTGCTGAGGGGTTCTAGGTGCAGAAAAGTTGTGATCAATTCCTTTCTCCTTACAAAAATTTTTAAATCTCTCATTCTCAAATTCTCCTCTATGATCATTTTGTATAGAAATAATTTCACACCCTAATTTTCTTTGAATCCAAGTCGAAAAATTTCTAAATTCCTCAAATGATTTACTCTTATGAAATAGAAATCTAACCCAAGTGAATCTTGAGTAATCATCCACAATAACAAATCCGTATACCTTCCCTCCTAGACTCACTGTTCCAACCGATCCAAAAAGATCCACGTGTAAGATTTCCAATGGTTTACTAGTCCTAAGATCCTTATTGTACTGAAAAGAGGACTTAACTTGCTTTCCTAATTGACATGCATCACAAAGGTGGTCCTTAGTAAAGTCTAGTTTTGGTATACCTCTTACTAAATTCTTTTGGTTAATCCTCCTAAGGTTTTTCATGTTAAAATGACAAAGTTTTCTATGCAAAAGCCATGATTCATCAGAAATAGTTTTCAAATAAAAAGAAGTAGAAGTTTGAATGCAATTTAAATCTAGCATATAAACATTGTTTACCATTTTACCATTTAACACATCTTTCCCATTTAGGCTTAATATGCAGCTAGTATGAAAAAAATTTTCACTATAACCCTTATAACATAGCTGACTTATACTTAATAAATTATGCTTTAAGTCTTCAACCAATAACACATTGTCTATAAAAAAAGTTTTTCAAATTTCCAATCATACCTGATCTAACCACTTTCTTTGTGGTGTTATCTCCAAGTGTAACCTTACATCCACTCCTAGCTTCCAGCGTTATTAATTGAGTAGTATCTCCAGTCTTATGCTTTGAACATCCGCTGTCCAGGTACCATATGCTCTCACAAGGTCTTGTGTGAGAGCGACCTTCTTCTTGATCTAACTGATCAAGACTATCTGCCATCAAGCAAAGATTGGTGACTTCTTCTTCTTTTTTAGTTTCTGATGAATCTGAAGCAGAGTCCGCCCAAAAAGCTCTTTGAAACTTTTTCTTGACCTTCTTTACAGTTGGTTTCTCCTCTACCTTCTCCTTGCTGGGAGTGGCTTTGAGTTTTGGGCAATCAGTCTTGATATGTCCAGGTTTCCTGCATTCATAACAAATCACTTCATTAGAAACTTTGCCATTTCTGTTAAATTTACCTTTATTCTATTGCTGGCGTCTCTTCTGCTTCCTCTTCAAAAAGCTTCTAAATTATCTAGTCATCAAAGTAATAAAATCTTCATTCTCATGTTGTGAGTGTTCACTCTCAGACTCTTCCACTTTCAGTGCTATGTTCTTCTCCTTTCGTGGTTCACCTGCATCAATCTTTCTTTGACTAACTCTTTGCTCGTAAGCAATAAGTGAACCAAGAGGATTGTCAATAGAATAAATATTTAGATCTTTAGACTCTGTAATTGCAGTACTTTTTGCATCATAAGCAGTAGGTAAACAATGAAGAATCTTATTAACCATTTCAGCATTCGTTAGTTCCCTACCAAGTGCATGCAAAGAGGTGACTATTTGTGTGAATCTTGTGTATATATCAGAAATGGATTCATTTGGTTTCATGTGAAACAATTCATAATCATGTAACAAGATATTAAGTCTTGATTGCTTAACCTCATTAGTCCCCTCATAAGTTATACAAAGTCTATCCCATATGTCCTTTCCACTTTTGCAAGTGGAAACCCGCATGTAGTCTTCAGATTTTAAAGTAATAAAGAAACTATTTAAATATTTAGCATTTAGTTGTGCTAAGTCATGTTCTTCTATAGTCCAGTCTGCAAAAGATGTTTCAACCCTAACTCCATCAACTAATCTAGTTGGTTTTATATAACCTTCCAGGACTAAGATCCACAAACGATAATCAAGTGACTTTAAGAAGGTAGACGTGTGTTTTCCAAAAATCAAAAGGTATATTGTCAAACAGTGGAGGTCTAATAATAGAGTAACCCTCATGTATATTTCGGTTTCATAATGTAGCCATTTACGTTAATCAAAAAGTAGTTTAAACTTATGATTTTGAAACAGAGCTCTGATACCACTTGTTGAGTCTAGTGAATAGGTTGTTAAACCTAAGTTAATGTCCCAAGGCTACCAAGAGGGGGGGGGGGGGGGTGAATTGATAGTTTAAAAATTATCCCTCTTTCTGAACTTTTGAACCGAAAGTAAACTTTAATGAAATTTTTTATAAAAAGTTTTTTTTTCTCAACCACAACCATTTTTAAAATAAAAAAAAATGCAGAAAAAAAACAGTAAAAATAAACGACACAAGATTTATAGTGGTTCGGTCTAAACTAGACCTACATCCACTCCCTAGAGGCACCCTCTGAGTATTTCATTAATACCAATAGTGTCTCTACTTTTGCACCCACAGCAAGGCGGAGAGGCATTTACTAACACTCTTTCCACCAATACCCGGTAAGGTAGAGAACCATCGTCCTTTTACACTATCCTCAGTGTTGGCAGAGAACTGTCCGTCCTTTCACACTCTCCTAGTGTGGGCAGAGAACCCTTCGTCCTTTCACACTCTCCTAGTGTGGGCAAAGAACCCTTCGTCCTTTCACACTCTCCTAGTGTGGGCAGAGAACCCAATCTCCTTAACAGATCTTCTCACAAGAAATCTAGAAAGAAGAAAAAAAAGTGAAGTAATCTCAAATTACAAGTAGGAAATCTTACCCTTGAACACCAAGCAAAGCCTTCACGCTCCAGTGGTAGAAATCCTTCCTTGAATGCTCTCTCTCACTCTCTCCTTGACTCTTCTTTTAATAGGCACGAAGATCAATGAGAAAAAATATTTGGTGGTAGTAAAAATTGAACCTTATATAGGAGAGACAAGAAAAACCGTCCAAAACTACAGAAATTTCAAGTTATCACAAAATGGATCGTCCCGGACGATTTTACTTATAGTGTCGGAAACGATCCTGATGTATATTGGTACGAATTATGTTCGTACACTCTAATCGTCCCGTACAAACTAGGTTCGTCCGGTACGAAACGGTTATTCCATAGGTCGGTTCCAAAATCCCTGAAGGACGTAACCAACTAAGGTAAGTTGGTTCGGTTCGTCCTCGGACGAACACGTTTCATCCTGGATGATTTTATACAAAGAGTTTCGTCTAGAGACGAAGGTTAATTTTGTCCAGTACAATTTTATACAGAGAGTTTCGTCCAGAGACAAAGGTTAATTTCGTCCAGTACGATTTTATACAAAGAGTTTCATCCAGAGACGAAGGTTAATTTTGTCTGGACGAACAGTGCAAAGTGAGAATCCCGAGACGTTCGTCCCGGGATGAATGTTAAATTCGTCCTGAACGATTAGGACTTAGAAAATTTTCTCCCTGCCTGTCCGATCCATTACACTTCCGAGGGCTTAATTGACATGATCGTCCCATACAATCAGTTCATGAAAATTGTTCCCCCAAGTGTGTGTGTTGTGATTTTTCACTCAATTACAATCACTCCCTCTCAATTCAAAACTTATAATTTACAAATGAATATTTGCTAAATTTGATTTGAAGTCTTCATAGCTTGGAGTTGATTTTCTTGAAATGTTAGTACACATTAGAGCAAAAATAAATCTTCAAAAAAATGTTAGGAGATATATATACATAAAATAATAATATTTGAAATCATCAAAATAATACAAGTTGCAAGAATGTAAAACATGGAAATAGCAACTCTCTTAACACATCTGCCTATGAATGAAAAGTTGTACTGAAATACAATTTATTTACCCAGTCCCTACTGAATGCCTCTCAATAATATATAGGTAAACTATCAATCGCGATTAGATACAATCATCTTTGGCATACCGTGTAATTTAATAATATCTCTGACATATATCTGTGACAATTTGTCTATTGGATCAGTTTGTCATATTAAAATAAAATGTGCTGACTTTGTCAAATTATCAATAATAACCCAAATGGCATCATGTACTTACCTCGATCTGGAAAAACCCATAGCAAAGTCTGTCATCACCTCTTTACATTTTCATTCAGGCATAAGTAACGACCAAAGAAGACCACATGGTCACTGATGCTCCGCAGTCACTAACTTACAAGCCTCACACTTTGGAAAAAAACTCAACTATATCTTTCTTCAATCTAGGCCACCAGAATATACCTTTCAAATCTCAATACATCTTTCTACTTCCTGGATGAATATTATAGCCAGAGTAATGTGCCTCAAGTAAGATCTCAGTTCTCAGATCACCAATAGAAGGAACCTATGATCCATATTTATAGAAAATGACTCCATAATTAGATTAAGAGAGTTCAGGTCTCTTACCAACCTTAATATAATCACTCAACTTCAGATACTCTATATCTAATTTTTGACCTTCTTGAATTATTTCATGTATAGTAAGTTGAATAATCATCGAAGGTAACAAATTCAAATATGTATTTGTAGACACCACCTCTATCTCCAATCTCTCCAATTCTTGAATAAGAAAGTCTATAAAGTAAGCAGCGAAGGAGAAGTACCTAAAGATTATCTACTTATAGCATCTACTATCACATTTATCTTATCAGGCTGATACTAAATAGATAGATCATAATCCTTGATCATATCTAACTATCTTCTCTGGTTCAATTTCATATCTTTCTAAGTAAAAAAAATGTACTTCAAGCTCTGATGCTCAGTAAAGATCTCGCATATGACTCAGTATAAGTAAAGCCTATCTTCAATGCAAATACAATAGAAGCTAACTAAAAGTCATGTGATGGATAGTTCCTCTCATGTTATTTTGATTGATGAGATGCATAGGCAATTACTCTACCATACTACATCAGCATACATCCCAAACCTCTCAATGATGTATCGCTAAAAACCTAGAACCCCTCAGTGCCTAAAGGAATAGTGAAAATTAGAGCAAAAGTAAAATGATCCTTTGACAACTAAAAACTCTCCTCACACTCCGGAGTCCATATGAAAGCTATCGATTTCTAAGTCAATCTCATCAAAGGAAAAGAAATATGAGAAAACCTTTACCAAAATTTTGATAATAGCCAACCAAGCCTAAGAAACTATAAACCTCTAAAATTGTAGTATACTCTGCTTGATCATAAATAGCCTGAATCTAGGGATCTACTAAAACGCCTGCACTGCTCATTACGTGCCCAAAAATGAAATGCTCCTCAACTAAAACTTACACTTTGAGAACTTAGCACATAATTAATGTTGCCTTAGAATCTCTAGAGCAGACCTCAAATATGTTGCATGATCCTCTTAGATATGGAATAAATCAAAATATCATCTATAAAGATGATCACGAATTACTCCAAATACTTTCTGAAAACCCTACTCATCAAATCCATAAAGACTGTTGGGACATTATTCACTCCAAATGGTGTAATAAAAACTCATAATATGTGTACCTGGTATTAAATGCAATCTATAACACATCCTTTGCCTTAACTTTCAACTAATGATAACCATATTGCAAAATGATCTTAGAAAATACTGAACATCCAACTAGATGATCAAACAAATATTTAATTTTAGGCAAAGGATGGTTTTTTTATAGTGATTTTAATCAACTCCCTATAGTAAAAGCACGTGCACATTGTATGATCTTTTTACTTCATAAAAAGAATAAGTGCTTCCCATAGAGACACACTAGGGTAAATAAATCCCTAGTTAAACCTTCAACCTTGAAGCTAAACTTTCAACCACTGAAGCTTCTTGGGTACCATTCTATACAGAACTTTAAAGATCAGAGCACTACCTAGAAAAAGATTGATATAGAACTCTATCTTTCTGTCTTGCAGTAAAGCTACTAATTCCTCTAAGAAAACATATGAAACCTCCCAAACTATAGGGACACTACTCATAGAAGGAGAAAAGAGTCTCACATCTCTAATAGATGATAAAAATATTAGGCTACCTTTCCTCTAAAGTATATACCCTTGAGCAAAAATCATACTAGAGATAGCACCTCTGATTCCCTAAAATAAAAGCTCCCACCATTCTGATAAAAATTTACTTTCTTCTTTAAGCAATCAATATGAGCCCCATATTTACTGATCCAATCCATACCCAAAATGACATCAATTGCAAAAATAAGTAACAAAATCAAACCAAATCTCTAAACTCTATTAAAATACTCTAAATCAAAAAAATAAACCCAACTAGCTACTACTCCATCTCCTGTGGGAAATCAAAGATAAAGAAATAAGTAATAATACAAAAAAATAAATTGAGAGAATGAAAATACTACTCGACATGAAAAAATGGCTAGCATCAAAATCGAATAAATTATGACAAAGAGATACAAAATTTAATAAATCACAACTATGAAACTTCTCACTCTCTTGGCCCAACAACTAGTGCTCTGCCTCTCCATCAAATAAAAATGCAACTAATGCAACTCTTTTCTCATATGGACAATGCATCCCATACAGAGTCTCCTTTATCCTCATCAACCAATCCTTAGCTACTTTAGGCTCAGTAACACCTGAAAGTATAGGAGGCTGTAATTTTATGAAATTCTATAAATATATGCCCATGTCATCAGATTGGGTACCAACAACCCGTGTGTGAGCCTCACCAACTAATTATGGTACTATACCTACAATCTAAGAGATTGCCTCAAAACTGATCAAAAGTGTTGTACTCTAAATCAAAGCTACCTGACTAGAACTCTGACCATTGGTCATATCTGGATTTGGCTATGGTGGACCATCCATCTGAAAATACACAGCTGAATGCAACACATGCATATGAAAAAAATAAACAAAATGAGCATCTAAACCTATGCAAAAGCATCTCACTTTCTACAAATTAAATCCTATGGCTACGTTACAATTCACTTCCCCAACTTATGTTCTGACACTATAAATCTTGTCACAATCTGACCAGATATGACTTAATATTACACAGGTCATACCATGTTAAATTGTGGCAAGACTAATCTCAATATCTTGTCATAGAAGTACTAAAATAAAACTTATAATTTATACACTATAAGAGAAACTATTAAATTGTAATATAAAGTGGAAGACTAGTAAATCTCAACATGATTCTTTATATATCATCCAAAATAATATATAATTGTAAATCTATCTACAAAAGTACTTGTTAATAGAGAGCACAAAAAATTAAAAGCTAAGCTTGCAAAAAAATTAAAATTAACCAAAACATACCTACATCATAGATCAAATATTGCTATCCAAACTATACAGCTCGCTTCTTATCCTTTCTCGGGCCTAAAAATAAAAGAAAAAGCAGGATAAGTTAATACAGCTCAGTAGGCTATCATAGCCTAAAAAAATCAATAACTAAAACTATAAGAATTGAGAACACTATATTGAATCATATATTAAAATTAAATACAATTAAATAAATATTGAAATGAATTGATATATAAGCAAACACTTTATAACAGAATCTCACCTCGGTAGCCCATTGGCTCCATCATAATAACACTTCGGTAATAAGATCCCAACGGCATAATAGAATCCCACCTCGATCGCCCACTAGTGCCAGAATAATATAATCCGACCTTGGTCACACACGTGCGCCAGCATAATAGAATCTCACCTCGGTCTCCCATTAGCATGGGTATAACAGAATCCCACCTTGGTCGACCACTGGAGCCGACATCACATCAAAACACTTTACAACATATTTTTTTTAATGCATTTCATGAATTAAATTATAATTGGACTAAGCTCAAAAATTGTCAAAATGTCTCAACAATATACAACATAAATAGTTATATGTAAAAAATCATAATTTTCAAGCATAACTAAATTATTATAAATTATATAAAATATTATTCTGAAGCTTCAATTGGACTGAAGTACTATTTTTTTATGTCAAAATAAATTTCTGAGTATGCAAAAGTCTCTACTTTTTTAAAATCACCTAGAGAAAAAATTTTAGAATATACTCAAAATATTCATAATCATAATCTCTATAATATATATAAAGTTATGTGGTCAAAGTTTTACTAAAATAAAGTTATCCTTATTTTTTGGTAACAAAAATACAATTTTGAATGAAAAAATATCAAAAACAACTAATTCTTAAAATTTAAAATAAGCAAAACTTAACATACCTCAAGACGAGCAAATTTTCCAACTAGGTCAACAGGCAAAAATCGCTCTACTACTATCAAAACCTAACTTCCTTTTTCTCTCTTCTCTCTTTTCTTCCCTTTTCCCCTCAAACATTCTCTGTTAATGAAATAGCTTAGGAAATGAAATGGCTTAGGAATTTATTAAGCGGGTTTTGATATTTAGGATAAAATAATAATTTAATAATATTATTCTAATGAATTTTTAGTATAAAATTCATAGAAAATCTTTTAGGGATTCCAAAAATTATTGAAAATAATCATAAAATAACTTAATTTATTTAGAAAATTTTGATGAAATCGATTTGCAAAATGGACACTTGATGGTCCCAAAACCCACACTTGTACCATCAGGTGCTAATTTCATAAGGAATTTCACCAATGCCCAAAAATTATGAAAATTTTAAGGAAAGTAAAACACAATAATAGAGATGTTATGGAGAAGACAAAATTTCCCTAAACAAGGTAGGCTATGACTCCTACAATTTCTCTTAAATGAGGGAGACGCTAGGTGGTTGATGGAATTTTAAGTGAATAGGGGACTTTAACAAATTTGTAGGGGACCTGACTGAACCAATATGCATTGGAATTGACTTGAGCCAAAATGCACAAGACCTAATTTGAGCTTAAAATTGAGATAACATAGGACTTGCAAATTTGAATTGAACATATAAATTAAACCATATGAAAAATGACAATGCCAAAAATAAAGTTATGATTTGTAAAATAACAAGCTCTAACTTAAAATGCAAATGAACATATATAAGGTCGATAGTGGATTAGAGATTGTAAGCACTACATAGTACATACTTACAAGTGGTAGTAAAATTGTAAACAACATAATCAAATTTCATGCCATGATATGTTGCTTTCAATGGATAACATGACTTGCTTGCAACAATCAACAATAATCAAAGATGGCATGTGAACTGATGGCAAGTAAGTACATTGAACCCTTACAATGAAGAAGGGTTGGTATGCAATGAACATATGAACCTACATGTTGATAGTGACAGTTCTTATAAGCATATGCAAGAAGTATACCATAAATGTGCAAATATGCTTAATGCATCCAATGACGTATTTAACTTATAAACAAATGCATCGATTTCTCATGAGGATTAAAATTCAAGGTATAATGCATGTTGTATATCATCTTTGAAGTTAATAAAGAGCTAATGACCTATGCAACAGTCCATTCACAAGCAACTTCTAGAGGCTGGTGGGTTTATTGTGAACAACAGTAAGATATATATAAATGGATGAAATATGCTTTTCAACCTTCAAATGAACTGAAGGGGTATGTAATAAATATAACGATGCCCCTCCAATCAATGTTAATTGGCTTGCATATTCATGTAGCAGCCTTCTATGAAGATGAAGCCTGTATGCAAGTGAATATAGTAACCTACCAATCAATGTGCATGAAGGGATTGTCGCCAAATGCAACTTGCAAAATATTATGCAATGATGGAAGATTCGATGTATATGCAATAATAAGAATTAGCAATAGGCATATGTCAACTATGCATTTTACGTTGCACCCTAGAATCTACTTCACAAATGTATTACATAAAATACATTCAAGAATATACACCCGCATGAGCCTCGATAAGTGTGATGTGTGCACACAAGTGACATCTGAGGATACTGTGTGAGTTGTGAAATAAACCTAAGTTTGAGTCTGATCCTTCTATGTGAGTAGATAGGAGTCGACACGACTCAAACAACCAAATAAATGTGCGGTTATAATATCGACTGAGACATTTATTTTATATGTTCATAGTAGGCCTTCAAGTTCTACTACAAGAAAAATTCACTAACAAAAGTATAAAGCTAACAATGAGTCTGATCCTTCTATATGGGCATCGACACGGCTTAGTTATCAAATAATTATATGTTTACAGTGTCGGGGCTGACCAGATTATCTATTTTATACATTCATATTAAGCTCTTAAGGCCCTTAACAAAGAAAATTAATTAATAAAGGCATAAAATCGATAATGAACCCGATCCTTTATTAGCAAGTTGACAGAGTCGACAAATTTTGACTAATAAAATGAAATCACCCATGAAGGCCCCGAAGGTGGTCGTGTTGAATGAAAATCTCAACCGATGGGGACCCCAAGCATGTAAAATGCTCCCAAATGCCTATAAAATATAGACTAAAAAATCACCAAATTCTAAAATATTTAAAACCAAAATAAAACATTAAACACTTAAAGCAAAATCCATCCACCTTGCATAGCAATTTACCGAGGTGCAAAAAATCAAAAATTACTTTACCTCATAAACAGAATGTCTAGTAGAGAATATCACTAAAAGTTATTCTTAATTAGTCTCTTGCCAATGAGGACACAACACATATCCTCTAATCAGTTGTTTAGCCACCAAATTGCACTACACCGTGGGTTTTATTACTAAATGGCACAACAGATAAATGGTTATGGCTGGGACCCTCTGAACCAAGTCGTTTTACTGCCAAATTACATAACTAAATTACGCTCTTGGTCAAAACTAGTATGTTCCCCAATGACGTCAAATCCTTGATATATGAATTAATAGAATATAATCGATAAGGTATAAAGCCCTCTGTTAGCTAAGGTGGATTCAAATTTATCCCCTTAAACAAATACTCATCCTAGGTCTACAAGGTACCCTTGGACCAAGCAGCTCATGGCTGCCGATAAGGATCCTTCTATCAGGTTTGGTCGACATAATGGGAGAGGGTTCGGTTGATGGGCTAGGTTCGGTTGGAAGTGGAGTTCAGTTGGGTGACTTGCAGCTTTAAGATTTGGCGTGCTATGGAGTCAATTTGTGGTTGAGTTGAAGATGGGCTAGGTTCGATTTGTTGGAGGCTAGGGCTGGGTTCAGTTGGAGTCAGACTTGATTAAGGGAGGAAAAGGCATGAAGATCGGTGAGCTATGGAGTCGATTTGTTGTCGTGAATAGCTGGGTGACTTGCAGCTTTAAGATTTGGCGAGGTAGAGGAGGATGCAGAGGAGTTGGGTCAGCACAATGGGAGAGGGTTCGGTTGGAAGTGGAGTTCAAAGCAGGGGATCGACGTAGGAAGCTTGCTGGAACTTTTCATGCATCTAAGGAAGAAGAAATTAACGAAGTGAGGCTTCTTTCTCATTTCTTCGTATAGGGGCACGAATCGAGCAAGACAGCAACGGGATTTACGGGAAGAGGCGTGAGTAACGCCGAACAACAGGTATTTTCACAGGATTTACGCTGGATTTTAGCGAGATTTCAAGGATTCGAGTCGAGGTCAACATGTTGGCCTACTCATCCTCTCTAGATAGGGAAAACTAAGCCAAAGCTCACAAAAGTAATGCATGATAATCAGAACATGTGGTTTGTACGGAATCAGATGAATTATCATTTCAATCAAAAGAAATCTATCAAATTATATGAGTAAACTAAGCTATCTTTTGATGTATTCCGAATTTCGAAGGCTAACTATTTAGTAACTGAATTTTTGAAAATAAATTGTCTGATAACTGCAGTAGCTTTGTGTCATTATGTGAAGATACTACCAGAATATTTAAGTTGAATTATGATGAGCTTCGTTTTCCATAGTTGTGTTGATGTTCTGTGTTTGTCACCATGAAATATCATTGCGACCAATTGAAAGAAATCAAATGACTACTCTTATGGTGAATTCAGATCCTTCTATCTTTTTCATGTCCTGTGTAGCATAATTGTTTGGTCACTGAATTTTTTAAATGGAAATGTGGGATAACTTTTAACAGCATTTGTATCATGATGTGAAGGTGCTGATATAACTCTCTCTCTCTCTCTCTCTCTCTCTCTCTCTCTCTCTCTCTCTCTCTCTCTTACACATAAATAATTTTTTAGTTGGTTTCTGTGGGCAAGTGGGGAAGTTGCTATCACTTATGACGCAAGAAACCATACCAAAGAGCCTTCTTCGCAATATCTTTCATAGGATATATAATGTTTAACAAAAGTTGTAAATTTTAAATATGGAGCGAGTGTGATGCTCGTCCTTGTTAGAAAAGGAAATTTGGCAATCGTGACTCAAATTTTTTTTTTTTTAAATAATGTTTGTTGTAGGAGGGCCTATATGTAATTAAATAAAGTTTTGTTAGGAAGGGAGGGCTTAAATGTTATAAAGAATTAATGGAGAGATGTGGCCAACCTCGCATGCTTGTATAATTTATATTATAAAAAATATTGGCATTTTGTCAATTATTATCTTTGTAATCTCTCTCTCCCTCTCTCTCCCTCTCTCTCTTACACACACACAAGCAGATTTTGATCACGGTTGGGTTCTATTTTGAGGTCTTGCAGAGCATGACTATGATGGTAATAGTTATGAAATAATAGTTTTGTGGCCATACTATCAATTGTCGTTAAGAGTTATGAATTTAGAAAGAATATAAATATATAGGTTTCTTACTAATAGACCTGAAATTATCATCATAATTAAAATTTGATAATATGGCATTTTAATTTTAGACTATTTATTCTCCATAATATTATTAACCCAAGTAGCAACTGCGATTGCAAAACTTTTTAAGATTATTTGTTTGTAAGAGAAGATAATTGTAATTTTTGAAGTGTAAAGGCTTTCCAATGGCTTGAAATCAACCATACAATTTTTTGATAATTTCTTGCATGTATTAGATGCTCTTGATGGGTGAAATATTAATGTAAAATTAGATTGTTGTAGGCTTCTATATGGCATACGATCGTCCTTGGATTTTTTCCATTTTTTATACATAGTTAAATCATCATAAAATTTGATGAAACTTAGGATTCATTTGTGACGGCTTTTTTACTATTTCTTAAAGTAGTTTTTTAAAACAAAAAAATTATTTTTTGTACTAAAAAAGCATTTTAAGAAGCAGTAAGAAAGCCGTCTCAAACGAAGCCTTAATCTTTACATGAATCATATGTGAGGTGTCACAATCATAAGTGTGATATTAAATTTATCAAGTATTTGAAGTTTTTGTTGAAAGAAAATAAGATAATATTCTCCTCTTAAAAAGATAACATTCTCCTTCAAATTCTTTTTTTTTTTTGAGAAAGCATAAAGCAAATACTATAAAAGAGAAAAACAGGGATCAAAGGAAATCCCTAACGAATACAAGCTATAGATTCCTTCTTCAAAATATTGATAAATGAAGAAGGAACATTGTCAAGGAATAAATCATCCCAAAAGAAAGAAGAAAATACTCCATAATTAGTACATAAGTCCCCTAACTTATTACAATTCCTATTGACATGATTGAAAATCACATAATTAAATTTATCCACAAATGAAAATTTTTCCATACCTTGGCCTCCTTTCTTAAAAGATTTATGAATCAACTTTATAACATTCATATTGTCGCTCTCTATGATAATGCCTTGAAAAATCCATGCATCCGATCCTTTAACATCTCTTTGACTGAGGCTATGGCTTGATACTCCAAATTAGTAATATCCCAATGCAACTGAGATATACCATAAGCTGCTATAAATCTTCCTTTGTGATCTCTAGCCACTCCTCCAATACCTCCTTTATAAGAATGAAATAATGTAGCATCTACATTCACCTTGATCCAGTTGGGTGGAGGAGAATACCAACGATTTTCAAATAGCAATTGCTGATTGGTACTCAACCTACCCGATTTGATATAATTTGGAGTATTGAGAACTCCTAGGTAACTAACAGCTTCGGCTGCTATGTAGATAGAACTTCTTTCCTTCTTCCCATGCACAATATCATTCCTATCCTTCCAAGTAAGATAAACTGCATTGCATAGTAATGTAGAGAGAAAAGAATTTTGCTCGAATAGCCATTTATACATCTCTTCTTTATTTACAAAAAGAGTAATGCAAAAACCCCATTCATTCAAATGATGAATAACGTCCACAATCTTTTGACATTTACAAATTAGATGGCTAATATTCTCCTCCTCATTATAGTTTCTAGGACAGTTAGTTTCCGTATGAATTCTTCTATGAGTCAAAAAAGCATTGGTAGGCAGGCATTGTTCATGACTCTCCACCAGAAATTGTCTACTCTTGCACAAAGTTTAGATTTTTTCAACCATTTCCATTCTACATTGTCATTTGATTTATCTTCTTTTTGATCTGCAGCCATGTAAGTAATAGTCCTTCCAGATTCCATGTGAATGAGATCAAATTGATCTTCAATTAGTCCCGGATTTATATCGATTTTACGAATTAAATCCATCAGCTCTTTGCCAAAATATTTCTTAAGATCCGGAATACTCCATTGATTTTTAGAAATCAAACAATCCACTCTAATAGCATCAGTACCAGCTTCTTGAGAGTTAACAAATGTAGGCCATTTTTTTAAGCATTTATCCCAAATCCATGTATTTTTAAAAACATCAATTGAGCGACCATTTGATACATTCCATCTCACAATATTTCTCAAGGACTTGCTGCCATCTTTGATAATTTTCCATGCTGCAGAAACTGATCTGTTCCTATTTTTTGCTCCCCAACAGGAACAATATTTTGGAAACAGAAATTTATGCAATAAAGAATCATGTTCTTTCATATATTTCCAAGCTAATTTAGCTCTTAAAGGACCCGTTTTGCTCAAACAGGATTGAATCCCTCTACCGCCTTGTTCAACATGATCACACAACTTCTTCTAGCTAACATAATGCATTCCCAGATTTTCATTAGATTTATTCCATATAAAATTTTGGCAAATCCTTTCCACCTCTTTAAGAATAGATTTTGGCACTAAAGACACAGTAGAATGGAAAGAAGGGATCGATAGAATGACATACTTTGCCAAGGTAATTTTTCCTGCTAAGGAGAAAAATCTGGTCCCCCAATTGTTCAGTTTCTTCATAATTTTATCCAATATGAATTGGAAATCAACTTTTGACAGTCTTTTAACAGACAATTTTGTTCCCAAGTAATTGAATTCTTTCACTTCTTTGAATCCCATGATTCTTTTGATTTTCCTCTTCTTCACGTTGGTGATAGTTTTCCCAAACAACATGGCCGTTTTGCTCTTGTTCACCTTCTGTCCAGTCCATTCACAGTAAGTGTTAACAATCCCTTTTATCGTTCTTACATTTTTTATTTTAGCTTCAGCAAAGAAGATTATGTCGTGCATATAATAAGTGCGAGATTCTTGGGCTGATGCTGCTAACCCGAACACCAAAATCATCTTTTTCATTTATGGCATTGGAGAGGAGCTGAGAACATAAAATAAAAAGACAAGGAGATAAGGGGCACCCTTGTCTAAATCCACACCTAGCTTTGATCCATTTGGAAGGAATTCCATTAATTAAAATAGAAAATGCTGGATTCTGTACACATTCTAAAATAAGCATAGAGAAGAATTCAGGAAACTCAAAATATTCAAGAATTTTTTTAAGAGTAGGCCATCCCATAGAGTCATATTCTTGTTCCATGTCTAATTTAATAGACACAAGCCCTTTAGAAGCTTTTGAGAATCTGAACTTATGAATAAGTTCATTAGCAAGCAAAATATGGTCTTGTAGAGATCTTCCTCTAAGAAAGGCGGCTTGTTCAAGTGAGATTAGTTTCGAGATAATACCTTTCATTCTGCTACGAATAATTTTGGTAGCAATTTTATATACCGTGTTTGACAGGCTTATAGGACTATAATTATCAGCACAATTTGGTTTGTTGATTTTTGAAATTAGAACAATCAAAGTTCTCTTCCAATCCTCATTCATGCTCCCGGTTTCAAGAAAGTTCTTTATAGCTTCCCAGAATTCTGTTTTTATAATAGGTCAATAATGTTTGAGAAAAGAATAAGTAATGCCGTCTTCACTTGGAGAAGAACCTCCCGTTGTATTTTTGATTGCATTTTCTACTTCTTCAAACCTGAATTCTCTACTTAATAGTCTTTTATCATCCTCATCCAGAATAGATTGTATATTCGGCCAGCCTTCAAGAAAACATCTTCTATCTCGCCACTTATTTTTGAAGTAGTGTACCAAAATGTCTTTAATTTGATTATGATTATCCACCAGAATTCCATTGCCATCCTTAATGCAATGAATTAGATTAATGTTCTTCCTAGCACTTGCCATAGATTGAAAAATTTTTGAATTCTGGTCTCCTTCTTCTATCCATTTAACTTTGGATCTTTATCTCAACCATGTGTTTAACCTTGCCAAAGTAGAGTTGAGCTCACTTATTTTAAATTTCATAATCAAATACTCATCCATGGAAAGCATACCAACTTCCGCTTCTTTAGTTTGGAGCATGAGAATTTCTTCTTTGAGCAAGTCCTTCATGTGATTTAATTCTTTGTGCTTAGCCTTATTCCAAAAGAATAAGGATTTGAGAGTCCTTTTGAATTTGTAATTCAGAATTTCTGCAGGAGATCCTAAGTCTCTTCTCATCCAGGCATTTTTCACTATAGCATAGGAAGTCGGATATGAAGCCCACACATCCTCGAATTTGATTGATCTCTTGATGTTTGAAGGAAAAACTGAAGTATGGAGAAGAATAGGACAGTGATCAGACGCTATTCTAGGAAGATGTTTTGTAACCATGTATTGATTGCAGTTCATAGCAGCAGCATTAACCAGAATTCAGTCTAATATCTCCATTATCCTTTCATTTCTTTTCTTATTATTGCTCCATGTTAGTCTAGGACCAATGAAGTTCAGCTCATGAAGATCATTTGCAGTCATAAAGTATTTCATTTCTCTCGGCCCTATAGAGAATGTAAATTTTCTGCCACCAATCTTGTCTTCTTTAGCCAAAAGACAATTGAAATCTCCACCCAACACCAAAGGCTAATAATTGGTGATGTGTTTTTCCAAGCCGTTCCAAAGAAACCTTCTATTGTACACATCTTTGCTACCATAAATAGTAGCTACTCTCCAATTTCCTTTATTATTGATCTCCAAATCACCTACTATGAATTGATAAGAAGACTCAATCATTTTAAATTTAGCTTGGCTGCTTCTCCACATAACAAGGATGCCCCCAGATAAACCAGCAGACGACACAAAGCTATAATTCCATCCATTTCCAATCATAATCTCCACATCTTTATTCTAAATAGAGACTAGTTTAGTCTTCAAAAGCCCAACAAAAATAACATTTTGATCTTTAACCACCTCCTTGAGGTAGAGAGAAGCCCTTTTTTCTTGGCTCCTCTACAATTCCAAAATAATAAGGAATTCATTTATGGATCAATGGGGAATTAATTCCCCCTTTCTCCTTAGCATCTTCTTCATTTTTCCTTCCCCTTGTCTTCAAACTGATAGGTCCCAGGTTTTTTAATTGCTTAGTACCTCTCTTCTTAATCGTGGATGAATTACCTTCATAAACTTTAGAACCCCCATTAGCTGTCTTTGTCTGAATATCTTCCTATTCCTTTGGATTTAAACATTCCTCTATTATTTCCCCTTCCTCTACTATGTTACTTAGAATTTCGAACTTATTTGTAGAATCTGGAATTTTGATCTCAGAAACCTTTTCAGTTCTTGTATCATCCACGATACAGCATAATTCTACATTAGGAGTAGAATCAATAACCTCTTCACTTGCTTTATGATTCATACTAGAATCAATTGAAATTTGTTTTAACAGGAAATTCCCATCAAACTCCCTGCTAGAAATGTTTGGTCTAACAACTTCCTTTGAGATCCCTTCCAAGGTAGATTTTGCCTTTATAAATTCCTTGCTCCAAGAAATTTTTTTATTAATCTTCTTAGCTTTGTAGTCCACATTAATCCAAGGACCATAACCTTCTCTGTCATCATCTTTTTTTCCATTATCTAGCTGACTCTGTTTTTGACAGTCTTATGGTATCTCCAGTTCCTTCTAATCCTGTACTGATTGGGTCTTCATCTCCTGGATTAGGTTCATTTGCTAAAGATTTCTTCAAACATTCCTCCCTTAAGTGGCCTATCTTACCACAAATGAAGAAAAATGTTGGCAGCCTTTCGTATTCAATGTTCTGATAAACTTTTCCCAACTCTCCTTCAACCCAAACTCCCATGGGTAGCTTCTCATCTAGTTTGATTCTCACACAAACTCTTACGAACTCTCTTCTGGATCACTGGAACATATTGCCATCGATTAAATAAGGGATCCCCACCATGGAAGTAATTCTACAAACGTTCACTTCATTCCAGCATTGAAGTGGAAGGTTTGGCAAACATATCCAAATTGTGGCTGTAAGACCTTGAAGTGAATTAGGTGAGAAAGTAGCTGACCATCTGTCCATCCCCACTATGTTTCCATTGACGTACCAGGGACCTGAAACAATTGAATCCTGATTCTCAAAGGCACAAAGCACCCAACCAAGACCTAGTTGGGTTAAATGAAATTTGCCGAATCTTGACCATTGTTTCCTTAACTCAATGCTAATTACATTGAAGGGAATGTTGTTACCAAATACCTTTATAACCAGAGACTTTTTCAGTCTATTAGAGTTATGAACCTCTTTTCCCACATGAAGTTTGACAGTTCCGTCTTCATTCACAAAATTGCTTCCGAAATCCAGTTCAGACACTTTTATATTATCCTTCTTCTTCCAAGCATTCAGCCCCTGTTTTACAGTAACAGGATTCGAATCAACCACATTATTTCTTTGAATGCAATTCCCAAGATCTCCAGATTCACATTCTCTCACTATGAACAGGTCAGAGCTTCGAATAGCCTTGTCCACTCCTTCGTGTTCCTTTGACATCGTATTGACTCCTTCTGAAACCAGATCATTAGCAATCTGGTTAACATTCTGATCTCCATTAAAATTCTTCTTAACTTCTTCTGTTGCATTCTTACATGAAGATTGAGCACACTCCTCTATTTGGATCTGATTGACTTTTTGTTGAATTGTTCCTTGTTTACAGTAAGAATTCAAACTGGAATCTTCATAGAGAATTTGTTTACCTTTTCCAACACATTCAACGATCTTCTTTTTTTCTTCAAAAGCTCCTTCCTTGATGATCAATGGCCGCTCTTTGTTAAACCGAAACATAATTTCCTTCTCATGAACAACGTCTCCAAAAGCAGGCGGAGACGAATCGAACTGTCGTAAGATCTTCCGAGATGCTGGCGGAGGTTGACAGAGGTTGACTGGGACTCCGGAAGCCTGCTTCCGGTGATCCTCCAACGCCATAAGCGTCCAGCAAAAAAACCGCGAACGAAAATTCAAAATTCTTCTTCAACCGGATTAAACGGACCTTCTCACTCATGATCTTCTCTCAAAAATTCAAAATTCAAAAACAAATTTTGTTTGTAACAACTTTTTTATTGTTTCATAAAATAGTTTCTTAGTACAAAATATTTTATTTTTTAACTAAAAAGATACTTTAAAAAGCAGTAAAACAGCCCTCCCAAAAGAAGCTTAAATGTTGGTGTTATACACCTCATAAAATCTAAGATCAAAATCATATTTTCTCTTTTAGCATCAATGAACTATATATATCATCAAAAACTTATCAAGTTGGAAACTGCAAAAATTAAATTGGAGACCATCTAAACCTCAATTTCAGCAATCTTTCAGTTGAACTGAACGTCACGAAAATACGAACCCAACGACACCAAATTCGACTCAATTCGAGCCCAAATGAGACCAAATCAAAGACCTGAACTGCAATTGAAAGGTTCAATCCTTAATATCAATTACCAAACAATTTCTAGATGTGAAATGTTTATATTAGAATCGAGCGGCTCGACGAAATGAATCCAACAAGCCCAAGTCTGTCAAATCTTGATATCGTTAAGGCATTCAAATGCCTAGTAAACGGTCCACAATCAAGGGATTCAACATCGGTCGTATATTCAAACCACTCCTAATTTACCCTTAATTCTTCTCCTATTTACTGGTAATGCAACTCTCATAAAACTATGAATAGACCCCTCATTTATCATGAGGGGGGAACCAAGATATAAGAGAAGAAAAGGAAGCAAGGAAGCAAGAAGAGGAAAAAAAGAATCAAGGAAGCAAGAAGAGGAGAGAAGGAATCAAGGAAGCAAGAAGAGGAGGAAAATGAAGAGAAGGAATAGGAGGAAAAGGAAGAGAAGGAAGACGGTTCTATTTCCACAAGACTCCCGTTGACCACCGCCGAACTTCCATTCACCCGATAGCTGATTGACACCAGAGTTCTACCCGATGGACAAATGACGCTAGAATTCTATCTGGCCGTCGACTAACACCAGCATTCTGCCCAATGGCCAACTAATGCCAGATTTCTTCCCGACCGTCAATTGAAGCTGGATTTCATCCCGACCACCAAATGTCATCATATTTTTTATCTCCACTTGCTTAACCTAGGAGTTCATTATTGTAATATGATCTTCCTCAATTTTAGAGCAAGCCATCCACTTGTAATATAAGCAAACACTAGTGGAATCCTGTCAAATGGGCGTGGCCCCATAGTTTTACCCTTTTTCAGGGTTTCCACCATTGCTTAGCTTGGTTGTTGAGCGAGTATGGTTGGGAACCCCCCCAACCTGTGCTCGATTACCCTTGAGCAGTAGTACCTCTTAAGTGGGCCACAATTAAGTGTGGGCCAAGAGGTTTTTGGGGTGGGTGCCTCTTCTAGGTTAGTTAAGGATTAGTCACGCCACCGAGCGCCCTTTTGGGGGTGGCAATGGGTGGATACCCCGCATCTACATCATGTAATCTAAGCAAATATTAGTGGAATCCTTTTAACTGGGTGTGGCCCTATGGTTTTTCCCTTTTTTAGGATTTCCACGTAATAATTCTGGTGTTACATTTTTTTTTCTTTATATATGCTAGATAAATGTACAATGCTGAGATGAAATTTTTTTAACTCTATTGACGTGTATCTTCTAGCCTGCAATAGTATGGAACCATCTGTGGGAAACAATCCCATCATTTTATGTATTTCTTCTATGGTCAATAGGTGTAGCAATCCCATCTTGGGAGCCCCCCGCTATTTTGGAGTTTGAAAAGAGGATTTGCCTTACAAGTTGCAAAAGAAATCTAAATTAAATTTCATTGGAAAAATCAGGAATTAAATTTTTATTTCAATTATGAAGTCAAACATACCATTATGGATAATATACCACCTCGGAAGGCAGAGATAAAATCTCTTAACGGGTTTAGACACTGAATTGTGAATTTTCTCTTGAATGTCGTAGCCTGCTTTAAGGGAGAACCACATATAACCCTAGAGGATCTAAATAAAGTTCAGCCAAATATCCAAGTATGATAATCATGAGAAGTGATTATTAATTTTTATTTGAATTTATGCTAACACATGAAATATCTCCCTAGATAGAGAAAATATCATATATTAGCAATTATTCGATTATGATGATGATGATCATTAAAAATCTAATTTCCTAAAAAAAATAATTTAATTTAAATAAAATTAATGTGGGTTCTAAATCTTCTATGAGCACAAGCCCTCATAGTTAATTATGTCATAGGAAACTGAAATCTCCTACAAATACTCTCGATTTAAATAATGGTAGAAATTTTGTTTGTAAATTTTTCAGGAGTGATATCAAAGGTGCTGAATTTTAAATCTAAACTAGGAATGGATTAAGTTTTGAACACATATTTTTGAAGTCAATAGAAGAGAGGTAGGAGCACTTTGGGATTCTAAAATAATTCAGAAGTGTCCCAACCTAATTTAAGTGTTGGGCCTTAAGTTTTAGGTTGAAAAAAAATTTGATTTGAGTTGAATAAGTTATTAAAAAATTGGGATTATATTCCCAGAGGTTGGGGACTTATGATTCAAAAGTTTTTCACTGATTCTAAATCTATTTTGGGTACCAAATGATGGTGGCCCAAACCTAACTAATACAGTATGAAATTTGGACTTACCCCAGCCTAAATTGGGGAGCCAGCTAACCACCTAGTCAATTTAAATTCTATGAGTCTGGTCATTATGAAAGAGTAGTATGAACATTATTAGTAAATTTTTTTTAGAATTGAGACTGATATCTAGAGTGGATCCTAATTCGTCCCTTGACTTATGTTGGGTGAGAATTCTTGAGACAAATACAATTAAAATTTAAGACTCATTTTTAAATTGATTTTTAATGTAATGTATAATGATCGAATCGATTAAATGCACAAATGAATATGTGTTAGTTTTTGAAAAAGGCCTAAACATTATTTTTCTCTAGAGATTGCATAACATCCCTTTAACATATCTACACCCTCAAAGGCCAAATGGTCTGTCAAATGCCATAGGCGGGGAGGTGCCTAACAAGGAGGAGATAGTCAATTATATGCTTATGTTGACTCCCAGAGGTCCCGGGCTTACTTCTTAAATCGTTAGAATTTCTATGTGGGCTAATATTTTTAATTAAATATAAGTATAAAAGGTTTTTTATTATACCCTCACGAGCCTCCGATCGAATCCAGGCTATAACAAATTCAACATGCAACCACCAAAAAATTAAAAAAAAAAATACATAAAGTCCTATACATAATCAAATCAAACACATCAATCAATTAAATTAGTTTTTTAACGTAATGACCATAGGAAAATTCCCCGTTTAATATAACCCAAAATTATAGAATTAAAAGTGGTCGGGCGCCACCAATCATAAACCCATACTCTAATCCTAGGACAGATGCAAGTGACTTTTAGTGGGATACTCTCTATCTTCAACTCCTTGGTCTTATTCCCTTTGGACTCCTTGGATTCATCATATATGGATACCCAAATAAAAAAGAAAACTCTTTCCTCAAAGGGGAGGTTATCCTTTTCACTTTGGCTATTAAAATGATCCAAATTTGAGTCTCCAAATGGGAAATAACTAATCCCCTAAGGTGTATCCTTTCCTCATTGAAATCAACTTTAGATCTAAGTATCCCAAACTTAAAGAATGACTTTCACAGCTCTTAATTTTGAATAAATTGCATCAATATTAAAGCAAAAAAATCTAGACTCTCATGTAATGTTATCCTAAAAAAATTAAAAGTAAAATATATCCCAAGCAGTTATATAGTAAAATTTAAATAATCAAACTAACCACGCTTGACCATGCTCTTATTTATTTTGGAGCTAAGCAAGATGAAGCACCTATAGCATTTATATAATTATTAAATTTTAGCCCCCTTTTATTGCCCTATATAAGTATGGCCACCTGTAGAAAATTTAGTGAGCAAATAGGTCGTTCCTATCCTAAGGATAATCTAATCATCAATCATATCAATTCATAGTGCAGTTAGAGTAAACAAACACATCAATCGATTCTCAATCATAGCATGGAAAGAAAAATCAGAAAACCTTGCACACAACAATAAAAATAAACACCAGCTTTGTCTAGACTAGAGTTGGTAGTCCTAGCAAACCATCTATAGTGTGTGTTAAAGATCGTGTGGATGGGATATATCTTAGACTGTGAAGTTTATTCAAGTTTGTTTAATGTTCATATTTGTTAAAGGTCAACAGGAAAACTTTGGTCAGAGTTCAAATATTAATGTGTTAAGACTTATTTTAGAATGTATTTTTAAGGTTGATTGATTAGAAGAATTTGATTAGTTAAAGATTACAGGACCAATGGTTTTTAATTAATTGTATTAGTTTCTAATTTTAAGGATTATATTATTTTAAAATTTCCATTAATCAGTTCATGGTGTTGTGCCAACAAACTTGAGGAACCAGGCCAACATAGTACATTTAGCCACACAGCTCAGAGTAGTCCATCCTAAAAATCTTATTAATATAATTGGATTAAGGATTTTAGTTTGTTTAAATAATTAAGAGCTATTTAAATTCAAAGATTCACACTCCATTGAATTTGTTCGTGGCATAGTGCCACCAGGCTCGAGGAACTGGGCGTATTAAGAACACTTAGCCTTGCAGCCCGGAGAAGTCCATCCTAAAAACTTTATCTTTCGAGTGGTTATTGTGTATTAAAGGGTTAGCTCATTAGTTTTATTAATCAATTTAGATTTTTTCTAATATTTTAACAAATTATTGAATTTTTAAAATTATTTGTAATTATCTAATAGCATTAATTAAGGGGTCAAAAGTTAACTTTTTAAATTAAAATTAATTTCAAAAGTTTTAGATTTTTTAATAAATATTAGAACCTAGGATGTTTAATTAGACTATTAGTTTTCTTAATTTAGAGTTTTATATAAAACGTTATGATTTTTGAAGTTTGAACCTAAATTTTAACTATGGTTGACCATAAAGTTGACTTTTTGACTTTAACTTAGTTTTTGGGTTTTGATATTTTAAAAAAATACTAGATTTTAATTAGAGTTGAATGGCTTTGAGTTTGATTAAATTAGATTTTTTTAAAATTATTGGTGATTTTTCAAACATGGAGAATTTTAGGATTTTCTAAAATTGCCAAATTAAGAGAATTTTTAGATTTTGATCCAACTCAACCCCAAAATTCTTAATATCACCCCCAAAGGTCAGAGATGAACTAAGAGGATGTTTCTAAGAGAATTTTTAAATTATTATTTGAGTTAATTATCAATTTTGCTTAAAAATTAAATTAACGATCATCTGATAGAGATTTTATTTCTCATGGATTGATGGTCTAATTTGGATCAATTTTAATCTTTATGTGAATTTTTTGGATTTAATATGAATTTTTCGTGAATTAATTAAGATTCTAGGCCAAATCTAATGAAGGATTTTGGGGTTCCTAGTTGGTGGACCAAATGGACACCAAATTAATTAAATTTTGGATCATAAGATCACCTAATCTCAAGGTCCAAGCCACCTAAATTTTGACCCAAATGGGACTCTCTAGGATGGCTAACTAAGCCACCCAAGGTGACCTCTAAGTAACCTAAAACAATTCATAAGTCACTACCCTAGGCTTGGATGGGGGTGCAATCAATGGCTATACACTCCTTAGACTAAGCATAATCAGCACATAAACATCCAATTCCTAATTCTCATTAAAAATATTATAGAAAAATTTTGAATTCAAGGGTCAAACCACAACCCTTGACTCCAAATTGACTAAATTATGCCAATAAACATCTCAAATAGGGGGAAAATTTTTGGACATGTCAGAGACATGCCCAAATCCATTATCCCAAATTCCCAAGACATGGTGACATAAAATAAGCACATAAATGCATAAAAACCATAAACATTCAATTGGAAATTTACATTAACAGAGACATAATTAGGACTCGGGACCATAAGGCTTTTGAAGATCTCCCTTAGATATTTCCAATGCGCCTAAGAACACCTAAATCGGCTAAGCTGACTGGAAGATACAAAATTTTGAAGTTTCCCATAATTTTTAGATTTTTAAAATCACGGAATTACCCAGTTAGACACACTTTCCATGTGGGTGCCTCCTGATTGGTCAGCTAATCACTAGAGTCTGACCGGTTAATGAAAAATTAACCACAGCCATCTGATCATGAATCAAACGGATACAATTCAAAGGCTTCTAGAACCACAAAATCTAATCTGAGTCTTTAATTGAGATCAATGGCTAAGATTACATCTTCAACCTCCCAAAGGCATCCAAAGGCGTCCAAAGTCGTAGCGCTTTTTCGGCATGATTCAAGAAATAACATTGGTGGATCTCAAAAAAAAAATTATGGGAAGGATTAGGAGACTACAAACCATCAATCCAATGATCAGATTCTAGTGGGTTAATAGTTTGTTTCACACTTGTCTAGCACTACCTAACTAGAAGCTTGGGAAGAGATTCTCATCAGGTAGAAAGCCCTAACAAATGGGTTTTTCTATAGAGAAGCTTCACGGAGGGATGGTGAGCACGTCTCCTTTAGACGTCAGGATTTGAGGATGGTCGGATGTATAACTTCAAGCTGAGGACGGAGAGCTTTCACCAGAGTTCGCTTGAATAATTGGCTAGAGAAGGCTAGGAAGCTAGGGATCAAGAGAGGAATTCTCAAGGAGCTTTAGAGAGTGTCTTCAAAAGGATGGGATTGAATGGGGATATCTGGGGGGAAATGCCCTATTCAAGCTTCGACCATGGTGATGGATGGCTTAGATTAATTGGGGTAACCACTGAATGGCCTTCAAGTGGAAGGGGATATGTTCTTTGAACCTCATGAGCTCAAAGTCAGTAAGCCTAAGCCTTAGAAGCCTTTAGATGATACCTGAGATAAAGGGGACCAACGAAGCCGAATCTCCATTGGTTCCGACCACTGCTGGCTAGGGACAGGATCAAGTAGAGCTGGAAAGGTTGTTGGAGCCCTAGTGAACTCAAATAGAAAGTTCAATTAGGCATAGTGGAACCTAGGTCAATAATATGGATCAGGTTGACCCAAACCTGTATGGTTTGGGTCAATTTGGGCTAACCCAGGTCATTCCAGACCATGGTTTCAATAGGGACAATGGCTCAAGTCTTATTACACCCAATCATAGGTTAAATTGGCCATGAGGTGTCAGAATTCCCTAACATGCCTCGGGTCAACCTATTTTTTGACACATTTGGGTCCATTTGGGTCAGACCTAGTTTAGGTCATGGGCTGGGCTTAGTGTGGAAGATGCATTGGGTCCAGGGGAACCTAATGCCAGCTCTAATTTGATTTAAATTGGTCTAGGTTGAGAAATATTTCATGTCAAAGTTATTTTGTAAGCTTTGGGCTAGCCTAAGTCTTTACCCAGGTCATCCCAAGGGTTGGGCAGGCCAAGGTAAATGCATTGGACCTAGGGCCACCCAATGGAGGGGTTGGTTGGGTTTAATTGAGCTTAGGTTAAAAAATAGATAAACCCAAGGTTGCTTTTGCCACATTAGGTTAGCCTAATTCCCAACCCAAGTTCCCCAAGGGTTGGGTCAACTGAGGAAGGTGTATTGGGTCAAGGGGAACCCAATCCCACTATTGGTTTGATCCAATTGGGAAACTATTAAAAATTGGCTCAAGAAGAACCTTCTTTGGGCACTTTTGTCAAGTCAAATGGCTAACCCAAGTGAGCCCAAGGCTTGGGTCTTCAAGAGGGGTCTCTTGAGGATCGAATGGGTAGCCTCATGAGTTTGAATGTGTTTGGAGAGGTCATGGTTAAAGGGTGTGAGAAGGTGGGAGTGTATGAATGGTTTGGTCATACTTGGTTAAGTTGGTCAACCATGTTGACCTAGGGTTAAGGGTTGGGTCCATTGAGTTCAAGTGGATCATATGAACTCAATAGGAGTGGTTCCAAGTCAAGGGGAGGTCATTTGAATTTAAATGGGTGTTTAAACCCTTAAGGGTCAGTTTGGTCAACCAAGTTAAACCAAAGTGTTGGTTTGAGTTCAATGTGTTCCTAAGGATATTTAGGATCCATTCGGATAGGTTTTGGAGATTGATGAGGGAAGATCATGTTAAATTCTAGGGAAAAGACCAAAATTCTCCTTAAAGGGTATATTTATCATTTTGACCCCTGGCCAACTCTGGGTCAAATTGAGTCCAACAAAGTGTAAGTTATTGGTCAAAAAGTCATAATGAAATTTATGAACATGATTATGGAGTTTGGGGTGTTGAATCTAGTAATTAGGTTGTTAAGCCTAAGTTAATGTCCCCGTAGTTCACATTTAGGAAGAAAACCTTTAGCATTGTAAGTTCTTGC
Source organism: Dendrobium huoshanense (assembly GCA_016618105.1). NCBI lineage: Eukaryota > Viridiplantae > Streptophyta > Magnoliopsida > Asparagales > Orchidaceae > Dendrobium > Dendrobium huoshanense. The sequence goes on from CM028345.1 coordinate 25,234,782, forward strand.
CCCTCACGCTACATATTGTAGCTAAGTCTAATCCCTCCTACTGTTCTATCCATGAGTTGACTACGTGTAGCTAAAATTAGGTATCGACCCGAATATTCCTTAGATTGTGGATCTATTTATGAGGTAGAATTCTTCTAAGGAATTCAATTACAGGTGGCGCGACTTCATGGAGCGTTAGCGGAATCAGAGCTCAGGGAGCTAAAATTCTTGTATTGCAAGAAAAGCAGTTAGACGATCTACATCAGGAGTAGGCTACAACCAACAAATTCGCATGACACCAGAAGATGAGGAACTCACTGCCTTCAGGACGCCTAAAGGAGTATATTGCTACACGGTTATGCCAAGCGGGGACCGGCTTCTCTAGACCATTTTGACTACCTTGGATGAAAAAAACCTACCTACTCGAATGCCCGAACCGAGTGAAGCTTGCATGAAGGATCTCCGATCGGGAAACCGTATCCAAGCTCCGTGGCTAGTCTGCGCTCTTTTCAGAATTTTTCGCTGATCAGGTGTGATCAGTCTCATCCGTGTAAGAATTGGAATTCCTCTTCCAACCCGTCCCAGACCATATAGGAGCCGTATGAAACTTAGGTTTCATGTACGGTTTTGGAATAGCGAATCCAAATCAATCACTCATGTTATGATCTTCTACATCCTAGGTCTCCTCGTTCCGTCATCTGGCTTATGTTCTTCATGTAGCATTCAGACCAGATGACTCTATGAAATTACGTCGATACTTCCCTCTTCCCTTATCCGTCCGACAATTTGGAGGCTAGAACGCTCCGCGCCTTATATGGTCTGGGAATCCCGAAAAGCAAAGGTCTATCACGGGACCATACTTTTGGAATTTATCGTTGGCTGGACGGGTCACTCTAAGAAATTTTGTTTTGTCCCAGGGCACATAAAGTTCCTCTAGAACCAGCAGAATTAGCTGGTGGCACGCTCGTAGGTGTAATCAGTGCCAGGTTCATGGAACCGTTTTGCACCAACCTCCGGCTTAACCTTTCTAACTTCTTGTGGTGGTGTGGAGGAAGGAAACAGCTGACGACTGACTTTATGGGCAACCCGTTGACTACTTTTGGATTCTCCTGACACATTTGTCAAAATAATCCGTGTCGATTTGGGGAACAAGTGGGTTGAACTTGTACTTCTAATTAGCCCTACACTCATATGAGGCACTGATCTTCTCTTCTTCCGGATCCTCCACATCATCGCCTGAACGCCTCTTCTCCTACAGTTTTGAGTGAGGGTGGCGAAAGATTCTCCTTCACGGTAGTTTCTCTCTCCTCGCAGTCTTTCAAGCACATTTTTGAGGATCGATCTCTTGCTTTTTCTAATAATGAGATTGAAGCTGGAATTCTTAAGATTTCTCTATTTCAATGTAATGAGCTTTTTCTTTCGATGTCGGCTCTTCCTTCGCCACCTGGGGCTGTAGTATGTTCCAAGGGTTGGGCTGTTCACCCTATTTTCTAGTAGTTCCCGTCCCTTGTGAGTAGTTGGGTAAACCGATACCTCCACCTCTACTAGCGCCTGCCGCACCTGCCCCTGCCCTATCTAAGTGCGGCTTCTTAAAGCGGAAATTCTTTTTGTTGCAAGCTGGTCTATCCAGTCCTGGTATCATTTCACCGTCGCGCCAGTACTTATTGCATTGGTGAAGGGACGGACGATGGTACCATTCTGCAATCTCCTCCACATTATTGTCCTCAATCCGAACATGGGAGATCCTGTTCGAGCTGAGTGAAAAAAGTGAGAATTTTTCCAGGGGTTCTTTGTCTTCTATCTGGCAAGTTTTCAAGCTCTTTTATTTACCAAGGCAAACAGAAAATTCTATAGGATAGGGTGGTAGGGCTGAACAATCAGCCGACCACGGAAGCTTACTCTGGAGTTCGCCGGCAGACGGAGCTACGGCCGTTAGGGGAAAAGGTCCGCCTTCGATGGCGAAACCTGGTCCAGGTGAGTTTGTTTTTTTCAAACCTGCAGTGTAAAAGGCTAAAGCCTTTCGATTCTCTCCCCTTGCCGTGATGTGGAAAGGGCCTACTCCTTTGTTACCAGTTTCAAACGCTGCTTTAATCAAGAGTTTTCTTAGGAGCACCCCTCCTAACCCCCATCGGGGAGTGCAATAGAGAACCTGAGATCCGACAAGAAACTAAATGGACGCGTATAAAATAGAAAAAGACAGGCCTACGAGAGGCAAAGGCGCTAGAAAAAAGACCCTTTGGAGTATATGATGCACTATGTGACTCTGCTACATGAATTAAATTCGTAAACTCATGTTTCAAGATTATTGAAATGGAAATCAAAGTATCTTGGCCCCAATTCGCTCTAACGCTCGTTTATTAGACAGCGTCATTTTCAGATTTAGACTTTCGTGGGATTTGAGATTTTGACCCCTCCGGTTAAGATTTCTGATCAATAATTTTTTCTTTTTTTGTACCCTGATCGTAATATCCTAATAAAAGAATTAGGTATAAATTCACCAAACGTTCGCCTTATTTAGAAGGCCCAGGTGATCGGTTATGCCCTAGCAAGTGCAGAAAGTTTGATGAATTAGAACGCTTACCCGTCTTTTTGTACCTGATTTCCGCTATTCCAGTTGTGATTTCATGAGATGGAAGAGTGGGCTTTTGACACCGTGAAAGATTAGCGAGTCAAAACAATTTTATGACGCGTAGTGTCTGACTGTTCCCTGTTGTTGTGGCTTTCTCATTCTTGCTACCTGACGAGCAAATTTGACTCATTTCAGGCCTATCTCCTCTATTCCTCAGGCAAGTTGAGTACTCAAATTCGGCGCTTGCTTGAAATCTATATTTTCATATGTAACCTTACATTACATTGATTTTGTGGAAAGGCGCGGTTTTTGATCCCTCTGACCTTGTTCTTGATCCGATGTGGCGCCTAACCCTAAAACCTTAACCTGAAGAATTCTTAGAATTTCTTCCCATCCTGGACGGTAGGACCTTGCCACTACGAAGGTTGACTTCCACGACGTCTTCTGAATCCAAGTTAGTTCTCGTTGTGGACCAAAAATTCTTGAGTGAATAAACTCTGTCCTAGGTTCCATCTATTTGTATGGGCCTACCTGCAAGTTCTAATACGATGTGGCTCTTCCTGAGGTCCCGGGTCTCCGACCAGAATGAAAGATCCCATTGAAGCGACTAATCCCATACATATTGTACCAGAAATTGAATGCGTAATCTCAGCATTCAATGTGTATTCCTGAATAATCTCATTTTTCAATTATTTAACCATTTCATTTTACCAAGTTCCACGTTAGCCAGCACTAGGCTGATCGAGACTCGACTTTGAGGATCTGGCACCTGCGCCCGGCCCGGTTTGCCATTGCAGATAAGAGTAACACAAATAAGGACTTAGAATTAGGATTCATCATACTACGCACTCAGAACATAATCATAATATAGGGGCCTCTTCTAGCCTTGTGAGGCACCATTGCCAAGTGGGGGTGAATTGGTAGTTTAGAAATTTAAGAGGGGGGGTGAATTGGTAGTTTAAAAATTTAATCCCTCTTTGAAGATTAAGTTGAACCGAAATGAAAATTTTTCTTTTAAAGTTTTTCTAGAAAATATTTTTCAACCACAGAGTTGTTAAAAATTAAAATAAAATGCGGAAACATAAAAAACTGTAAATGACACCAGATTTATAGTGGTTCGGTCTATAACCAGACCTACATCCACTCCTCAGAGGCACCCTCTGAGTATTGCACTAAAACTAATAGTGACTCTCCTTTTGCACCCACAGCAAGGCGGAGAAGCCTTTACAACACACTCTTTTCACCACTACCCGGTGCGGCAGAGAACCGTCGTCCTTTTACACAATCCCCAGTGTTGGCAGAGAACCGTCCGTCCTTTCACACTCTCCTAGTGTGGGTAGAGAACACTTTCATCCTTTCACAATCTCCTAGTGTGGGCAGAGAACCCTTCCATCCTTTCACACTCTCTTAGTGTGGGCAGAGAACCCTTCCGGCTGTTCATACTCTCCAAGTGTAGGAAGCGATCCTTTCGACTATTCACACTCTCCAAGTGTAGGCAGCGAACCGGATCTCCTTGACTGATCTTCTCACATGAAATCTAGAAGGAAGAAAGAAAAGAGTGAAGTAATCCCAATTCATTAGTAGAGATTCTTACCTTTGAACTCCAAGTGAAGCCTTCACGCTCCAATGGTAGGAATCCTCCTTTGAATGCACTCTTGCACTCTCTCCTTAGCTATTCTCTCAAGAGGCACGAATATCAAATGACAAAAAAATTGGGTGGCAGTCTAATTTGGACTATATATACAAAAGACAAGAAAAACCGTCAAAAAACTGCAAATTTTTAATTCTGTACGCAGTGGAACGTCCCGTACGATCGTGGATCGTCCTATACGATTTTACTTAAATGCTTTGAAATGACCCTATTTGTAAATGTGTACGAAATGTCTTCGTACACACTGATCGTCCCGTACGAACTAAGTTCATCCGGTACGAACGGTTATTACTAGGTCGGTCTAGAAAACTGCTGAAAATCGTTCTAAGTCGGTTAATCGTCAGGACGAAAATTTGTTCGTCTGGACGAAATTTTTACAGAGAGCAGATCATTTTCTGACGATAATTAATTTCGTCTGGATGAAAATTTTACAGAGACCAGATCGTCCTGGATGATAATTAATTTTGTCTGGACAAAATTTTTACAGAGAGCAGATCGTTTTCTGACGATAATTAATTTCGTCTGGACGAAAATTTTACAGAGACCAGATTGTCCTGGGCGATAATTATTTCATCCCGGACGAATAAGACTTAGAAAATTTTTCAAGCCAGTTCCTATTCGTTCTATGTACTCAATAGGAGATAACTGTCTGATCGTCCCGTACGATTGGATATCATCCCGTACGATCAGTATAACTTATATATGATCTCCTTATGTGTGTATGTGTGTTTTTATTCACTCAATTACAATCACTCCCTTTCAAATTCAATTCAAAGAAAAATACAAGCTTCAAATTCACAAAGTATCTCATGTTGAATTTGATTTTAAGTTTTCGTAGTCTGGAGTCTGATTTTCCTGAAATGTTAGTACACACAAGAGCAAGTACAAATCTTCTAAAATTTTTAGGAGATAACTACATATTTGAACAATAATGTTTGGAATCATCAAAACTATACAAGTTGCAAAAATGTAAAGCATGTAAATAGCAATTATTTTAACAATCTCCCCCTTTTTGATGATGGCAAAACAATTATTGTTTGTATGATTTCAATTTAAATAAATCTCCTAAACTCCCCCTGAATTGATGAATACATGAAAATAAGGAGGCATTTTGAACCACAGAAAAAAAAATTATTTTTCAAAAAAATTTAACAAAATGTCAAAGTTAAACATAAAACCAAAATACAAACAAAAACTAAACATACAAACACAAGAATTTCTCCCCCTTTTTGACAACAATAAAAAGTGAAGAAGAAATAGACAAGAAATGTAAGTAATTATATGAAATTCATTTGAAAATTTAATCTAAATGGTGATTGTGATAAGTTATGCAATCTAAAACTAATAACATTAGGTCAATTATAGAAATTCATAAAATTTAAGAAGTGATATAACATTGTAAATAATAAAAATTTATTAAAGACATGATTCAATTTAGACATTCGAATATAGAAAATCATAGAAGAGAGATGTATAAAAATTCTATATTTCAAAGTTCAATAGAATATAAATGAACATAAGATCAATTTGAATTAAGAGATTGAAAGAATTTGGAAAGAAGAGAATTACCACATGTGGCGCTTTGCGCATCTTTTTCATTTTTTTTTTGGGCACATTTTTGTGCATCTTTTGACATTGGGCTAATTTTGTGCCTCTTTTTCATATTTGTGAATCTTTGCGCATTCCTTTTGATTTTTGTATTCTTTGTACAATTTTCAAGAGTAATTGAGACCAAATCTTTCCAAAATCAATAATCTAAAAATTTAAATATTTCTAAGTGCATAAATATCACTTGAGCATAGAAATATAAAATAAGAAAACATCTATATTGCAATATCAATATTAACTTTTATGTAGTCTAAATGAATAGACATGAATTTAAAAGTTCTAATTATAATAAGTTATAAACAACTTTTAAATTTAGAAAGACTAGATTTTCTAATGTAATTAATCTCAAATTACAATCTAATTTAAGCACAATTAAGAATAAACAAGGCTAATGAAATTCATAAAAATTAACCACATTCCAAAAACAAACCAAATTTGAATCAAGTACAACATGCATTGATATTAATGAAAAGGATTACATATTCTTTTCATAATATTAAAACAACTAAGAAAATACACTTAACTTTTTAATAAAGACAACTAAAACAATCACAAAAAAAAAACACTAACACAATAAAACAAAACACTAGTACAACAAACACAAAAAAATTCATCTCTCATTTTCTATTCTTCTAGAGGAGGAGGAGGAATGCCACTAAACAGATTGAAGGAGGAGGAATGCCACTAAAAATTAAAATAAAATGCGGAAACATAAAAAACACATTGGTATTGATTTCATGCCACATAATACTAATGTCCTGTTGCTGCTGCAGGAGTTGAGCATCAATTTGATCAAATCTTTGATCAACATGAGTCTCAAGTCTGTCAAGTTTCTCAATCAAATTCTGATAATCTGATTGAGGTGCAGAAGTTTTCTCTCCTTCTTCTTCTTCTTCAGAAGCACTGGCATGTGCTTTCCTTTTTTCCTCCTTAAAAATTGCTCTGAAAGAAGCATCATTGTAGTAGACTGGCTCTTCGTATTCATCATTAGGATGCACTAAGTTGTATTTATTTTCCAAAATATATGTAACTAAGTGTCCTAATGAGATGTTCCTTTTTCTCTTCTGTTCTACATGTCCTATTTCTGAAAGCCCATAGAGATGATCTATGATAAGTTGGGCTTCATCGATAGGCTTATCATCCATAATCAAAAAGGTCAAAATAGAAAGGAGTGGGGTAATATTGATCCTATCACCAGCTTTAGGAATTATTGAAGATCGAAGAATATACTGGATGATTCGAGCATTTCTGGTCATTCCTGAAACTCTAGCAACATGATTTGTTAGGCCAATTTCTCTAATCACCCTATTGACTTGATACCATTCGAATTTGTTTTCACTCATTAGGGTGTGGGCTCTTTATCCTTCAATTCTTAAGTTCAAAAAGGCACCAATGTCGTGCTTGGTGATTTCAACTTTTTATTTGAAAACAAAAGAACTTATGCAGGAGTGGTCGGAATTAAAACTCATGTTGGCTAGAAAGTAGAGAAAGGTTTGTTTGTTGTAAAGATGGACGAGAGAAAGAATGAATTGAAACTGGGTGGAGGCAAAAAGGTGCATTACCTTAAAGTTTATCTCGCTTTGAATCAGAATGCGAGAAGGTGTGATTTTGGCAGATGCAAAACAAGGAAAAGATTCCTCATTTGCTTTTGACAGGAAGTTTTCAGAGTTATTCCTATGAGATTTCTTTGCCAACACCTTTTGTCTTTTGCTTGGGGAGGTCATTGTCGATTTAAGGTCGAAAGAGATTCAAAGTGAAGTTTGGAGATGTGATTGTTGAGTTAAAATTCATTCATATTTAAAGAAAACTATACATTCGTCCTGGACGAAAACAGTTCCTCCTGGATGAAAATTATCGTTCGTCTGGACGAAAAAAGTTCGTACAGACGATCCATTTCGTCCAAAATGAAACGACTTTTCGTAATCAACACAATTTACGATGCGTCCTTTCGTACAGACTTTTGACTAGACCGATCGTACAGACGAAAAATTTTCTTGCAGACGATCAAAAGTTAATTAGTTTTAATGTCAGTTCAAAACCGTCCCCTACAATGAAACGACGTCTGTTCGTCTGGATGAACAAAAAGTTCGTACGGATGAACTTCACATTTAAAACTGCCTTATACACTCAACTGCTGCATTCAAACGTCCCGACGTTTGAGAAAAAATAAATATTTCGTCCTGGACGATCATTAGATCGTACAGACGAACTACATTAAAAACTGCTCTCAAAACGTTTCATATCACGCAAACTGAATTTAACACACATCGTCCAGTACGAAAAATTTCGTCCCGAACGATTTCCACACATTTTTTGATTTTTGAATTTTTTAATGAAGAAAAACAAATAAAACATTCAAAACACAGAAAACAAAGACAAAACCATAGACTCTAAAATAAACTCAATCAAAACACTCAAAAATCACAAAATTTAAAACAAAAAATTAAAGACAAATAAACTAAGAAAACATAAATATCAATGTTGCAAAAAACATTTTTATTTAAGCATTCAAATCAATAACACCAAGCCTTGTTCTTAATGTACTGAAGGTATCAAAGGCTAAAGGTTTTGTAAAAATGTCTGCAAGTTGATTTTCAGTTGAAACATGTGTGAGTTCAATTTCTCCCTTGGATACATGATCCCTTATGAAATGATGCCTTATGTCAATGTGTTTGGTTCTAGAATGTTGAATAGGATTTTTGGAAATGCAAATAGCACTAGTATTGTTACAATAAATTAGAATAGTGCCTATAGTTAATCCTAAATCAATCAACTGTTGTTTTAACCAAAGTACTTGTGCAACATAACTTCCTAATGCAATGTATTCTGCTTCTGCAGTAGATAGTGCCACTGAATTTTGTTTTCTACTAGACCATGAAACTAATGAATTTCTAATGAATTGACATATTCCAAAAGTGCTTTTCCTATCCACTCTACAGCCTGCAAAGTCAGAATCTGAGTAACCAATAATTTCAAATGAAGAGCTAAACTTAGGATACCAAATCCCTAAGTTTTGAGTTCCTAGTAAATATCTTAATATCCTTTTTACTGCTGTCAAATGTGATTCTTTTGGATCTGATTGAAATCTAGCACATAAGCAAACACTGAACATAATATCTGGTCGGCTAGCAGTCAAGTAAAGTAAACATCCAATTATCCCTCTAAATTTCTTTTGATCAACAGATTTTCCCTTAAGGTCCTTATCCAACTGAACTGAGGAACTCATTGGTGTACTAACAGGTTTAGCATAGTCCATTTCATATTTTTTGAGGATGTCCTTAATATATTTAGTTTGACTAAGAAATGTACATTCCTCAAGCTGCTTAATGCTAAATCCTAGAAAGTAATTTAAATCTCCCATTAGACTCATTTCAAATTCACTACTCATTGTTTTAGAAAAATCATCACAAAGATTTTTATTTGAAGATCCAAAGATGATGTCATCCACATAAATTTAAACAATAAGTATGTCCTTTCCAATTGTTCTTAAAACGAGAGTTGTATCCACACTTCCTTTTTCAAAAGATCTTTCAAGTAGGAAGGTGCTCAACCTCTCATACCAAGCCCTAGGTGCCTGTTTCAATCCATATAATGCCTTTTTTAACTTGAAAACATGATTTGGAAATTTAGAATTTTCAAAACCTGGAGGTTGTTCTACAAAAACATCTTCCTCAACTACCCCATTTAAAAAGGCACTCTTGACATCCATTTGAAACAATTTAAAACCTTTAAAACAGGCAAAGGCTAGTAAAATCCTAATTGCTTCAAGTCTAGCTACAGGGGCAAAAGTCTCCTCAAAATCAATTTCTTCAATTTGATTATACCCCTTAGTAACTAATCTTGCCTTATTTCTAATGACTACTCCTGAGTCATTCATTTTATTTTTGAACACCCCCTTGGTTCCAACAACACTTTGATCTTTTGGCCTTGTAGTTAGTTTCCAAACTTTATTTCTTACAAATTGATTTAACTTTTCTTGCATGGCCAATATCCAAAATTCATTAGAAAGTGCTTGATCAATGTTAGTGGGTTCAATAGTTGAAATAAAGGCTGAATGATTGACTTCCTTGTTTAATCCACGCCTAGTTCTAACACCCTCACTTGGTTCACCTATAATCAATTCCTTTGGATCGTTTTTAGAAAATCTCAAATCTCTAGGCAAAGGGTTTTCTCTTTCCAAATTCTCTTCCACATTTTCTTTCAAATTTAATCTATCAATCTTTTGGGAGTTTTCTTCAATCTCTTCTTCAACAACATTTGGCTCTTCCAAATTTCCAGATTCATCAAATACAACATGTGTGGTTTCTTCAATGACTAAAGTTCTTTTGTTGAATACCCTATAAGATTTTCCAACACTTGAATATCCAACAAAAATTCTTTCATCTAATTTTGGATCAAATTTTTCTAAGGCAGATTTTCCATTATTATGTATGAACACCTTGCAACCAAATACATGCAAATGAGACAAATTAGGTGTCCTACCTTTTAGCAACTCATAGAGTGTTTTATTCAAATTTGATCTCACATTCACCCTGTTCAGAACATAACATGCAGTGCTAACTGCCTCAGCCCAAAAATATCTAAGAAGTTAGTATTCTGCTAACATTGCTCGGGCGACTTCTATTAATGTTCTGTTTTTCCTTTCAACTACCCCATTTTGTTGAGGGGTTCTAGGTGCAGAAAAAATGTGATCAATCCCTTTTTCTTTACAGAAATTTTCAAATTCTCCTCCATGATCACTTTGTATAGAAATTATTTCACTCCCTAGTTTCCTTTGAATCCAAGTAGAAAAATTTCTGAATTTCTCAAACGATTCACTCTTATGAAAAAGAAATCTAACCCAAGTGAATCTTGAGAAATCATCCACTATAACAAAACCGTATACCTTCCCTCCTAGACTTACAGTGCCTACAGGTCCAAAAAGATCCATGTGTAGAATTTCTAAAGGTTTACTGGTCCTAAGATCTTTATTGGACTTAAAAGAGGACTTCACTTATTTTCCTAATTGACATGCATCACAAAGGTGGTCCTTAGTAAAGTCTAGTTTTCATATACCTCTCACTAAGTTCTTTTGGGTAATTCTCCTAAGGTTTTTAATACTAGAATGACAAAGTCTCCTATGCCAAAGCCATGATTCATCAGAAATAGTTTTCAAACAAAAAGCAGTAGGAGATTGAATACAATTTAAATCTAGCATGTAGACATTGTTTACCCTTTTTCCATTTAAAACATTTTTCCCATTTAGGCTTATTATGCAGCTAGTAGGTAAAAATTTTACATTATAACCCTTATCACATAGCTGACTTATGCTTAGTAAATTATGTTTTAAGCCTTCAACTAATAACACATTGTCTATGAAAAAGTTTTTCAAATTTCCAATCATACCTGATCCAACCACTTTCTTTGTAGTATTATCTCCAAGTGTAACCTTGCCTCCACTCCTGGCTTCCAGCGTTATGAATTGAGTAGTATCTCCAGTCATATGCTTTGAACATCCGTTGTCCATATACCATATGCTCTCACGAGGTCTTGTGTGAGAGCACTCCTGCAAAATTCTCAAATGTTAGACCTGGGAACCCAAACAAGTTTGGGTTCACCTTTATGAAATTTATAATCAGATGCATGTATGATATGTATAGGTTTATGCATCTTTGTTCTTCACACCAAATTAGTTTTCATCTTTAAAGTGCAGGTGTGAGCTATATGTCCCAAAAATCCACAATTATTATATTTAACATTAGGAAAAATATTCCTATGTTTTCTTCCATATGATTGTCTTCTAAGGGTTTTCATGAATTTAGGATAATATTTAGGATTTGCAAAATCTTCAAGTTTAGGGGGGTTCCTATTATCCTCGATAGCTCTTATTGTGAGTTTGTAAAATGAATTCATATCTTCCAAGATTCGATTGGTATAATTGATTCTATATGTCTTGCTCTCAGATTCATCCTTAAAATTCTTAAATTCTTTTTCAAGTTCAGCATAGGATGATTTTAAATTCTCAAAAATTTTATTCAAGTCATCATATTCATCAAGTAATTTCATGTGGTTGCTATCTATTAAAGCATGAACTTTCCTACGAATTTCGTGTTCCTTATTAAGCTCTTCCAATTCTAAACCTAAACTAGCATGCATCTTTTTCATTTTCCTATATGCATCATGCATGTGTTTAGAAACTTCAAACAATTCATCATAGGTTAAATCACATACCTCTTCTTGATCTGATTGTTCAACATTATCTGCCATCAAGTAAAGGTTGGTGACTTCTTCTTCTATTTCAGTCTCAGATGAGTCTGAAGCTGAGTCCGCCCAGAAAGCTCTTTGAAACTTCTTCTTGCCCTTCTTTACCATTGGTTTTTCCTCTACCTTCTCCTTGCTAAGAGTGGCTTTGAGTTTTGGACAATCAGTCTTTATATGACCTGGTTTCCTGCATTCATAACAAATCACTTTATTAGAAACCTTGCCATTTCTGTTATACTTACCTCTATTCCATTGCTGGCGTCTCTTCTGCTTCCTCTTTAAAAAGCTTCTGAATTGTCTAGTCATCAATGCAATATCGTCTTCATCCTCAGGTTGTGAGTGTTCACTCTCTGACTCATCCACATTTAGTGCAATATTCTTGTCCTTTCGTGGTTCACCTGCATCAATCTTTCTTTGACTTACTCCTTGCTTATAAGCAATGAGTGAACCAAGAAGATTGTCAATAGAATAAATGTTCAGATCTTTAGACTCTGTAATTACAGTAATTTTAGCATCATAAGCAGTAGATAAACAACGAAGAATCTTATTGACCATTTCAGCATTAGTTAATTCCCTACCAAGTGCATGCAAAGAAGTGACAATTTGTGTGAATCTTGTGTACATGTCTGAAATAGATTCATTAGATTTCATGCGAAACAATTCATAGTCATGTAACAAGATATTGAGTCTTGATTGTTTAACTTCATTTGTCCCTTCATAAGTTATACAAAGTCTATCCCATATGTCCCTTCCGCTTTTGCAAGTAGAAACTCGCATGTAGTCTTCAGATTTTAAAGCATAAAAGAAACTATTTAAACATTTGGCATTTAATTGTGCTAAGTCACGTTCTTCTATAGTCCAATCTGCATAAGGTGTTTCTACCCTAACTCCATCAACTAATCTAGTTGGTTTTGTGTAACCTTCCTGGACTAGCATCCACATGCGATAATCAAGTGACTGTAAGAAAGTAGACATGCGTATTTTCCAAAAATCAAAAGGAATATTGTCAAACAGTGGAGGTCTAGTGATAGAGTAACCCTCAGGTGTGTTTCGATTTCCAAATGTAGCTATCTACGTTAATCAAAAAGTAGTTCAAACTTATGATTTTGAAATGATGCTCTAATACCACTTGTTGAATCTAGTAATTAGGTTGTTAAGCCTAAGTTAATATCCCAAGGCTACCAAGAGGGGGGTGAATTGGTAGTTTAAAAATTTAATCCATCTTTGAAGATTAAGTTGAACCGAAATGAAAATTTTTCTTTTAAAGTTTTTCTAGAAAATATTTTTCAACCACAGAGTTGTTAAAAATTAAAATAAAATGCGGAAACATAAAAAACTGTAAATGACACCAGATTTATAGTGGTTCGGTCTATAACCAGACCTACATCCACTCCTCAGAGGCACCCTCTGAGTATTGCACTAAAACCAATAGTGACTCTCCTTTTGCACCCACAGCAAGGCGGAGAAGCCTTTACAACACACTCTTTTCACCACTACCCGGTGCGGCAGAGAACCGTCGTCCTTTTACACAATCCCCAGTGTTGGCAGAGAACCGTCCATCCTTTCTGTTAGAATAGTTGCTATTTGAATGATTTATATTTGTGCAACTTATGTAGTTTTGATGATTCCAAATATTATTGTTCAAATGTATAGTTATCTCCTAACAATTTTAGAAGACTTGCTTTTGCTCTTGTGTGTACTAACATTTCAGGAAAATCAGACTACAGACTACGATAACTTCAAATCAAATTCAACATGAGATATTTTGTTTATTTGAAGTTTACATATTCTTTGATTTAATTTTGAAAGGGAGTGATTGTAATTGAGTGAATAAAAGAAAACTTGCACACACACATAAGGAGATCTTAAAATTTTATACTGATCGTACGGGACAATATTTATCGTACTGGACAATCCGTTAGTTATCTCCTATAGAGCACATGGAACGAATAGGAACTTGCTCGAAAAAAAATTTTAAGTCCTATTCGTCCAGGACGAAATTTATTATCGTCCCGGACGATGGGTTCTCTGTAAAATTTTCGTCCAGAAGAATTTTACCATCGTACGAGGCAACCAGTGCTCTGGAAAATTTTCGTACAGACGAAATTAAATATCGTACCGGACGATCAGGTCTCTGGAAATTTTTTGTCCATACGAAAACAAATTATCGTCCGTGGCGATTGGTCCTCTGGAAAATTTTCGTCTAGACGAAATAAATAATCGTCCAGGACAATCGGCTCTCTGGAAGATTTTCGTCCAGACGAATATATTTTCGTCCAAACGATTAACCGACTTAGAACAGTTTTCAGCAGTTTATAGAACCAACCTTGTAATAACTGTTCGTACTGGACGAACCTAGTTCGTACAGGATGATCAGCTGTACGAAGTCATTTCGTACACATATACAAATTGGGTCGTTTCAGATCGTTTAAGTAAAATTGTCCAGGACGATCCAGGATCGTACAGGACGATCCACTGCGTACAGAATTGGAAACTTGCAGTTTTTGGGCAGTTTTTCTTGTCTTTTACATAAATAGTCCAAATCAGACTGCCACCTAATCTTTTTGTCATTTGATCTTCGTGCCTCTTGAGAGAATAGTCAAGGAGAGAGTGGAAGAGAGCATTCAAAGGAGGATTCCTACCACTGGAGCGAGAAGGCTTCACTTGGATTACTAAGGTAAGAGTCTCTACTTGTGAAATTGGAATTCTTCACTCTTTTCCTTCTTCCTTCTAGATTCTTGTGAGAAGATCAGTCAAGAAGATCCGGTTCTCTGCCGACACTTGGAGAGTGTGAACAGCGGAAAGGTTCTCTGCCTACACTTGGAGAGTGTGAACAGCCGTAGGGTTCTCTGCCCACACTAGGAGAGTATAAAAGGACGACGGTTCTCTGCCAGCACTGTGGATTGTGTAAAAGGATGACGGTTCGTTGCCGCACCGGGTAGTGGTGAAAAGAGTGTGTTGTAAAGGCTTCTCCGCCTTGCTGTGGGTGCTAAAGGAGAGTCACTTTGTGGTATTAGTGCAATACTCAGAGGGTACCTCTGAGGAGTGGATGTAGGTCTGGTTATAGACCGAACCACTATAAATCTTGTGTCACTTACTTTATTGCTTTTACGTTTTCGCACTTTAAATTTCAGTTCTAACAACTCTGTGGTTGAAAAATAATTTTCTACAAATTTTAAAAGAAAATTTTTATTTCGGTTCAACTTTATCATTAAGAGGGTTTAAAATTTTTAAAACTACCAATTCACCCCCCTCTTGGTAGCCGTGGGACATTTACTTAGGCTTAACAACCTAATTACTAGACTCAACAAGTGGTATCAGAGCATAGTTTCAAAATCATAAGTTTGAACTACTTTTTGATTAACGTAGATGGCTACATTTGGAAACCGAAACACACCTGAGGGTTACTCTATCACTAGACCTCCACTGTTTGACAATATTCCTTTTGATTTTTGGAAAACACGCATGTCTACTTTCTTACAGTCACTTGATTATCGCATGTGGATGTTAGTCCAGGAAGGATACTCAAAACCAACTAGATTAGTTGATGGAATTAGGGTAGAAACACCCTATGCAGATTGGACTATTGAAGAACGTGACTTAGCACAATTAAATGCGAAATGTTTAAATAGTTTCTTTTGTGCTTTAAAATCTGAAGACTACATGCGAGTTTCCACTTGTAAAAGCGGAAAAGACATATGGGATAGACTTTGTATAACTTATGAAGGGACAAATGAGGTTAAACAATCAAGACTCAATATCTTGTTACATGACTACGAATTATTTTGCATGAAACCTAATGAATCTATATCTGACATGTACATAAGATTCACTCAAATTGTCACCTCTTTGCATGCACTTGGTAGGGAATTAACTAATGCTGAAATGGTTAATAAGATTCTTCGTTATTTACCTACTGCATACGATGCTAAAATTACTGCAATTACAGAGTCTAAAGATCTGAACATTTATTCCATTGACAATCTTCTTGGTTCACTCATTGCTTACGAGCAAGGAGTAAGTCAAAGAAAGATTGATGGAGGTGAACCAAGAAAGGACAAAAATATTGCACTAAATGTGGAAGAGTCAGAAAGTGAACACTCACAACCTGAGGATGAAGACGATATTGCACTGATGACTAGACAATTCAGAAGCTTTTTAAAGAGGAAGCAGAAGAGACGCCAGCAATGGAATAGAGGTAAGTATAACAGAAATGGCAAGGTTTCTAATGAAGTGATTTGTTATGAATGCATGAAACCAGGTCATATAAAGACTGATTATCCAAAACTCAAAGCCATGCCTAGCAAGGAGAAAGTAGAGGAGAAACCAATGGTAAAGAAGGGCAAGAAGAAGTTTCAAAAGGCTTTTTGGGCGGACTCAGCTTCAGACTCATCTGAGACCGAAAAAGAAGAAAAAGTCACCAATCTTTGCTTGATGGCAGATAAAGTTGAACAATCAGATCAAGAAGAGGAATACTCTCACACAAGACCTCGTGAGAGTATATGGTACCTGGACAGCGGATGTTCAAAGCACATGACTGGAGATACTGCTCAATTCATAACGCTGGAAGCCAGGAGTGGAGGCAAGGTTACACTTGGAGATAATACCACAAAGAAAGTGGTTGGATCAGGTATGATTGGAAATTTGAAAAACTTTTTCATAGACAATGTTTTATTAGTTGAAGGCTTAAAACATAATTTGCTTAGCATAAGTCAGCTATGTGATAAGGGCTATAATGTAAAATTTTTACCTACTAGCTGCATAATTAGCCTAAATGGGAAAATTGTTTTAAATGGAAAAAGGGTAAACAATGTCTACATGATAGATTTAAATTGTATTCAATCTCCTACTGCTTTTTGTTTGAAAACTATTTCTGATGAATCATGGCTTTGGCATAGGAGACTTTGTCATTCTAGTATGAAAAATCTTAGAAGAATTACCCAAAAGAATTTGGTGAGAGGAATACCTAAACTAGACTTTACCAAGGACCATCTATGTGATGCATGTCAATTAGGAAAACAAGTGAAGTCCTCTTTTAAGTCCAATAAAGATCTTAGGACTAGTAAACCTTTAGAAATTCTTCACATGGATCTTTTTGGACCTGTAAGCACTGTTAGACTAGGAGGAAAGGTATATGGATTTGTTATAATAGATGATTTTTCAAGATTCACCTGGGTTAAATTTCTTTTTCATAAGAGTGAATCATTTGAGGAATTCAAAAATTTTTCAACTTGGATACAAAGAAAACTAGGATGTGAAATAATTTCTATACAAAGTGATCATGGAAGAGAATTTGAAAATGAAAGATTTGAAGATTTCTGTAAAGAAAAGGGGATTGATCATAATTTTTCTGCACCTAGAACTCCTCAACAAAATGGAGTAGTTGAAAGAAAGAACAGAACATTAATAGAAGCCGCCCGAGCAATGTTAGCAGAATACTTGCTTCCTAGATATTTTTGGGCTGAGGCGGTTAGCACTGCATGCTATGTTCTGAATAGGGTGAATGTGAGATCAAATTTGAATAAAACACCCTATGAGTTGCTAGGCGTGGATTAAATTTGGAAGAAAATGTGGAAGAAATTTTAGAAAGAGAAGACCCTTTGCCTAGAGATTTGAGATTTTCTAAAAACCACCCAAAGGAATTGATTATAGGTGAACCAAGTGAGGGTGTTAGAACTAGGCGTGGATTAAACAAGGAAGTCAATCATTCAGCCTTTATTTCAACTATTGAACCCACTAACATTGATCAAGCACTTTCTAATGAATTTTGGATATTGGCCATGCAAGAAGAGTTAAATCAATTTGTAAGAAATAAAGTTTGGGAACTAACTACAAGACCAAAAGATCAAAGTGTTGTTGGAACCAAGTGGGTGTTCAAAAATAAAATGAATGACTCAGGAGTAGTCATTAGAAATAATGCTAGATTAGTAGCTAAGGGGTATAATCAAATTGAAGGAATTGATTTTGAGGAAACTTTTGCCCCTGTAGCTAGACTTGAAGCAATTAGGGTTTTACTAGCCTTTGCCTGTTTTAAAGGTTTTAAATTATTTCAAATGGATGTCAAAAGTGGCTTTTTAAATGGGGTAATTGAGGAAGATGTTTTTGTAGAACAACCTCCAGGTTTTGAAAATTTTAAATTTCCAAATCATGTTTTCAAATTAAAAAAGGCATTATATGGATTGAAACAGGCACCTAGGGCTTGGTATGAGAGGTTGAGCACCTTCCTACTTGAAAGAACTTTTGAAAAAGGAAGTGTGGATACAACTCTCTTTTTGAGAAAAATTGGAAAGGATATACTTATTATTCAAATTTATGTGGATGACATCATCTTTGGATCTTTAAATAAACATCTTTGTGATGATTTTTCTAAAGCAATGAGTAGTGAATTTGAAATGAGTCTAATGGGAGATTTAAATTACTTTCTAGGTTTTAGCATTAAGCAACTTGAGGAAGGTACTTTTCTTAGTCAAACTAAATATATTAAGGACATCCTAAAAAAATATGAAATGGACAATGCTAAACCTGTTAGTACACCAATGAGTTCTTCAGTTCAGTTGGATAAGGACCTTAAGGGAAAATATGTTGATCAAAAGAAATTTAGGGGGATAATTGGATCTTTACTTTACTTGACTGCTAGCCGACTAGATATTATGTTCAGTGTTTGCTTATGTGCTAGATTTCAATCAGATCCAAAAGAATCACATTTGACAGCAGTGAAAAGGATTTTAAGATATCTACTAGGAACTCAAAACTTAGGAATTTGGTATCCTAAGTTTAGCTCTTCATTTGAAATTATTGGTTACTCAGATTTTGACTTTACAGGCTGTAGAGTGGATAGGAAAAACACTTCTGGAACATGTCAATTCACTGGAAATTCATTAGTTTCATGGTCTAGTAGAAAACAAAATTCAGTAGCACTATCTACTGCAGAAGCAAAATACATTGCATTAGGAAGTTGTGTGGCACAAGTACTTTGGTTAAAACAACAGTTGATTGATTTAGGATTAACTATAGGCACTATTCCAATTTATTGTGACAATACTAGTGCTATTTGCATTTCCAAAAATCCTATTCAACATTCTAGAACCAAACACATTGATATAAGGCATCATTTCATAAGGGATCATGTATGCAAAGGAGAAATTGAACTCATACATGTTTCAACTGAAAATCAACTTGCAGACATTTTTACAAAACCTATAGCCTTTGATACCTTCAGTACTTTAAGAACAAGGCTTGGTGTTATTGATTTGAATGCTTCTTTGCAACATTGATATTTGTTTTGTTTTGGTTTTGATTTTGTGAATTTTTGTGTGTTTTGAATGATTTGTTTTTGGATTTATGGTTTTATTTTATGTTTTCTATGTTTTTGAATATTTTGTTTAATTTTCTTAATTAAAAAAATTCAAAAATTAAAATTTTTTGGAGGAAATCGTCCAGGACGAAAATGCTTTCGTACGGGATGATGTGTGAAGGAACAGTTTGCGCAAATTTTAACCATTTTGAGAGCAGTTTTTAATTAGATCGTCTGTACGATCTGATGATCGTCCAGGATGAATTTTTTTTCTCTCTCAAACGTCGGGACGATTGAATACAGCGGTTGAGTGGATAAGACAGTTTTTAATATGAACTTCGTCTGTACGTAATTTTTGTTCGTCCAGACGAACATGTGTCTGTTCATTGTAGGGGACGGTTTTCAAGAGTCATTAAAACGATTTACTTTTTGATCGTCTGTACGAAAATTTTTCGTCTGTACGATCAGTCAAGTCAAAAAGCCTGTACGAAGGGACGTATCGTAAGTTGTGTTGATTACGAAAAGCCGTTACATTTTGGACGAATTGGATCGTCTGTACGAAATTATTTCGTCCAGACGAATGATAATTTTTCGTCCAGGAGGAATATTTTCGTCCAGGACGAATGTATCGTTTTTCTTTAAATATGAAGGCTTTCTAACTTAACAATCACACTTCCAAACTTCATTTTCAAACCCTTTCTACTTCAAATCAACAATGGCCTCCTCAAGCAAAAGAAAAAAGGTGTTGTTGAGTCCAGTAATTAGGTTGTTAAGCCTAAGTAAATGTCCCACGGCTACCAAGAGGGGGGTGAATTGGTAGTTTTAAAAATTTTAAACCCTCTTAATGATAAAGTTGAACCGAAATAAAATTTTCTTTTAAAGTTTGTAGAAAAATGTTTTTCAACCACAGAGTTGTTAAAACTGAAATTTAAAGTGCGGAAATGTAAAAGCAATAAAGTAAATGACACCAGATTTATAGTGGTTCGGTCTATAACCAGACCTACATCCACTCCTCAGAGGCACCCTCTGAGTATTGCACTAATACCACAAAGTGACTCTCCTTTAGCACCCACAGCAAGGCGGAGAAGCCTATACAAAACACTCTTTTCACCACTACCCGGTGCGGCAGAGAACCGTCGTCCTTTTACACTCTCCTAGTGTGGGTAGAGAACCCTACGGCTGTTCACACTCTCCAAGTGTAGGCAGAGAACCTTCGTCCTTTTACACTCTCCTAGTGTGGGCAGAGAACCGTCGTCCTTTTACACTCTCCTAGTGTGGGAAGAGAACCCTACGGCTGTTCACACTCTCCAAGTCTAGGCAGAGAACCTTCATCCTTTTACACTCTCCTAGTGTGGGCAGAGAACCCTTCGTCTGTTCACACTTTCCAAGTGTCGGCAGAGAACCGGATCTCCTTGACTGATCTTCTCACAAGAATCTAGAAGGAAGAAAGAAAAGAGTGAAGAAATCCAATTTCACAAATAGAGACTCTTACCTTAGTAATCCAAGTGAAGCCTTCTCGCTCCAGTGGTAGGAATCCTCCTTTGAATGCTCTCTTCCACTCTCTCCTTGGCTATTCTCTCAAGAGGCACGAAGATCAAATGACAAAAAGATTGGGTGGCAGTCTAATTTGGACTATTTATAGAAAAGACATGAAAAACCGCCCAAAAACTGCAAGTTTTCAATTCTGTACGCAGTGGATCGTCCTGTACGATCCGGGATCGTCCTGGACGATTTTACTTAAACGATCTGAAACGACCCAATTTGTATATGTGTACGAAATGACTTCGTACAGCTGATCGTCCTGTACGAACTAGGTTCGTCCTGTACGAACGGTTATTACAAAGTCGGTTCTAGAAACTGCTGAAAACTGTTCTAAGTCGGTTCATCGTTTGGACGAAAATATGTTCGTCTGGACGAAAATTTTTCAGAGAGCCGATCATCCGGTACGATATTTATTTTCGTCTGGACGAAAATTTTCCAGAGGACTAGTCGCTTTGTACGATGATAAAATTTGTCTGGACGAAAATTTTACAGAGAACCCATCGTCCGAGAACGATAATAAAATTCGTCCTGGACGAATAGGACTTAGAAAAATTTTTCAAACAAGTTCCTATTCGTTCCAAGTGCTCTATAGGAGATAACTGACAGATCGTCCAGTACGATAAATATCGTCCTGTACGATAAGTATAGAATTTTAAGATCTCCTTATTTGTGTGTGTGAGATTTTATTCACTCAATTACAATCACTCCCTTTCAAAATTAATTCAAAGAAAAGGCAAACTTCAAATAAATAAAATATCTCATGTTGAATTTGATTTGAAGTTTTCGTAGTCTGGAGTTTGATTTTCCTGAAATATTAGTACACACATGAGCAAATGCAAATCTTCTAAAATTGTTAGGAGATAACTATACATCTGAACAATAATGTTTGGAATCATCAAAACTACATAAGTTGCACAAATATAAATCATTCAAATAGCAACTATTCAAACAATCTCCCTCTTTTTGATGATGGCAAAACAATTATTATTAGTATGGTTTCAAGTTAAAACAAATCTCTTATCTCCTAAACTCCCCCTAAATTTATGAGTACATTAAAATAAAGAGGCATTAAAGAATAATATTTTTATTTTTCAAAATTTTTTTTTTAACACAAACAAAAAAAAACTTGTAAACAAAACAATAAAAAATAGAAAACACAAACCACAAAAACACAAAACACAAACATAATAATTTCTCCCCCTTTTTGACAGCAACAAAAAGTGAAGAAGAAAAAGATAAGAAATGTAAATAATTATATGAAATTCATTTTTAAAATTTAATCTAAATTGTGATTTGACATAGGGTATGCAATTTTAAACTAAAGATATTAGGTGAATCATAGAAATTCATAAAATTTAAGAAATGATATAACATTGTAAGTAAGAAGAATTTATCAAAGACATGATTCAATTTAGACATTTGACTATTGAAGATCATTACAAGAGAGATGTAAAAAAAATTCTATATTTCAAAGTTCAATATAATATAAATGAACATAAGATCAATTTGAATTAAGAGATTGAATGAATTTGAAAAGAGGAGAATTACCTCATGTGGCGCTTTGCGCATCTTTTCAAAGTTTTGGAGCACATTTTTGTGTATTTTTCTTTGGTTGGGCTTATTTTGTGCCTCTTTTTCACTTTGCAAATTTTTGCGAATTCCTTTTGATTTTTGTACATTTGTACAATGTTCAAGAGTAATTTGACCAATTCTTTCCAAAATCTATAATCTAAAATTTCAAATATTTCTAGGTGCATAAATATCATTTGAGCATAGAAATACAAAATAAGAAAACATCAAAATTGCAATAATAATATTAACTTTTATGTAGTCTAAATGAATAGACATGAATTTAAAAGTTCTAATTACAACAAGTTATAAACAAATTATAAATTTAGAAAGTCTAGATTTTCTAATATAGATAATCTCAAATTACAATCGAATTTAAGCACTATGTAGATTAAATAATACTAATGAAATTCACAAACATTAACCACATTTCAAAACAAATCTAATAGAAACAAACTTTCATTAAAATTAAAGGAATGGATTACACATAAAAAAATATATTGAACTTAAAAACATAAAAACAATCACAATAACACAGATAAGATAAAAACAAAACAAACAAAAACAAAACAAAAAAAAAATACAACAGACACACATAAAAAAAATTCTACTGTTCTGGAGGAGGAGGAGGAATGCCGCCAAAGAGATTGAAGTAGGAGGCCATCAACATGACATTGGTATTAATTTCATGAACTTCATCTTTAATGTTACCAATGTCTTGTTGCTGCTGCGTAAGTTGAGCATCAAATTGATCAAATCTTTGATCAATGTGAGTCTCTAGTCTATCAAATCTCTCAATCAGATTCTAGTAATCTGATTGAGAAGCAGAAGCTTGCACTCCTTCTTCTTCTTCTTCTTCTGAAGCACTAGCATGTGCTTTTTCTTTTTCTTTTTCCTCCTTGAAGAGCAATCTGAATGATGCATCGTTATAGTAAACTGGCTCTTCATATTCTTCATCAGGAT
This sequence comes from Dendrobium huoshanense, assembly GCA_016618105.1. Lineage (NCBI taxonomy): Eukaryota > Viridiplantae > Streptophyta > Magnoliopsida > Asparagales > Orchidaceae > Dendrobium > Dendrobium huoshanense. The sequence continues at coordinate 25,258,197 of CM028345.1, forward strand.
GTACTATATTGTACTTCTTTTCCAAAATATAAGTAATTAAGTGCCCTAATGAAATGTTCTTCTTCCTCTTCTGATCAGCATGTCCTATTTCTGAAAGCCCATAGATATGGTCTATGATGAGTTGGGCTTCGTCAATAGGATGTCTTTGCATGATTAAAAAGGTTAGAACAGAAAGGAGAGGAGTAATGTTAATCCTATCACCAGCTTTAGGAATAATTGAGGATCTAAGGATATGCTTGATGATTCGGGCATCTTGGGTCATACCGGAGACTCTAGCAACATGATAGGTTATGCCTATCTCTCTAATCACCCTATTGATTTCAAACCATTTGAAGGAGTTTTCTGACATTAGGGTGTGAGCTCTATATCCTTCAGTTCTTAAGTTTAAAAATGCACCAAGGTCGTGCTTGGTGATCTCAACTTTTTGTTTAAAAACATAAGAACTAATGATAGAGTGGTCAGAATTGAAACTCATGTTGGCTAGAAAGTAGTGGTAGGTTTGCTTATTGTAGAAGTGGACGAGAGAAAGAATGAACTGAAATTGGGTTGAGGCGAAGAGGTGCAATACCCGAAATTTCAACTCTGTTTGAATAAGAATGCGAGACGGAGTGATTTTTGCAGATGCAAAACGAGGAAAAAATTCCTCATTTGCCTTGGAAAGAAAATTGTCTGGGGCATTCCTATTTGGTTTCCTCACCAAAATCTTTTGTCTTTTGCTAGAGGAGGCCATTGTTGATTTGATGTAGAAAGGGATTGAAAAAGAAGTTTGAAAGTGTGATTGTCAAGTTTGAAAGCCTTCATATTTAAAGAAAAATGATACGTTCGTCCTGGACAAAAATATTCGTCCTGGACGAAAAAATTATCGTTCGTCTGGACGAAGTAATTTCGTACAGACGATCCAATTCGTCCAAAATGTAACGGCTTTTCGTATTCAACACAACTTACGATGCGTCCCTTCGTACAGGCTTTTTGACTTGACCGATCGTACAGACGAAAAAATTTCGTACAGACGATCAAAAAGTGAATCGTTTTAATGACTCTTGAAAATCGTCCCCTACAATGAACCGACACATGTTCGTACAGACGAACAAATTTTGTACAGACGAAGTTCGTATTAAAAACTGTCTTATCCACTCAACCGCTGCATTCAATCGTCCTGACGTTTGAGAGAGAAAAAATTCGCCCTGGACGATTACGCATCGTACAGACGATCTAATTAAAAACTGCTCTCAAAACGGTTTAAATTCGCGCAAACTGTTCCTTCACACATCGTCCCGTACGAAAACAATTTCGTCCTGGACGATGTTCCTCCAAAAAAAATTTAATTTTGATTTTTTAAATTAACAAAAACATTCAAAAAACACAGAAAACATAAAACAAAATCATAAATCCAAAAACAATTCATTCAAAAACACACAAAATTCACAAAATCACAAAAAAAAAAAACACAACAAGTATCAATGTTGCAAAGACATTTTGGTTAAGCATTCAAATCAATAACACCAAGCCTTGTTGTTAAAGTACTGAAGGTATCAAAGGCTAAAGGTTTTGTAAAAATGTCTGCAAGTTGATTTTCAGTTGAAACATGTATGAGTTCAATTTCTCCTTTGGATACATGATCCCTTATGAAATGATGCCTTATATCAATGTGTTTGGTTCTAGAATGTTGAATAGGATTTTTGGAAATGCAAATAGCACTAGTATTGTCACAATAAATTGGAATAGTGCCTATAGTTAATCCTAAGTCAATCAACTGTTGTTTTAACCAAAGTACTTGTGCCACACAACTTCCTAATGCAATGTATTCTGCTTCTACAGTAGATAGTGCCACTGAATTTTGTTTTCTACTAGACCATGAAACTAATGAATTTCCAATGAATTGACATGTTCCAGAAGTGCTTTTCCTATCCACTCTACAGCCTGCAAAGTCAGAATCTGAGTAACCAATAATTTCAAATGAAGAGCTAAACTTAGGATACCAAATTCCTAAGTTTTGAGTTCCTAGTAGATATCTTAAAATCCTTTTTACTGCTGTCAAATGTGATTCTTTTGGATCTGATTGAAATCTAGCACATAAGCAAACACTAAACATAATATCTGGTCGGCTAGCAGTCAAGTAAAGTAAAGATCCAATTATCCCTCTAAATTTCTTTTGATCAACAGATTTTCCCTTAAGGTCTTTATCCAACTGAACTGAAGAACTCATTGGTGTACTAACAGGTTTAGCATTGTCCATTTCATATTTTTTGAGGATGTCCTTAATATATTTGGTTTGACTAAGAAAAGTACCTTCCTCAAGTTGCTTAATGCTAAATCCTAGAAAGTAATTTAAATCTCCCATTAGACTCATTTCAAATTCACTACTCATTGTTTTAGAAAAATCATCACAAAGATGTTTATTTGAAGATCCAAAGATGATGTCATCCACATAAATTTGAACAATAAGTATATCCTTTCCAATTTTCCTTAAAAAGAGAGTTGTATCCACACTTCCTTTTTCAAAAGATCTTTCAAGTAGGAAGGTGCTTAACCTCTCATACCAAGCCCTAGGTGCCTGTTTCAATCCATATAATGCCTTTTTTAATTTGAAAACATGATTTGGAAATTTAGAATTTTCAAAACCTGGAGGTTGTTCTACAAAAACATCTTCCTCAATTACCCCATTTAAAAAGGCACTTTTGACATCCATTTGAAATAATTTAAAACCTTTAAAACAGGCAAAGGCTAGTAAAACCCTAATTGCTTCAAGTCTAGCTACAGGGGCAAAAGTTTCCTCAAAATCAATTCCTTCAATTTGATTATACCCCTTAGCTACTAATCTAGCCTTATTTCTAATGACTACTCCTGAGTCATTCATTTTATTTTTGAACACCCACTTGGTTCCAACAACACTTTGATCTTTTGGCCTTGTAGTTAGTTCCCAAACTTTATTTCTTACAAATTGATTTAACTCTTCTTGCATGGCCAATATCCAAAATTCATCTGAAAGTGCTTGATCAATGTTAGTGGGTTCAATAGTTGAAATAAAGGCTGAATGATTGACTTCCTTGTTTAATCCACGCCTAGTTCTAACACCCTCACTTGGTTCACCTATAATCAATTCCTTTGGATGGTTTTTAGAAAATCTCAAATCTCTAGGCAAAGGGTCTTCTCTTTCTAAATTTTCTTCCACATTTTCTTCCAAATTTAATCTATCAATCTTTTGGGAGTTTTCTTCAATTTCTTCTTCAACAACTTTTGGCTCTTCCATGTTTCCATTTTCATCAAAAACAACATGTGTGGTTTCTTCAATGACTAAAGTTCTTTTGTTGAATACTCTATAAGATTTTCCAACACTTGAATATCCAACAAAAATTCCTTCATCTGATTTTGGATCAAATTTTCCTAAGGCAGATTTTCCATTATTATGTATGAACACCTTGCAACCAAATACATGCAAATGAGACAAATTTGGTGTTCTACCTTTTAGCAACTCATAGGGTGTTTTATTCAAATTTGATCTCACATTCACCCTATTCAGAACATAGCATGCAGTGCTAACCGCCTCAGCCCAAAAATATCTAGGAAGCGAGTATTCTGCTAACATTGCTCAGGCGGCTTCTATTAATGTTCTGTTCTTTCTTTCAACTACTCCATTTTGTTGAGGAGTTCTAGGTGCAGAAAAATTGTGATCAATCCCCTTTTCTTTACAGAAATCTTCAAATCTTTCATTTTCAAATTCTCCTCCATGATCACTTTGTATAGAAATTATTTCACATCCTAGTTTTCTTTGTATCCAAGTTGAAAATTTTCTGAATTCCTCAAATGATTCACTCTTATGAAAAAGAAATTTAACCCAGATGAATCTTGAAAAATCATCTACTATAACAAATCCATATACCTTTCCTCCTAGACTTACCGTGCTTACAGGTCCAAAAAGATCCATGTGAAGAATTTCTAATGGTTTACTGGTCCTAAGATCTTTATTGGACATAAAAGAGGACTTCACTTGTTTTCCTAGTTGACATGCATCACACAGATGGTCCTTAGTAAAGTCTAGTTTAGGTATTCCTCTCACCAAATTCTTTTGGGTAATTTTTCTAAGATTTTTCATACTAGAATGACAAAGTCTCCTATGCCAAAGCCATGATTCATCAGAAACAGTTTTCAAACAAAAAGCAGTAGGAGATTGAATACAATTTAAATCTAGCATGTAGATATTGTTCACCCTTTTTCCATTTAAAACAATTTTCCCATTTAGGCTAATTATGCAGCTAGTAGGTAAAATTTTACATTATAGCCCTTATCACATAGCTGACTTATGCTAAGCAAATTATGTTTTAAGCCTTTAACTAATAAAACATTGTCTATGAAAAAGTTTTTCAAATTTCCAATCATACCTGATCCAACCACTTTCTTTGTGGTATTATCTCCAAGTGTAACCTTGCCTCCACTCCTGGCTTCCAGCGTTATGAATTGAGCAGTATCTCCAGTCATGTGCTTAGAACATCCTCTGTCCAGGTACCATATACTCTCACGAGGTCTTGTGTGAGAGAATTCCTGCAAAATTCTCAAATGTTAGACCTGGGAACCCAAACTAGTTTGGGTTCACCTTTATGAAATTTATAATCAGATGCATGTGTGATATGTCTAGGTTTATGCATCTTAGTTCTCCACACCAAATTAGGTTTCATCTTTAAAGTGCAGGTGTGAGATATATGTCTCAAAAATCCACAATTGTTACATTTAACATTAGGAAAAATATTCCTATGTTTTCTTTCATATGATTGTCTTCTAAGGGATTTCATGAATTTAGGATAATATTTAGGATTTGTAAAATCTTCAAGTTTAGGGGGGTTCCTATTATCCTCGAGAGCGCTTATAGTAAGTTTGTAAAATGAATTCATATCCTCTAAGATTCGATTTGTATAATTGATTATATATGTCTTGCTCTCAGATTCATCATTAAATTTCTTAAATTCTTTTTCAAGTTCAGCATAGGATAATTTTAAATTCTCAAAATTTTTATTCAAGTCATCATATTCATCAAGTAGTTTCATGTGGTTGCTATCAATTAAAGCATGATCTTTCCTAAGGATTTCATTTTCCTTATTAAGCTCTTCCAATTCTAAAACTAAACTAGCATGCATCTTTTTCGTTTTCCTATATGCATCATGCATGTATTCAGAAACTTCAAACAATTCATTATAAGTTAAATCACATACCTCTTCTTGATCTGATTGTTCATATTTATTTTCCATCAAGCAAAGGTTGGTGACTTCTTCTTCTTTTTCAGTCTCAGATGAGTCTGAAGCTGAGTCCGCCCAAAAAGCCTTTTGAAACTTCTTCTTGCCCTTCTTTACCATTGGTTTCTCCTCTACCTTCTCCTTGCTAGGAGTGGCTTTGAGTTTTGGACAATCAGTCTTTATATGACCTGGTTTCCTGCATTCATAATAAATCACTTCATTAGAAACCTTGCCATTTCTGTTATACTTACCTCTATTCCATTGCTGGCGTCTCTTCTGCTTCCTCTTTAAAAAGCTTCTGAATTGTCTAGTCATCAGTGCAATATCGTCTTCATCCTCAGGTTGTGAGTGTTCACTTTCTGACTCTTCCACATTTAGTGCAATATTCTTGTCCTTTCTTGGTTCACCTGCATCAATCTTTCTTTGACTTACTCCTTGCTCGTAAGCAATGAGTGAACCAAGAAGATTGTCAATTGAATAAATGTTCAGATCTTTAGACTCTGTAATTGTAGTAATTTTAGCATCATATGCAGTAGGTAAACATCGAAGAATCTTATTAACCATTTCAACATTTTTTAATTCCCTACCAAGTGCATGCAAAGAGGTGACAATTTGAGTGAATCTTGTGTACATGTCAGATATAGATTCATTAGGTTTCATGCGAAATAATTCGTAGTCATGTAACAAGATATTGAGTCTTGATTGCTTAACCTCATTTGTCCCTTCATAAGTAATACAAAGTCTATCCCATATGTCTTTTCCGCTTTTACAAGTGGAAACTCGCATGTAGTCTTCAGATTTTAAAGCACAAAAGAAACTATTTAAACATTTCACATTTAATTATGCTAAGTCACGTTCTTCTATAGTCCAATCTGCATAAGGTGTTTCTACCCTAATTCCATCAACTAATCTAGTTGGTTTTGTGTAACCTTCCTGGACTAGCATCCACATGCGATAATCAAGTGACTGTAAAAAAGTAGACATGCGTGTTTTCCAAAAATTAAAAGGAATATTGTCAAACAGTGGAGGTCTAGTGATAGAGTAACCCTCAGGTGTATTTCGGTTTCCAAATGTAGCCATCTACGTTAATCAAAAAGTAGTTCAAACTTATGATTTTGAAACAATGCTCTGATACCACTTGTTGAGTCCAGTAATTAGGTTGTTAAGCCTAAGTAAATGTCCCACGGCTACCAAGAGGGGGGTGAATTGGTAGTTTTAAAAATTTTAAACCCTCTTAATGATAAAGTTGAACCGAAATAAAATTTTCTTTTAAAGTTTGTAGAAAAATGTTTTTCAACCACAAAGTTGTTAAAACTGAAATTTAAAGTGCGGAAACGTAAAAGTAATAAAGTAAATGACACCAGATTTATAGTGGTTCGGTCTATAACCAGACCTACATCCACTCCTTGGCTATTCTCTCAAGAGGCACGAAGATCAAATGACAAAAAGATTGGGTGGCAGTCTAATTTGGACTATTTATAGAAAAGACATGAAAAACCGCCCAAAAACTATAAGTTTTCAATTCTGTACGCAGTGGATCGTCCTGTACGATCCGGGATCGTCATGGACGATTTTACTTAAACGATCTGAAACGACCCAATTTGTATATGTGTACGAAATGACTTCGTACAGCTGATCGTCCTGTACGAACTAGGTTCGTCCAGTACGAACGGTTATTACAAGGTCGGTTCTAGAAACTGCTGAAAATTGTTCTAAGTCGGTTCATCGTTTGGACGAAAATATGTTCGTCTGGACGAAAATTTTCCAGAGAGCCGATCGTCCGGTACGATATTTATTTTCGTCTGGACGAAAATTTTCCAGAGGACTGGTCGCCTCGTACGATGATAAAATTTGTCTGGACGAAAATTTTACAGAGAACCCATCGTCCGGGACGATAATAAAATTCGTCCTGGACGAATAGGACTTAGAAAAATTTTTCAAACAAGTTCCTATTCGTTCCAAGTGCTCTATAGGAGATAACTGACAGATCGTCCAGTACGATAAATATCGTCCTGTATGATAAGTATAGAATTTTAAGATCTCCTTATTTGTGTGTGTGAGATTTTATTCACTCAATTACAATCACTCCCTTTCAAAATTAATTCAAAGAAAAGGCAAACTTCAAATAAATAAAATATCTCATGTTGAATTTGATTTGAAGTTTTCGTAGTCTGGAGTCTGATTTTCCTGAAATGTTAGTACACACAAGAGCAAATGCAAATCTTCTAAAATTGTTAGGAGATAACTATACATCTGAACAATAATGTTTAGAATCATCAAAACTACATAAGTTGCACAAATATAAATCATTCAAATAGCAACTATTCAAACAGGTGTTGGTGAAGAAACCAAATAGGAATGCCCCAGACAACTTTCTTTCTAAGGCGAATGAGGAATCTTTTCCTCGTTTTGCATCCGCAAAAATCACTCCCTCTCGCATTCTTATTCAAACTGAGTTGAAATTTTGGGTATTGCACCTCTTTGCCTCAACCTAATTTCATTTCATTCTTTCTCTCGTCCACTTCTACAACAAACAAACCTACCACTACTTTCTAGCAAACATGAGTTTCAATTCTGACCACTCCACCATTAGTTCTTATATTTTTAAGCAAAAAGTTGAGATCACCAAGCACGACCTTGGTGCATTTTTTAACTTAAGAACTGAGGGATATAGAGCCCACACCCTAATGTCAGAAACCTCCTTCAAATGGTTTCAAATCAATAGGGTGATTAGAGAAATAGGCATAACCTATCATGTTGCTAGAGTCTCCGGTATGACCCAAGATGCCCGAATCATCCAGCATATCCTTAGATCCTCAATTATTCCTAAAGCTGGTGATAGGATTAACATTACTCCTCTCCTTTCTGTTCTAACCTTTTTAATCATGGAAAGACATCCTATTGACGAAGCCCAACTTATCATAGACCATATCTATGGGCTTTCAGAAATAGGACATGCAGATCAGAAGAGGAAGAAAAACATTTCATTAGGACACTTAATCTCTTATATTTTGGAAAAGAAATACAACATAGTGCATCCTGATGAAGAATATGAAGAGCCAGTTTACTATAATGATGCATCATTCAGATTGCTCTTCAAGGAGGAAAAAGAAAAAAAAAAGCACATGCCAGTGCTTCAGAAGAGGAAGAAGAAGAAGGAGTGCAAGCTTCTGCTTCTCAATCAGATTACCAGAATCTGATTGAGAGATTTGATATATTAGAAACTCACATTGATCAAAGGTTTGATCAATTTGATGCTCAACTTACGCAGCAGCAACAAGACATTGGTAATATTAAAGATGAAGTTCATGAAATTAATACCAATGTAATGTTGATGGCCTCCTACTTCAACCTTTTTGGCGGCATTCCTCCTCCTCCAGAACAGTAGAAATGTTTTTATGTGTGTCTGTTGTATTTGTTTTTTTTTAATGTTTTTATCGTGTCTGTTTTATTGTTAAGTGTTTGTGTTTATGTTGGTTTTTATTTTTTTAAGTTCAATGTATTTTCTTCTTTTTATGTAATCTGTTTCTTTAGTATCAATGAAAGTTTTTTTTTATTATTAATTGTTTTGAAATGTGGTTAATGCTTATGAATTTCATTAGTATTATTTAATCTTCATAGTGCTTAAATTAGATTGTAATTTGAGATTATCTATATTAGAAAATCTAGTCTTTCTAAATTTATAAGTTGTTTATAACTTGTTGTAATTAGAACTTTTAAATTCATGTCTATTCATTTAGACTACATAAAAGTTAATATTACTATTGCAACTTAGATGTTTTCTTATTTTGTATTTCTATGCTCAATTGATATTTATGCACTTAGAAATATTTGAAATTTTAGATTATAGATTTTGGAAAGAATTAGTCTCCATTACTCTTGAACATTGTACAAATGTACAAAAATCAAAAGGAATTCGCAAAGATTTGCAAAGTGAAAAAGAGGCACAAAATAAGCCCAACCAAGAAAAAATGCACAAAAATGTGCCCCAAAAATTTTGAAAAAAGATGCGCAAAGCGCCACATGAGGTAATTCTCTTCTTTCCAAATTCGTTCAATCTCTTAATTCAAATTGATCTTATGTTCATTTATATTCTATTGAACTTTGAAATATAGAATTTTTATACATCTCTCTTGTAATGATTTTCTATAGTCGAATGTCTAAATTGAATCATGTCTTTGATAAATTCTTCTTACTTACAATGTTATATCACTTCTTAAATTTTGTGAATTTCTATGATTGACCTAATATCTTTAGTTTAAAATTGCATACCCTATGTCAATCATAATTTAGATTAAATTTTAAAAATAAATTTCATATAATTACTTATATTTCTTGTCTATTTCTTCTTCACTTTTTGTTGTTGTCAAAAAGGGGGAGAAATTATTGTATTTTCTATTTTGATTATTCTGTTTGTAGTTGTTTATGTTTGTAGTTGTTTGTGTTAAAATTTTTGAAAAACAAAAATATTTGTTCTTTATGCCTCCTTATTTAAATATACTCATCAATTCAGTGGGAGTTTAGGAGATAAGAGATTTGTTTAACTTGAAACCATACAAACAATAATTGTTTTGCCATCATCAAAAAGGGAGAGATTATTATAATAGTTGCTATTTGAATGATTTATATTTGTGCAACTTATGTAGTTTTGATGATTCCAAACATTATTGTTCAAATGTATAGTTATCTCCTAACAATTTTAGAAGACTTGCTTTTGCTCTTGTGTGTACTAACATTTCAGGAAAATCAGACTCCAGACTACGATAACTTCAAATCAAATTCAATATGAGATATTTTGTTTATTTGAAGTTTACATATTCTTTGATTTAATTTTGAAAGGGAGTGATTGTAATTGAGTGAATAAAAGAAAACTTGCACACACACATAAGGAGATCTTAAAATTTTATACTGATCGTACGGGATGATATTTATCGTACTGGACGATCCGTCAGTTATCTCCTATAGAGCACATGGAACGAATAGGAACTTGCTCGAAAAAAAAATTTAAGTCCTATTCGTCCAGGACGAAATTTATTATCGTCCCGGACGATGGGTTCTCTGTAAAATTTTCGTCCAGACGAATTTTACCTCGTACGAGGCAACCAGTGCTCTGGAAAATTTTCGTACAGACGAAATTAAATATCGTACCGGACGATCAGGTCTCTGGAAATTTTTCGTCCATACGAAAACAAATTATCGTCCGTGGCGATTGGTCCTCTGGAAATTTGCGTCCAGACGAAATAAATAATCGTCCAGGACGATCGGCTCTCTGGAAGATTTTCGTCCAGACGAACATATTTTCGTCCAAATGATTAACCGACTTAGAACAGTTTTCAGCAGTTTCTAGAACCGACCTTGTAATAACCGTTCGTACTGGACGAACCTAGTTCGTATAGGACGATCAGCTTTACGAAGTCATTTCGTACACATATACAAATTGGGTCATTTCAGATCATTTAAGTAAAATCGTCCAGGACGATCCAGGATCGTACAGGACGATCCACTGCGTACAGAATTGGAAACTTGCAGTTTTTGGGCGGTTTTTCTTGTCTTTTACATAAATAGTCCAAATTAGACTGCCACCCAATCTTTTTGTCATTTGATCTTCGTGCCTCTTGAGAGAATAGCCAAGGAGAGAGTGGAAGAGAGCATTCAAAGGAGGATTCCTACCACTGGAGCGAGAAGGCTTCACTTGGATTACTAAGGTAAGAGTCTCTACTTGTGAAATTAGATTTCTTCACTCTTTTCCTTCTTCCTTCTAGATTCTTGTGAGAAGATCAGTCAAGAAGATCCGGTTCTCTGCCGACACTTGGAGAGTGTGAACAGCGGAAAGGTTCTCTGCCTACACTTAGAGAGTGTGAACAGCCGTAGGGTTCTCTGCCCACACTAGGAGAGTGTAAAAGGATGACGATTCTCTGCCAGCACTGTGGATTGTGTAAAAGGACGACAGTTCTCTGCCGCACCGGGTAGTGGTGAAAAGAGTGTGTTGTAAAGGCTTCTCCGCCTTGCTGTGGGTGCTAAAGGAGAGTCACTTTGTGGTATTAGTGCAATACTCAGAGTGTGCCTCTGAGGAGTGGATGTAGGTCTGGTTATAGACCGAACCACTATAAATCTGGTGTCATTTACTTTATTAATTTTATGTTTCCGCACTTTAAATTTCAGTTCTAACAACTCTGTGGTTGAAAAACAATTTTCTACAAACTTTAAAAGAAAATTTTTATTTCGGTTCAACTTTATCATTAAGAGGGTTTAAAATTTTTAAAACTACCAATTCACCCCCTCTTGGTAGCCGTGGGACATTTACTTAGGCTTAACAACCTAATTACTGGACTCAACCCTTTCACACTCTCCTAGTGTGGGCAGAGAACCCTTTCGTCCTTTCACACTCTCCTAGTGTGGGCAGAGAACCCTTCCGTCCTTTCACACTCTCCTAGTGTGGGCAGAGAACCCTTTCGGCTGTTCACACTCTTCAAGTGTAGGAAGCGATCCTTTCGGCTATTCACACTCTCCAAGTGTCGGCAGCGAATCGGATCTCCTTGACTGATCTTCTCACAAGAAATCTAGAAGGAAGAAAGAAAAGAGTGAAGTAATCCTAATTCACAAGTAGAGATTCTTACCTTTGAACTCCAAGTGAAGCCTTCACGCTCCAATGGTAGAAATCCTCCTTTGAATGCACTCTTCCACTCTCTCCTTAGCTATTCTCTCAAGAGGCACGAAGATCAAATGACAAAAAGATTGGGTGGCAGTCTAATTTGGACTATATATACAAAAGATAAGAAAAACTGCCCAAAAACTGCAAATTTTCAATTCTGTACGCACTGGATCGTCCCGTACGATCGTGGATCGTTCTGGACGATTTTACTTAAATGCTTTGAAACAACCCTATTTGTATATGTGTACGAAATGTCTTCGTACACATTGATAGTCCCGTACGAACTAAGTTCGTCCGGTACGAACGGTTATTACTAGGTCGGTCTAGAAAATTGCTGAAAATCGTTCTAAGTCGGTTAATCGTAATGACGAAAATTTGTTTGTCTGGACGAAATTTTTACAGAGAGCAGATCATTTTCTGATGATAATTAATTTCGTATGGATGAAAATTTTACAGAGACCAGATCGTCCTGGACGATAATTAATTTTGTCTGGACGAAATTTTACAGAGAGCAGATCATTTTTTGACGATAATTAATTTTGTCTGGACGAAACTTTTACAGAGACAAGATCATCCTGGACGATAATTAATTTCGTCTGGACGAAATTTTTACAGAGAGCAGATCGTTTTTTGACGATAATTAATTTCGTCTGGACGAAAATTTTACAGAGACCAGATCGTCCTGGACGATAATTATTTCGTCCCAGACGAATAGGACTTAGAAAATTTTTCAAGCCAGTTCCTATTCGTTCTATGTGCTCAATAAGAGATAACTGTCTGATCGTCCCGTACGATCAGTATAACTTATATATGATCTCCTTATGTGTGTATGTGTGTTTTTATTCACTCAATTACAATCACTCCCTTTCAAATTCAATTTAAAGAAAAATACAAGCTTCAAATTCACAAAGTATCTCATGTTGAATTTGATTTAAAGTTTTTGTAGTCTGGAGTCTGATTTTCCTGAAATGTTAGTACACACAATAGCAAGTACAAATCTTCTAAAATTGTTAGGAGATAACTACACATTTGAACAATAATGTTTGGAATCATCAAAACTATACAAGTTGCAAAAATGTAAAGCATGCAAATAGCAACTATTTTAACATGGGGGAGGTCCCAAGATCAATTTCCACAAGGTAGGAAATCTAGTGGCATAGGCTATAAATAACTAAAGGTTTTATAGCCTTTAGAAATTAATCTGGTTTATGGGGTTAGAAACTTCCTAATGAGCTCAAATTTGGTGGGGTAGCATTAGAGACATGTCTTATCAATATTTAATTAATATACCTTGCATCGTATGCTAATTGACTATGTTTCATGGTGACAAAAAAATCACCAAAAAGGGTTTCAAGACCTGGGTCCTTAGCCCTTAGTTTTGGTTTGGAATGTTGAATTTAGATTGAATTTAAGAGTTGAATGGTTGGATCATCCACATGTATGAAATTAAAATGGATGTTTAGAAATTGATAAGGTATGTCTTGAGGGTTGATTTGATGTTTGGTTGAAGGCTGGATTAGGGATTAAATTAGAAAGTGGAATTGAATTTGATTAGGATTGAATTGGGTATTAATTGGGACCTATATGATCAGAAAGTAAACATATTCCAATCATTATGTCACTAGAGAGAAACCAAAGTGGGTCCTTGTGACCTCATATAGAAATGAGGTCAACACCCGCTCCAATACCCACCAATATATTAATCAAAGACGCCAAATATCTGCCTCCTTTTATCTTGGGGGAAAAATACTGCTGGAGAAGGAATTTCTAAAACTTCCCAAGTAGAGCATATCTTAAAGATGGAAAAATCTCAAAATGATATCCTTCAACTCTTGTGAGAGACTCGATAACTAGTATTATCACCACAAGAGAAGGTTCTTCTCCCTTGAGATCCACCACTGGCCGAATATGTTCAACTCAAACAACTTCGCATAGACGTCCCTCTCCCTCTGCCAAGGAGGCATTTATAATCACATCAAAATAATGAACTTGTTGATAATGTAAGTTCTACCCATCCTTTGTATACAGGTTGTCAACCTCACATTCCTTTGGACATTCCTGAAGACTTAGTCCGACCGCACACTGATGAGATCCCTCGGAATGCCCTACGACATAATGAAGAATGGTCCGAGAAGAGTTCACCGTGGGAGGTGTAATACAACTTCTTCATCAGTGGGACTTCCAGGAGTTATCACCCAAAAATAAAGCTACTATTCAATACCCCATTGCGATTGGATTCAAACTACTGAGGATTGATTCCTATGACAAGACATCTGACCCATGCGAGCATATCAATCACTATAAAATCACCATACATATCTAGAAAGCCATAGACGTGCTCATATGCTAAGTTTTTCCTACTACCCTCAAAGGACAAGCTCGAATATTATTCTATTCACTTCCTGGTAGAATGATCCCTACAATCATTAAATTGGCCAAAGTGTTCATCAAACAATTCATTGCTAATCGAAGAATTGCTAAAAATTATTCTCACCTCTCTAGGATCTTCCAAAATGAAGGAAAATCACTGAAGGGGTATTTTTAATGATTTTTCATTGAGGGTCGACAAATTCTAGGAGTAAATGCTAAATTGTTGAGAGGAGTCTTTCATGGAGACCTCTACCTTGGCCCCTTTTATTCAGCACTCATACGAGATATGGTTCATTCATACACTAACTTTATCCATCACGTGGAGGCATAAATCTTTATAGATGAATCCATAAATGCTCATAGAAGTAGTTTGAGCAAACAAATGAAAAGTGTAAAAATGCACATGGGATGCATAATTCGTTCCCACAATGAAAGAAATAAGGGATAAATAATCTACTTCCTAGGCCTCCAATGCCATGATAGAAACCCCAACATTAGAAGTATACACCACTGAACGTATCTCAGGAAAATGTGTTGATGTCCATCCGAGATCAAGAGAACGTGAAGTGGCCTAATCCTTTAAAGTCAAATACAAAAAATCAGGATCAATACTCCACTTTCATTGTAGTCGTGTCCACATTAACGAAGCACGTAAGTAGAACAAAGATGAAATTGAAAGGCTTATCTTCCAAAGTTATCTACGATGGTTTATTCTAGATTCACCTACTTAAGAGGAAGCTCATCCCATTGGGGGCAAATCAATAATAATAGAGACAACTATTGAATAATCTTCTAACAATTGGTGAGATTGAGACTATCATAAGAGACCCCTTATTATTTAATCAGGTCTTATTATGTATAGATGAAAAGTTGACACCAAAGAATGCTCGAATCGATCATTCTATTACTTTTGACAATTCTGATTTCGAGGGAGTAAAATTCCCTTTTTAAGATCTGTTTGTGATTAATATGGGGATAGGTGACCCGTGTTATAATGTCAAAAGAATTCTGGTTTATAATGAAAGCTTTATGGATGTCTTATTCTACTCAAATTTTCTCAATATGGGTCTCACAAGAGAAAAGCTTTGGCCTGCTGTAGGTTCATTGTATGGGTTTGACAATCAACCTGTATGAGTAGAAGGGATAATCAATCTCCTAATTGTACTTGGAGAATTTTTCTGACAAACTGGACACTCCATCCAATTCATTATAGTAAAGTCAAAATCAACATACAATGCTATCTTTGGAAGGCCACTCCAATTAATCTTTGGGATTATCACCTCCATCCTCCACCTTAAAATAAAGTTTCTTACCCCGATAAGAGTTAGTGTTGTATGTGGAGATCAATAAGTAGCGCAAACTTGCTATCTTAGGCAGGCTCAATCACGGTTGTCAATTACCTTTAGCATCAAATATTTTGATATTTGGAATAATGATATCCCCCATAGGATTTCTCTCATAGAAGATCTCACTTTTGTATCCATATCAGAAGAACACCCTTCAAGGACTGTATAGATTGAATCTCTTCTCTCATATAAGGAGAAGAAAAAATATATATTTTTTCTACATAAGAATCAAGATGTTTTGCATTGAGTCCAACAGATATGCCAGGAATCGATATTGAAGTGATCAATCCCTCAAAGTCAACATGATGTGCAAGCCAGTAATCCAAAAGAAATATAATTTTGTGCCAAATTGTCAATAAGAAATCAAGAAGGATGTTAATAAGTTTTTGGAAGTTGGATTTATACGGGAAGTGCATTACTCCACTTAGTTGGAGAAAATCTTCATGGTATGGAAGGAAAGTGGAGCTTGGAGAATGAGTGTAAACTATAAAGATCTTAATAAAGCCTGCCCAAAAGATAGCTTTTTGTTTCCTCATATTGACCAGTTGGTTGGTACCAAATCGGACATCAAATGTTGAATTTTATAGATGCCTACTCTAGCTATAATCAAATAGAAATGGATCTTGCATATGAGGATGCAATAGCTTTTCAGATAGATAAGGGGTTATATTATTATCTGGTCATGTTATTCGGGCTCAAAAATATCGGAGCAACATATCAATGCCTCATGAATAAGGTTTTTAAAGACCTTATTTAGTGCACTATGGAATTATGTGTTAATGATATGTTGGTAAAATGTCTTGAAAAATCTCAATATATATATATATATCTAACTTGGAATAGTGCTTCAACATGATATGACACAACAACATAAGACTTAACCCTGCCAAGTGTGTTTTTGAAGTTGCCTCTAAAAGTTCTTAGGGTTTTTAGTAACCTATTGAGTAATTGAGGTCAATCCTAAGAAAATTAAGGCATTAAAAGATATGGTACCCCTAAAGAATATCAAGGAAGTCCAAAGACTGAATGGAAGGATTTCAATGATGTCTCATTTTCTAACCCATTTAAGAGACAAATATTTACCCTTCTTCAAGATACTTAGAGGTTATAGCTTAGGATTACAATGGATTGATGAATGCCAAGAAGCCTTTGAATAGTTACGGAAGTATTTGGAATCTCCACCATTACTTTCTAAACTAATACCTGAAGAAAAGTTGTATTTATACATGGTAGTTTCTGCCCAAGCTACCAATTTAGTCTTGGTACAAAAATAAAATATTGTACAACACCCCATCTATTATGTCAGTAAGATCTTACCTAAAATAAAGAGACATTATCCACTAGCTAATAAAATAGCTTTGACATTAGTTTACTCTTCTAGAAAACTACACCCTTACTTTAAAGCTCATTTAATTAGAGTCTACACAAATTTGTCATTAAGAAGTATCCTGAAAAAGCCAGAAGCATATGAAAGACTAATAGAGTGGTTTGTGAAATTGGGAGAGTATAACATCCACTACTTGTCTAGTCTTGATATCAAATCTCATACACTTATAAATTTTATGATTGAATGCACCATCCCTGTAACTGATAATCCATTGAGTACTTCTCATTTTCCTCCATGTTGGACATTGTATGTTGATGGAGCTTCTAAAAGTTTTGGCACCAAAGTAGGAATTATGTTGATCTCTTTACAATAAGTTACTCTTAAGTATAGGCTCCAACATAAATCATCTACAATGAATAACGGAATAGAGTATGAGGCCCTTATTGCTGCACTGAGGCTGGTAATTGACTATGATGTGCTGAACTCAATGGTCCATACTGACTCGCAATTGCTCATCTCTCAGGTGTAAAGGGAGTTTGACATCCATAACCACAATTGGCCTGATACTACAACATCATAAAATTGTTCTTAGCTCATATAAATGAGCATTAGATCATTCATATTCTCTGAGAGCAAAATACACGAGTATATTCTCTTTCTAAACTTGCTACAACAACAACTAGAGATGTCTACAAGATAAAGTGTATTGAGGAGATCCACCTTTTGAGTATCCAAGGTCCGTGGGTCATGCAATCAATTGATGAACCAAGAGAGGTTTCTTGGATCGATCACATCTTGTCTTTTTACCAAGATGGATTGCTACCTAAAGACCTTATAGTTGCAACATGACTTTGAAGACAAGCAGCAAATTTTATTATTATTGGTGGTGAGTTGTACAAATGAACATTCACTAGACTATACCACAAATATCTCCCACCTTCGAAAGTCTATCACGCACTATGAGAAGTTTATTCAGCAATATGCGGAGAACATCTGGGAGGAAAAGTATTGGCCTATAAGATCATGAGGCAAGAATTCTATTGGCCTTCAATAAAATAAGATACACTTGAGCTTACTCAAAAGTACAAAAACTATTAATTGCATTACAATCCCATCCATACACCCACTCTAGAGCTTGTATCACTTCAAATCCCCTGGCCTTTCTCTCATTGGAGGGTTGATATAATGGAACCCCTCTTCATAGCCACTTGACTGTAAAAATTCATCATTTTAGCTATAGATTACTTCACCAAATAAGTTGAGGCAGAACCTCTAATGAAGATTACTGAATCAAATACCAAACAACTCTTATAGAAGAACATAATCTGTCACTTTGGCATTCATGCAAGGGTCATCACTTACAATGAGACATAGTTTACTAGGAAGAACTTTATATCTTTTTATAAGGGTTTTCATATTTAACTAGTCCATACAGTTCGCCCATCCTCAAGCAAATGGGAAAATGGAAGTTATAAATCAGACAATTTTGAAAGGGCTAAAGACATGCCAAGGGAAGGTTGGAGGGCGATGGGTTGAAAACTCCCAAATTTCCTCTGAACTTATTGAACCACTGCCAGAACTCCTACAAAAAAAATCTCATACAACCTCTACTTTGGAATAAAAGTAGTTATACCAGTTGATATTGGAGTCCCAAGCAACAAAGTTCAGACTTTTGATTTTAATAACAATGAAGATAAGCTCAAAAATAAATTGGATCTCCTCATAGAAGCAAGAGATGTAGCCTCACTTAGGATTATTGCATATCACCAAAGAGCTGCTCGTCATTACAACCAGAGGGTGAATCCTTGATGTATCTCAATCAGGGATTTAGTTCTACATAGCATTTATGTAACAGAAAAGGGCCCTCAGTGAAACAAACTCTCTCCCATATGGGAGGGTCCTTATTTGGTGGAAACTATGGTCAAGCCTGACACCTTCAAATAGAAGGATGATAATGAGAAGATGCTCCCTCAAACTTAGAATGTTGGAAACCTTCGCAAATATTATTAGTAGGCATTGATAGTATTGTTTGTTTTGTGTTGTGTATTCTCTCCCAAGTTGTTGTATAGTCCCCATATGTCTTTTCTCTATGTTGAGTGTGGTAAACCCTCTAGCACCTATATCCCTAAGTTATATTAGGGAATTGTTGTATTGTTTTATATAATATAGTAATATAATGCTTGCTTTGTTCTAATATTATCTCCTCATGTAAAAGGATAAAAAACCAACAAAGAATCTAACCTCTTTATCCATTATTTAAGAAATACATCATTTATATTATATGTCAATCACTGGATGACTAATCCCAGGGAGATTTAATCCGACCTCTTCCATATAGGTTAAATATCATCAAGCAAATGCTTTGACTAACAACCTTGGATAGGTAAAACATCATAGAGAGGATATCTTGAATCTCAACTCACTAGAAGATCAATCATAGGGGGATTTGATATGACCTCTTGCATGCATATTAAATGTCATCAAGCAAATGCTTTGACTAATAACCACATATAGGTTAAACATCCAAGGAGGATGTCTCTCACATTCACTCAATCCAAAAGAGCCTAATAAAATATTTATCATCATCTAAATTAAAATAAAACTAAGTAAATTTTATATGTGAAGAGAGAAAGCACCAACTTCTTATTATATCACTAAACATTATATACATCATATAAAAACATCAACATCAAATACATGAAATCATCACTAAAATATATAAAGTGGTACAACCAACAACATAATAACACTACAAAATCTTAATATCATCCTCCTCCTTAAGGGAAAATGCCTTATGCAACTCACTTTCTACCTTATTACCATCAAAATTAGAAGAAGAGTCACCATAAGCTTGGCTAAGTGTCAGCCCCTTGATATTAGCTCAATCTTGTGATGCACCAAATGGACGCCTTTTATAAAATCTATGATGAAGCCTTCCTCCATACACTCCAGCTCCAAGGCCTTCACCTCCACATCATATATGTGGTTGTGAGCTTCCTGAATCTGATCCTGGATAATCATCTTGAAAGCAACAGACTTCTTGAATTCTTCTATAACTCTAGAAGGTGACTGCTCTGATTTAGACATGGTTTCCTTCTCTGACAACAAACTCTAGAGCCTCTTATTCGTATTTTTAATAACACTATAAAATCTCAATATCATCCTCCTCCTCGAGGGCAAATGCCTTTTGCTACTCACTCTCTACCTCATCACTATCAAAACTTGAAGAAGAGTCACTAGAAGCCAAGCTAGGAGTCAATCCCTCAATATCAGCTCCAGTCTTGTGCTGCACCAAAAGTTCGTCTTTCAAAAAATCTTTGATGAAGCCTTCCTCCATACACTTCATCTTCAAGGCCTTCACCTCCACATCATATATGTTTTTGTGAGCTTTCTGAATTTAATCCTAGAAAATCATCTTGAAGGCAACATACTTCTTAAATTCTTTTAAGACTCTGGAAGGTGACTTCTTTGATTTAGACTTGGCTTCCTTCTCTGATAACAAAATCTAGATCTTCTTAATCACATTTTCAACAACACCGCAGAATCTCAGTATCATTCTCCTCCTCAAGGACAAAGGCCTTCTACAACTTACTCTCTACCTCATCACTATCAAAATTTAAAAAAGAGACACCATAAGCCTGGCTAGGTGTCAACCCCTTGATTTCAGCTCCAGTCTTGCGCTACACCAGACGGACTCCTTTTATAAAACATCTGATAAAGCCTTCCTCCATACACTCTAGCTCCAAGGCCTTGACCTCCACATCATATATATGGTCACAAGCTTCCTAAATCTAATCCTGGACAATCATCTTGAAGGAAACAGGCATCTTGAATTCTTTTATAACTCGCAAAGGTGACTTCTCTAATTTAGACTTTGTTTCCTTCTCTGTCAATAAACTCTAAAGCCTCTTATTCACATTTTCAATAATACTACATAATCTCAATATCATCCTCGACTTCAAGAAAAAAGGTCTTCTACAACTCACTATCTATCTCATCATCATTAAAATCTGAAGAAGAGTCATCAGAAGCCTGACTAGGTGTTAACCCCTCGATCTCAGCTACAGTCTTACACTGAACTAGATAGATGCCTTTTAGAAAATCTCTGATGAAACCTTTCTCCATACACTCCAGCTCTAAGGCCTTCACCTCCACATCATATATGTGGTCGTGAGCTTCCTAAATTTGATCCTGGATAATCATCTTGAAGGCAACCGATTATTTGAATTCTTTTATGACTCTGGAAGGTGACTGCTCTGATTTATACTTAGCTTCCTTCTTGGGTAACAATCTTTTCCTCAATGACCTGTTGATTTTTAACATGATGGTTGATTATTGCCTCTAAATCTACCAACTCAATATATAGACAATCCATCTATTAATTCTGTAAAGAGGCTAAAATTTCCATAGTAGTCAATTTTGTCCTACACTCTGCTAGCTGCTCCTCCACAGCCTTCATCTCCTTAATCTTTCCATCATATTTCTTCTTGTTCTCTCTCTATAAATACTTGACCTTTACAAAGTCATTATTATAATAATTTATGGTCTTGTTCATTTCAATTTTAAGATGCATGCATTACATCAACTAAAACAATAAGAAAAGCTTCGTAAGGGACATATCCATATGAGAATGCAAAAAAACAAAGCAAAAAAAAAAAAAGGGAACTCACTAACTCCTTAGCCTGTCGATGGCCAACACATTGATATTTTAAAATATCTTCTGAAATCTGTGACTTGGATGGAGAGACATGGTGACCTTTGCTAGGGATTGTCAAAATCTCCTCCACCCTTTTCTTCTTAGATGCATGTAGATCAACTTCATTCCTTGATCATTTAGGAGGAGCCTTTGAAGGTTGGATAACTACCTCTAGGACTTTGGCCGACTTCTTTTAGCATACGAGCATGCAATCTCCCTACTTGATTAAATAGTCCCACATTGAATAAATATTCTTCATCTACATATCTACTCAAATATCATACCTCATAGTAGAGGGTGTCAATATCTGGAAGATTGAACATCTTCAATAAATCCTCTGCTCCAACATGTAGGGGAATGGATAAATCCTTCAATTTTTCCCATTTTTAGGAGATTTCAGTTGTTCTGCACAAAAAAATAAACCATTAACCCATCTCTTCCTTGGGTCTCGAGTGCAAATATTTTTCCACTTGGATATGAAAGAGATATGACCCTATATATATCACCAATAAGTCTACCCATTCGAGAAAGGCACTCTAGAGACAACACCGCTCCACGGTCTCTGAAAATATGATAAATCCCATTATGATCCACATGGCACTATAAGAAAGCTAGGACAAAATCACTCCACGTGTCGTTAAAATGTCAATCAACTCCAGATTTGGTGGAAATCGTATCCTTGCTTGGAAACGAAACTCGTACACCGTCAAAAGTCCCAGGAGACGGGAACCGGCACGAGCGAATTTTTCAAGCACTTTAATCGCAAGATCATTAATGAAGTGAAATTTCTTCCTAAAAAAAATCAAGAAATCGTTGGTTTTTTGGATATAACATCATCAGCTTTGGTCACTTTCTGAGTCTTCTTCAGACCCTCAGATCGGACAGCAGGGCGATCTCCTTTGGTTGGGGGATTTTGGCGGAGTTGTGGCCGCCCATGATTCAAGAAATATACAATTTACATATAATAAATGTTCTCCAAAGGGGCACTTCATGCGGCCCTTTAGCCCGTACGTAAGCACAGGCAACGACCGACCCATTCGGCAGCTTAAATGCATCCATGCCCAAATTTTTGGCCCGTACACTCCAAATTGGACATTTTTTGGTCCCCAAAACTATTTTTTGATATTTCGGGCTCAATTTTGGCACTTTCAAAATGCAATGGAGCTTCTATGATCAAGTTTGAGCAAATTTATATTTTTTTTTAACAGAATTTTGTGACATTTTTTGTGATTCGATCAATTTGAAATATTGTGGCATATATTTTTGGACTTTTGGAGCTTCGACGTTCGAAAAAAGGGGGTAAAACTGATATATCATCAAAAAATTATCTTGATCGGGCACGAATCTCAAAGCAAAATCAAGTTGGGAATTTCAAAACTTTTATCTAAGACCATATGAACTATGATTTCAGCAATCTAATAGTGGAACTGACGTCTCGAAAATACAAACCAAATGACACCAAATTCAACTCAATCCAAGCCCAAATGAGACCAAATCAGAGACCCGAAGTGCATTTGAAAGGTTTGATACATAATTTGAATTACTAAAAAATCTTCGAACGTGACATGCTTATAGTCGAATCGAGTAGCTTGATGACGCGTATCCAATGAACCCAAGCTTGTCAAATTCTAATATCGTTAAGACATCATATGCCCAGTAAATTGTATGATCAAGGGATTCAACATCGGTCATTCATTCAAACCACTCTAAATTTATCCTTGATTTTCCTCTTATTTACTAGCCACACCACTCTAAGAAAACTTTAAATATAACCCTCATTTCTCATGAGGGTGAAACCAAGTAAGAAGAGAAGAAAAGGAAGCAAGAAGAGCAAGAAAAGGAAGAGAAGGAAGAGAGCTCTATTTCCACCACACTCCTCGACCACCGGCGGACTTCCACCTGATAGTCGACTGAAGCCAGAGAGTTTTGCCTGACCATAGAGTTGTGCCAAAGTTATGCCTGACGACCAACTGACGCTCGATTTCTGCCCGACCATCAATTGAAGTCAGATTTCCGTCCCACCACCAAATGTCACCGAATTTTTTTATCTTCGTTTGTAATTGAATTTAAACTTGAGAGTTGATTATTGTAATCTGATCATCCTCAAATTTCAGGGACAAGTCAACCACTTGTAATCTAAGCAAACACTAGTGGAATTCTTTCAACTGATGTGACCCCAAGATTTTTCCCTTTTCGAGGATTTCCACTTAAAAAATCCAGTGTTATATTTTTTTTTCTGTTTATGTGATATATATCCATACAATGCTGAAATAAAAAATTTCTAATTCTATCTCCGCATATATTCTAGCACACAACAGAACTAGTATCATATTTTAAAGAGAATGATTTATTTGCCCATTCACTTACAAAAAGAAAAAAGTTATAAAAAGAACCGTAATTTACATTTTAAACATCATGAGATCGAGAAAGATCTCAAGAATGGATCAATTCACTTCAAATTTTCCTTTTTTGTAAGACTTTTGACTGCAGCAACTCTCATATAAGACCATTACAGTTGAACAAGGAAGCTTACGATTGGATGGTCTATTGAGCATGAACAAGGACTGAATATTAGATTGTTGGATTATAATTCAGATTATAATATGATAATAAAATATTTAAAACTTATATGAAAATTTTAAATTTATGATTAAGATAAAAATATAATTGAGTTGTCATAACAATTTACCTTATTTTAGAACCAAAATTCAGTATTTGATGTGCGAGACATCTTGCTTGTTGTCGCAAAGAATAGAGTAAAAAACAGCAGGATTGCTGCTGTCAAAAATCACAAAATTTTGATTGATCAAACACACAAATTCCTTCCACCATCGCTCCGCCATTTTTGTGTTTTATATATGCTTGATTATCACAAATAAATATTTTTGCTACATATACATCATTTATTAATTTATAAATAAAATTAATAATCAAATATGACATTTTTCGCATTATTATTTTATAGCATTTGCAAGAACTAAATAAAACTCAGGCAATTTTACGACCCAACAAGATTTTCTTCAAGCCTGGAATAATCAATAAGCAACTTTTGCAGGACTAATAAATGTAAAAGAAAGATATACTATCATAGCGATTAATTTTCATAATACAAATCAATTCCAAGTCGGTTGTTTCAGGATGATTCAAGAGATAAACATATCATAGAGATCATTAATTTTATCCCAACTATCTACTGTACAGTTTTCATTGTCCTATACAAAGGTCACAAATCAGTAACAAAACTTATGTAGTTTAAAAAATATTAAAAAAATA
Organism: Dendrobium huoshanense; assembly: GCA_016618105.1. Taxonomy (NCBI): domain Eukaryota; kingdom Viridiplantae; phylum Streptophyta; class Magnoliopsida; order Asparagales; family Orchidaceae; genus Dendrobium; species Dendrobium huoshanense. The sequence continues at coordinate 25,283,086 of CM028345.1, forward strand.
TTCATTAATAAGCTCCCAATAACAGTTTAATAACCAAGAACAATCCCTGATTTCACATGCTTCAATTAGATTTCCTTCAGCAATAGTACTGATGTTTGTTTCCAAATAAGTATTAAGTATTTTTCAAATTAAGCAACCCTTAAAAGCTTTCTTCAAAGCAATTTCATCCAGATTTCTTCCAATAAATACAAGTTTGTTGATCCGCTTCTCACCAGATTCCCAGGGTTTTGCTGGGCATCCATCAATTACTGAGTGCACTCCCTGAACATAAAGAAACAGAAGATAGATTCATCTATCATAATATGATTTTGAAAAAGGAGAAATTTTATTATTCTTGGAGGAGAATTACTATCCCCTGCTCTCAAATATATGATAAACAAAAATTCATTACTATTACCAACATGTGAACTTGTGTGCTATTCGTAATTTTAAGAATTTTTATGTTCGTTTGATTATCATGCATAAAAATTTTCACAATAAATTGCTCTGAGAAGATTATTGTGATTTCAAAGTATTAAAGTCTTTTACATGTCTTGGGAATGAAACACAGTTTCTTGATGGTATTTAAGAAGTATTGGACAATTTTTTTATTTGTGAGATATATGGATTAATTAGATTTTGCAAATATGCTACATTTCCAATCATCATATTTTTCATGTGTCTGCTGATGAATGATTAAGGCTTCGTTTCGGGCGGCTTTTTTGTTGCTTTTTAAAATAGAGTTTTAGAATTTTTTATTAAAAATCCGTTTTAGGAAGCAACAAAAAAGCAGTACCAAACGAAGCCTAAATTATAAAATTGATGAAACTCATTCAGCATGTAATTCTTATGTTATAGGTCACAATTACTGATGTCATTTTGCGTTCAAAGATTATAAGAAATGATATATGAAAAAACAAATAAATTGACGGAAAAATCGAGAAAATTTCATCTCATTTAAAAAAAATCATTACAACCGAGGAGATTTTAAAGAGGGTTTGCGTGAAATAAACTTTGATTTCGAATTGATTTCAATCAAATGATGGATTTAAAAATCTTTTCCATTTTTTAAAACTATTTCTCTAACTTGGAATCACTAAAAAGGAGTCCTAACTAGAAAAAACATGAATAAATTCAGCGAGACTGATGTAAGCAAACCTGAAAAACATAGCGCCCTGTAGATTCATTAACGGATATAACGCCTTTCATTCTATAAAGGTCGTCACCCTTTTCATCAACCAATCTCTCAACCCAATCATTGAACTGTCAAATGAACAAATATATGGAAAGCGATTCGATGTAGAAAGTAATAGGAGTTCAAATCGTGCAGAAACTTCAACGCAATTCATGTTTTAATAAACAAAGTTCAAACAAAAAATTACCTCATCAAGATCAAGAGTTCCTTCAGAAACAATGCTGACACTAGAGACTGCTGAATCATGTACATGATCATGATGATCTGAAAGGTATACGGACCAAAGAATAAATTCATGTAAGCTCGAAACACTAATGTTCAAAAGATGCAGTAAGCGACCCCAGTTCAATAGTTACAAAAAATATCTACTCAGATATAACAAGTCCAAATGTTACAGCAAGTAAAACACAATCATGCACCATGGAAGGGAGGTACAAGACCACACAAATTAATAATATTTGTTGCCACAATCATACAATGAGGAGAGGTACAAGACCACACAAATGAATAATACTTGTTACCGTATTTAAATAATCAGTCCAAATTAGTTAAGAATATTATTGCCGAACCCTGAAGAGAAAAATAGAAGATTACGTTAGGTAGTCGTCAATCAGTATAAAGCTTATCAAACAATAATTCCTCATTATTGAGCATATTCTTCATAATTTTATTTTATTTTCATTTTTTTTTCTTTTTATATATAGGCACATATATGCTTGTATTAGTATAATAATTTAATTAAGATATAATCGTTCCAATTTTCTCTCCCCTTTAATATTCCACATACATAGAACCAGTTCAGAAGATAAAGAAAAATATTTAATCAACATAACATAATACATCTAAAACAACCTTATATTTAAAAATTTTATATTTATATCAAAGACTTTACATCCGATAAACTATATATCTGGATTAAATTTCTTATATATGAAAAAAAAAATGGCTTATATCTAAAAAAACTCTTATATTCGGATAAGGGACCCCATAGTTGCATATCTTTTATTGGCGTTAATCATTAATAGCTGATGTGGCCCTATTTTGTCTGTGAGGGAGTATAGAATTATTAATATTGCCACAATTTTCAAACAGGTGATCAAAAATGCTGATAATATCACTACTTATCACAAGGCACTGAAAAGAAACTCCGAAGGCATTATATAAATTGGGAAGTAGATTAACTTTAATATTATTAATCCGCAGTACATCAAGCTCAACTTAGACAATTTCATGTTTATCCTAGTTTTAACAATAACGCAACAATTCAATACTAGCTTAATGTGATGTGAATACAATGCAAACGAGAGCACGTTAAGTCAAGGAAGATACACATCAACCGATTACTATAAAATGCAAAATTCCAGAAAACATTAGTAGCTATGGTGTGTAAAAAAGAGCAGCAACAGGGAAAGGATTGGGTCGGAGTAAAAGACGTATAAAGTAAATCTCTGCCTAACAAACAAGCAAACAAAGAAAAAGTTTCTTAGCTGCCTACATAAAACTCATACAGAACATGCAAAGAGGAGCTCTTAGTGGTGTTTGTGCTTCCTAGTAGATGAACTATGAAGATAATAGGGGACTCTTTGGGGCAGCTGAAACTATTTGTAAAAATAGTTGTAGAACTATTTTTAGAAAAAAAATATATTTATTTTTTGTAAGTACTTCACACAATTTTCTTCTGAAAAAGTTCGACAACTACTTTTTTATAGCTACGACATTATAATAAATCTAATCATAAGAAGTTACTTCCCATCACAAAAATATCTGAAATAAAATAAGACCATTATAGTCAAATAGAACTATGACAACTACCTGTGGTCTCCGAAAATTCGGCCCCGGCCTTCGCCCGCACTATTTTTCTTTTTCTTTTAGGCAAGGGAGTTTTAACGGACTAAGTTCCGGGGAAAATTTTAGAAGGCAGATGGGTTTGTAGATAAGACACTACCCAGAGATTTCGCCCTCATTTTGCGAGGACTTTATGATCTGAGTTCTGGTTTCCTATAGGCGCAAGCCCCTATAGTTAATTACCCCTCCCGATCACGAGAGAGAACTTTCGATTAAGGCTAGTCGTCAATCAGATACGTAGATAATACATATTATCTGGCATATAGTAGCAACATGAGTTTGGATGGTTGGAGAAATTGAAGATTTGGGTTAGGATATTTGTAAAGGTTTGATATTTAAAATGGAAATTGCACCATCTTGCACTTAAAGCGGATGGTGGGGGAATGGATGATAGACCTGATCAAGATCCCATGATTCCGTCGTCCCGGGCCATCATAATCCCTGGTCTATTTAGTCAGAGGAGGTAGTCGACCCAACCTGACAGAAGGATCCTTGTCGGCAGCCATGGGTTGTTTCGTCCAAGGGGACCTTGTAGACCTGGGGTGAATATTTGTCTGAGGGGACAAATTTGAATCTACCTTAGCTAACAGAGGGCTTTGTGCCCTATCGATCATATCCTATTGATTCATATCTCAATGATTTTGATGTCAATAAGGAACGTATTGGCTCTGGCCATAACCGGTATTTCGTGGTGCCATTTGGCGACAAAATCACTAGGTTCAGAGGGCCCCGGGTCATAACCGTTTATCTTGCGGTGCCATTTGGCAGCAAAACTACCGGTCAGAGGACACGTACCACGTCTTTACCGGCAGGAGATTGTTTGAGAATGAATCTTAGTGATATTTTCGACTAAGCATTAGCTCTTTGTCAGCTGAAGTAATTTTTTATTTGTCCACCCCGGCAAACTATTGCGGAGAGTGGATGGATTTTGCTTTAAATGTTCAATGATTTGATTTTCAATTTTAAACATCTTGAGATTGGAATAACATTAGAATTTTGGACTTTTGATGGACATTTGAAATATTTGGAATGGACCCCTTCGGTTGAGATTTTCATTCAACGTGGCCATCATCGGGGTGTTTGGGGTTATTTTCATTTAATTGAACCTTGTTGACCCTATCAACTTGCCGATAGGGGATCGGGTTTCATAGGCTTTGTGCCCTTATTTGTGAATTTTCTTTGTCAATGGCCTTGAAGGTCTGATATGAATGTATAAAATAAATATTCTGATCACATTCGTGACCGTATATTTATCCAAGAGTTTGAAGCCTATCTACTCCTATTTATCTGCTTAGGAGGATCGTGTTTCATAGGCTTCGTGCATTTGTTAGTGAATTCTTTTGCTTATAGGCCTTAAAGACCTAATATGAATGTATTAAAACAAATACACATGTCGCCACAACCATATATTTGTTTAAAGGTTCGAACCCTGTCGACTCCTATTGATCTGCTTAGGAGGATCGGATTCGAACTTTAACTTCACTTATCGACCCGCGCAGCATCCCTAGACGTCACGTGTGTACCAATAACACGCTCGTCGGGGCCCATGCGGGTCGAGATTGTATTTTCCCCTTTATTGTACCTATGTGTATACAATTAATAGTGCAGGTGCAGTGGTACATTGAAATAATTGTAGTTGTGTAGGTAATCGTCATTTGAGTACACACAACATTTCATTTAAGAGCTTATACACGCCTTATGTCCGCTAGTACGAGTGTTGCAGATCCAGTGGCGGTGCATTGTAGATTATAAACGTCTGCTGGTATAAGTGTTGCAGATCCGGTGGCGGTGCGTTGTAGATTATAGACGCCTTCTGTCTGCTTGTGTAAGTGTTGCAGATCCGGTGGCGGTGCGTTATAGATTATAGACGTCTTCTATCTGCTTGTATAAGTATTGCAGATCTAGTGGCGGTGCATTGTAGATTATAGAAGCCCTTTGTCTGCTTGTATAAGTGTTGCAGATCCGGTGGCGGTGCGTTGTAGATTATAGACGCCTTCTGTCTGTTTGTATAATTGTTGCAGATCCAGTGGCGGTGTGGTCTTGATGTTATGAGGCATCTCCTTATCTAGATGTTGACTCCCCCTTTCTCATTCACCGGGGAAGTTTCTTCTGGACTTTGAAGTCCGCTGCTTTGCAAAGAATTTCTTTTGAGGTTATCAGTGTAGTGTACTTGTTATTTCTGGTGTTTGTGGATGCCAGAATTATTTCCTTCCTGAGTATAGGATTGAGAAGGAATTTTGGGACACCAGGAAGTTTAGTTCGAATTTGCTCAAATATCTCTTCCATTCTGCCAGGAGGTGTCATTCTCCGTACATCGAGTTATTTTTGTATCCGACGTACTTGAAGATCTTAATCACTGTTGTCGTAGGTAATATCCGTACTTGTGTTCATAGTGGTTCGTTGTACTTACGATACACTCACTGTTGTTACCCACAAGCGGCTCGTATTCATTTGCAGGGACTCGTTGTATCCACTACAACCTCTAAGAAGTGTTCGTAGAAGACCCACTGTTTCTACATCATATCCACCTTTCACCAATCTCAGGTGAGAGTTTCGATGTATTTGTTTGTAGGGAAAGGTCTTTGATTGCTACATATGGGTAATACTCGTACACCTTGCAATTGTATGTTGCTGCTTACAAGTATAGTGCATTGACTTTGTAGGGACTATTGTATCTACCACGACCCCTTGGAAATATTCATAGGAGAATCATTGTCCTTGCATCACATCCACCTTTCACCAGTCTTAGGTGGGTTTGATTATCGCGCTTGTTTGCAAGGACGGGTCTTCCACTGTCAAATGATATTTTTGCCTTCTTCAATCAACAGGCATTATTGTTTAGTTGGAGATTCCAATAGTACATGTGCATTCTGCAACCATCTATTACCTTGCAAGTGTGGTGCATTTGACCTCCTAGGAGTTCATATGTCCTTACTATGCATTATGTTGTGTATGTTTGCAAGAGGCTTTGTTGCTTATAGAAATGAATGCATAGGGGTCTTCCACGATAAATTGTGGGTACTTGCTTTTTCTGTGTATTATACATCTTCATTTGCAAGGGTTATTGTAAATGCCACACATCATCCCTCGTTCATGCTAATCTTGACATCTTCATTCATTTGTCTCCCAATTGAGATGATCGTTACAAGTTAATGCATGCCAAAGCTTGTGACTAACTCATGTACGGGTCCCCTATTTATTCGAGCTTGAATCTGAAGAGCTCAAGTCACACTTGCTTAAAATTCAGCTCAAATTCAAGTCTTTGGTTCAATTCAAGCACTCGCTCAAGTTCAAATCGTTTAGGACATTACTGTTCAACTCGAGTCCAGAATGCAAGTTCAAGTAGTCTTATTCAATTTATTTCATTTTCAAATTGAGTTTGAATTCAATCGAGTTTGAGCCAGGTCTTTGTTATCACTTTGATTCCAAGTTTCTTAATGCATTTTGTTCAAATTGGATTCAATTCATTTAAGTTCATTTTCATAGGTCCCTTGCTCGTGTTCAATCAAGTTCAAAAGTCCACAAGTCATTATTCATCTAAGTCCAGACTCTTATTCTTTGAGTTCAAATCAGGCTCGAATGTAGTCATGTTTTCACCCAAAATTTCAACAGCCGCCTGGCGTCTCCCCTGTTTAGGGGAAAATCCGAGAGATTGGGCCATCCCACCACGCTACTCGAGCATGTATGATATATGATAGGTGTCGGGGGACACCGGGCCGTACATTTTTTCATCCCACCACGCTACTCGAGCGTGTATGAGGTCTTTAAAAGGTATCCGTACGAGAGCACAAGTGAATCTCCCCACCACGCTACAAGAGCGTATATAAGGCTTACCCACTTCGTCGTATGCGTCGCACCGGGCTCCCTCCAACCGTTCTACAAGAGCGCGTATAGGTGGTTCCCCGGTCCGCTGCAAATGTCTAAAATGTGATTTTAGGCGATTACCCGCCTCGTCGTAGGCGCCGGACCGGGATTTGGCCGAACAAGCGCCCGAAAGGTAGGGAGTTACCTTCACGGGCGGCGATCTCACATTGTTGCTTCCGCCAAAATGTCACAACTTTCGATCCAAGCACAAGGGAAAGTCATCGGAGTGAAGTCATCCAGCCATGGACAAAGCCGGAGCGGCGGCGGGATCGGGCGGAAGAGCAATGGGGTTTGGTCGAGACAGGGCACGAAAGGGAGATTATTAACTTCATAGCGAGCGGCTCCCGTTATAGCTTCCGATCATAATGTCGCAACTTCCGTCCCGACTAGAAGGGAAGTCGTAGAAGGAGAGAAATCGCACGGCCACGAAGGAGCTGGGGGAAGGAGCGCATGCAAGGGAGAGTTATCTTCACAGTTGCAAGCTTACGGCGTTGCTTCCGATCAAAGCCATAACTTCCGATCCTATAAGAAGGGATTTTGTCGGGGGAGAGAGCGAGAGAGATAACGAGAGCGGAACGAGGTCGAAGGCCTCGTTTTCTTCGTATTTAACGACGCGAATGCGTCGTGCAGGCGACGTGGGAGAAGCGTCGCGGTCGTGTCCGCGACGTGCGAACGAACAACTCGACGTGGGATGGCAGAGCAGGTGAGATTTAATTTAATTTAATTTTTTTTTTGCTGGCTACGGGAAAGGGTCAACACTACCAAAAAGCAAATTTGCAAAAAAAACTTTCTTAAATAGACCCTAACATCGATAAATTGTAACATGAATAACATAAACAACTAAGCAGGTATAAAAGAAACGTTGATCTTTGTTAAGAGTACGCAAGAAATGACCATGCCCATGTTCACAATGATGCACAGCATGCTGGTTTGAATCAACATGAATCTCTGACTCAATCCTGTAAAAGGGAAAAAAATCTTTAATTAATGGAGCTTTTGTATGAACTCAGAAGAACAATTACAATAATGTTATATGCTCGCTGAGAAGGAACAACACAGAAGCACAGATAGAACCAATGACCTGTCAAGATCATATCCACCCACCCCTAAGACAAAATCCATGTCAACAGCTCCAAATTTAGCTTGTTGTATTTGTGCCATCCCATTTATATTCTAAAACAGAATAAATTTTGTTATTGAAATTGCAGTCATTCACTATTTAATTCATAATATACTGAAATTACAAATAATTATCTAACAAGAGAAAAGTACCCTAATCCTCTTAGCCAGGGTTTCCAATTCAGCTTCACTTACTAGATCTATCTGCCACAATAAAGGAAATACCAAAAAAAACATAATTTAAAGAAAGCACATGCAATTGTAAATTTGCAAGGAAAAAAATTTCTTTCAGAACATGTAGTGAAAAACAATAAAAAAGGCCTACTAAAACAAAACTCTTTGGGTTAATGCAGAATGCAGACTCGCCTTGTTTAATATTATCCGATCAGCATAAGCAACTTGCTCTACTGCCTCATTCACGACCCATCTTGGCTTCACTTCATTTAAATGTTGCATCGCATGCTTACAGTCAACTAAAGTGACTACACCATCGAGCTTTACATGCCTTGAAACCAACTCATCTGAGCAGAATGTTTCAATTACAGGAGAGGGTTTAGCAAGTCCTGTGGACAAAAAAGAAAGAGAAAAATTAAAAATCCAGTATATTCCAAGATACCAACTTTATACAAGTAGACAAGAAACACGGTACATTCCAATATACCAACTTTATATGCATTTAAGTTACAGTTCATCGCTGTAAAAGGGCAAAGATGGTACCTGTAGTTTCAATAACAATACGGTCAAATTTGTCTCTTTTTTCCTTAACTAATTTCAGAAGCATTTTCACCAGATCTCCCCTCACAGTGCAACAGAGACAGCCATTATTAACCATGATAATGTCCTCAGCCACGGAAGAATGATCAGCAACGAGTGTACTGTCAATATCAACTTCTCCAAACTGCAAATATGAGAAAGGCAAAGCAAAGATGTCAAGTAATTTCCACAACTAACATTGGATAATAAGGATTCCTTACATGAACCGGTTTTAATTTCTAAGTTTTGCTACTGATCCTGTTCTCTTATAATCTGCGTATCTTTCGTTCAGACAATTTTTCAATGATGCTTTGGTAATCTGAGATGGGTGACCATTCGCACTACTAAAAAAGCAAGGTGGGAGTTTTCAAGACGGCTCAAAAAGTGCAAGGGATCAGGTGCATGCACAGTCACGGAATAAAAAAATGCAGAGTTGAAATACTAAAACTATAGATATGGCGACCCTCTATAGGAAAGAAATATTTTTTTTTTTCAATTTAAAAGATCAAAGTGGGTTTTAAAAGCACCCATGATGCTCTATGGAGACTAGGGAATGGATGGTGAGCAACATGGAGTTTCCAAAGCTGTCTAGGGAGGATTTCCTTGAGACTTTGCCCAATCTGGCTGGCAAGGTCAACTGGATTTATTTAAAAGATGTGGCATATGAGATTTTCCCAGACATAAGCTCCTATAATTAATCACATCCCAAACACAATACTAAAAACACTCTCAATTAAAGACATTAATTGCATTGTAAATTGGTGGTGGTGTTTCAATTTATGAAGAAAGAACGGACAAGATATGAATAGACAATCTGATCAAGATCACCGGGTATATTCATCCCAAGTTGACCTAGCAGACCAAGTTTACTAACGACAGAGGATCAAAAGGCCAAGTTATTTAGAAAGTCTAATTATCAGCCATGAGTTGTCTTCTATTAGATACACCCAATAAACCAAGGCGGAAATATTCTAAGGGGGTATTCCTTAAGATCAGACCCAAAGTTCATCTTGAATGAAAAATCCCATAGGGCATATTGGTTTTTACCAGCATGGTTGACTATATTTCCATAAAAGTACAACACAGAGTTCGCCATTTCATATCAAAGATGGCTTAAAGATATAGGGCATGGCTAGAGCAGCCAAGAGGCATTGACATGGCAAATTTAGTTGTCCAAGGTCAAGTTAGCATAGCCCAAAGGGAATGCATCCTAAGACACAGAAAAGGTTGCATTGAAAGGAAACCCCTTTCAAAGTAGATCTGATGTTTAACAAGCAGTGTTAAACTGTTAATCATAATTTAAAGAAGCAAGGAAATAACCATTAATAATGTACCATATTGTGCCTGACCAATTCATATTAAAATTGGCTTAGAGGCGCAATAAAAGAGGCCAATGTGGCTTAAAGGCATGACAATTTAATTGTTCCAGAATGAATCTTGAATCCATCATTAAAAGAGCATCTTAAGGCATATGAGTGCACAGGAGTTGTGTCATAGGGAACCTTTATTAGAAAGCCTAACACGTAATTCTCCATTCTTTGCTCTTAAGGTTATCATCTACATGCTAGAGGATAGATTGTCATATATACAAGTCGCCTCAAGAAGCAGTACATTAGGGTGTCAAAAAATGACCCGACCTAGAAAAATATGGGTTCGGGTTCACCCGTTTAATAAATGGGTTGGATTCAGGTTGGGCTTTTTGACCTTTTTATTAAACGGGTTGGATTCGTATAGACCCACCTACCCATTTTTGACTTGTTCAATATCTTTTTTTTTTCCTTAAATTTTTTACTTTTAAGTATAATCTTCTCATCTTTTTATCAAATAGCTTAAACTTTTTAGTTAATAAGTTATCATAAAAATTTAATCAAAAAAGATTAATGGGTCATGTTCGTGTCATTCAGGTTGCGAGCAAGTCGTGTTTCGAATTGAAATTTTGACCTGTTTATTAAAAGGTCGGATCAATTTTAAGTCAGACCCAAACCTGACCCATCAACCCATTTTGACAGCTCTAGAATACATGATTTTATTAAGCTTGGCTCATTTCAAAATACTACCTTAAGAGAAAGTTCAAAGAGATATCTGCTTTAGTGAGTTTAGGATTTACCTAGGCAGAAATATCCCAATGTTGGGAAGTCCAACTTACAACTCCAAATATAAAGTGGCAGAGGAACTACGGCTTGCATCTTTTAGTGTAAAAAAAGCCTGGGGAAGTATACTGCATCTTTAGTGTGAGGTAAATCCATACGATGTGGGTTTAGAGCTAGAGAGTGTTTATGGAATAATTGTTAACCCAATCATTCAAATTAGGATTACCACAGTGAAAAAATTACGAAATGAGACAAACCTCTCAGCAAGAAAAGTAAAATAGGACATATAGTAATATAGCTTAGCTTTAATGTAAGTTCTGGGACTTAACAAGAATCTAACCCAACCCAAGGATCTTTGAAGTAGGTCAAGGGTCTTGTAGATATTTGATCCACAGGATTAAGGATTGAGGCTTATCCATCAATAATTAACGATGCTTGAGATTTAAGAGTTACAACCCAGAGCGTGTGGAAAATTTAGGTGTGGGAGAATCCCATGAGTTAACGACCTTTTCATAAGATGAAGGCTCAAATACAGATCTTATAACCTCACCTTATGCCAACCCACTTAGCTAGATTAGGGAGTAAGCCTATCCCGAAATGTGAGACTTACAATCCAAACTAATGCTTGAGATTCTACTATTAGAGGACTTTGGTTGGTGTTAAGTTTGCTCGGCTATTAAAAGGCCCTAAGATACTAGGACTTATAGCTCAACTATTAGAGACTCTTTGCTTTGCATCCAATGTTAACAAATGACGCATAAGATCACATGAACTCCTTAGATGCGGCCTAGAACAAATCTAAAAGAGAAACCTTGGATCTAGCTGCTACACAAGCATGTGAACTCTAAAACATGAGGGAAGGATGGCATGGGCCGCAATTAGGGAGACAACTAGACAACTTTGCTCCTTACCTCCTTCCTTTTCTATGTACTGAGCTCCATCAATCTCTCAAGGATGGTGGAGAGTTGGCGAGTGGAAAAGTAAAAAACACAAGCTTCAATAGGAAAGAATAAAGGTTGTAGGCTCCAAAAATTCATGCCCCGACTTCTTGCTAGAGTTTTAAGGATGGTGTCAAATCTAATTTTTAGAAAGCAAATTAAAATTAAGATAAGACATTATCTAAAAATTTCTCCCTCATTTTGCGAAGACTTTATAATATGGTTCTAGGTTTCTCATAAGTGCAAGCCCTTATGGTTAATTATCCCTCCTTATGACAAAGAAATACATTCAATTAAGGTTAAGATGATCCCCAAATTTTAAAAAAAAATATAAGCGTAAAAATTTGCAACAAAAGTTACCCCATTTTTCTCATTCCTCCATAAAACATCAAAGTTATTTTCATTACATCCTACTTTTAATTTCAAGCTTAATAATAATTATATATATATATATATATATATATATATATATATGCATTTCATATTAATTAAACTTAAGTTATTTAATTACCTGCTAATTAAATTTAAATTATTTAGTTACATGTCAAGTTATTACATGGTTACTATAGCATTTCCACTTAAAATCGCATGCAGGGAAGCAATGGCTGATCCATTAGATCACACAGATGTGAATGGTTGAAATGGGTTAGTGTATTAAATTATTTGTAAATCAAGCACTATAGCATTTCTCTCTTCCATTCCTCCCACTCATCCACCACTTTGTTCTCTGGAAGCTGCAACAGGCCACGAGTAAGAGGAGAATCGGGACGGCTGGAGCGGAGGCACCTGCAGGCTACTAAGGGAAATTTCAAGAAAACAGTAAGGCAAGGAATAAGATAAGGGGAAGGAAAATACAAGAAGAAGGGAATAGGATGTGAGAAACTTTGGCTTGAATGAGTGCAATTGAGGTAAACTTGTAAGATTTTCATATAGCCTGTTGTATTTTATTTGAATGCATGTATAAAAAGTAAAAATTTATTCTTAGGTTGTATGCAAGAGGAAAGGAGGCATGGGGTATTGTACGTGAACAAATTCACCCTACTATATAGAACGAGGTGAGATACCCAATCTGTGCTATAAAAAATAAAAACATTTTTATAATTGTGACAACATTTTTATATGATTGCGATAGTATTATTTTCAGTTTCATTATGTATTTATTTACTAGTTCATTAGCGGATTTATAGAATATTCATGTGTACAACAACAACAACATCAAGCCTTTATCCCACTACGTGGGGTCGGCTACATGAATCCTTTTTCTCCATTGTGTTCTATTAAAAGTCAAATTCTCATTTAAATCTAATAAAGAAAAATCATTCCTAATATTTTCTAACCAAGTCTTTTTAGGTCTACCCCTACCTTTCTTAACATAAGTCAAATCTAATACCTCTACTCTCCTAACCGGGTCATCAGAAGGCGGCCGTTTTATGTGACCAAACCATCTAAGGCGACTCTCTCTAATCTTATCTTCTACTGGAGCTACTCCAACCTTTTCACGTATCTGCTCATTTCGTATCCTATCTCTAAGGGTAAAGCCACTCATCCACCTGAGCATCCTCATCTCTGCCACACTTAACTTAGTATTATGCTTCTCTTTTAATGGCCAACATTCGGCACCATAAAACATTGCAGGCCTCACTACCATCTTATAGAATTTTCCCTTAAGTTTGAAGGGTACATTTCTATCACATAGCAAGCCCGATGCATTCCTCTACTTCAATCATCCAACTTGAATTCTGTTGATAATATCTCCATATATTTCACCATCACTCTGAACAATAGATCCAAGATATCTAAAACGTGTACTCTTATTAATGACTTGATCGCCCAAAGTCACAATCCCCTCACTAGGTCTATTACTACTAAAATTACACTCCATATATTCCATTTTAGATCTACTCAAGCGAAAACCTTTAGACTCTAAGGTTGACCTCCATAATTCAAGTTTACCTTCAACTCCCTCTCTAGTTTTATCAACAGAATATTCATGCGCATGTTATGAAAATGCGAAGCTTATTGAATAGGTAAATGAAAAGGCTAATGACATAAGTCATATATGGGGGATAGACCCGAACAAGTAAAAATGAAAGACCTGACGAGGTATGTTTTAGGGGCCATACAACAGGTACCTGACTCTCTCTCACTTCTAAAAGGTGAAAATTTGAATCCAATCTTGAATGAGAAAGTTCTAAGTATGCAAAAGTCTATAGTCATTATATGACTTGTCTAAAGTATTAGAAAATAAACAGAATAAAAAAATCAGGAAAGTTAAAGAATACATATAATGATTAGTATTGTTATGCATTGATATAATTTATAATTCTTATAGAAATTTATATATCATTTACAATAGAATGCAAATTATATATTTTTTTCTTGTACTCTGATTGTTTATTTCATTAAGCTTTAGCTCATTAGAAGTGGTTGTACTGTAGGAAAGAAGAAAGAGTTCGTGAGCTCTAGGAAGGAGGGTTAAGGTATTTTGGTTACATATGTTTTGGTTGTACATAGAAGGTAGATTAGGAAGTTGTACAGTCAGACTTTTTGGTATGTAAATTTCATCTGACAAGTTTAGTAAACTTTGTATCTTATTTGATAAGTTCTGAATATGCTTTCAAATATGAAATATGTAGATAAATTGTTAAACTAAAAATACTGCATTGTGTTAAGATAGTTTGAACATATTATTTTCAACTCACATGATTCTGATGGAAATAATTCAAGATAGATTTTAGTAAGAGATATGTCTACTCAGATACCTCTTCTCGGTTACACTCCAGGTTGACTGAAATGGGGGTCAAAATGGGATGTGATAGTTAGTAGTTAAATAAGCACTAAATATCGAGCATATAATAGTTATAAAATTGATATTTGGATTTGATATTTATCATGTTCCACATAAAGTAGATGGTATGGCAAATGATGACAAACCCGATCAAAATCTTATTGTTCTGCTGTCCCAAGTTATCTTAGAGTCTCTTAGTCAGAGGAGATAATCGACCCAACCTAACTAAAGAACTATTGTCAGCAACCATAGATTGTTTTGTTTAAGAGTACCTTAAAGACATAAAGTGGATGTTAATTTAAGGGGAAAATTTTGAGTAACCTTTGGCTAACATAGGGCATTATGCTTTATTAAGAGCATCTAATGATTCATAGCTCAAGGGCTTTTTAGTCATTAGAGAATTTGTAGGCTCTAGCCGTGATTGTAGTTTAATAATGTCATGTCGGTCCAATACCAACTTATAAATTAAAGTTGATGGTTGGGAGAATAATAATGAACCCAATCAAGATCTCATGGTTCTGTAATTTTAAGTTATCGTAATCCCTAGTATATCTAATCAAAGATGGCAGCCAACCCAACCTGATCGAAGGATTCTTATTGTCAGTCACTGATTGCTTCGTCAAAGTGTACATATATACCTGGGGTGGATGTTTATTAAAAGGGACAAATTTGAGTCAATCTTAATTGCCAGAGTGTTTTGTTCCCTATCAAGTGCATCCTATGCTTCATAACTCAAGAATTTTTTAGTCATTAGGGAAGTTGTGGGCTTTGATTGTGACTATATTTTAATTGTATCATTTTGTGATAAACCCATCAGGCAAGAGGGCTTCGATCATAACTATTTAGCTGTGATGTATCATTTGGCAATGAAATCACCAATAAGAAGGCATATGATATGTCCATACTGTTGAGAGACCATTTGAGAATGAATCCTAATGATAGACTCGACAAGATATTAACTTTTTGTAAGCTTGGTTATTCTCAAATTTGTCACCCTTAATAAATGTTTGTAGAAGGTAGATGGATTTTGCTTTAAGATTTGAATGACAAATTTCACTTAAATAATTTAAATTTTATGAAAATTTAAAATTTTCATATTTTTATTGAAATTTTCTCTCGAAGTAAGTCATTTGAAAATTTGGGGTATTTTTTGAAAATAAGATCCTATCTGGTTGAGATTTTATGTCAATGTAGGTATCATTGGGGTTTTATATAATTTTATTTTATTATTTGGACCATATCAACTACACTTGCTTGCTAACAAATGATTAGGTTGGAGTATCAACTTTGTGAAATTATCATACGAGCATTGAAATTAAGAGCTTACATTTGTAATGAATCTCTTTTATAAAAGGTATTGAAGGCCTAATGGAAATATAAAACCAAATATATTTGTGGATTTCATTGTCATATATTCATACATTCGATTGGAGTATTGTTAACTCAAAGTCCTTTCAAGAAGAATGATTGGACTTGAAATTTAAGGTCATTTCTATTTTGTCACACTCAACATTTTTTAATATTTGAATTTGAAATTTGATACATTTGACATAGCACATAAGGGTAACTTAATTTCAATTTGAAAATGAAATTTTAATTTTGAAACTCACACAACATTAGTAGATAATAAATTTAAGCACTAAATACTCTCGTCGAAGCATAAGTAGGTAAAATTGATTTCGATTGTTTGAGGTGTTGGACATGCATTTTAATGCATTTACACAATGTATTTGTATGTTTCATAGCGCATTCGTGCAGTGCACTAGTATCTTGATGCAATCATGTGGTGCACTTGCATACTTTCGCGATCCTTGGTGCACTTACGCAGTGCACTCACACAGTCAATGGTACACTTGCACGCCCTTTTGTGCTCTTATTCAATGTATTTGCACGTCTTCAATACATTTGCGTTGACATTAAAGGGACACATTGACAAGATATCATTAGGTGATTTGACACGCCTCACATACTGTCTAAATTTTGTGTTCATGAAATTCATTGTTTATTCACGGGATATGTACAAGCCCTTTTCTTATTAATTAACATGAACGTCACTTAAAGCACTCGCGCACCTATAGCATGCAATCAATTTGACAATTTCATTTTGTTTGGGATCCATTCACGTGAACGTGACAATTTGAGATATGTAGGAGCCTAATGTAGCAATAGTTCATGTGAATGTGTTTTCCATAGAACATGCACATGACATTTGTATTTTTGGTTCATTATTACTTGCATTTTGTCTGCTTGTGTGCTGTGGATCCAGTTGTCAATGTCATGAATCAAAATATTATCATATTTTCCACATTGTCATCTCTTTCATACATCTTTTGACATTATCATCTCTTACACGTTTTTTTCTACTATCCTCATTTAGTTGAAGTGGGCCCCACGAGGAATCAATTCTCATGTTATAGTTAGGGAAGACCCAATAGTTTGCTGTCACCCAAAGTTCATTGTATTCTTTAAGACTTTAGTGCTCATGAGAGTTCTAGGAGCAAAGCGGAAGTTCAATTTGTGCTCATTGTTGACTTGCTGAGTTCATTACAAATCTCCTATATGTCTTCTTTCAATTCTGTGAAATTCTCATTTTTTAGATTTTAAACTTATTTTATTATTTTGGCTATTTCAAATTTAGTTTAAAATTATTTTAATTTTCAAATTTATGTTAAAAAATTCTTTTTTATTTTTGCCCTATTTGGATCCCAAATCATTGTAAATTTTGATATCATCACAATGTCTTCCCCAAGTGAGAGCATTATTGGGATTGGTAGACCTGTCCATCACCCAAAAAAAGGCATGTATGATCATTGTCATTGTCAGGAGACATCAATATTGGCCATTTTACCCCACTAAACAAAGAAATATGTGTATGGGTTTTCATGCACCAACAGATATTTATCATTTTTTAATTGAACTTTCTTTTGTGCGCAAGTCATTTTAATTTTATTCTTGTTGAATCCTTTGTTTATTAAAAATTTCAGCAACATCCAGATAAATTTCTCATGTAGGAGGCATCATCAGGAGTGGTAAATCTACCTAACACACCAAGGAAATATATATATATGGTCAGTGTTGTAAAACACTACGGCTGGGGACTTCTATTCCAACAACAACAGCATCATCAAGCCTTTATCCAACTACGTGGGTTTGATCACATGAATATTTTTTCTCCATTATGTTATATTAAGAGTCAAATTTTAATTTTAATTTAATAAAAAAATGTCATTTTTAATATATTCTAAGCAAGTCTTTTCGGGTCTACCTCTACCTTTCTTAACATAGATCAAATCTAATACATCCACTCTCCTATCTGGGTCATCAGAAGACCGACATTTTATATGACCAAACCATCTAAGGCGGCTCTCTCTAATCTTATCTGCCACTAAAGCTACTCCAACTTTTTCATGTCTATACATGTTTCAAATTTTGTCTCTAAGAGTGAACCCACTCATCCACCTAAACATCCTCATCTCTGAAACAATTAACTTACTTTTATGCATGTCTTTTAATATTCTATGCCGCCATAAAGCATTGCAAGTCTCACCACCATCTTATAAAATTTTCCCTTAAGTTTGAGGGTGCACTTTTCTATCACACAACAGGTCCGATCCGTTTATCCACTTCAACCATCCAAGTTTAATTCTACTACTAATATTCCCATATATTTCACCATCAGTTTGAACAATAGACCCGAGCTATTTAAAGTGTGTACTCTTATTAATGACTTGATTGCCCAAAGTCGCAGTCCTCCACTAGATCTATTACTACTAAAATTACATTTCATGTATTCAATTTTAAATCTACTCAAAGGAAAACCTTTAGATTCCAAAGTTGACCTCCATAGTTCAAGTTTAAATTCAAGTCCCTCTCTATTCTTATCAATAAGGAGAATATCATCAACAAAAAGTATACACCATAATACATCCTTTTGCAAATGTCTAGTAAGAACATTCATGACTAGAGCAAAAAGATATGGGCTTAAAGCTGATCCTTGATGTAATCCAATTGAAATAGAAGAATACTTGGTAAAACCATCTTGTGTTTGAATACAAGTAACAACTCATGTATACATATCCTTAATTACTTGAATATAAGCATTATTAACCCCTTTCTTTTCTAGAACTCTCCATAGCAGGTCTCTTGAAAGTTTATCATATGCTTTCTCTAAATCAACAAATATCATATATAAATCCTCCTTATTCTCTCTTTACTTCTCCATCAAACCTCTCAATAAATGTATAGCTTCCATAGCAGACCTACCCGGCACAAATAAAAATTGATTTTGAGAAACATTAGTATCACATCATAACTTATGCTCAATAACTCTCTCCCATAGTTTTATAGTATGATATATTTACTTAATTCCTCTATAAATCGTGCACTCTTATGCACCGCCTTTATTCTTAAAAATAGACATCAACACACTCCACCCATTTGGCATCTTTTTACCCTACCATGTCAAAAAAGACGTGCATAAGTCTTCATGTACATCCTTATAGAGCTCATAATTTTCCCTGTCACGTTATGAAAGATACATATAGGTACTTAAAAAATTTCTGCCACCTTAAGAAAAGCATATACAATGCTTACCTATTGCATCGCAAATGCAGCTAACGAGTTTCCCCATCACCCTAAAAAAATGCATACAGGTTCTGCTTGTTGCACCGAACGCATGGTTTGCAAGCTTTTTACCTTCATGTGTATAGCGGTGTAAACAATAATGATAGAGTTACGAGGTGATGGAATATATATATATATATATATATATATATATATATATATATATATATATATTCTTTTCCATTTTTATTTTTATTTTTCTTTTTTCTCTCTTTTAGACAGCAAAAGTGAAGAGAGAAAGGAGGAAAGAGTTAGACTGAAAGAGCTAAAGAAATAGAGAGAGAAAGAGAGAAACAGAGGGAGAGAAACATAGATAGGGAAAGAGATAGATTAACGGGGGAAATACGGCGAAAGATGGTGCCATAAATAACTGGAGAAGGCCAAGGCTACGACGGGTGGTTGACAGCTTGGAGCCATGCAGTCTAGGGCAACGATGAGTAGGGGGATGCTTTGGTGGCTTGGGTTCATGCGAGGTAGGGTAGCAACAAGCAGGCCAATCGAGGTCAAAGTAGTGCAGCGAGGGGATCGAGTGGCTAGGTCATAAGAGAGAGCAAGATAGAGGGAACGAGAGAGAGCACACGAGGAGGATTGGGAGATAGTGAATGGAACGAATAAGATTTGGTATTTTTATTTTTTTTTATATTTATTATTATTTTATGTATTGTTTTTACTTTTTAGTGAGGACCAAATGACCCTCACATTGTTGTAGAAAGCACAACATGGCACAAGCATGGGCGATGGGATGGGAGGAAAGGTGGGGATCATAGAGTTTTTTGTTTTATTTTGATTTGATTTTTTAATAATAATAATGATAATAATATAAACTATTTTTTTATATACACATTTATTTTTTGCATACTTTCATCACTAGCGCAAATCAATGTTGAGACGCCACTTCGCACGTGCAAATTTTTTTAATTTTTACTACGTGAAACCTCATACAACATAGGTGTCGATCCTAACTGTTTATATCATCTCAAACATGTTGGCATAGTCTATTTAACAAATGAATGCTAGTTGGGCAATTTTAATTTTTGATGATGTCGTGCCTTTTGTTTATAGTTTCGTTGTGTTTGACTGGATCAAACTCAAAGCGATTGCAAGGTCAATAAATGCCCCTAATAAATATAATGTGCATTTGAACTGAATCATATTTGTTGCAAAATAGTTGACTCTGCCAATCTTCAATAGTTCATTTGAATGCTAAATTGAGACTTTGACTTTATATATTTTTTTAAGAATATTCTTGATACTAATGCAAAGCGGGAACTGATATGTAAATCAACATTTCCCTTTATATCTTTATACCTTAAATACATTGCTTCTTTTCTTCTCTTCTTTGTCACCATAGCTTTTTGTTAGTATTATGATTTAACTCGAAAAACTTGTCAAAGTCCATTGACCTGTACTATGAGAGAACATATATCTAACTTTAAAATTTCAAAGTCAAATTTTTTATTGTTTCAACTCGACTATAATAGCTTGTTTGGCTAATCGGGATTGTCATCAATCTCAAGCATTATGTGTAATGGATTAGTTGATGAATCCGCTTTGGAATTTGAGAATTAATTTTAGAGTTTCTTCTGTCATGTGCTTTGTGTGGCAGATTTGATGAAGGGTGGATGTCAGTGAACTAGCCCTTGGGACTAATGTTAAGTCGATGGCAAATAATCATCAGTTCAATGCTTGATGCTCTCACTTACTGATAAGAGAATTCCCTTGGTTCAAACTTGGGCTTTAAATAAACAGTGGAATAGCTTCTTTATACATTTTCTTTATGCTTTAATGATTTTGCTGAAGAAGAGAAGTTCCTTCAATCTTCATTTTGTGCTGACAGACATGTTGAAGGAACCAAAGATTTTAATCCAAATTTAGCTTGGTGTCATCGTTTGACTAAGGGTCATTCCTTTGATGGCAAATTGACAACTCGTGTAATCAGACTAGTAAAGCAGAGGTTTCCCTATTTGCAACATTTCATATAACTGGTTGAGTAAGCAAACTGCAAATAATTCAATCATATTTGAGCTTGTTGAGTCAGATATCATACGTCTGCTCAAGCCCTAGACTTGAGCTATGAAGAACTGTGCTTTCCAATTCAATTTGTTAAAACTTGCAAACCTGGAGTCTTCCTTAACCATTTTTAAGGTCTTTGAATTTTTATAATCAGGAATCCTTTTATAAGATTATATGGAAACTTTTTTAGATAAGGATCATCTCTTTAACTTAGTTTTAACATTTTAGTTAGTTTAGAGAGTCTTCTAGAGAAAGTTCACTTGAACTCATCAAGTTAGATAAGCATTGGGAACTTGACTTCCTTTTCCCTCAAACTAACGAAGTGGGGGTCGTCTTACTATGACCTTTCTTATGACTTTTGAGTAAGGAGAATTGTCATCGGCTTGGTTATATTTGAGTTTGTTGAGTTCAACCTCAAACACTCATTTGAGCCTTAGCTTTGAGCTATAAGAGAACTTATATTACTCTAATTTGGCTTGTGAGAGTTTGTGGCCCTGAAAGTCTTCTTTCTTGACCTATAAAGCTTTGGAGAGACTTGTGAATGGCTTTGAGATCAAAGACTTGAGAACATCGAAACATTTTCTTGGATTAAAGTTTGTAAGATCTAAGGAAGATATATTTGTTAAACAATAGCAATATATAATTGGCAGGCTTGGCGAGGCAAGTTTACTTGTTTGCTATATAGTTGAAACACACAATAAATCTAATCAAAAGTTACAAGCGATCAAACCAAAGGACATTAACACTTGTTTTCTACATAGTGAAACACACTAGTGGGGGTCGTCTTACTACGAACAATTGATCCGGTCGAGTCGAACCAAAAAGGTAAGTGCCCTCCCCAACCTCTCTTCGTGGAGAGGGGACACCGGAAGACTGACCAAAATGAAAACGGACAAAAGACCCCCCAATATCTTAATTTGAATCAAAATTATATATATATTAATTATCATTCCAATAAATTAATAAAATAAAAAGGGGGAGGGTCTACACCATCAAGTCGAGCAAGAGTTTCTAATTAATTAGAACATAAAAAAATGAAAGGGAGAGAAAATGTTTCTGTTTACAAAAACCATTAAGCAAATGATAGTGCACATAAAAGTGACTTATAGAGTAGATGCCTGTGACAATCAAATCAGAAAACGACATTAAATCAATCTAAATCTGATAATGTAAATGGTGCTAATGGAAAATGACACCATCTTGTTTCTATAATTGAAGGAAATTAATAATTTATTTTGACTTCAATATACTACTCAAGAGGAATCTTGCAATATACCATTTTGAGATCAAAGCATATTGATTTGATGCATCTTTTTAGCCAAATCAAAATCATGCCACTATAATCTTAGCTTGAAAATATCTATTATGCATCTATTCATGTTTTAGCAATGTATGACTAGAGCTTAGTTCTTTAAGAAATTTGAGAAACTCATTTAAAACTAAGAACCTTAGAAGCGTCTTTAGACTCTTTCTATTAGATAAATCTCTTTCTATAGACAAACAATAGTTTTGAGAAGATCTATACAAATGGTTATGTCAATGCCAGGAGATGTCACCTTTGATTCAAATACATTAGACCATTCTTATACTATCAACATCTTTATAGGAGACTGAATTGACTTCTTTCCGGCACTCTTTAATGATAATTATCATTCATTTTGTTAAAAAAAAGGCATATCACCAATACATCAGGAGAAGAAACAATGAATTTGTAGGGTACATAACTAACCTATAGGAGATAATAGAAGACTCGAAGCAATCAATGCAGTTCACTTACAAGCAAAAACACGATCTTCTAATTTTTATTGAATAAATATTCTTTACAAGCTATATTAAATGATATGGCAAGCTTGAATAAATTAAACAACACATTTTCTACGTATTACAACTCAAATCTGATTTAGATTAACGCCACCGGATCTGCACCATTTGTACGAGTAAATAGAAGGCGATATCTTATAATAACTCTAAATTATATACTAAAACATACTCACGCATGTGCTCCGACAAATGCAATAAATTTCTAAACGTCAATGTCTGAGAATGCTACGCAGGTCAAATATTCAAAGCTTCATCCTCCTTGAAAGGACTAGAGCCGACCTAACTTGAATCATAAAAGACCTTCCAAATTCCTACAAAAATAAAAGTGATTTTTAATGTCACCCTGATGATGGCCGTGTTGACGCAAAATCTCAATCGGAGGGGTCAAATCTCAAAACTAATAAAAATCTAAATCCTTAAAATGAAATCTACCATATAAAAAAACTTAAAACTAAAAAAAAAAAAGAAATTAACCTTAGCTCACAAAGAGCTAATGTCGTGTCAAGTGTATCACTATGATTCATCCTCAAATAGTCTCTTGTCAACAGGAACATGGCACGTGCCCTCTGATCAGGTGATTTTACCGTAAAATGGCACCATTATATTATGATTATGGCCAAAGCTCGTATGTTCCCTAAAAATGTCAAAAACTTGAGTAATTAATCATAAAGTATATTCGATAGGCATAAAGTCCTCTATCAGCTAAGGAGGATTCAGATCTACCCCCTTAGACAAACACCAACCCAGGTCTACAAGGTATTATTGGACAAAGCAACCCATGGTTGTCGATAAGATACCTCTGACAAGTTGGGTCAACTACCTCCTCTGACTAAGTAGTCCGAGGAACATGACAATCCGGGATGACGGAACCATGAGATCTTGATCGGGCCCGTCTTCATTCCCCCATCAATAGTTTTAAGTTTATAGTGATAAACATTAAGTCTTAAATTCTAAAATTCATATCCTAAACTCAAACCATAAAACTGTTGTTTTTATATGCTGGATTTACAACCTATGCGACCTCTTTAACAACTAGCATTAATCGAAAGTTCTCTCTTGCTACAATGAGAGGTAATTAATTATAGGGGCATCCACCTATAAGAAACCAAACTCAGATCATAAAGTCCTCACAAAAATGAGGGCGAAATCTCTAGGTAGTGTCTTATCTAAAACTCAATCTGCCTTCTGAAAATTCACCCGGAACCTAAGCTCATTAAAACTCTCCGTTGTCATAAACAAACAAGAAAGGAGACCAGCGCGGAGAGGCCGGGGAAGCGAGCACGAATTTTCGGAGCCCACAATAGCAAGGCAGTATCTCAATACATCACAATCCATTTTTTTGTAATAGGATGAAAAATGTGGAAGTTGATAAGTACTTCATTAAAGAAAAACCTGAAAATGACTAAATTTGTATAGCATATATTATAATTGAACAAGTTGTTGATCCTAACAAAGAGACTCCACATTAAGCAGATTGACAACTTAGTTTAAAATCAATATGGAGATTTAGGTTCAGGCAAGTAATCAACATGGAAATGCAAAACTGAAAGATTAGCTGCTGCCGAGAATCACAAAGGAAATACAAATATGGAAGGCAAGTTGTTGATGGGATAGGGAATTCAAAAATCAATCATAGCATTGATAACTAGGCCCAAAACATCAAGATATGATTCCAGTCATGAATAGTTTTGATTTAATTGATAATGTAAATAAGAACATAAAGGTGGAAAGTGTAATTCATTACAAACTTTGTCCATTAGCTTCTCCTATAAGTAGAAACAACCTTGTAATAGTGGTAGAAAACAACAAGATTTATTTTTCTTTTTTCGCTTATATATTATAAATGTAATCTAAGGGTTCAAAACTTCTATTTACAGGAAACCAAAAAGCCCAAAAGTGTAGTTACGGCATGACATGGAGAGCAACACACAGAGCTTATTAATATATGACAAGACCAATATAGTTAAATAATATGCATCGATTTTGCAATTAAATCTATCAAAACAAGACTCCCCAAGATATTACTTTAAAAATGAATTTTTACATTTATCAAAAGATAATTGAAAAATGAATTAGATTGTACATTGTAATACATATATTCATGCTACCTTTTACAAAATGTAAGGGCCGCTGATGACACATAAAAAATAGCCTAGAAATTAATATATAGTTAGAAGGAATAATTAGCATTGTTACCTCGTTCTCAATCACAGCAATTCTCTTTCCATGTTGGGCAGTTAGAATGTGGTTCAGCAGAGTAGTCTGCATAGATATTACAAGTATTTCAGTTCCAGAACGGTGAAGCTCCCTTGAATAAATGAAGGAGTAGAAGAACAAAAACTCAAACAAAAAAGCATTTAATGAACCATTATAAAACTTTAAAATACTCTAAATGAATTATAATTATTCAAGAAAACAACATTTAATGAACTATCAGCCAACTTAGAAATATGCCAAGTGAATTACATTTATTCAAGCAACATAAGCCAACCCTAATCTAAACAGGAGAACAAGGCTGTGGTGCAGGTGCAGAGTCTAAGATTGTGTAATTTGCATTTACCGAGAATTAGAAGTATGCTGTTAGGAGTCAAAGAATTCCCTAAACTACTGAGAAAAGTTTTTTTTTTCCTTTGGATTGAACAAAAGGGAAAGCAAGATTAGAGGCTCAAAGAAATCATGCTATGTTAGAACCATAACAACTGTCAATGCGAAAGGCAAAGAAATCACAGAAATAAGCAATGGAGAAAAAAACCACCGAGCAAAGGGAGGGAGCAAAGACCTTAAGCTTGGCATATTGACTTCCATGTAGGCAATGGGTCGAAAGAAAAATATTATGAAGCAAATAAGAGTCATTGTCAAGCAATTCAGATTTTATTTGGAAATAATCTTGGTGTCTTAAATTGAATAGATGAGGAGAAAAAGGTGGCGAAAGTGGCATATAAAAAAGGGGGGACAACAAATTTGTCCAAGCAAATTAATAAATCTTCTTTTGTTTTTCTTCGGCGCTCTATTTTTCTTTTTCAAGAGCCCGCCAGCAAGGCTAGTTTTTTTTTTATCTTCACTCGCCACCACACATCATTGTAGGAACCTATTATTTAGTGATCTTGTTGAAACTTCCCAAGGATATTTCATCACCAAGCAAAGAACCACTCTTACCAATCTTCACTCTATCCATGATTAATGGTAGTAGCCAAAGCCCTCAATGCCCCATCATTCGAAAAAAAAAAAAAAAACCTTCAGGTTATTCAAGAATTAATACACAAAGTCCATCTACAATTGACCTTGGTGGAAGTTCATTATACATAAACAAACCAATTGAAGGAACCACACAACAGCCAGCCAACATTGCGATCAGCGAAAACTGCAATGAAAGAAATCATATGCAAGACAATACATTTAAAATGATGTGCATAACAATCCCTCAATATGCAAGTGAAGACCTCTAAACTTGGATACAAAAATCAAACAATACTACAAAATCTACAAACTCACACTAAAAATTAACATTAATGTCATTCCACAAGGACAGCCCCACTGAAGAATGGCTCATATGGCTATCCAAGAAAAACAGTCTCACATCGTGAAGCAGGATTCTCACCGCCCTCCACAATTGATTTGGCCCATCCAAATATTTTAGCCTCTTAGGACAATTGGCCAAACTAATTCAAACTTCTTTCATATCATATTATCAAAACCAATACAAATAGCCCTCCAATCACATTACTAGCATAGACAAAAACTTATTGCAAAATTGCTTCTAATCGAGCTTAAAATCCACATACAAAAATAAGTCCACATTCACATGCCAACCTCTCCATACCAATCAATTGAACTAGCCAAATTAATTATGGATAAATCGCATAATGTAAATTCAATTATATCTATCCAAAACCAATCACAACTACTCAAACACACAAGCTTTTGCCCCTTGCTCTGTCACCGCCCAATCTAGACCATATAGAATCAATGATAACAATTACAATCAAATGCTAAACTCCTACAAAAATGATGAAGAGACAAGTAAAGGGTTTATACTAAAATTGTGACAAAAAAATTCACATAAATCACACATGCAAAGGATGTCGCAGCATGATTTGGATTAGCATTAACGAATTTCAATGACGGCAACTTCTAGAACACCTCTTTTATGGTGGATGTCGCAGCATCTACCCCTCCAAACAACACTGAACCTCCAACTAAGCCATGTTCAACAATCACCCTTTATGCAGTGCCAGGTCAACCACTACCAAAATATACACTCCTAAAGAGAGAAACCGTTTAGAGAGAGAAGCTCAGGGATTTTAGAGAGAGAAACCGTTTCTTGTTTTTTCAAATTGCTTCTTCTTCCCGCTTGTTTCTGCGGTTCTTCCACTCATGGCGGGAAGCCCTCCATCCATCGGTTTGGATCTTCGGTTTGTTGAGGATCATCGTTCTCAGGTTACCTGTGTTGAAGATCGGCGGTGTGGTATTGAAGGATCTCTGGTTTTTAAAGAACCGAAGGTTCTTGCTCCGAATATTTGTTCTTCGGCGATTGGTAAAGGCAAAATTGTTGAAGATGGAGGTATGTTCAAAGCTCCAATTTTGAATTGTGATTTTTCTTTGTTGAAAAGACCAATTTCTGGTGAAGAGGTTTCCTCTTTGGATTTGAATTCCCTTGTGAAGAGATTTGGTTGTGTGAGTGAATCAGGTAGAACAGAAAACCCAGTGTTGAGAAGGAGACATCAACTGTTTGTGGTTTTGTTCATGAAGAAGTTAGCAAAGGTTGCAAAGGTAGTGAGGGAGTTGTATCTGCGAACCCTTGGAATAAACCGTCGAATATTAAAGTCAATCTGACAAAAGATTTATCTTTTTTTTCTAAGGACGGCATGGTGGTTAAATTGTTTGAGCCAAACAATAAGGCAAACTCTGAGAAATTACAGTTCTCAATTGCGATGAAGGTGTTCGGGCGAAACATTCCTGCTCAGACAATTTCTTATGAACTACGTAGGCAGTGGATGCAATTTGGAAAATTCCACCTAACCATTCTTGGGTTAGGTTGGGTGTTGTGTTCCTTCTTTTCTCACGAAGCCATGGTCAATGTTTTGTCAGGAGGTCCGTGGTTCATAAATGGACATATAGTAGGGATGGACAAGTGGAATGCCGATTTTTCAACTACTTCAGGGTTTGACTTCTCCGGTTTGGGTGAGGATGCCTTACTTTCCTTTATATTGTTGGGATGAGATAAATATTGGTAGAATTGCTTCTATGATGAGAACACCTTTACTTCTAGATGGGAATATGTTTCAGTGGGGACGTAGAGAGTTTGCTCGTGTATGTGTTCGTATTGATTTGGACAAGAGGCTTCCGTTGGGTGTTTGGGTGGAAGGACTGAGAGGTCGGTTTTTTCAAAAGCTAGAATATGAGAAGATTTCATCATTATGTTATAACTGTGGTAGAGTTGGCTATCTGAGTAATGATTGTAAGTTGAATATTGTTTCAAAGTTGAATAAAGTGGCTGTGAAGGATAATGAGGTGGATAGAACTGAAACCTTAGTGTCAAGTAAGGTTGTGGAGGATAATTCTACTTATGGGCCGTGGATTCATGTGAATCATGGCAGAAGGAAGTTTGGGAATTATAACTCAAGAAAACTTCAGAAGAGATAGACGTTCCCAAATATTTAGGTCCTGTTTTTGTCAAAGAGGATCCGATCCAGGATTGTGGTGTGGATGTCATGAAGGAGAAGGACGACAGGGTGTTGCAAACAGTTGATTCGTCTGAGGCTGTTATTGGCATTCAGGATGATCGGGATTGCAAAGCGCTGGAAACCAATAAGGTGGACAATAAGGAGCTTTTTTCTGGTGATCAGGTTGTTCAGGTCAGTAAGGAGACTTCTATTCTTAATGACAATAAGTTTCAGTTGTTAGAAAATGTTGAGATGGATATGAACTTGAATCAGCTGGTGGATTCGTGTAGTGCCTTGGATAAGGATCGTGAAGAAAGGAAAATTTGTGACAAAGAAGAAGTTAAGGTTAGTTCTCTTGAGGAGGTGGAGAATTTATCTGTTGTTATGAAGTTTAAGCTCTAGAAAAAGTTGAAATCTTTGGGTAAAAGCAATGTGATTCCTAAAAACAGAAAAAATTGATCTGTTTAAGAAGAAGAGTGGTGGGACTTTTCTCACCTTTACTTCTAAATGATATATATCATCTTTTGGAATTGTCGAGGGGCTAGAAAGAAAGTTTCCTCTCGATATTTGAAGGAAATTATGAATGAGCATGATTTTTTTTTGTTGGTCTAGTAGAGACTAAGATCTCGTCTATGGATGTTATGGAATTAAAAATTTTATAGGGAACAAGTGGGAGTTCTTTCTGCTCCAGTCTGATGGGCTCTCTTGTGGTATGATGCTTTGTTGGAGAGCTGATGTTGCTTCTTTTTTGGTTATGGTCTCTTCTTCTCAGGCAGCGGTTGGTGAGTTAAATATTAAATATAAAGGACCTTGGCTGGTTGCTACAGTGTATGGAAGCTGTGATGTTCACAATAGAAGGCTGTTATGGAATAGTTTGGAGATTATTGTCAGATAAACCATTCCCTTCTATTGTAGGAAGGGATTTCAACTGTATTCTCTCACAAGAAGATAAGAGGGGTGGTAAGAGATTTGTATTCTCTCAAGGTGGTCAAGATATGCTTGAATTTATGAGGAATAGTGGATTCCATGAAGTTGATATAGTTGGGCCTAGATTCACTTGGTTTAATAATAAGACTGGTTCAGCAAGAATTTTAGAGAGACTGGAGAGTTGTCTTATTAATTCTGTTGCGTTAAAAATATTGAATTTACCTATGGTAAGACATTTGGCGAGAGTAGCTTTGGATCACTGTCCTATCTTGCTGAAGATTTCGTCTGTTGGAGTTCGAAAATACATAAATTTGAGATATGAAGACGTGTGGTCTTCTTACCCTGCTTCCTTTGCTGTTGTTGCTCAATCTTGGAAAAAATCTGCTCTTGGAGATGAGGTGGATGTCTTAAATAAAAAACTTTCGAGAGCTTTGAAAGCATTATTTTTCTGGAGCAAAGCTAAATATAATAGCTTGAATGAGTTGAAAAACAAACTCAAGGTGAAAATTCTTAAGTTGCAGGAGGAAGAGGCTAGTGTTAATGGTATTTTAGAATCCAATCTGATTTTACTTAAACCTAAAGTAGGAGAGCTTAATTCGACAATGGGCCGTTTATGCGCATGGTGGAAACAGAGGTCGAAGGTGGCTTGGATGGAGTTTGGGGATGCCAACTCAAAATTTTTTCACACCTTTGCGACGACGAGGAGTAGTAACTGGATTAAGCAAGTAAATGATTGCAATGGTTTGCTGGTTGAAGATAAGGAGTGGATGCAGTTCTTTCAAAATAAGTGGAGGGAACGGCATTGTAGTTTAGATTGTTGGCCTAATGTGTCTTTTCGGTTATCTGAATTTGACAGATTTTTGCTTAGCAGGGAATTTTCCAAAGAGGAGTTGGAAGTGGTGGTAAGGCAATTGGAGGGCAATAAATCTCCAGGTATTGATGGTATCACTTATTCTTTTGTTAAAAATTATTGGCAGGTTATTAGCAGCGATGTTTGGAGAGCTATTAATTCTTACTTCAACTATGGGAGGATGTGTCCTGCTTGGAAAGAAACGAATGTGGTCTTGATTCCCAAAACTAGCAACCCCTGCTTACCTTCCAACTGCCGACCTATCAGCCTTCGTAATTTAATTTACAAAATTGTGACTAAGATGTTGTTGAATTGGTGAGCGGTATGCTTCCTAAAATTGTTTCTGAAGTTCAGTATGCCTTTATTAAAGGAAGAACTATGTCTGATCAGATTCTACTTGCTCAAGAAATTTTTCATAAGATGAGATTTTCTAGTGCTAAGAAAGGGTTTATGACTTTGAAGAGGAACAGGCATACGACAGTATGAGTTGGGATACCTTGAAGCTTGTACTAGAGAGGGTCGGTTTTTTTGATGATTTCTCTTGCCTATTTATGGAGTGTGAAAAGAATCCTACGTTCTCCATTTTGGTCAATGGAGTTAATTCTGGTTGGATTGAAGCTAAGAAAGGATTTAGGCAAAAGGTTGTCCACTCTCTCATCTTTTTATTTTATGCTCTCAGCTTTTGTCTGATTCCTTTGATCAGAGAGGTAAGGATGTGGGTATTAAAGTGGCTCCGTCTGCTCCTTTGGTTTCTCATTTGATGTATGCAGATGATGTGGTGATTTTTTCTGATGCTAAATGGCAAAGTTTGAAGATTGTTAAGAGGATTCTTAATGACTACTGCAATTGGACGGGACAGAAGATCAATTTGCTGAAGTCTTCGGTCTTGTTTAGTAACTAAGTAAAGAGGAGAAGATGGTGTAAGTTGGCTAAGAAACTGGGCTTTAAAAAGGTTAATGAAATGGAGTATCTAGGGGTGAAAATGGTGCTGAGGAAGGTGTTTTCAGATTTCCAATTCCTGTTGGAAAAAGCTATTAAGAAGTTGAATATTTGGGGTAATAGACTTATATCCCAAGTTGGGAAGCTTACTTTACTTAAGTCTTCATTTCTTTCTCTGCCTCTTTTTTTTATTAGCTCACTCTTTAATTCCTATGGGGATTTTAAAGGATTTTGATAAGATGTGTAGAAATTACCTGTGGCATAAAAATAGTGGTAAACTTGGGTTACATTATGTTGCTTGGGAAGTTATGTGTATGCCTAAATCGAAAGGTGGCTGGGGGCTGCAATCAGTTGTTGATAAGGTTGGGTTTTTGAGAGCCAAATTTGCTTGGAGATTCATTTCCAACCCAAATTCACTTCTTAATAGGTCTTTGATTTCTAAGTATGGGAAGAACCCTTGGAATGCAGATGGATTAAAATGTCAATCGTCAACGTGGAAAATTATTTTACATGGTGCTGAGGTGTTACAACCTTTGGTTAAATGGAAAATTGGCTCTGGATCGAAGATCAGGACGTTGCAGGATGTATGGATATTGGATAGGAGGATTGATAGGTGGCCGACCTTTGTGGATAGCACTCTGCCAGAGGAATCTTATCTTTCGTCTTTCATTGCTGATGGTGTGTGGGATGTGGAGAAACTGAAACTGAGATATGATGTTCGGTTGGTGGAGCTCATTCTCAATATTCTTGTTAATGGTAGTTTATGAGAAGATCAAATGGAACTGCTATGTAAGCATTCGGGTAAGACTATTACTGCACTTGCTACAGAGAAGTTGTTTGAGGATGCTGCAGATGATGATTACTTGATTTGGCTGAAGAAGATTAAGCTTAGACCCCGGGTTGAGTTTTTTTGGTGGCGGTTGAAGAAAAATGTCATTCCAACTAAGGCTTTTCTTTGTTACAAAAAATTGGCAAATTCTGAGGGATGTCCGAGAGGGTGTTTGTGTATAGAAGACGTGCTTCATGTGGCTGTTCGTTGTGGGCAACTAATCCAGGTTCTGTTAATCCTTGCTAAGGGGGGTTTTAGTTTTCCTGATCTCTATTACTTTGAGGACTGTTTAAAGTTTCTTCAGCATTGTTATGTGTACCATCCTTTCATGGGTAATCTGTACTCTTCTGCAGTTTTTTTGAGTTGGCAGAGCAGAAATAAGATTGTTCACGGTGGTGTGGAGGATTGTGCTTCTCATATGGCTGCTAATGCAATCAATTTTGTTTCTGCTTCGTTTAAATCTGATTATATTTGGGAGAGTTGGGATGCCAATAAGCTTGTAAGGCTGTCTCACATTTCTTGGTATCCCCCTCTGATGTAGACACACAAGAAGAAATTGACGCAATTAATGGATAGAACTTAAAACAAATTTTATTAAAATAAAAGCAGACAACTAAGACTTGGCAAACACAACAAGAAATATTAGGAAAATAAAAAAAATAAAAAAGACGCTATCCTTAGACAACCGTCAGAGCGGGTTCCTCACATGCATCGAATTGTAGGTTAAATAAGAAAAGTGCATAAGACTAGCAAACCGATGGTCCACCACTGCAAGATTGTTCAAATGCTCTCAAATCAACCAAAACACGACACCCTAAAGTTGCTCACTGTTGAGAAGAAGGATACAGATGGAGTAGCACTTGCGGAGAGACGAAGAGGTTAGAAGCCCGAGAAGAATGGTGGAAAGAGCCCGCAGGATTTCCGGAGGGGATGAGAAAGAAGGGTGGAAAGAACCCGCAGGATTTCCAAACAAACCCGCAGGTTTAATAGCAAATATGTTCACAAATATCAACCAACTTTCCTTCACAACATCTACTCTTATTTATAGACATGGTAGAAGAATGCCAAAAGCCACATCATAATTGTTTTCTCTTAAAACAAACAGCCCAAAGCCAAAACCGAAGAGTCATTCACGGGAGCCAAGAAATTCACGGAAACAAGGTGCCACAATTTAGGAAAAAGGGCCCAGGCACGGAAACAGCAGCTTCCAATTAATATTCTCCATTGAATTCATCCATAATTAAGAGCAGGCCACGGTTTTCCAAGAGACAAGAAGAAAGGGGGGAAGATAATGCATTGAATTCAGCCACCATTAAAGAGCAAGCCACGGTTTTTCAAGAGACAAGAAGTAAAGGGGAAGGGGAAGGGACAAGACCACTCCAAAAGTAATTCTTCTTAATGAGGTACCTTTTTGGATATTAATGAGCTACTAAACTTCAGCTCAAACAACTCAAGAGAATGAATTCAATACCAAGTGCTCCAAAACAGCCAACCCGTGAACCATCAGCAGTCGAGGACCAATCGAGCCAGCAAACCAAAGGTCTACCAAGCCTTACGCACAATCTACCATGATCATTGGATGCTTTCCCATCATTGGATAGCTAAAAAAGAAAATAAAATAAAATAGAAAATAAAATATACTATTGTTCAAATAAAAAAAAAGTACACAAATTCTTGATAGTATCACCCTCCTCCTGGATGAATCAAAGTTAACTTAGATGCCTCGTTATCTCCTTCCAACATGGCTGGTTTTGGAGTTGTGTTCAGAGACTGTAAAAGAAGGTTTCTAAGTGCTTTTGGGGTAAGCTTAAGGCATTGGGACTGTTCTCAAGTCGATATACTTTCTGTGTCCTCTCTTAGCAAATTTATTAAATACTGGATGTATGATTGTAATGGCATTATCATTGAGGGTGATAACTTGAATGTTATCAAATTCTTTCAGAATTCTATGGATAAGGTGGAGATTCAGGTGGAGGGATTTGATCCGAAGGACTTCCTCTTCCTTAGAGATTTCAACAAAGTTATTTTTCAGCATGTGAAGAGAGATTGTAATAAAGTAGCCGACAAGTGTGCTAGGTTGACTCTTTCTAGTGATTTTTTTTTAAGATCTCAATTGTAAGAAGATTCCTCGTTCCTTTTTAGCATTGTTAAAGGGGAATTTAGTTGTTTTAGTTTTCTCTTAATAAATTTGCTTTGGCAGTTTCTTCAAAAAAAAAGGTCAACCACTACCTACTACATTGCGAGTGGAAATGGTTCAAGCCTTAATTCATGGTAGATTGTCAGATAATTTTGTCCAACAATGATTAGCAGAATATTTGGGCCTTATCATTAACCCTACACAATGATTCCATGTGGTCATCAGAAATAGTGAGAACATGTTAGCCAACACAAATGCCTGACCATCATACTAAGACTGCAAGAACACAGGATTAGATGTTTTTCCCATTCAAGGCAATGAATTGTGTTGGGACTTGAGAGTTGCTCATCAATGAAACCACCAACTAAAATTTGTTCTCCTTGAACTTAACTTGGCAAGAAAAAATTATGAAACTGCATGGAATACAAAAGCCAACATTTGTAAGCATGCAACTCAATTAATTAAAAAAACTCATAACCTAAGGTGCAGAGGCTTCCATCTTCCAACTCCCAGCATTGGACATTAAACCAATATACAAGACAATTCTTGAACAAAACCACCTACTGGCATTACATGAGTCATATTATTTTGCCAAGTCTTTCAACAACCCAAACACCTTCCACTCAATAGAACAATAGATCATAAAATACATCTGAAATCTAAGACAATAGAAGTAAACAAACAACCCTACCACTACCCCTATTTTAAAAAAATGGCAATTGAAAAGATGGAAAATAAGATGCTTGTGATAGATTTGATTCATCCTAACCCTATCCTATTTTCTTTATCAATCTTACTCATCAAAGAAAGAGACAACACAGTGATTCTGTCTCAATTACTAAACTTTAAATCATGAAATAGTTCCAAATCACTACTCCATCCCAATTATTAACAAAATGCTAGACAAACTTCATGGTACAACAATTTTCTCTAAACTAGACTTGCAAGCAGTCACCACCATATTTGTATGGCAAATGCAGACATACCAAAGATAGGATTTAGAAGATACAAGGCGAACAATGAATTTGGCATCATGTCATTTAGGTTGAAGAATGCACCTGCAACATTTAAAAATTATGAATACAATGTTGAAATCTCACTTAAGAGAATTTATGATTGTTCTCTTTCACGATATACAAGAGTGTGGTCGCTCTTTGACAAATCACATAACCATTTGTAATTATTTCTATATTACCTCAATAGCAAAAGATTGCACCTCATATAATCCTAGTGCTTATTTAACCAACCACATATTGAATATATGAGGCATGTGGTGATGCAGATGGTGTTAATCCAAATGAAAAGAAGATTGTAATCGCATAAGAGTGGCCATACAAAAAAACTAAAAAGCATCTACACGGGCTCCTCAGGCTAGCAAATTGTTATCATAGGTTTGTGGAAAACTTTGCAAATATAACAATAGCCCCCATCACCCTTTCCCAAAATAAATGTCTTTGAGTGGGGTGAACAAGTTAAAAATGCATTTGGAAGACTCAAACAAACTTTAGCAACATCTCCTGTCCTATCACCACCCAATTTTACAAAGTCGTTCAACATCAATACTAACAGCTTCAGAAATTGAAATTGGAGCAATGTTGTCCCAAAATAAGCAACTTCTGGCCTTCTACAACACAAAATTACACATGAAAATGCAATAAGTGTCAACCTATGTATAATCGTATATGACTTTATAGGTGTTTAGCAAGTGGCTACTGAGTCGTGTCAAGGGCACTCGCCCTCAAGAGAGCTTCTTTGAAGCACTTGCCTATGACTGTCAAAGGGACACACCTGAGGAGATGAAATAGGCTTTACTCGCCTGAGCTTACCAAGGAGCTCGCCTTGCACAGGGCGAATCAAAAATCCATTGTCAAGCAAGCAAATCTCCCCTCGTCACTATCTTAGTCACTAGGTTAACCAAAGCCTTTATCTTCAAGCTTGCCAAGCTTAGCTGCAGGAAAGTACATCTTAGGAATTACTCGCAGATTCACCTGGAACTTACTACCACATAGCTCGCCTAAGGAGAGCTCACCCATGAGTCTGTTTCCTTCTCCCTCCTTCAACCTGTTAGGGGCAATAAGTGTCTAGATTAGCACGCAGCATATATGCCTCAGAACTATATAAATAAGGGGTAAAGTAGAACAAGTTATAAGAGTAATCTGAGATTTTTATTTCACTGATAGTAGATACTCTACTTGTTTAAGACTTGCTCTTTTTTTCTCCACTCTCTCTATACTCTCCATTCTTAGCTCATCGGGTAGACCTACTTGCAAAGTCGAGTATCATCCATGGACAAATTCGAATTCAACATACTCCTACATACGGTGAGCTTGGATTGATGTTAGTGACAAGAAGACAAGCCCTACTCGACGAGCAACTTCAGCAAGAAAACCCTCAGTAAACAATGGAAAATATCTCATTCATTACTGTCGACACCTACAGGAAATGGAAGGGTGAACCATGAAGATGATCCAAGATGCTCTGAGCAACCTCCAAGTGTGATTGCGAGTCGATAGGATCCCTGGGGGGCTTCTACCTCTACAACTTACGGAAGGCGCCTAAATTGGGCACTAACCTCGATCCCAATTCCGAATTACACTCGCACGCAGACGAATGACGAGAACCACAGTCCACTGGTAAGCGCACCATAAAAGATAAATTTGAACTCACCAATGCCATTGCTTTGGAAATTGTTGAAGCGAGGTCGCCTCCTAAATTCTGGGTACCTCACTTGGAGTCATATAGAGGCAAGACCGACCCTACAAACCATATGGAGACTTTCAAGTTGATGGCCTCTTTGTTGGATGTAGATGACACCTTCAAGTGCTGACTTTTTCACCACACACAAGGAGTCGGTGCTCGGGTAGTTACTCGCATGCCCCTAAGATTGATCATCTCCTTTGTTAAATTTAAGTGAATGTTTGTGACTCAATTTGCAAGTGCCCAGAAGATACAAAAGAGCTCGCAAGCTCTACTAAAAATGAGAGAAGAGCTAAGGGAATCACTAAGGAACTTCATAGTGAGGTTCCAAAGAGAAATGTTAGATGTGAAGGATTTAGAGCCTATAGTCACCTAGGCCGCGTTGACCTAAGGACTAAGAGAGGGTCCCTTCAGATATGCATTCATCCTGTAATAACCACAAGCAAATTTTCAAGCTATTAGGGCTAGCCAATAGCCATAATAATGCAAAGGAGTACAATAAACTGGGTGAATCATCCTCAACCAACTACCCCCACAAGATCATTGCAAGAGGGAAGCAACAAGGAAGATATAGAAAAAGAATCCATCTCAGAGATAATAGGGACCAAAGATCAAACCTGTAGCATGATCGTGGTCATCTTGAGCACCAAAGATCACCCATGCACCCAAGGCCCTTGAGGATAGCAGGGTCACCAACGTCGAGGTGTAGGAGCCCGCTCATACCACTCACCCAAAGCAGGAAGAAGTTACAAATCGACCACCAACCTACCCTACCTACACCCACTTGAGATTGTCCATAGACGAGCGTGTTGAGTTCATTCAAATTAAGGAGTTCTTTAGGCGCTCAATGCCTACGAAAGAAACAGTACAAGCTCGCGATAAGTGAAGGTATTGCGCCCTCCAAGATCATGGCAATGATATAAAGGACTGTCATTATATACAAGGTCTAGTGTAGGACCTCATTAAGGTAGGTAAGTTGAAGGAATTTATTCTCAACAAGTCAGGATGGCGACCAAGAATGACACCCATGGAAAGGTGACATGAATGAATCATTTCTACTAACTCAGTGCACATTGTTGGAGTGGTACCCGACCATTGGGCGGTGAACGAGCAGACTCGCCAATAAGTGTAAACAAGATGTGGGTTAGAGAGGTAAAATAGACATCCATTTTGTGAGCTCCGATAGTGGATGTTGTTGCAATCACTTTTTGCAAAGACAATAAGCCCACTAAAGGGATCCCACACAACAATGCAGTGGTCGTCACTTCCCTAAGCGCCAACTATCAAATTGGAAGCATTCTGATAAATACGGGAAGTTCTGTAAATATTATTTTCAAATCTTTCTTTAAATAAAATAAGTTTGTTTGCTTCCTAGGTCACCCCCAACCCCCCCCCCCCCCCCCCCCCCTTCATTGTAGGACCTCTCTATAATTTCTCAGGAGAATGAAAAGAGACAGAAGAAATACCCACCCTACTAGTCACTTGGGGATAGGAGTGCAATGAGTCGAGTCGAGTCAGGAGGTGTTCGAGTCGAGCTCAATTGTCAAATATTGAGCTCGAGCTTGAACTCCGCCGTAAACAAGTTCGAGCTGCTCATCGAGCCTCTGGTGCAGTCCGGTTGGCATTACAACATGAGCAATCCTCGAAACATTAATTTGCGGTATCAATTCGCCTTACAACTGCAGCGGGAGGAAGAGAGAGAAGGGCGTATTGAGTGGAGCTTTTTTTTCAGAGAGAGAATGAGTTTTAAGTGCATGTTAGCATTTATGGCTTGTCAGAAAAGAGAGAGAGAGAGAGAGAGAGAGAGAGAGAGAGAGAGCGATTGAGATTTCAGAATCAGGTGGGATTTGAGAACTCGAAATACGCATGAAATTTCAACCGGTAGAAATTTAAAATATACGTTTGAGATTATTATGATTTTTTTAAAATATTTAAATTTAATAATTTTGAGCCAGTATGTGAGCTCGCGAGCCGAGCCAAGCCTTGCCAAGCTATAACTCGAGCTCATTTAATAAACAAGCTCGAGTTTGAGCTCGAGTTTGAACTCGTGACTCGATAAGCTCAGCTCACGAGCACATAAACTGGTTGAGCTCAAGCCAGCTTGACTCACTTACACCCCTACTAGGGGAGAAGTTGACTATCACTACAAGACGATGGCAAACTTCATCATCAACAACGCCCAACGACCAATAACATCATCTTTGACAGGCCTCTGTTGAATACTCTAAGGACTGTGGTGTCCACCTACCACGTTGTAGTTAAATTCCCAACTGATGGAAGGGAGATCACACTAAGGGTTGACCTTACTCAAATGTGCACCTGTTACCAACTAGTAGTAGAGAAGTTGGCAACCATAATTGATGAAGTACTCCAACTGCACATGGAATGAGGTCCAGGCTTGGAGACCATAGAAACAGTAGAGGAGGAATCTAATGTCAAGGGCGACTCAAATAGGACTTTCAGAATAACTGCATCCTTTAGCCAAGAGCACAAGAGAAAATCAATCCATGCCCAAGGAACAACCTGAATGTATTTACGTGGATCACCAGAGAGATGCCTAGGATTAGTGAAGAGGTCATCTGCCATCAATTGAATGTGAGAAGGGATGCTCATCCCATGAAGCAAACGATCAAAAAGACAATGAAAATATTCGTCGAGCCCATCAAAGAATAAGTACATAAGCTTGTGTAAACCAACTTCATTAGAGAAGTCTAGTAACTAGACTGGATCTCAAATATGGTGATTGTACAGAAAGCCACTAGTAAGTGGAGGATGTGTGTATATTTCACAAATCTGAACTCAAACCCTAAGGACGACTACCTACTGCTAAGAATCGATGCCCTAATCAATACGCAGTGGGCTACTAGATAACAAGCTTCCAAGATACTTTTTTAGGAATCAAAATGCATTGAAGTAACTATGAGAAAACTTCCTTCATCACTATAGAAGGCTTCTATTGTTACATGGTGAAAAATACAGGGACAACCTATCAAATGATGATGGACAAAGTATTCAAGAATAAAAAAGGGAGGAACATTGATTGTATGCAGATGGTCTCCTAGCAAAGAATAAGTCGCTCAGTCAACATATTGAAATTTGAAGACCTTTGCCACTTTCAAAAATATACAACATGCGACTGAACCCATTAAAGTGTATATTTGTGTCAGGTTTAGAAAAATTCTTGAGATTCCTCCTGATACCAGAAAGTATCAAGGTAAACCATGAAAAAATAAGAGCTATTATAGAGATGTAACTGCCCAAGGCCGCCAAGGAGGTGTAGCGACTCACTGGGCGAGTCATCGGATTTAATCACTTCATCTATCAACTCGGTAAGAGATGCTCACCTTTCTTTAAAGTCTTTAAGAAACTAAAAAAAAAACTTTGTGGATGGAGGCCTACAAGGCCACCTTCCAACAATTAAAGTTCCTCCTTACCTCGCCACCCTGCTACAAAGCTTGCGACAAGGCGAAGACCTACTACTGTATTTAGGGATGGGCGAGGACACTATCAATTGTTTACTCATCAGGAAAGAAGGGAAGAAGAATTGGTCAGTTTATTATATAAGTAAAACACTTAGAGATGAAGAACAAAGATAACCCATCATGGAGAAAGTTGTGTGGGAATTAATATGCTCGACGAGGCAACTACGATCTTATTTCCAAGCCTATCCAATAGTAGTGATGAACCAGCCGCAAAAAGTCATACTCACCTATCTGAATCACTTTGGGAGATTACACAAATGGTTGATGTAATTAAGTGAGTTCAAGATCACTTAAACGCCAAGGACAACCATTAAGGCTTAGGTACTCGCTGACTTCTTTGTAGACTTCAACAATCAAGGTGTCAAGCCGGAGGAGGCAACTCCATAGTAGTGTTGGAAACTTTATGTTGATGGCATCATGAAAAGGTAGGGGGTTAGTACAGGAATAATTCTTAGGACCCATATAAGAATCACCATCCGTCAAGCAGCAAACATTAAATTTTAAGTCACAAACAATCAAGTCGAGTATGAGGCTTGCTCGCTGGTCGACAATTCATCATAGGAATAGGGACAACTTAATTAGTTGTGTGCTCTGAGTCGCAACTGATGGTAAGTTAGATAAATGGCAAGCATGAGGTAAAGGACGAGTTATTAAAAAACTTATTCAAAGTGAAGAAAAAAATCGTCAGGCTAAAATTCATAATTTCACAAATCCTTAGAAACCAAAATCAATTTATTGATCTCCTTTCCAAGCGATGGAATTTAAATGGATGACAATAAGTTAAAATAATGAGGCCGACCATTGAAGAAGAATAAGTTTTGAAGATAAAGTCCAATCCCCCACGAGTTGGGTGGATCCCTTTTATAGAATACTTTAAGACAAGAACGATCAATGTGGAAGTTGGCAACCAACTACTTTGTTGACCCCTGCATCAAAATACGCGCAAAAGAGGCAAGATTGACAACTTAAATGAGACGTGTGTCGGCTGGAAACTTCACTTTAAGGGCCAAACGACCTCTGATTACCGAACAGATTGCTCTTTTGCAATCAAGATGTCGAATTGGCCTAATAGGCCCCTCGCAGTCAAATCGGACGAGATAGGTCAAACAGACGACCAACACCCAAAATTGATGCACGAAATTGCCCAAAAGACGTTCGATCGCGAAAAAAACTTTGTAGTTGCATTCAAAACAACATTAATACCTAAAATTGACTATAAATTTGCCCATGCAGGAAAAAGACATGCATTTCGAGACAAAAATACACCAACTTCGAGAAACAGCATGTGAATCAAGACAAACCTATTATTTTTGGTTTCTCGTGCCAGCCATTTCATCAACAATAACAATAATAATGGTAAATAACATTATTATTATTATTATTAAGATTAAAATTAAAACAAAACAAGAGAAAAGTATAGTACCTTTTCAGTGCTGACGTCAACGTTGTTCACATTGCGTAATCTCTGCTCAATTCTTGCAATTGAATGCTCAGAGCACGCTGCCTCGAGAAACAGCACGTGAATCAAGACAAACCTATTATTTTTAGTTTCTCGTGCTTGCCATTTCATCAACAATAACAATAATAATGGTAAATAACATTATTATTATTATTATTATTATTATTATTATTATTATTATTATTATTATTATTAAGATTAAAATTAAAACAAAAAAGAGAAAAGTATAGTACCTTTTCAGTGTTGACGCCGACATTGTTCGCGTCGCATAATCTCTGCTCAATTCCTGCAATTAATTACTCAGAGCACGTTGCCTCATCAATAAAAGGAAGACGAACGAAACCTTCAAGTTCTTTGCTTCAATTTCACACTCAAACTACAGTTCGTTTTCTTGCAACTGAAATCCCGAATCCATGCACATAACCCCCCACGCTTCCTTCGACGACTCCAACCTCATGATCAAACTTTCGCTCGGAATCCCTTACTTGTGTCGATCTCCTCCATAATCGAAACGCGTCTTCCACCAATATTAAACCACCTGCATAAGCTTGAATCCTTCCCTTCCACTAGCAACCGACCCCTCAACTCGTCTGGCCTCCTCTTTTCTACCTGAATCAACCGAACGCCCTGTTGATTGTCAACTACCCAACCAATGTAGACACAAAATCCAGGTCCCTACTTGCACATACGACCTTGCCCGATCTCAGCTTCTCTGTTCACACTCTCAAACCTGATCGACTCCACACACAAGGCCCGTCCGATCTTGCTGATTATTCTGAGCTTCCAACACAAGATTTTGCCGAACCCAAGCTGAAATCCTCTCACAATCCATCCAAATCCACAACTCCATAGCCCTATCCAACGGCATCCATTCAATCCCATCTCCTTCACATCAGTTCATTGAACCGAACTCTTCATCTCGGCCGATCCTCCCACTATCAACCAAATCCACACAGACTTCCACCTTTTACAGCTCAAGAAACCCACATTAACACCCAATTTAAAAGCCCCATTACACACATCTTCAGAATACTTTTCTAGCCCATTCCAAGCCAATAGCCCAAGCAACTCCCTCATAACAATCTGCTGGACTCCAAACAACTCAAACCCCTACCTTGGACCCTCAATAGCTAACAAGCTTTTTCATCTTCCTCAACATTCCAACCCTCACCACTTAAAAAGTTCCCCACAAATACCTCTATCATTCAATCTTCTACACTTTAGGTGATCCATCTTTTCCCTCTAATATTATTACTACTTTTATTAGCTCATATTATTATTATTATTATTATTATTATTCATTATTTGATTATTACATTATTGCATCATATTATTATCTTGATTGAATTATTACTTGCTATTTGATTATTCTTTTCCTAGATAATGGAATATTATTATTTAGTTTTTATATTACTTACAAACTATCTTACAAACGACTCAGACAGTTGAAGAGAATACAATGGAAAATAGAAGCCAAGACGAAGGAGGAGGAGAAAAGAGAGGAGAAGGAGAATGGAAGAAACGAGCAGCTTCCAAAAATTACTCACATAAGAGAAAAAAGCCAATAGCTAATAGTGCCATAATTTAAGAGCCATTCATAAAATAGTCGTCCAGGAACATCAAAACCCACAAAATACTCAGCTTTTCGGTCATGCTAGCGGCGTGCCGGGGCACCACCCAGGCGCAAGACATCAGCTCATAATGAGCTATTTCTTTACTACACTCTCTTTGTAGCGTGGTGGGAGAAAAAATGCTGTGCTAACACAATGGTGATCCATTGCAGCGAGGTGGGTAAAAGGTATAAGTGCATGCGTCAAACTGCTATGCTAGCGGCGTGCTTCGTAGCGTGGTGGGAGAAAAAATGGTGCAATGCTTGCAGCGAGGTG
The DNA here is from genome assembly GCA_016618105.1 of Dendrobium huoshanense. Lineage (NCBI taxonomy): Eukaryota > Viridiplantae > Streptophyta > Magnoliopsida > Asparagales > Orchidaceae > Dendrobium > Dendrobium huoshanense. The sequence goes on from CM028345.1 coordinate 25,326,983, forward strand.
GGTAGGTCATGTACACGCTCTTCGTAACGTGACAAAGACAACTTTTAAGTACTCGTGTATGTGTTTTAGTGCCTGAAAGAAAAAAAAATGTGTTTTCAAACAAGTGAATCAAAGACCCTTGCAAGCTCATCGTAGCATGGTGGGGTTGGAAAAAGCATGTCTGCGGTCTCACTTGACATCTACCATATATGCTCTTCATAACATTATAGGAAGGCCCAGATTCTCATATTTCTCCTAAACAGGAAGTATGTCAGGAGGCTACATAAATTTTCATTGAAACAAAGGACCTGAATTTGAATAGAAGCACAGAGGACTCAACCCTTAATGAACAACAGGAGACTTGTATGAACAATAGGAGACTTGAACAAAATGCACAAGGAACCAAACCTTTAAATTAATAAGCGCATGATCACATTAAAAGTACAAATGCCAAGTAATAATTTGGATCATCCACAACAACATCAATGAACAATTATAGGGACTTATGATTTTCAACATTACTCACTCACAAGCAACAAGGTCGAAGGAAATGTATGATTTGATTGTAAACAAGCATATAAAGTTCCTAAACATTACTTTAAATAGCCTATAAATAACAACAGTTGATTTGTAGCATTAACATCATTCAAACAAGAAAATGTAGTAACCTCAATTGCAAGGAAACACATCAAGCAATTAGGGGGGGGGGGGGGGGGGGGGGGGGGGGGGGGAGAGAGAGAGAGATTTATAATGTACACAATAAACTATTCATGAACACAAGAGTCATGTTATTAGTGATTTGAAATGATAGCAATGACTACGAGAATGTGTGTTGAATACAAACATTCATTGACAGATCACCTACATGCGAGGATCAAGAACCCATCATATACACAATGCCTCATCTACAAGCAGAAGAAGAAAATTTGTAGTGTGAATGTTGTAGCTTGTGGAAGGATAGGGGCAACAGGCTTTGATGAAAATACCAACATTACAATACAATGACAAGCAACAATCACCTGAAAATTAGTAATTAATGGAACTTATGAGCACACTACAAGTAGAAGTGCAGAATATGCCGCAAGTTAATAGATCACCTATAAATATAAAAATGTAGGCGACGCACTATCCACGAGCGAAGACCAGAAGCTCGTAATGAGCCCACCAGCTCACCCATAATCATTAAAAGTTTAACCTGCAGATGAACACAAATTCGCCTGCCAACAATAACACTGGATGTGATGTATCCTAGGTTCTAGAAGGCCTAGTAGGAGAACGCTTAGGAAAAACAGAATACTTCCTTCAGTAACAACAAAAATCGACAACAACAGAAAGAAAACTAAAATGAAACAGATGCAAGAGAAATATTACGAACTTAGCAAAAAAATTAAAAAAAGTAAACAAACTTCACTCAGAGCAACCTAGAAAGGTCACCCCACATGCAAATATGAAAAATATGTTAGTTCTCCAAGGAAAAATCAAACTAGGATTCACCACATAAATCTTAATCCAACACCGGTTGGCACTCCTCTGGCAAATACCAATAAATCGGGCAAACAATACACCACACTCACTATATTTGGAGAAGAATGATACAATTGGAAGGGAAACCGTAAAGAGATGAAATAGATAGAAGTCTAGAAGAAGAATTAGGTAGAGGAAGATTGTAGCTCTCAAGCTAGGATGAAAACCCTCAGGTTATGAGCAGAATTCAGCTAAAAAAACCTCCTTTCCTGCAGTAAAAAACCCCATATATTGGACGAAAAAGGACCCAACAGCCCCATAAATGAGCCACCCCAAATAGCCAATAGGAGCCAACACAAAGCTTGGAAACAACACAAAGGAATGGGAATGGACAGCTGCAAGAATTCCAAACAACAAAAGTAAACTGCCAGCTGCATGGGAAATAGCAGGAATTCCAACCAGCAAAAGACAAACTGTAATAAGCATGGAACACCAAGCAACCAAGAGGAAGGGAATGAAATGGGCCAAGCCCATTAAGGAAATTTATAATGTACACAATAAAGTATTCATGAAAGATCACAAGAGTCATGTTATTAGTGATTTGAAATGATAGCTAATGACTACGAGGATGTTTGTTGAATACAAACATTCATTGACGGATCACCTACATGTGAGGATCAAGAACCCATCATATACAAAATGCCTCATCTACAAGCAGAAAAAGAAAATTTGTAGTGTGAATGTTGTAGCTTGTGGAAGGATAGGGGTAACAGGCTTTGATGAAAATACCAACATTACAATACAATGACAAGCAACAATCACCTGAAAATTAGTAATTAATGGAACTTATGAGCACACTACAAGTAGAAGTGCTGAATATGCCGCAAGTTAATAGATCCCCTATAAATATAAAAATGTAGGCTACGCACTATCCACGAGCGAAGACCAGAAGCTCGTAATGAGCCCACCAGCTCACCCATAATCATTAAAAGTTTAACCTGCAGATGAACACAAATTCGCCTGCCAACAATAACACTGGATGTGATGTATCCTAGGTTCTAGAAGGCCTAGTAGGAGAACACTTAGGAAAAACAGAACACTTCCTTCAGTAACAAAAAAAATCGACAACAACAGAAAGAAAACTAAAATGAAACAGATGCAAGAGAACTATTATGAACTTTGCAAAAAAAATTAAAAGCTAAATAAACTTCACTCAGAGCAACCTAGAAAGGTCACCCCACATGCAAATATGAAAAATAGGTTAGTGCTCCAAGGAAAAATCAAACTAGGATTCACCACAGAAATCTTAATCCAACACAGGTTGGCACTCCTCTGGTAAATACCAATAAATCGGCCAAACAATACACCACACTCACTATATTTGGAGAAGAATGATACAATTGGAAGGGAAACCGTGAAGAGATGAAATAGATAGAAGACTAGAAGAAGAATTAGGTAGAGGAAGATTGCAGCTCTCAAGCTAGGATGAAAACCCTAAGGTTATGAGCAGAATTCAGCTAAAAAAAACCTCCTTTCCTGCAGCAAACAACCCTCATATATAGGACGAAAAAGGACCCAACAGCCCCATAAATGAGCCACCCCAAATAGCCAATAGGAGCCAACACAAAACTTGGAAACAACACAAAGGAATGGGAATGGACAGCTGCAAGAATTCCAAAAAACAAAAGTAAACTGCCAGCTGCATGGGAAATAGCAGGAATTCCAACCAGCAAAAGACAAACCGTAATAAGCATGGAACACCAAGCAACCAAGAGGAAGGGAATGAAATGGGCCAAGCCCATTAAGGAAATTTCTGCCCAAAAATAAATGTCTACTAAGCCAATAAAGAAACAAGAAAACGAGATCAAGAATGAAAAATGAAGGAGAGAAATTACCAAAGAGCACCAAACCCAAGCATAATCACGGGTTGTTTTCCATCATAGGGGACATAAAAAAAACATAGACCAAAAATTACATAAAGTCAAAACATAAATAAAATACAAAATATAAATTGATAATCCTTGACTACATCAATTCTCTCCTGGCGGAAGAATCTCATCTCCTGATGAGATTGCTTCAGTAACACACTGGAAGATATCAAGACGAGTCTGTAATTCCTCTGCTTCAATCCAAGTGCAGTCAGTCAAGCGACGTCCATTATGCTTAACCATAAATCATCTATGCACTCCATGCCTTGTCTGTGTAATTCTGATGTCCAAAACAATTCAATAAGATCATCTTTGATCTGAGCTGGAAAGGTAAGGGGCAAAAGTCTTTAGGTTCACAGAATCAATTGATTCTCCTTCATACATCATAAGGTCAGCAACATTAAACACAAGTGAAGTTCCAACAAAAAAGTGGAAGATCCAGCAGGTAAGCATTTGTTCCCAATTTTCTAAGTAACCGGAAAGGGACAAATTTCTTTCGACTTGGTTTTTCAAAAGTACCAATGGGAAAGCGTTGTCGTCAAAAATATGCCATAACTAAATCTCACTCTATAAAATAACACTCCCTCCGGTGTTATTCAACAGCAGTTTTATATTTAGTATTTGTCATATCATATATGGAGTTTTTCTAGGACCTGTTGTTGGACCAATTGAATATGATCAATAATTTATGTAGCTTTTGCACTGATTCTACTAGGCATGGGTAATGAAGTTCAGTCTAAAATGTGCAGAATAGGTTGGCCATAAATATTTTCAAAAGGGTTTTCCAGTAGATCGGTTGATGGAATTATTGTAAGCAAATTCGGCTTGGGGTAAAATCAAATCCCATTGAGAAGTTCTCTCTCCAGCAAGACATTTAAGTAAGTTTCCTAAACTTATGTTTACTACTTCAGTTTGTCCATCTGTTTGTGGATGGTATACACTACTGAATTGGATAGTAGTCCCTAAATTTGACCAAAGTGATCTCCAAAAATGGATCAAGAACCTAGTATGCCTATCAGAGTTAAAAGCTCTGGATATGCCATGAAGTCTCACAATTTCTTTAAAAAATAATTTAGCAACATGAGAAGCATCAGAGGTTTTCTTACAATGGATGAAATGTGTTATTTTGCTAAATCGCTCAAAAACAACAAACACAAAATCAAATTTTCGAGCAATGACAGGCAATCCTAAAATAAAGTCCATAGTGATTCCCACGATTTGTTTGGAATTAGGAGCGATGTGTATAGACCAGTGTTTTGAATGGTTCCTTTGAAATTCTTGATAGATTCTACATTGCTTTACAAATTTCGTTATATGTTTTCGCATATAGGGCCAAAAATATCGTCCTTCAACTCAATGTTTAAAATTGCGTATTCGAGTATTGAGGCGTTTTTCATTCGTGAGGCGAGGCGTAAGCCTCAAGGCGTTTTGAGGCGTAAGCCTCAAAAAGAAAAGATTGCGTAAACATAAAGTGATAAATTTTTTATATACTAATGAGTGAATAATATAAAACATAAAAAAGCATAAGATATGAAGTGAAATCAAAATATCCCATTAATAAAGACAACATGAAATATAATTCAACTCAAAATTCTATCTTTCCCAAACCCCATTATTCTTTTCATTAACATATAATTCAAATTTCCAAAAATAAATAGCAATGACATATCACATAAGAACTCATAAGCTATCAGCACTGTCATCACTAAGGGGTTCTTCATTTAAATCATTATTATGATGAACTGCTATCTCCTCTTACTTCTCTCCTATAGAGTCCAATGTTGGGCATTTACTTCAAGATTTATGTAAGTTTTAATATATATAGCGTGAGGCATAAGCCTCATGCCAGTGAGGCGAGGCGGGCCTCAAGGCAGACCTCAACCAAGTTGAGGCGCAAGCCTTATAAAAAAAACTCGAGGCGTAAGCATCGAGGCGTTTTTTACTGGAATTGCGCAAAGGCGGGCCTCAAGGCGAGCCTCATATTGTGCAATTTTAAACCATGCTTCAACTAAAACTGTAGTTTTTCCTTGCCCAAAATACCTTCCTAATCCTCCACCATGAAGCTCTTGAATGGGTTTTTCTCATAGAGAGCTCTGGGTAATACAAAGCCTAGTTCCCTTAAACAAAAATCCTTGTTGAATGATAAATTAAGCAGAAGAGTCAGTTCCAGAAGTACAACATGACTCCCAAATAGTTTTTGATGTAGACAAAGTGGGGGTCAACTCATGTCAAAAATAATTAGATATTTGGCTTCCCTTGAGTCTACTAGCTCAATCAAAATTGAGTTGAAATTTTAGCTCATTTATGAGCTGGTCTTTAGTTCATTTATTGAACTAAGGGTTAGCTCATTATTAGTTATGACTTTAGCTCATAGTTATCATTTTATTAAATGTATTTTTATGTTTTAAGTTTTAATGTCTTAAAGTTGTCTCTTGGGTTTCCGAAAAGGGCTTTTGGAATCCAAATATATTTGTTTAGTCTTCCCATGGTGGCTCCTTGAATTCCACCATGGCTTTAAGTGCTTTTACCCCCTTGGATTCCGGCCGGCTGCTGGTTTCCCGTGCCTGGGCTCTTTCCCGAGGTCGTGGCCCCTTGGTTCCGTGCGGCCTCCTTGTTTCCCGCGGTGGCTGCTTCGGTTTCTGGTTTGGGTTGATTTCCGTGAGCATGGGGAAGGATTCCTATGCTTTTGGTGCTTAGTTTCTTGTGTTAGAATTAATGTAATATGTCTCTTGGTATTCCTCTTTCGTACCTATAAATATGGGAGGATTTGTAATGTTTGAAGTATGAGTGAATGATAAGTTATTTTTGGAAAAGCTATAACATGCGGGTTTGCTTTGGAAATCCTGCGGGCTTTTTCCAATCTTCTTTCTCATCCCCTCCGAAAATCCTGCGGGCTCTTTCCACCCTTTCTTCTCGGGCTTCTAACCTCTTTCGTCTCTCTGCAAGTGCCACTCCACCTGTATCCCTCTTCTCTAAGTGAAGCAATTTTAGGGTGTCTTTGAGATCGAGTCGAGTTTGTGTTTTTTAATTTCTTTTTATTTCTTTAATTTGAAATGTAAGAGTTTGTTCGTCCATTTTCTCGTCTTTAGTCATTTTCGTCGGTAGAAGTCTGCCTCTCCTTTGTGATCAAGAGATATAGGGTCCCCTGTATTTTTTGATCGCATCATTTTGGTTTCAGAGCAAGTTAGGAAGTCCTAGGTTGTTTGTCAATTTGTAGTTTGTCAAATTTTATTTTGGTTGTCAAGTCAGAGTTTGTCGAGTTTGTCAAAGAGTTTTATTGTAAGTCTTGTAATTTTTGAATCTTTTTGAGTCGGTCAAAAAAATGAAAAAAGACAAAAAGACAAAAAGACAGAAGAAAGCAAACCAAAAGAAAATGAAGATCCTATGGATAGGTGGATTCCGACAAAGTCAACACATCCTTTGGAGTATGAGCTGTACAAACTTCAATCTTGGATGCGCAAACGTACAGAAAGGTACTTCAAGAAAAAGCAACGCTTACAAGATAAATTCCTAAGAGAACGAGATGAGATCATGCAGAGTATGAAGATTTGATCAATGAATTGGATGAACAATATGCACCTCAAGGGAATCAACAACCAACTCATCAGGAGCTGAGTTCTTCAAGAAGGGGAGAATCTGATGTAGACAAGGGGGGGGGGGGGGGGGGTCAACTCATGTCAAAAATAATTAGATATTTGGCTTCCCTTGAGACTACTAGCTCAATCAAAATTGAGCTGAAATTTCAGCTCATTTATGAGCTGGTCTTTAGTTCATTTATTGAACTAAGGGTTAGCTCATTATTAGCTATGATTTTAGCTCATAGTTATCTTTTTTATTAAATGTATTTTTATGTTTTAAGTTTTAATGTCTTAAAGTTGTCTCTTGGGTTTCCAAAAAGGGCTTTTGGAATCCCAATATATTTGTTTAGTCTTCCCATGGTGGCTCCTTGAATTCCACCATGGCTTTAAGTGCTTTTACCCCCTTGGATTCCGGCCGGCTGCTGGTTTCCCGTGCCTGGGCTCTTTCCCGAGGTCGTGGCCCCTTGGTTCCGTGCGGCCTCCTTGTTTCCCGCGGTGGCTGCTTCGATTCCTGGTTTGGGTTGATTTCCGTGAGCATGGGGAAGGATTCCTATGCTTATGGTGTTTAGTTTCTTGTGTTAGAATTAATGTAATGTGTCTCTTGGTATTCCTCTTTCATACCTATAAATATGGGAGGATTTGTAATGTTTGAAGTATGAGTGAATGATAAATTATTTTTGGAAAAGCTATAACCTGCGGGTTTGCTTTGGAAATCCTGCGGGCTCTTACCAATCTTCTTTTTCATCCCCTCCGGAAATCTTGTGGGCTCTTTCCACCCTTTCTTCTCGGGCTTCTAACCTCTTCCGTCTCTCCGCAAGTGCCACTCCACCGGTATCCCTCTTCTCTAAGTGAAGCAATTTTAGGGTGTCTTTGAGATCGAGTCGAGTTTGTGTTTTTTAATTTCTTTTTATTTCTTTAATTTGAAATGTAAGAGTTTGTTCGTCCATTTTCTCGTCTTTAATCATTTTCGTCGGTAGAAGTCCGCCTCTCCTTTGTGATCAAGAGATATAGGGTCCCCTGTATTTTTTGATCGCATCAGTTTTGAATCTGGGTCAGTGGCATAGTTATCTTTTAAAGAATAAAGGGAAATCATAGTTGGGTGGATAGTTACCAATAATTGGGCTCATCTGCTTAAGGCATTAACGACTTTATTTAAAATTCCAGCTTTGTGTTTAAGATGAAATGTATATTTTTGCAAGAAAGATGTCCATTTAGCATATCTTCGATTCAAATTTTTCTGAGATCCTAAGTAACATAGAGCTTCATGATCAGAGTTTAGTACAAATTCTCTTTGAATAAGATAATGTCTCCAGAATTATAGGGCCTGAACAATTGCATAAAACTCAACATCGTAAGTAGAATATTGAGATCAGGTATTATTGAGTTTTTCACTAAAGAAAGCAACAGGTCGACCCTCTTGACTAAGGACAGCTCCTACGCCTACATGGGATGCATCACAATCTACTTCAAACATCGTTTCAAAATCAGGTAACCTAAGAACAAGTGCTTGGCTCTTTTTTTTTTAATCATATGAAATGCTTCTTCAGCTTCAGGGGTCCGCCTAAAAGTTCCTTTTTTAAGACAGTCAGTGATGAGTGAAATCAAAGTACTGAAATTTTTTATGAATCTTCGGTAAAAAAAGGCTAATCCATGAAATCTCCTTACTTCACTAATTGTTTTTGGAGTTGACCAGCTCTGGATTGCTTCAATTTTAATGGGGTCCACTTCGATTCCATCATCAGAAACGATATATCCAAGGAAGGTCAATCTGGGAGTCCTGAAAGAGCACTTTTTAAGGTTGATGAATAAGCATTTTTCTCTTAAAGTTTGAAGGACGATCGATTCTCACATGTTCAAGGTGATCATTGGGACAAGTGTTATAAATCAATATGCTATCAAAATAAACCACCACACATTTTCCAATAAAGGGACATAAGATATGATTCATGGTTCGGATAAATGTGCTAGGAGCATTTGATAGACCAAATGGCATAACTAGCCATTCGTAGAGTACTTCCTTACTTTTAAAGGCTGTTTTCCACTCATCACTGGGTCATATTCGGATTCGGTGATATCAACTTCTCAAGTCAATTTTGGAGAAAATTTTGGCACCACTAAGCATGTCTAGCACATCGTCAAGTCTTGGGATAGGAAACATATATTTGATGGTTATCTTGTTTATAGCTCGACTGTCAACATACATCCTCTAAGTTCCATCTTTGTTTGAGGTAAGTAGGGCTGGAACACATATGAACTCATGCTTTCTCTGATTAATCCTTTAGTTAAGAGTTCAATTACTTGTTTGCAGAGTTCTTCATATTTAGCAGAACTCATACGATAGTGAGGCAAGTGGGGTAAATTTGCTCTGGGTACAAAATCAATATGGTGTTGGATATCTCTTAAAGGAGGCAAGGAATCCGGTAGTTCTTCAGGAGTTGTCTTTGAATTTGTTGATTAGAGGTCGAATTTCTTCAGGAATTATTTTGTTTACTTCAGTCTCTTTTCCTACCATAAGATAAATCACTTCAGTGTTTTTTTAGTTCATTTGTATTGAGAAGCAATTCAGGATTGAGTGACTTTGAAGTTGTTTGAACAGATTTTTTGGGAGGGTCGCAAATTTTCTTTTGGGGATATAGAGTGAACTCCTTATTTCTATGGGTCAAGATGTAATTGTTTTTCTCTCTATTGTGAATGGTTTTATGATCTTATTGCCAAGATTGACCTAGTGAAATATGACATACTTCGAGGGGCACAATGTCATATAATAATTGGTTTTTGTAAAATTTTCCAAAAAGGCTAACAAGGCATTGCTGATTGATTGGTACCTCTCCACCTTCCTTAAACCATGATATTTTGTAAAGATTGGCAAGGGGTTTTGGTTTTAATTTCAGTTTATCCACCATGAGTTGTAATACAAAATTTTCAGACCTACCACTATCAATCATGAGGGTACACAATTTTCCTTCTACCATACATGTGGTTCGAAAAATATTTCTCCTAAGCCATTTTTCTCCGGCATCTGATTTGGTGGTTAAAACCCTACAGATAACCAAATAATGATTTCCTTGGTCACCTTCAACCTCAATTGATTCCATCTCTTCCTCATTTTCTTCTTCAAATTCGTCTTTTTCTGAGTTTTCATGGCTTTCCTCTTGTTCAATATAGTTGGCTCTATGTGGGTTATTTTTCCTACAGGTTGCAGATAGATGACCATACAAACCACATTTATAACAGGATCCAATAGGCTTTGTTTCACTCCTTTTCCCTTTTCAATTGCATGAATTTCATTAGGTTTCGTTCGTGGATTTGGATTTGAAGAAGTTGATCCAATTGTTGTTTGTGAAGTCTGAACTTTACTTCAAACAAATTGTCTAAGCTTGGTTGAATCCATTGTTTTATTGTTGTTTCTTTGTTGTCGTTTTTCAATCTTCAAAGCCATACAATAAGCTTCATCGAGTTTGATCACATGATGCGGATTCAATTGATCTTGGATGGACCACTTTAATCAATTGATATATCGTATTATGGTTCATTCTTCATATTCATATAAGTCATTTCTGGATTGAAGTGTTTAGAAGTTTTCAGTGTATTCTTCTATGGATTGATTTCCTTGGCAAATGTTATTGTATTCTTGGAACAGAGTTCGGAAATGGTCAGAAGGCAAGAATTTTCCTCGCATTTTTTCTTTCATTCTTTCCCATGTTTGAATTTTCTCTTTCCTCTCCTTATCTTGTTATTTTGAAGATTTTTCCACAAGGTTAATGCATGAGCTGTTAGTTTTAAGCTAGCAAACCTAACTTTCTTGTTTTCAGGGATTTCCTTTCATTCAAAAAATTGATCCATTTTCTCAACCCATTTAAGGAATTGTTTAGGTTGTAGTTTGCCTTCAAAATCACACACGTCAATTTTAATCACATGATCTCATTGCCTATTGTTTCTATTTTGGTTTTCTGGTGCTTCATCTTTTCTCATTGTTTTGTGCATGAGCATTGTTTACATTTAGGGCAGCCAAAGTATTAGCCATAGTTTCCAATTGTTGTTTAGGTTAGTCATTTGTTGCATCATCGTTTGTTGCCAATCCGCTTGATTATTTTGATAATCTAGACGCTCTGACACCAAATTGATGTATCCTAAGTTCTAGAAGGCCAAGTAGAAGAACACTTAGGAAAAACAAAACACTTTCTTCAGTAACAAAAAAAAAACCACAACAACAGAAAGAAAATTAAACTGAAATAGATGCAAGAACTATTAGGAACTTAGCAAAATAAATTAAAATAAAAAATAAAATACCATCATAGCAACCTAGAAAGGTCACTCGCATGCAAATCAGAAAAATAGGTTAGTGTTCCAAGGAAAATTCAAACCAGGGTTCACCACAAAAATCTTGATCTAACATCGGTCGGCAATCCTCTGGCAAATACTAATAAACCAACCAAACAATACACCACACTCACAATATTTGGAGAAGAAGGATACATATGGAAGGGAAGCCGTGGAGAGATGAAATAGATAAAATGCTATAAGAAGAATAAGGTAGAGGAAAATTGTAGCTCTCATGATAGGATGAAAAACCCTTAGGTCAGAATTCAGCAAAAAAACCTCCTTTCCTATAGCAAACAGCCCCCCATATATAGGAGGAAAAAAGAACCAACAGCCCCATAAATGAGCCACCCCAAATAGCCAATAGGAACCAAGACAAAACTTGGAAATAGCACAAATGAAGGGGAATGGACAGCTGCAAGAATTCTAAACAGCAAAAGTAAACCGCCAACTGCATGGGAAATAGCAGAAATTCTAACCAGCAAAAAACAAACCGTAATAAGCATGGAACACCAAGCAACCAATAAGAAGGGAATAAAATGGGACAAACCCATTAAGGAAACTTCTGCCCAAAAATAAATGTCACTGAGCCAATAAAGAAATAAGAGAACAAGATCAAGAATGGAAAACAAAAGAGAGAAATTACCAAAGAGCACCAAACCCAAGCATGATCACGGCTTGTTTTCCATCATATGGCACATTAAAAAAACATAGACCAAAATTACATAAAGTCCAAAACATAAATAAAATACAAAATATAAAATGATAATCCTTGACTGCATCAGGATGTCATTCCACAAGCAACAACAAGAGAGTTGCAATAAACACGTCAATGTACCTGCAAATATATTCAAGCAACACATATTGAATGCTACGATATTTCTGCAATCAATGCAGACGAAGATGGCAATTCATCTACTAGCAACATTGATAGATGTGTTGCAAATGTGATGAGTCCTCTACAAACATAGGCATAAATTTAGCACACTATCTGTGAGCAAATGCAGACGGACTACAGCAAATGCAAAAACATATGAGTCGTTGTAGGAGACTCATCATGTGTGTCACATGCTATCCATAAGCAAAAATGCAGAAGGATTATAGTAAATGCAGAAGAATAGCGACAAATTCAATTATATAAGAACGCCTGTAGGAGATTCATTAAAGTACGACAATCTACTTGCATAAAGCAGCAAGTGACCTGCAGCGTAACGCACGCACAGGATCTGCAACATTCATACAAGCGGACAAAAGACATTTCAGATTCAAAGATGAGACTTTACAGGCTTGCCAACGATGGTCATCTGCACAACTGATAATTATAAAATACCTTTACACATTGAAATGCACGATGATTCATTTGTATTATGCATATACATGTTGTAACATACAAAATGCACAATGTAAAATACATGCAAAATGCATTATGCATTTACATTTTACAACACAAGCATATCATGATTGCATGTAGTTAGAGATGAGTATACATGTTCTAGGCACCCTCAATATAACACATAAATGTGCCAGATGCATATACATTGTCACATGCAAAGTACACATTGCAATAAGTAGCATGCATCATATATATTAATATATGTATTATATGCTACTGCATTAAGTTGTTGCATAACATGCAAACACAAAATACATCACACATGCATACATGAAGATACATGAATGCATCATGTGAGATACATGTAAAAGTATACATCCGTATGGATCCTGACGAGCGTGTTATAGATACACATGTAACGTCTGAGAATGTTGTGCGGGTCAAGAGATGAACCTAAGCTTGAGCTCAATCCTTCTATGTAAATAGGTAGGAGTCGACACAACTCAAATTATCAAACAAATATACGGTCGCGGCATCATCCGAGATATTTGTTTTATATGTTTATATTAAGCCTTTAAAGGCTACAACAAGAAAATTTCATTAACAAAGGCATAAAGATGACAATGAATCTGAACCTCTGTCAACAAGTTGGCAGAGTCAACAATGTTCAATCAATAAAATTAAATTGCTCAGAAATATAATGATGATTGTCATATTAATAAAAATCTCAATCGGAGGGGATCCTAAACATTAAAAATGCTTCCAAATTCACACAAGATACATTCAATAATACAAATATTTAAAATTGCAATAAAACATCAAAATACTTAAAGCAAAATATACATCCACCCTACACAACAGTTTGGAGAGAAAGACAAATCTTAAAATCATTTCAGCTCACAAAAGAGCAAAAGTCTAATCGAGAATATCATTAGAATTCATTCTCAAGCTGTCTCTTACTAGTAAGGACGTGGCATGTGTCCTCTAACCGGTGATTTTGTCGCCAAATGGCACACACAAGTAAACAGTTATGACCAAGACTCTCTGACCAGGTAGTTACTGTCAAATGACACCACTAAATTATTGTCATAGTCAAAGCCCGTATGTTCTGCAATGGCTTCAAATCCTTGAGATATGAATCAATATGATATAACCGATAGGGCACAAAGCTTTATATTAGCTAATGTGGATTTAAATTTGCCCACTTAGATAAATACTCACCCTAGGTCTAAAAGGTACCGTTGGACGAAGCAAACAATGGCTACCAACAAGGATTATTCTGTCAGGTTAGGTCGACTACCTCCTCTGACTAAGTAGACCTGGAACATGATAACCCGATACGATGACCATGGAATCTTGATCGAGTTCATCATCTTAATCCCCCACCATCTGCTTTAAGTGCAAGATGGTAAAATTTCAAATTTTAAATATTAAATCTCAAAAACTAAATCCATGTTGCTACTATACGTCGGATACTATGTATCTATTTAACGACTAGCCATAATCAAAAGTTCTTTCTCGTTATCATGAAGGGAAAATTAACTATAGGGGCTTGCACCTATAGGAAACCTGAACTCATATCATAAAGTCCTCGCAAAATGAGGGTGAAATCTCTAGGTAATGCCTAATTCAAAACTCAATCTACCTTTTGAAAATTTGCCTCAGAACTTATTAAAACTCTCCAAGATGACCCAAGAAAAAAGAAAAGGGGTCTGCAGAGAAGTCAAGGCACAAATTTTTGAAGCCCAAAGATTTTTAGCGACTCCACTGGGGATGGTTTTTCTTTCAATCTTTGACTAGAGAAAGAAGATACTATGGATGTTGAAATGGTCTACATGATAAGGCATGAGCATGATAATGAGGGTGGTGATGAGAATGATCGACCACTCAGACGGATACACCAACGCCGCTATGGGGTTGTGTTTGTTGCCAACATAAGTAGTCACTCCTCGAAAGAAGAGGTTGAAGAAAATCTCTTTATTAACGACACTGTCAAGCTAGCAGATATGAAGAGACAAATGAGGGCTAAAGATAAGGAGATATCTCAGTTAAACGATAAGATGACTGAGATGATGACCCATATGGCGACAATGATGCAAAGAATTGTTGTCGCAGGTCTCATGCCCACTCCTCTGGCCGATCCTCCGAACCTCCAAATGCCTCAAGTATTAGGAGTACAAGGTACCACTAAAGGAGGCAATAAGGTTGATAATGACATTCGCGCCAGCCTACTCCACAAAATATAGCCAGTACCTCTAAACATGAGTTGGAATTTCTAGTGGGTGATCAGTCATAATCAATTTGCAATCATACAAACAAACTTCAGCAAGACTACACACCTATTCTAAGCTCCAACAATGATACTGCAAGCCCTACAAAGTAATATGAAGAATCGACATCATTGCATACAAATTATACTTACCAAAACAGTTTCACATACATCCAATTAAAATACATCCCTCTTAAAGGCTTACTAAGAGGACCTCAAATGGCATTGGGAAAGCTACTAAACACTGCATTGGAAAACCAACCACTAATAAAGCTGATTGCCATCTCATCAAATACATAAAGGATGCCAACTAGTCATATAATATTCGGAGCAATGAGGACTCCACTTGGGCGACAAAAACAGATTTGTTGAACAAATTATTGGACATTGACGCTGAGGGTAAGGTCAATCTCAAAGAACAAAATGAAGCTATTAACCAATTGCAATAGGGGTGTAAATGAGTCAAGTCGAACTCGAGTCACGGCAAGCCTGAATTTGATTCATCACTAAAATTAACAGCTTGAGATCGAGTAGAGCCTATGAAATGAGCTCAAACTTGGCTCAACCATTCATACTCAGGCTCGAGAGCTCGACTCGACATGCAGTCGGTCCGAATTCTGCTTCATCGAACAAACTCCTAGACCGCGGTGGAGCCGTGGAGATCGTGGGTGGAGTGTGCTTTGAGAAGAAAAGAAAACTTAGGAACCTGTGTATAGTTTTTTTTAAATTTTTTTCTTGAAAGAGCTAACAAAGTAGTTAATGTGTTAGATCTTTTTCTTTTAAAAAGTTACTATGTCATATAAACCTTTAAATACTATTCTTAAATATATAAATTTAAAACATTTTTTAATATTTATTGCACCTAAAATAATACTTTTTTACTATTTAATTTATTTAAACCGGCCCGCGAGCCAACGAGCCGAGTTTAATCAAACGCAAACTCGAGCTCATTTAATATTCGAGCTTGAATTTGAGCTTGTGCTTGAGCTTGAGCTTGAGCTTGTGGCTCGATAAGAACGACTCACGAGCTCGTTAGCAACTGAGTTCGAGCTAGCTCAGCTCATTTACACCCTTAGATGCCAATTATGAAGAGGATGCAATACCACAATCGACAATGTTGAAGAAAGACCAGAAAGACAAGGTAGCAAAGACCTATAGCTTAGCACCATGACTTACATATGGACAATGGGTAGAAAGAGAAATATTACAAAGTAAATAAGAGTCATTTTCAGGAGGTTATTATTTTTTTTGGAAATTTTCCATGTTTCTTAATCTAGATGGATGTGGAGAAAAAGGAGAGGAAATGGTGTAAGAAAAAATGAAGTGTGTAGGAGAAAAAGTTATATGCGAACAAATTAATACAATCTTATTCTTCTGTGCATCTTTCCTACTCTGGTTTTCTATTCTCTGGAGCTAGTTGTATTTTATCCACATTCGCCACCGCTCATCATTGCAAGAACTTATTATACTATAATCGAGTTAAACATCTTAAGATGTCATCTTCCGCACAATTTGTATGCAGATTTTAAATTTTGCTTGACCTGGTCAAATCAAAAACAGTAGGAAGGCATCCATTTTGGACTCAAAGATATAAAGTTTCTCAAATGTCTGAAGACAAAAAGTAAATAATCAGAAGACCCCTGACATTCTAGGCATATTCTTCAACTAGCAACGGGAAAGAGAAAAGCTTCACACGGCAATCAATACATAAGTAAAAATATTAACAAATCGCGATCAAATTTCATGAATATATTTAATAAAACTCAATAATTTTTTGCATAAATATAATGATTTTTAAATAGGCGGCATTGTAAAATGTCATAATATATCCTTAGGAGAATAAATGTAACTGTAACGAGAGCAATCTGGGACCTTTCCGGAGCCGAGAAAGCCAGTTATCACGGTGACAGGAACTCTAGTATCGGCATCGAGAGCGGAGGCGACAGCTTCAGCTAGGTCAAGTCTGGGAGTGGAACTGACGACCATTGACCTCGAATTGGAAGGCCCTAGCTTCTTTTCGGAGAAGGATTGCTTCCCAACCGATAACATAGTTCTCGGAAGGCATTGGGAAAGTGCAGGAGAGTGATGCAGGAATTGATTTAGGGCTTTTGACGCTCTTCCAATTACAAACCCTGCCAGCATCTTCTAGCTCGCGTGGCAGCAAATATCGGTGGGTTCGAACTTCGAGCACGCGATAACTGGCAAAATGGAGAAAATCCTTGAGGTAATATGACAGGGTTTAGGGTTTAGCAGAGGTTTTATAGTTAACTCTGCTCTTTTTTTCTTTTCTTTTTTTTTGTTATTACTATACACCCATAATTTAGTCATGATTGTATGCCCTAGTCGATCCTCCAAAATTAGCTTCAATAAGTAATTAATAATTAATAATTATTGAAAGATAGTATTATACCATCATGATCATATTGTATGATCATGATTGTATAGTCATTTAGTTCAATTTAGATCATTCATTGAAGATCATATTACATGCTATGTATATTATGGTATGATTCATAAACTTATTTGATTGAATCAAATATTTAGTAATTTTTCTCCTAAATTTAATTTGAAATTAATGCATATCATTATGTCCAATCAAGTATTGTATAATATAACCTATTGATAAATCAAATTAATTATTATTTGTTTGATTGACTTTGTTGTTTAATTTTGATATAAATCATATTATATGATCCAATATTTTATGATACAATAGTTTTAAAATTGTAAATATTATCATTTTTAAATAATTTATATTTTTTTCGTGAGTGTTACAAGTCATTCTCATCATATGGAATACTATTTAATACAATAACTTATCAATCAAAAAATAATTTAAAATAAATATTTTTTAAACTTGATTTTTGAGATAGCATATCTTGATACACTCGACATTTTTGGATCATAGGCTTCACTTAAGTCATTAATATATATTATATATTTTTCCATAAAGCTCATCTTGAATTTTTGCAAATTGATTTGGAGTGAATTCCAAAAGGCCTAGACTTGGTAGTCGGTGTTAACTGAAGGCTTGGTGATCTTCCTAACACATTCATTTTGATGAGTAAATGAACTTTGTATCTTCAATTATTTTTTTAATTCTCTATTGTGAACATGTTTCTTGCATTAAAGTCCAATCACATATTTTACCTAACTTTCCATTAGTAATTCCTACCATGTGGTCACCCGAACAAAGGCTAAAACTAGATGTAGTCTAGTTGAAGTGGTTGTTTGTTTGGTGGTCTTAACACAACCCCCTTCCACCAACAATTCTTTTCCTTGAAGTTCCCTCATGCGTAGTGTTTCTAATATATAAACCCTAGCCATAGAAAATCACCTAACTTCATTTTTTTCTACACAGTCGCTTCTAAAATCCTAAAAAAAATTGATTAATTTTAAAAAATTAGTAACATTTTCAATCACATTTAGACAATTTCCCCTAACTTTTACTATTAATTTCATGATTTTGGGATGACTATTCAAGGAGTACTCAGCATTTGAAGTCAACCTAGTTCTCTAAGTTTCTTTGGATCAAATCATAGTCTGACACCCTATTGCAATACAATTCTTCATCCCACCACCAAATTAACTCTACCATCAAATTACTTATTTATTTAGGCAAAAATCTTCCTCTCTCTCTCTCTCTCTCTCTCTCTCTCTCTCTCTCTCTCTCTCTCTCTCTCTCTCTCTCTCTCTCTCTCTCTCTCAAACTATGAATATATATATATATAAGATATTCAATATAATGAATGAGTGTATATGTCATCCTTTCCAACTTCTATAATATTTAATATATTTAGATTTTTTATTATTTGTATCTCTAAATCATTTTCTCTTATTTATTTTATAGTAGTTTATTCATCAAAAATGACATGTACAAAATTCTCAACAACCAAGCTTTTTTTGTTGAATTTTGTAAAGAATTTACTCGAGGAAGAATAAGCTAACTTTGCTTTATAATTTTTTAAATTTGACCTACCATTGTTTAATATAAAATATTTACATCAAAACATGTAAATAGAATGAATTTGTTTTCCTACCTTTTTAGAAGCTCATATGGTATATTTTTCAGTAATGGTCAAATTTTTACTAAGTTAAGCATATGATAAGTTGAGTTCACATTTCAAGCAAAAATACTTCAGTAATTTGTACTCATTTATTATTTAATGCGTTACATCAAGTAAGGTTATATTATTTCTTTATTTATCTCAATTTATTCGGGTATCATAGAAGCCAAAAGGTTATGTTTTATTCCAAATTATTTACAAAATATTTCAAATTGCTCATTCGCATGTTCTTCACCATGTTTGTTATGGATGTAGAGATAAAAGAATCATAGGATTCTTTGAATCCACATAGAGAAATCTTTGAATTAATCAAACAATTCTTTTCTATACATTAAGAATTGTACCCAAGTAAATCATCGGTGTTGCTAATGGAGCCATTGAGAAGTGCAGAAATGTACTTATCAAAAATTGTAACCACCTCCACCGGCAATGTCGGTTCTCCTTCTCACTTTCCTCACCCTCACCGCTGGCATAGGGACAGCAAGATTCGGCATAGGGATGGTGGATTCGACATCGGGATGGTAGGATTCAGCATCAAGATGGTGGCTTCGGCATCGAGGCTGAATTGATTTAAGCCTTCAGTTTATCAATCAATTTAAGGATGAAAGGGGATGAGAATTTTTATCTGGTGCTAAATAATTTTCAAAAGGATTTCCAAAAATATGAAACAAATCTAAAATTCACAAAAAAAAAAATAATAATAAAAATATATCAAAAAATAATATTTCCAACAAATTCAAAACCTAAAATCAGCCTATTCAAACATGATTTCATACCAGGTAGCTCACTCCCTTGTTCCCAAAAGTATTTTGCTTAAAATCGATAAAATGTGTAGGAATTTTTTGTGACATAAAGAAAATGGAAATCAGAGAATGCACTATATAGCTTGGTCAAAACTTTGTCTACCTACCAGTTTGGGAGGGTTTGGCATCCAAGGTGCATCGGAAAGGCAGGGACCATTAAGAGCGAGACTAGCATGGATGTATCTACAGAATAATGAATCATTAATATGTAAAATCCTCAAAATGAAAGATGGGGATCAAATTTGGGAGGAGAGTGCGAAGATTGGCGCATTTCATCAGCATGGAAAATCATCAAAAACGGCATCAAGTTCCTGAAACACATAATCAGATGGGAAGTTAACAACAGGAAAAGCATTAATGCAGTTAATGATAACTGGATTCTAGACCGCAATCTGAATAGCTGGCCTGCTACGTGCAAAATAGCGGAACTCTTAGATAAAAGAGTTTCTTATTTTTTGGAACAAGACGGCAACTAGAACTTAGAGAAATTGGCGGAATGTTTCTCTAAAGATATGATGAATCTGATTATTCAAATAGACAAAGGAGAGAGTTACAGAGAAGATAAAATTGAACTAATTTGCAGTAATTCGGGGAGGACGATATCATCTCTTTGTAATGAAGCTTTTAACAGGAACCTGGATAGCAAACTTTGCAGATCCAATTGGCTGAAAAAATTTAAACTCAATCAATGAACTCATTTGTTTTGGTGGAGATTGTTAAATGACGCTCTACCTACTAACTCCTGGTTAAACTATAGGAAACTTATGAACAATTCTGAATGTCATAGAGTATGCAGGATGAGGGAAGATACAGAGCATATAGTCATTAAATGTGAAAAGCTTACGGAGATCATAGTAAAAATGAGACAGTGGGGTTTTAACGTCCCTTCCTTTCAAAATCTGGATGAATGCATTGAAGAACTCAGTAATAAAACGGACAAAGGACTTGCAAAAATTTATGCTTTGATCGTCTATTACAATTGGAGATCACGGAATCTGAGCAAACATGGGAATTCAGAACTTCCCACTGCATACATAGCAGCTGAAGTTATTTCTCAATCATCCTTCTATCTTTTTTCACCAACCGAGAAGAACTGGAGCACTAATCAGCATTTGCTGCCTAAAGCTTGGTGTCCCCCTCCTGAAGGTTGGTTAAAATTGAATGTTGATGCGGCTTTACTGGATTCAAACTTGGCGGGAGTAGCTGGGCTGATCAGAGACTGTAAAGGGAGATTGATTTGTGCATACGGAAAGAAGATGAATCATTGGGATATTGCACAGTTGGAACTCAAAGAAATCCTAATGATGGAAGAATACATACAAGATTGGTTTTGTGAATACAAGGGGATAATCATAGAAGGAGATAATGTGAATATCATAAAGATGCTCCAAGATTCTATCAAAGTGAAGACTAATAAAGGTACGAAATTAGATCTATCCTTTCTACAAGTGTTCAATAATATTACCTTTCTTTTTATTCCTAGATATTGCAATAAGGTGGCCGATTTTTGTGACAAGTTGGCTTTGTTAGGAGATTTCTTTTAGGACTCTTTTGTTGAAACAAAACTTCCAACAAGTTTTCTACACTTGTTTAGGAAGGACTACCAAGGAGTCTCTTAGTTGTTGAACACTGTATTTTTCTTGATGCTCTTTTAATGCAATTTGCACCCTTTGTTCAAAAAAAAAATTCAAAACCATCAGTCCATCACTAAAAAGCCCATACGAAAGACTTTCTATTAGAAATGTTTCTGATAAAGTATTGATGTATATCAAATGGAAAATCCATTGGAAATATTGGCAAACCAGATCCATCACAAAAAATCAAACAGATGGATTTTCCAACGGGCTCAATCTTCAAAAAAAAAAACAATTTGACAAAATCATCAGAATTACCAACAAATAATTCTATTGGCGAAACTACTCATTGTATGAACAAGTTGCTGAAAAATTAACCCATCGGTAATTCGGTGGATTTATCTACCGAAACTTTTGGTGGATTCAAGCTACAAAAATTCAGCCAAAAATCGTTCTAGCAAATTTTTTGTTACTTTTTTAACTAGAACTCTATATCGATGGAATCTAACAAAAACATTAACTAGAAACCTGTAGCAAATTTTTTTAAAAAAAAATTGCCCTTCATATAATTTCTCTTACGATTAGCAAAAACTAAGCAGCACTCAATATTAAAGCATGCCAATATATTACTAAACCAAATCAATTTAAAAATCAATTTTAACAAAACAATAACTAATTAAATAATAAAACAACCAATTCTAACATTCTATTCATATGTTTTGAAATAGTGCATGAGATAAAAATATCAAAATAAGCACATGAAAAACTACAACTAATCATCATATATCGCTTCACTCTCCTTAGCCTCTTAGGGTTACTGTTGATGATGTTGCTCTATTAATGCCCATAGATCAACTTGCGTTCGACTTTACTGCACTTGCATATTAGCTTATACTTTGTCGCATCAATTCTATTTGCTTTTTCAAAGTTGCAACCCTTCAACTAACAACTCAATGCCACTATCTATGAAGGCTAGTAAGTAGGATGATTGTGCTTCATATGCATAGGCCTAAAAGCCTAATCGATGCAGTCCCTCCTTATATATGCATCCCACTATTAGCAATCACATACTGTAGATTGAGTAGTGCATTCATCTTTCAAGTGACCCCTCACTAGTAGAAGCCTGGCACTTATGAAGCCTTATATAATCCTCTTGAAACATATAAAGCACTTATAAAAATTTATATATGCAACTTATAAACATAACAATTATAGAAATTCTGATACAAACATAGGCTTTTCTTCATCTCTGGTCAATCCATTAACGATCCTCGTGGCACTAATGGATGTGAGTATGTAACTCCAAGGAAGTGGGATCTCTACAAGTGCTTCTTTCTGTAAAAGAATATATTAAGCAAACACCATAGATGAAGTATAAATAACACTACATTAAAGGAGTTGACTATACCAAATGTTGTCTATGCTCTGTGTGAGTATCTAAGCCTATAGTAATAAGGAAGTTGCATATGCCCTCATAGTTAGAAGCTCCATTATGTTTTTTTACTCCCTCCTTTTGTCATAATCTATGCTACCCCAAGCCCTTTTCAAATTAGCTCAAGCACTCTCACAAATCCACAAAGGTCACTCGCTCAACTTGCCAATATCTATGAACATATCTTACATGTGAGTCAACCCTCCCTTCTCAAAATTCTAGTAAGATTTAGTTAGATTATTTAAAAAAAATAAGTGTATTTATAGTACTAATTTATCTCAAACACTCAAAACCATGTGCATAAACATCTTATGATATTTTCTTACAAGATGCATATGGAGCAACATACTTGCTCCTTTTGATGTCTTTAATCTTATGTGTGAACTATATGGACAGCTTGAAGTTATATAAATAAATAAAATATATCATATTATTATAAATTAACCTATTAACATAATAAAAAGCATTATATACTTGCATATCACCATCAAGATCTCTATGCATACGATCATTTCCAGATGACAAAGCGCCCTCTCCCCTCTACTCAGCAAATGTGGATGATCTCGCTAAATGTGGCTGTGGTTGAGGTGTATAATATAAAGGTTGTGAGTATAAAGGGTAGGGTACGTTGAAGGGGTGGTTGAGATATTGGTGGGAGATCGTATAGGTTAAAAGGGGTGGTCAATGTAGGATATAGAGAAGGAAAGTGAGGGCATTTATTAGTAGGGACAACGATAGAAGGACTAGCCATGGTCATTATAATAGGTAGTGAGCCAGAGGGTCACTCAGTTTGACTTACATCAATTGGGATTGTGGTCAATGTCTTCCATTGCCCAAACATAGATGTATTATATTTATGAGGTGGATCATCCCTAAAAGGCATTTGAATTAAAAAATTGAAAGAATGATTAAATAATGAATGTGGAATAATAATAATAATAATAATGATTTTGTAGTAAATTAAATATTAAAAAGACAACAAATTATAAAAGAGAATAGAATAAATTAAATGAAATATATTCTCATTGTCACTACTAGCTTCTCCATAACTTTAACTTTCTTCCAACTACATCTCAATAGCTTGCAATGTTTGGTTATCACCATAATCGACTGATTCCCTAAAATTTAACATTCTCTCTTGATATACAACCTATGGCATATCATGGATCACAATTATACCTCAAAATTTCATTTTAATAACTATAAACCTATATTATTTATTTCTCACTCTAGTTGGACATCTAGCATAATAAATCAAATTTACTTGGTGTGTTATGATGATGGGATCAAATTTAGCATATCTCATATTAAATTTCACTTTAGTAATACTATAAAGATAATGCACCCTTATACCTCTATTTGGGATTGGATCCAAACCAACTGATAGTGGCTTTCACATGAATATTGTGACATAATAACCTCTCCTCAAAGATACCATAGTATGCACTTTCATTTTCTATATGAGAGTTCCTCGAAATAAAAACATCGTAATTTCCAAATGTTCTCCCTTTAATCTAAGATCTACTGTGAAATTTGTAACCATTCATTAAAACAAAAAAGGCTAGGAGTTAATAGCTTGTATAAGTTCCCATGCAAGGTCATGTTATTCTTTCTATAGAATCAAATTTTCTAGGTTATGACCCTAACAAATAAAATGAAACAATGAAATAATTGAAAGAAATGTTAGAATGCATTAAACCATGTAGTCATAATGAGTTTATTGAAAATAAAAATGCCTTAAACCATAAAATGAACTTAACCTGAATTTTCTTTTCGATTACATGGGCATTTATTGTGGAAAACATACTGATGAACGTCTTGCAAACCAATGGAATAAGTAAGAGTGCAAAAAATTACCTCGTAGGAATGATACCAACTATGTCTGAAATATTTACTATAGGAAGGATAACAACTTGGCAATTCAGGAGTATGTATAGCATAGCAATGTTGATTACTCTATCAGCTTGATATTTAGATGTGGATTTTTCAGATGTCTTCCCTTATAAGTTAAAAATTGATAATGTTGCTTGAGCTTTACCTTCACCTCCACCTCAACATTACACCTAACATTTGTTCTATAACTTTTAAGATGTGGTTCAAAGTTGTAATTACAAAATTTGGTGGTCTCTTATGAGAGATACACTTCACATATTGAACCTTCTATTGTGCTTTATTCAAATCTAATTTTCTTAACTTATTCACATATTTGAGTTATAAGATGTCATTCAATATAATGTTCAAGTGAATAAATTTATTACAACTTATACAAACATATATATATATATATATATATACCTCTCAAATAGATGCATCCAATGTTATTGTATTAGACCGCCTACTATTGCCTTATATTGTAAATTAAGTAGTAGATGCTCCATATAATTGAAGAAACTAGGGATACAATCTTTTCACATTTATAGAGAATAAATGGAATATTCTACTCACCCTATCTTAATGTCTCTTCAAAGGATTTAATATTAAATGGTAAGAAACTTAATGTAACTGTAGACACTCTACAAAGATGTGTTAATCATGAATATTTATTCCATATAATCTCCCTAATCTCATGTACACACATTAACTTAAATTTGAAGTGTACCCACACACACTACTCTTTTTTGTTCTAATGTAAGCGATGAAGGGGCTTTTCGCCTCAACAGTTCACCATTTCCACCATATGAGTTCAAGATATATTTTTCATACTATATTCTTGTAGTTCTAATCTTACCTTCAAATTATCTTTTGTTTTTTGCATTCACATCCATCACAATATTAAAAATGTTATAAAAAATATTCTTCTTGATATGCATAACATATAAATTATGTATAAGTAAGTTTATTTTCTAGTACGGTAATGTAAAAAAAATCTAATTATGCCCAATTCCATAACTTAAAACTCTATACTGAAAGTTTGATAAGGATGCTAAGTCTAATTAAACTTGTCCCTAGGCACACCGGGGGGGGGGGGGGGGGGGAGGGCGGGGCGGGGGCGGGGGGATGGGGGGAATTGGTGATTTAAAAAACTAATTGTTTACTTCAAAAATAAAAGATGATATTTTGGATTTTTTAGTATTTAGAAAAACAAGTAATAATTATCACTTAATACGAAAGCAAACAAATTTACCGATACATCAAAACAATGATGATGATATTCTAATCAGTTGAACGAAGCATTGATTATGATTTTCACCAAGCAGTTATCAATGAATTAAAATGTAAAAGAGTAAAATGCAATAATAAAAAATCAAAATAAATACACAAGAGATTTATAGTGGTTCAATCAAATAATGACCTATATTTTCTCCCTAGAGTCATCTCCACGTGTTGCACTATCACTATAGTATCTCTCCTTTTTCCCTCATAGCAAGGTGGAGAACCCCTTTCACAAATCACTTCCACCAAACCCCATGCGGCGGAGAGTCGGATGCTTTGTCACCCTTCTAATGATGACATCAGACCTTTAATAATTTTTCTCCCTCATGAAGAAGGCAGAGAACCTTAAACTCCTTTCTCACCCTCCTAGTGATGACAAAGAATCACAAACTCCTTTCTCACCATCTTGGTGATGGCATAGAACCACAAACTCCTTTCTCACCATCTTGGTGATGGAAGAGAATCATGAACTCCTTTATCGCCTTCCTGGTGATGGCAGAGAACCATGTCATTGAGCTGAAGAATTTCTTCCTATAGCCACCTAAAAAACCTAGACAGGCACTTGGAGGAACAAGTCAAGACCCTTACATAGAGCAACCGTGTGAATACCTCACACTACCTCTCCCTCACACACACAAGCACGCCCTCTTTTTTCAAAGGTCTCCTAAATCTTCTTCTTAAATCTCCCTCCCAAGAACACTTAGTAGCCAAAGACTTGAAATATGTCAAATGAGAGAGATTAAATATAAGACCTCATAAGAGGCCTTAAAATTCAGTTATGTAACTGTAATATAGTGAAATCATGGATCGTCCAATATGATTAGTTCAATGTACTCCTGTTAGTACTGTATGAAGAGCTAGATGTTGTACGACCAATTCAAAGAATTGAGATGATCGTCCAGGATGATTTAGATCATCATCCAGTATGGATTATCGTACTATACGATTAGCGATAATAAATTATCATCCCATACAGGTATCAAGTTGTATAGTACAATTGGTCCAATCATCATATATGATCTATCTGGATCAATTACCCAAAATAGTCTCCTAATAATAGGATTTATTTAGGTAAGATTTAATTACATTGTATCATATGATAGCTATCATAGAGTATGATTAGTACAAAATTTAAATTTCAAAATATTACCTAAATTATAATTAGCGGTTGAGATCTTGATTTCAACTAATCATCATATATGATCTATAAAGTATAACTTGATTAGTTGAACTTGAATTAATTATCATAATGAGTCATTTTAATAATTTTTTGATTAGCTGGTCATATGGTACTATTAGTTCATAAAATTCAACTTCTAATATTTTCACTAACTCACTTCCTTGAGTGTGTGTGTGTGTGTATGTTCACCAAGCTTAGTATCCACCAAATACATGATTTGACTCTAGAAAAGTAAAAATACATAAGAATTGAATACATAAGAATTGAAAATACAAATATTTCACAACATACTTAACCCTCATTTACCCAAACTTGAGCTGATCAAACTTGCAACTGTATAGTGGACCTAAAATATTAGTGCATAGAAAAAAATATATGTAATAATAGCAATTAACAAGAGATAGCACAATAAGAAATCCAATAATGTTTGTTATAATAAAATCATAGGACTTAGATCAAGATTTGCAACATATACTCTTTTAGTATAAAATCTTCAATGATTTTAGGTATCATGTTTGTTATAATCTAATCACCACTCAAGGTTGGTGTAGGCTCTAATTTTTCAACATTATTGTTTATGAAAGCATCCTAATTTCTCTTGAATTGATGACTAATTGATAAAAAATATACAATGATAATCAAATCATGAGTTATTTTCCACCATGATTTATTATGATTACTTTAGTTAACTCTATGTAATATAGGAAAGCTAACTTCACTACACTACCCCAACCTAATAATATTCCATATACATAGGCATTTTTCATTAGAAAGTTTTTTTTAGCTAAATATTATATACTATGACATCTTTTTCTCACAAAATCTTTAGGACATCGATCAATGGTTGTAAGAAGATATATATTTTTTCTTTTAGATTATGAGGTCCAATTATGATAATTGTGAGAAATATATAAGGTATATTCATGCAAATCTCTAGTAGAAGATTTTAGGGTATTATTATTATTGGTCAGGATAGGTAGGGTGAAGATGCTTGACTATTATGAGTAAAACCATCTACAGATAACTCAACTCTCAAAACTCTAAAAACTCTTGATACATCGTCAAAAAATTAGCTTAATCGGGCACGAATCTCGAGGCAAAAGTTAGTTGGAAACCTCAAAAATTAAATCGGGGAGCATCCGAACTCCGATTTCAGCGGGCTTACAGTCAAACTGAGCGTCTCGGAAATACAAACCCAACGACACCAAGATCGACCCAATCCGAGCCTAAATGAGTCCAAATCAAGGGTTAAAAGCGCTGTCGGAAGGTTCAAACAGAAATTTGAGTTACCAAACAGTCTCTGATTTTGACGAACTTATACTCGAATCGAACGGCTCGACGAGACAAATCCAACGAGCCCAAGATCATTAAATTCTGACATCATTAAAGCCTCCAAATGGCCAATGAATGGTGCACGGTCGTAGGATTCAATATCGACCGTCCATTTGACCACTCCCTATTCGCCCTTGATCTCACACCTATTTACGGACCATGCCACTCCAGAAAATCTATAAATAGAGCCCTCATTCTTCACACGGAAGGATCCAAGCAAGAGAGAGAAAAAGAGAAGAGAAGGAAGGAGTTCCTCCTCGACAGTCGCCGGACCACCGCAGAACCTCGCCGGACCACCGCCGGACCACCGCAGGAATCTCGTCGGACCACCATCGGACCACCGCAGGAACCTCGCCGGACCACCTCCGGACCATCGCAGGAACCTCGCCGGACCACCGCAGAACCTCGCCGGACCACCACCTTAAGGCCCAACGTTCAGTCCCTACTTCCTGCCAAAGACCCGACGTCTTGTTCAAGACCCGACACTTAGTCCCTACGTCCTGCCGAAGACTCGACGTCTTACTTATGTAATTGATTGTAATCTGTTCACCCCTGGAGGTGATTCAGTCCTTTGTAACCAACTCAAAATCTAGTGGAACCATTTTCAACTGGGCCAGGCCTCGTGGTTTTTTCCCTTTTAAGGGTTTTCCACGTAAAACATCTTGTGTTCTCTGTGTGTGCTAGTTATACGTACAATGCTAAGACGTAGAATCAAATCTCTATCGCCGCGTAATTTCTAGCCCGCAATAGATTGGCGCCGTCTGTGGGAAAGGCTAATCCCACTACATCAAGGAATCATCCAATGGTCAACAGGCGTAGCCATCGCATCATGGGAACCTCCCGCTCTAATTCACACCAATCCAGGAATCAGTCCCTGAATCAAGGACGACAGGCATCTGCCTCCTTTCACCCCGGTAACCGACACCCTGCAGGAGAAGGAACTTCAGGGCCATCCCTAGAAGAATGTATCAGAAAAATGGAGGAATCTCAGAATGAGATCCTTCAGCTCTTAAGGGGAGCTCGAGGACCAGCGCCAGTACCCCAAGAAGATACTCTTCTCCCTCGAGACCAGCCAGGATTCGAAGACATTCTTCATGTCTAAGTCCCCTTCCTCCGCCAAGGATGCGCCCTTCTACACGTCCAGAGAATGAGCTTGCTGATACAGCAAGCTCTACCCATCCTTCACGCACAAGCTACCGGCAGCATATGCCTCCGGGCGTCCCCGAGGACTTGGACCAACAGTACGACACTGAACTTCCCCGTAATACTCTACGGCATGAGTTACAGGAGACTAGTCCGAGAAGAGTTCCCCACAGGGGGTATCAGACAGTCCTTTCATCAACGGGACATTCAGGAGTCATCATCTTTCACCGAAGATGTCCTCCGATATCCCATTCCGGCAAGATTCAAACTCCCAAATATTGATTCTTATGATGGGACTTCAGACCCCTACGAGCATATCGATCACTACCGCACTATTATGCATATCCAGCAGGCCCCAGACGCTCTGCTCTGTCAAGTTTTTCCTGCCACCCTTAAAGGGCAGGCCCGGACATGGTTCTACTCCCTACCCCCTCGGTCCATTCCCCTATTCGTTAAATTGGCCAAATTGTTTGTCAAACAATTTGTCGCCAACCGAAGGATGATTAAAGACTCCTCCCACCTTTCGGGGATAAGATAGACGAGGGTGAATCTCTCAAAGAGTATTTTCAAAGGTTTTCTACAGAAGCCCGACATATTCCAGGGGTAGATCCCGAATTGCTACGAGGTGTATTTCTTGGAGGGCTTCGTCCAGGACCTTTCTACTCGGCACTTATGCGAGAAACGGTTCATTCTTATGCAGATTTAATCCATCGAGTAGAGGCCCAAATCACTGCCGACGAAGCCATCAATGCATATAGGAAGCAATTCGAAGCAAGCAGTCGGGAAGCGTAAAAATCCCCCAGGGACGGAGAATCCCCCCTCGCAAAGGAAGAAGCAAGGAAACTACAATCTTCCTCCTCGACCCTCACAACCACGACGAGAGCCCCGATAAGAAAAAGAGTACACGCCACTTAATACATCCCGAGCAAATGTATTAATGGCCATCCGAGACCAAGAGAGTGTAAAGTGGCCGTACCCTTTAAAGCCTAATACCGGAAACCAAGAACAGTATTGTTATTTCCACCGCAGCCGTGGACACACCACTGAAGCATGCAGGCAGCTCAAGGAGGAAATTGAGAGACTGATCCGACAAGGATATCTCCGACAGTTCGTCAAGAATCCAACAGCTCGAGAAGAAACTGTTCCAACTCGGGGGCAAGATCAATAAAAACAGTCGACGAACAATCGCCAGATGGTCGGCGAAATTGAAATTGTTGTTGGAGGCCCTTCAATGCCTTGTCAAGTTCTAATCGCAGAGAACAAGGAGCCACCAACAAAAAAGCTTCATGTCTATCACTCCATCACCTTTAAGGAGTCTGATCTAGAAGGTGTAAAGACTCCTCATCAAGACCCACTAGTGATTAGCGCAGGAATCGGCGACCCATGCTACAATGTTAAAAGGATCTTGGTAGACAATGGAAGCTCAGTAGTTGTTTTATTCTACTCCACTTTTCTTAGCATGGGCATATCTAGAGAGAAACTCCAGCCTGCTGCCGGTCCACTGTACGGATTTGACAACCGACCTGTAAGAGTTGAAGGAACCATTACTCTCCCGGTTGTGCTTGGAGAATTCCCCCGTCAAGTTGAGCACCCCATTCTGTTCATTGTAGTGAAGTCTGAATCAGCCTACAATGCGATCTTTGGAAGGCCACTCCAAATAATCTTCGGGGCTATTGCTTCAATTCCCCACTTAAAGCTCAAGTTTCCTACCCCATCAGGGATCGGAATAGTACGAGGAGATCAACAAGTAGCACAATCATGCTATCTTAGGCAGGCTCAACCACACTCATCAGTTACTCTAAGCATCGAAGACTTCGATCTTCAAAATGAAGAAACTCCTCAAAGGGCCTCCCCTGTAGAAGATCTTACATATGTCTCTCTATCAGAAGAACATCACTCTAGAACAGTACAGATCGGATCACTCCTCTCAGATACAGAGAAAAAAGAATACGTAGACTTTCTACGTACAAACCAAGATGTTTTTGCATGGAGTTTGGCTGATATGCCCGGCATTAACCCTGAGTAATTATGCACTCCATAAAGATCAACCCAGCATGTAAACCAGTGATTCCAAAGAAACGAAACTTCGCCTTAGAATGTCAGCTGGAAATCGAACAGGAGGTTGATAAGCTTTTAAAAGCAAGATTTATAAGAGAAGTACACTACCCAGCTTGGCTAGCCAACGTCGTGATGGTTCGAAAAATAAATGGAACTTGGAGAATGTGCGTGGACTATACAGATCTCAATAAAGCTTGCCCCAAGGAAAGCTTCCCTCTCCCCCAAATAGATCAGCTAGTCGACGCCACATTCGGACATCAGATGTTAAGCTTTATGGATGCCTACTCTGGATACAACCAAATACAAATGGATCTTGCCGATGAAAGAGGCAACATCTTTTCAAACAGATAAATGGTTATATTATTACCTGGTAATGTCGTTCGGGCTCAAAAATACAGGGGCAACTTACCAACGACTTATGAATAAGGTTTTTAAGAACCTTATTGGGCGTACCATGGAAGTCTATGTGGACGATATGCTGGTGAAGAGCCTCGAGAAATCTCAGCATATCTCGGATTTGGAAGAATGTTTTAACCTCCTCCGATCTTATAACATGCGCCTTAACCCCTCCAAATGTGCATTTGGAGTCACCTCAGGAAAGTTTCTTGGGTTCATGGTTACCCATCGAGGGATTGAGGCCAACCCGAAAAAGATCAAGGCCCTAAGGGACATGCTACCCCCCAGAAATATCAAAGAAGTTCAGAGACTGAATGGAAGGATTGCAGCACTCTCTCGATTTCTGGCTCGTTCGGGAGATAAATATTTGCCTTTCTTCAAGATCCTCAGAGGGGCTCGTAGCTCAGGATTCCAATGGACTGATAAATGCTAAGAAGCTTTTGAACAACTCCGGACTTATCTAGCCTCACCACCGCTACTCTCAAAACCAATTCCAGGGAAAATTTTGTATATGTACATGGCCGTCTCTTCTCAAGCTATAAGTTCGGTCTTGGTTCGGATGGATGATTCGATTCAACGCCCAGTCTATTACATCAATAAGGTGCTTTCATATATTGAGATGCGTTATCCATTGGCAGACAAAACAGCCTTAGCATTAGTTTTCTCAGCCATGAAGTTACGACCTTATTTTTAGGCACACGCGATCAGGGTTTATACAAACCTACCGCTGAAAAATATTCTTCAAAAACCCGAGGCATCCGGAAGATTGATCAAATGGTCAGTAGAACTTGGAGAGTTCGAAATACAATTCCTACATAGACCCGACATCAAGTCACAGGTGCTTGCCGATTTTGTGGTCGAATGTACTAGCTACACCTCCGAGGGATCGCCTGATGTGTCTCCATCCTCCTCCTGCTGGACATTGTATGTAGACGGAGCTTCTGGGAGTTCTGGTGCTGGCGCTAGAATCTTATTAATCTCCCCGCAAAAAGCCACACTCGAATACGGGCTTAGACTTAAGTTTCCGGCAATAAATAATGTTGCTGAATATGAAGCTTTAATCGCTGGGTTGAGATTGGCGATTGATTGCGAAGTCCAAGACTTAGTGGTTCACACTGATTCCCAACTGGTTGCTTCTCAAGTAGAAGGGGAATTCGATACTCACAATCCACTCTTGGCTCAATATTGCCAGATAGTTAAAACCTTGTTGGCCCAAATAGCAAAGCATCAGGTCATCCATATCCTTCGAGAGCAAAACGCAAGGACAGACTCTCTCTCCAAGCTAGCAACTTCTACAACGGGTGATGTTTTTAAAAGAAAATTTATTGAGGAGATCCACTTCCCGAGTATTCAAGGCTCATGGGTACTTCAATCAATAGATAAATCAAAACAAACTTCTTGGATCGACCCCATTCTCGCTCTCTTACAAGAAGGCTCTCTCCCTGAAGACCCTGCTACGGCAGTACGACTTCGGAGGCAAGCAGCCAACTTCACCATTATTAACGGAGAGTTATACAAACGATCTTTCACAGGGCCATACCTCAAATGTCTTCCTCCTTCGGAAGCAAACTATGCACTTCACGAAGTACACTCGGGCATTTGTGGGGAGCATTTGGGAGGAAGGGCGCTAGCACAAAAGGTTCTGAGACAAGGGTTCTACTGGACCAACGATAAAACAGGACGCATTAGAACTCGTACGGAAATGTAACATCTGTCAGTTGCATGCCAACCTCACTCATCTACCCGCCGTAGAGATATCAACATTACAGAGTCCCATGGCCTTTTGCCCAATGAGGGATCAACATAATGGGACCATTTCCTATGGCCACGGGACAACGAAAGTTCATCATATTGGCTGTTGACTATTTCACGAAGTGGGTAGAAGCAGAACCACTAGCAAAGATCACTGAATCAAATGCCAAACAGTTCCTGTGGAAGAGCATAATATGTCGCTTTGGAATTCCTGCAAAAGTTATTACTGATAACGGAACACAGTTCACCGGAAGGGTCTTTACCACATTTTGTAAAGATCTCCACATCCATTTAGTACATACAGCTGTGGATCATCCTCAGACTAATGGGCAAACAGAGGTCACTAACCGGACCATTCTGAGAGGATTGAAGACGCGGCTGGAGAAGGCTGGGGGGCAATGGGCTGACGAGCTCCCAAACGTCCTTTGGGCCTATCGTACGACAGCAAGAACTCCAACAGGAGAGACGCCGTATAACCTTTGCTTTGGTACAGAGGCTGTCATTCCAGTCGACATTGGAGTCCCCAGTCATATGATACAAACTTTCGACTCCAATGCCAACGACGAAAAACTCAGACACAACCTAGACCTCCTTCCAGAAGTAAGAGATGGGACAATACTTAAGGTTGCTGCCTACCACCAGAGAGTTGCCCGTCACTATAAAAGAAGGATGAAGCCGCGACATATATCAGTGGGAGATTTGGTCCTACGCAGCATTGAGGCGGCAGGCAAAGGCCCTCAACGAAATAAACTCTCCCCCCTCTGGGAAGGTCCGTACCTAGTAGCAGCTAAGGTGAAGCCAGGGACTTTCAAATTAAAGGATGCTGAAGGGAAGATGCTTCCTTGAACTTGGAATATCGATAACCTCCGCAAATACTATCAGTAGAGCGTGATCGTGTCATTTGTTTTAGAATATCGTTTGTCTTTCGTATTATGTGTTTATTGTATGTGTCTTTAATTTCGAACGTTGTTTGTGATGTTTCTAATTTCCTTCTCTCTTGAACTGTCTTTGGGAACTATGTTCTTCGTTTAATGACAGTAAAGACTTTGTTAAGTTATAAATCTTAATATGTTTGATTCGAGCAGTAGACAATTATTGTTCAATTATTAGCTGATCAATCCTTGGTGGATTATCCTGATCTCTTCCACACATGTTAACGTTATCGAGCAGAGCTCTGACACACAACCTCGGATAGGTCTTACATCCTTGGTGGATTCTCTTGACCTCTTCCACACAGGTTAATGTCATCGAGCAGAGCTCTGACACACAACCTCGGATAGGTCTTACATCCTTGGTGGGTTCTCCCGACCTCTTCCACACAGGTTAACGTCATCGAGCAGGGCTCTGACACACAACCTCGGATAGGTCTTACATCCTTGGTGGATTCTCCCGACCTCTTCCACACAGGTTAACATCATCGAGCAGGGCTCTGACACACGACCTCGGATAGGTCTTACATCTCTTATAGATTCCTTTAACCTCTTTCATACAGGTTGTTGTCATCAAGCAAGTCGAAAAATAAATACCTTAAGCAAACATGAATAAAATTTACTCAGAACACTGGAATATTTAAGTCATATAACAACAGAATAATAATCAACTACTAAGCCAAAGTAGATATCACACAACAGTACAAACATCAGGTACATCACAATCGCTAAAAAAGACAAACTAATACAAACAACAAGAACTAGAAAACCTACTCAACATCTACTACCTCATCATCTGCATCAAGATCAAGGACCTTCCGTAGATCACTCTCTACCTCATCACCATCAGAGCCTGAAGGAAAGTCAGCTGAAGCCTGGCTAGGGGTCACTTCTTCGGTTGAAACTCCGGTCTTTCGCTGCATCAGGCGAACCCCCTTAAAGAAGCCTCTAATAAATCCATCCTCAGTACACTGCTGCTCCAAACCCTTTACCTCTATAGCATAGATGTGATCTCGGGCCTCCTCAATGTGATCCTGGACGATAGTCTTGAATGCTATGGACTTCTTGAAGTCTTCAATAACTCTTGAAGGTTCTAAGCTAGACAAGGCAGCTTCCTTCTCAGCTATAATGGCCTGGGACTTCTTATCCTTCGCCTCAAGCGACATTATCTTCTCTTCAAAAACTTTCTGCTCCTTCAAAAGCCTGGTGATCATCGCTTGAGCCTCCTCAAGATCTATCTGATGCCGATCTGCCTACCGATTTTGGAGAGATACAGAGCGCATTGTGTTGGCCAGCTCAGTCCTGCAATCGCTTAACTCATCTTCAAGCACCTTCACCTCCTTAACCTTCTGCTCATATTTCCGCTTGAATTCCCCCTGAAGATACTTAATCTTAACAAACTCACTGTTCCAATCATTAATTTCGATCCCAAGATGTGACAGCTGAAATAAAAAGAAAAGTTTATTTATAAGTCACTTCAGAAGCAAATGAAATAAAAAATATTGAGAGATGTTACTCACCAAATTACTGGTCTTGTTATGTCCGAGGCATTGATGATTCATGACATCCTCAGGGATATGCAACTTGGCTGGGGAAGAGTCAGGTGGGGTCTTGTCAGTGTTTATCTCTTCCAACCTCTTCCTCTTCGAAACCTGGGGGTCGTCGCCTCTAGCTGGTCGTTTGGGAGCCGCTTTTGAAGCAGGGGCAGGAGGCTCAGGAATCCTGGATGTCGGCTTCAACTTCCTTGCATCAGACCTCCCAGTATGAAATGAAATCCCAACATTGAATAAGAACTCTTCTTCAGTGTATTTGCTCATATGACGAACCTCAAATAGAAGATGTTCAAGAATGGAAACCTTCAAGATCCTCATTATGTCTTCCTCGCTAACATGTAGAGGGGATGACAAATCCCTCATCTTTCCCCACTTCTCTATCAAGCCCAGTCATTCTTCACAAAAAAGAAAGCATTGACCCAATTCTTTGAAGGATCACGGGTACGTACATCCAACCATTTGAATCTAAAAGTCACACGCCCAGACGTATCGCTGGTGAGCTTGCCCATCCGTGAAAGGTGCTCCGGGGTCATAGTAGCTCCCCGATCCCGAAAGAGAGCAATCAATCCCATAGCCACTGACATCGCTCTAAATGAAAGTTGGAATAGGTTCACACCGCACCTTTGTAAGACTTCAACCAGCTCAGTAGGAGGCGGAAAGCGTAAACCACCCCCCGTAAGTGGGCCTCAGAAATGGTCACGTACCCGGGAGGAGGAAGATTCGCCCGATCAGACATCCTAGGGACCATCATCTTCACATCATTCGGGAAGTAATAATTCTTGCAAAAAAGGAATAGGAAGTCATTTGTAATAGTTGACATTGCCTCATCCACTTCCCTATTTGGCCTCCGTTCGCTGTCATGCGATGCGACAGGGTCTCCCCGGATCGCAGGATCTCTCTGTGGAGGGCGATCACCTGACATTTCTCTTAAAGGGTGTAGGAGGAAAGAAGAGAATCTCCGGACTTCCTTGCCAAGAGAGGGGCCTCAGAAAACTGAGGGAATGCCTCAATGGAAAGGACAGAGGGAGATGAAAAGAAAGGAGGAGGAGATAAGAAGAAAATAGAAGAAGAAGAGGAGTGGAGTGATTTTCTAAAGGCTTGAAGGGCCTATTTATAGTTTTTTGGGATAAAGGAAGAAAGTTTCTAGAAATTCCAATTTTCCAAATTTTTCTAAATTTTTCTGAATTTTTTCAGATTTTTTTGGGATTTTTTGGGATTTTTTAGGAATTTTTTCGGCCAAAAAAGGCCAAAAAATCAATTTTTTGCGCAGGTGGGGCCCACTTAAGTCGGTGGCCCGAACGGACCCACCCTTTCAAGAGGCTGAGGTGGTGGGAGAGCACAGCATAGGCTGTCACACGGATCCAGGACGACCCAATCGGATCGCTGCGCGAGTCAGGAGCGACCCAGCAGCCCGCTACGTGGGCTGCAACGCGGGCCGCTAACGCGCCCAGGCGGGCGCTCAGACCCGCTTCGCGCGGTCATCCCAGACCGCGCTCCGCGCGGTTCCACGGAAGCTGCCGCCGGCGTGCGGCGGCAGGCGGCGGGCGGCCGGCCGGCCGGCTAGTTCGACCGCCCATACGCGACTTAGCCCGATTTTCGTCCCGAAAGCTCCGATTTTGACATTTTTGGAGTCCCCGGACATGTTTTTCGACGTTTCGGACTCGATTCCGACACTTTCGGAGCTCAACGAGGCCTCTATGATCAAGTTTGAGCAAGTCATTAATTTTCAGAATGCATTTTTTGGCATTTCAGCCTATGCAAATTGTCGACACTTATATTTTCGGACTCCTGGAGCTTCGACGTTCGAAAATAGGGGGGCAACTGATACATCGTCAAAAAATTAGCTTAATCGGGCACGAATCTCGAGGCAAAAGTTAGTTGGAAACCTCAAAAAATAAATCCGGGAGCATCCGAGCTTCGATTTCAGCGGGCTTACAGTCAAACTGAGCGTCTCGAAAATACGAACCCAACGACACCAAGATCGACCCAATCCGAGCCCAAATGAGTCCAAATCAAGGGTTAAAAGCTCTGTCGGAAGGTTCAAACAGCAATTTGAGTTACCAAACGGTCTCCGATTTTGATGAGCTTATACTCGAATCAAATGGCTCGACGAGATGAATCCAACGAGCCCAAGATCATTAAATTTCGACATCATTAAAACCTCCAAATGGCCAACGAACGGTGCACGGTCGTAGGATTCAATATCGACCGTCCATTTGACCACTCCCTATTCGCCCTTGATCTCACACCTATTTACGGACCATGCCACTCCAGAAAATCTATAAATAGAGCCCTCATTCTTCACAAGGGAGGATCCAAGCAAGAGAGAGAAGAAGAGAAGAGAATGAAGAAGAGAAGGAAGGAGTTCCTCCTCGATAGCCGCCGGACCACCGCCGGACCACCGCAGAACCTCGCCAGACCACTGCCGGACCACCGCAGAACCTCGCCAGACCACCGCCGGACCACCGCAGGAATCTCGTCGGACCACCGCCGGACCACCACAGGAACCTCACCGGACCACCACAGAACCTCGCCGGACCACCACCTTAAGGCCCGACGTTCAGTCCCTACTTCCTGCCAAAGACCCGACGTCTTGTTCAAGACCCGAAACTTAGTCCCTACGTCCGGCCGAAGACTCGACGTCTTACTTAAGTAATTGATTGTAATCTGTTCACCTATGGAGGTGATTCAGTCCTTTGTAACCAACTCAAAATCTAGTGGAACCATTTTCAACTGGGCCAGGCCTCGTGGTTTTTTCCCTTTTAAGGGTTTTCCACGTAAAAAATCTTGTGTTCTCTGTGTGTGCTAGTTATACGTACAACGCTAAGACGTAGAATCAAATCTCTATCGCTGCGTAATTTCTAGCCCGCAACAACTCTTAATAACTTTATGATATAAATCGTACAATATGATAAGTTTAATCTCCCGTACAATGATAATGGATTGATTTATAAGATTTAAAATTGTACCAACATTCTTTTTATTTGTTTGGAGTTTATGGCATGGATTGTACCATATGAACTTTGGCTCTCCATGCAATTCTACCATGTGATGGCCTTTACTTCTCACCAAAAATGATTTTATTGGGTGGTCTTAGAAAGGAGAAGGGTTTTTTTCAGTGGTTGAGAATAGATGATATATTTGGCTTCTAAAACATATACAATGGCATGTTCAAGTGATAGTTTATGCTTTAAATCATATATAGGGTTCATAATGGTAGTAACCTTTTATATGTATTGGATTAATTTGAAATATTTAATTGGGTTTTGATCATGTCGTAATTGATGACTATGGATAAGGGTAGGGTAATATTAATTTTATCATCAATATTGGGTATTACATTTTTTAAAGCATGTGTTGGATAACACTTGCATTCAACACTATGGTGATAAAATAAGGTTAGTGATTCTTAAGTGGTGCATTCTTAATGGTCGTGTTTATGGTATATTTATGGCGAAGGCCAGTAGCAATGTCATGGGTTGTTACTTCGGCATTAGAAATGTAAAGGTATTCATGCAATTATTTGTTGATTATGGCTCATTTCTCCTATAGATAATTAACTATATTGTTATCCTATATGAATTTATTCTAAGATTAAAAAAAATTACAAAGTGTAATTCAAAGTGGTATGGAAACATTAAAGAGATATGGAATTGAAGAGTTGTACCGACAAAGAGGCTATAAATCTTGTACAAAAAAAATTTCTTTTATGACAACCTTTGAGTTAGTGATGGGTGCCTCCATTTATCTTCCATAGACTTCTTCAACTTCTTCCATCTTGAGCTATCATATTTTTGATATTGGGAAGGGTTTTTTTTTATTACTCAATCTCTTTTTCTTTCCATGGAATTTGAGGAGAAGTGAGAAGTGAGGATTGTTTTTGAAAACTCACATAAGAAGGCTAAAGAGTCATGTTGAGAGCTTGTGAGAAATGGAGGATTCCAACCTTATTTCTAGAATTATATGCTTTATTAAATCATACAATACACTATTAATAACATAGTACAAACCATACCATACCATATCAGCCTAAGAACTTTCTAACATTTATTTTGACTAGGTCAATCATATAGTATGATTGGATTCATGTAGTACAAACTTTAAATTTGATTGTCCTAACAATTATGCTAAATGCCTAGTTGATTAAGTCAACTCATATAACATGAAGTTTTCTAATCATTGTAGTTATTGACCAAAAGATCATACACTTCAATATGTATCATATAATATGATGCTTATCCTATAGTACAAAATGTTCTTTATTTATTTTAATCATTTTTTATGTATGATGATTAGAAAACTTCTAGAACATGTATTCACAAATAATAATAATAATAATAATGAACAAAAAAATAAGCTTAATAATAACATTCAAATACAAAACTCACAAATGTATTACATACACATGGATCAATTTATCATAATGGTCAAGGCACCTAAGTCTATCAGTCTTCACCTAGTTTTGATTTCTCTAAACCTTTCATAGGTAAGTTCCTTCATAAAAATTTCTAACAATTAATTTTATAAATCCATAAATTAAATATCAACATTTATCGTAGATATAGAATCTCTAATAAAATGGCATTTAACATCAATATGCTTTATGCATGAATGTTGAATTATTATTTTTTGACACAAATGGCACTATTTTTATCACAAAACATTGGGATTTTTTGCACCTACATGCCAAAATAAAAAAAAGTTGTTGCTTTTGTCATAATATTTGGGAAACACAACTTCTTATAGAAATATATTCTTCTTTGGTAGTGAATAGAGCTATAAATTTTTTTTTTCTTGATAAGGTAATTAGTGAGTGTCCAACAAACTTGTATATTCATGATGTGATATTACTATCAATCTTACATCATAAAAAAGTTAGATTTTGAATATCATACCAAATCAAATGACATCCTATCTTTAGCATACAAGATACTTAAGCTAGGTGTCTGTATGAGATACTGGAGAATTCTTTTTACTGATATCAAGTAAGAATGTTTATAATATACTTGAAAATGTACACACAAATATATACTAAGTATAAAGTTAAACCTATTAATAGAGAAATATAGTAGTGATCCTATTAAGCTATACCTTTTTAGATCTACTGGTTTGCCACTGGTGTCCTTATTTGATTATATAGTAGTGCTCATGGGGATATTCATGATTTTATATCATTCCATATCAAATCATTTTATTAGTTTAATGATATTGTTAGTTTGGATTAAAAACATAAAATCTTTTTCCATCGTACTCCTTTCAAATTTATGGCTCGTAGTAGATGAGAACCCTATACATAACATTTCATTTGTGGATCTAAATAATATGTCACTTCATATATTTGTATAACAAGAATGTTAGACCATATTCTTATGATAAATAATGTGATATAATTGTTCCCTTTCACAATAGATTTTTTTAAATCCTAAGGGAAGAATGATTGGCCTCATTCAAGAATGAGGTCAATACTAGCAATTTAAAAAATAGTAAATAATGCCTTATATCATCTTATTACTTCTTTGTAGCCTCCTTTTTGAATTAATTTGAAGGTTTTAGGTTAATTACATGGCTTTAAGAAGTTTTATCATATTTGGATCCTTTGGAATTAAATATTGCACATCTTTAAGAATGTTCACCTCATGGACTGCGAAGGGTTGTATATCACCTAAACTAATAACCTAAATAAAATTTTTCTTCCTATAAAGCATTCCAAATATGAGATGGAGAATGAATAATTCCATATTTTTAAATCTTTTTTCTAAAGCCATGAACCATCAGCTTATCTTGCATGTATGTTCAATTCTAAGGGAAAGTAATCTTAGTGATACCATTAGCCTTTCGAATGTACACTCATGAAATTTATTTTAGAACTAGAATTGACCAAGATTCCAATTATTATGATTCCATCATTCTTTTCTATGATATAAAGGCATTATTATACTCTGCATTCGAAGCTTAAGGTCTTCTTCAAAGGATGTCATGACTAACTTATTTAAAGCAAAAAGAACCTCAATTAAACATCTCTCAGTGAAAAATATTATTTACCTCATTGAATCTTTAAGATCCTTAATCAAAGTTTCTCAGAAGTCCTTTGACATTGAAACCTTCCTATACACTAAGCTGTGTTAGGATATTTTTTAATGGGATAAGACATTATAATATATCATTTTTTTTTCAAGTTGAATTTTTCTTGGGATCCTTGTAGATGATTTCTTCATTGATAATGATAAAATTTCCTTTTGTTTTTACTTGATGGCTACTTCTTTAATGGAGGTGGCAATACTTTACCACTCTTAAACTATACCGGATTCATTTCATTCAACCTAGATTCATTAAATGAAGCAATATATTTAGG
Organism: Dendrobium huoshanense; assembly: GCA_016618105.1. Classification (NCBI taxonomy): domain Eukaryota; kingdom Viridiplantae; phylum Streptophyta; class Magnoliopsida; order Asparagales; family Orchidaceae; genus Dendrobium; species Dendrobium huoshanense. Next base: position 25,369,578 of record CM028345.1, read on the forward strand.
TCAATTATTGAGTTATAAAAAGTAAAATTTTAAGTGTATATGTTTAAATGAAAATTTACTTAATTCTTGTTACTTTGTGTAATAAATCTTTAAAGACACAATAATTGACCTAATATATATATATATATATATATATATATATATATATATATATATATATATATATATATATATATATATATATATATATATATATATATATATATATATATATATATATATATATATATATATATATATATATATATATATATATATATATATATATATATAAGCCTAGCACTAAAGCGCTCGCAGAGGGAATCTTTTGTGCACTTACAAAGGACTCAATGTCATAGCACACAAAATGTTCTTGATTCGTTGCTCAACAAGAGACTTATTTTTGTTCAAACATAGAGTTTAGCACCACATGCCAAATTTCTAGTTGAAATACCCCATAATATAATATGGAAAAATCACTTGTTTTATATTATCTAAGTATCTTTCAGAACCACTAATAATCATTTATAAAAAATAATAAGTACAACAAAAGTAACTTTCATTATCATTTCATCAAAACATGTATGCATTTTATGTACCAAAAGAATCATTTATAATAGCCATGATCACATCCTTTAAATAATTCTATTAAAATATACTTCCATGACTACAAAAATAAATAGAAAATACAAAAGTAAAACCTAATCCTAATTTGTATATGATCTACATTATTTCATTGGGTATTTGCACTTTCCTTAAATCTTGAAAAAAAAACCACATAATGAGAAGAAGCTCAACAGGTTGCTAGAACCTACCGTTGTAGTCAATGCATAGAAAGTATAATGATAAGCATGTGATTTATTTAATTTGTGTTAGTGAAGTATTCTATTGCAATTCATATAATAGGAATGAACCATGAGCAATCATAATCATGTAATTGATAAGTAATCATACAATTCTATCAAAGCATCATATAAAAGGTTGTAAGAAGACTATCAAGTGGATCATTAATGCTTGTAAGCATGTTGTGCTTGCAATATGTGCCCATTCTCATGGATCAAGTGTATCATATATATATGTAAGTATATATGTATCATTATGCATCATGTTATCATGTTATGTATGTTTGAAAGAGTTGCTATTTAGCTTTGTATGTTTTACACTCTTGCAACTTGTATGTTTTGATGATTCCAAATATTATTATTTTAATTATTATTTTCTCCTAACACATTTTGGAGGATTTGTTTTTGCTCTTGTGTGTACTAACATTTCAGGGAAATCATACTCCAGATTGTTGAAGACTTCAAATCAAGATCACCTTAGAATATTTTATAAATTGAAGTCTATATTTTTTATTTTATTGAGTCTGTGAGAGTGTGATTGAAATTGAGTAACTAAGCACACACACACACACCTGGGGAAGAGTTTTAAAATTCACATTTAAAAAAAAATAAACTGATCATATAGTACGAACCAGGTTTTTACAAGACGATCTGTTCAGTTATATATTCCCAAAAGAGAAATGGAACGAATAGAGAGCTAAAATTTTTTCTTAGTTCATCCATAATATATTTACCGTTCGTTCCAGGACGATCGTCTCTGTCGCTGTTCATCCAGACAATATTTTTCATCCCAGGACGATCGACACTGTCGCTGTTTGTCCAGATGATATTTATCATTCATCTCAGGATGATCAGCTCTATTTACTCTTCATCCAGATGATATTTATTATTCATCCCAGGACGATCTTCTCTTTTCTGAAAGCTTGAAGTCCATCCTGCATTTTCATACCAATGAAATTTTTATATAACTATTTGTACCGGATGAACCATGTTCGTAGGGGATGATGATCGGGTATAAAGGTAGTTCGTACTAATTTTCATTGAGTTCATACGCAACACTTTTATACGGTTCGTACGTATGAAATTCGATCGTACGGGATGATCATTGACGCTCAAAAATTGAAAATTGCAAATTTTAGATGGTTTATCTTCTTTTCTATAAAAGGTACAGTTAAGACTGTCATGAAATCTTTTTATCACTTGGTCTTTGTGAATACTAAAGGGAATTTGAAGGAGAGAGTGAGAGAGAGAGTGTTTGAAGGATATTTCTTACTAGTAGAGCGTGAAGGGTTCACTTGGTTACTCAAAGGTAAGGATCTCTGTGTGTTCTTTGTAATTTTTTTCACTATTTTCTCTTGTCATGCTAGATTTCTTCTGAGAAGATCTTTCAAGGAGATCCGGTTCTCTGTCGACACTCAAGGAGTGTGAACAGTCGACGGTTCTCTGCCTATACTTAGAGAGAGTGAACAGTGAAAGGTTCTCTGCCTACACTTGGAGAGTGTAAAAAGTAGAAGGTTCTCTGCCGACACTTGGAAGGTGTAAAAGGATGACAGTTCTCTGCCGCATCGGGTAGTGGTGGAAGAGAGTTTTTGTGAAGGCTTCTCCGCCTTGCTGTGGGGATAAAAAAAGGGACACTAGTGGTAATAGTGCAATACCTGAAGTGGGTGACTTCAGGGAGTGGATGTAGGTCGTGTTTGCTGAACCACTATAAGCATTTGTCTTTTTTATTTTTGCTGCCTTTAATTTCTGCTTTTTATTTTTCAGTGGTTGAAAAAATTATTTTTGTAAACATAAAAATTAACTTGCTCAATTTTTCAATCGGTTTCAAATTTTTAATTATAAAAGAGGAAAATTTTTTAATTACCAATTCACCCTTCCTCTTGGTTAGCCTTTGGGACATAAGTTTAGGTCTAACAACTTAACTCATATTCAACAAGTTTCAACAACTTAACATTTTATTTTATCGAATGATTTAAAAGTTACAAGTTGACAAACATAAGATAAAAAAATAAATAAACTAAAATAAGGGCTATAAATGACCTGAATTTTTTTGTTACAACCCCATTTACACTTCTTCATCTTTCTTCACCCCAATATAAGACTCTAAATATAAGAACACAATTTACACACTCCCCAAGAAAGCCCTCGCACTCACAAAAATGGTTCCATAATATGTTGATCATTATAATAAGTTTAATGCTATTATTTATAGTTTTACAAGTTAACAAAATGAGCATTGAGTGCTCGCTTGTTGGCATTGTGACTTTTCTAAACTGGCACATTAGTTTAATATTAAATTCTTTAGTTCACCAATCCAACTGACTCTCACTACGTCACTAGGCCATTTGGTGTTGTGATGCTGACTGAACAGCTTTAGTGTTAAGCTCTCTAATAAAAGGTTGTTAATATCTCTACTGAGGTGCTGAAGGTGTGACGCTGCGGTGTTGGTCCAATTTTCATGATTTTTTTACTATTTTTAGTCACCAAAAACCAGGATTATAAGCTCACATAACATAGCAAAGGTAATATGTAATAAACAATTTTTCCCCAAACTTTAAATATTACTTTTCCTCAAGCAATGAATATTGCACTATGTTAAAAATAATTTATCTTCTTTCTTTAGTCTAAGTTTTTTAATGAAATAAAATTTACAATCTATGTATTTATATAGTACATAAGTTGGAAGATTTTCCAATAAAATAATTTATAACATCCTGGTCTCTCATTTTAAATTAATGTTCATTTTAAACCAAACTCCCATGGGTGAAGAATTTTGACAAGCTTACTTAAGTTTACTCAAAATTTTAAAATTAATGAAATTTCTTGTTTAGTTAATCCTTAAATCTACCTATAAACTTTCTTAAAGTCTTATGATTCTAATAATTCCCTTAGGAGAATTCAAGTAGGACTAGGCATCACTTGCAGAAAATTTTAATGTTTAGGTACTTAATAATTGATCTTTTTATTTTATTTTATTTTTATTTGGCTTTGTACCTTATAAAGATTTTAAATATCTATCTATTACCTCCACTTACCATTTTTAAGTGGGTCCATATATCGTTAGTACCATTTTTATATGTAGGTACTTTTAGCCTTTTTTAATTTTTTTTTTATTTTATTTTATTTTATTTTATTTGCTAAAATACCATAATTGATGTTGAATGCCTGTATATTACCACCACTCATTATATTAATCTAAATTTGTTAGTGGTTTAATACTTCCCTACTTACTTTTTAGGAGATTTAGAATTAATCTATAAGTTAATTTACAATAATCCTAAAATTAAATAGTTTGTTGTAAGTAGTCATGCTCTTAAGTGATTTTTTTGAAGTTAATTTATCTACAATTAGAAATTTTAAATAAAAATTTTTGTTCTTATTTATAAGTATTTTATTAGGGGAATTTGTCAATTGTTCCCTATTAAATACTTATGGATCTTAATTTTGAATTTTTCAAAATTCATAACTCTAGAAAAAAGTGCATAAGTAAGGCAAGTAATAAATCAAAATTTGGATAAATATCATTTCATTAAATTTTTTCCAAATTACACCAAACAAACTTTTGAAAACTTGTAGGAACTTTACAACTAATAACAATAAATATTAAATAAACTTAACTGAAATAAAAAATTCAAAAATTAAAGGTAAATACTAGATCATAATTAAATTTTTTTTAACAAAATAAATTAAAAATTTGAAAAAAATACAAAAACTAAAAATAAAAACTACAATTAAAATAATAGTTGGCCTCTATCTACTCAACATCATCATCTCATTCTTTTTCTTCTTCTTTTGGTGTTATTATCAAAGTTTATGCACCTACTTATATTGTCAAGGGGGTGTACTAGGGAAAAAGTTTACCTTACCATGGGAGTCTATTTCGCAGCTCTTAAATATGCCAATCAAGTCTATATTTTTTATCAAGCGAATATTGATACAATTGTTGGTTCTAGTGCATCATATAGTCGTAGGAGGTATACATCCCTTCTTCTAACACATTTAGCTATTACCAAAATTAATTAACATAAGCGTCAATCTATTCAACTTTCTTTCGAGGTCTGCCACTTAATCACCTATAATCCTAGGATCTCTGCCCCGTTGTTACATTAGTTGACATAGGTTGATTTGGTAGGCCAATCCCTCACCATGCTCTGACATAGTTATTTTGAAAAACATGATCTTAGATCTAGTTAACATAGAAGCATGTGTGATCCTACCTTAGGTTTCCTATTATTGTAAACCTAAATCAAACACTATGATTTTGATGATAATAAATATTATTTTGTCTATTACTGCTTTCTCTTATTTTTATGATATTTTTCTTTGTGTTTGTATGTACTAACATTTCAGGAAATTAATCCACCGTTCACTTGTAATTCTGATTAGCTCAAAATTGGGTACAATAGGGTTACATTCAATTTTCATTTTATTTTGTATTTTCTCTTTTCTTGAGTCGTATCATGTAATTGGGTAGATATCATTATTTGAGAGAGTTATTTTCTTAAGTAATTCATATTATATGATCTTGGTTTCATACTACATGATTTTTATTCGTACTATATGAAATGTTATGCTATGTTAAAACTCTAGTCGCCAAAGGTTAAAAAATATACTAATTTTGTACTAATCGTACAACACAATTTGGTTCATATTGTATACCCTAATTAAAATCTTTTTTTAATTAATTTCTCAATATCAAACAATCAAATCATGGATAATTATTAAGATTAGTCATATTGTATAATAGCGTTCGTACTATACGATTACCTGTGTATGAAATCGGTCATCCTAGAGATCTTACCAAATGAAATCCATGATTTTTATACTGATCATACCATATAATATCCATAGTGGTGGACGATCATCCATGTATGAAGTTAGCTGTCCCAAGGATCATCTTAAACAAATAGAAATAATTTTTATAGTTCATATTATATGATGTTTTGATCGTACTATACAAAATGTTTGTAATAGTTGAACAGTTTGTCTGAATGATCTTGTTGAAGGCATCATAAAGGTGCACGACCAAAGGAAGAGAAAGAAGCTCCACAATTCAAGGAAGGATTTGGAAAGAGAGTTTGAAGATTTCGGGTGCATAGATTGTAGATGGTAGAAGGTGATTGGTCATCTATGGATGTCCGGAACACCAAATCCATTTTATCTACCACGAGTCCAATTATGTTGGATTCAAAAGGTAGATTCTCTTTCAAACGCATCTCACCTCATAATCTTCGTGTTTTAGAATATCCTCTAGTTATCAAAGAGGGAGGTTTGGTGGCTAAACATAAGCCATTGCCGAATTCAAGTAAAAGGAAAGAGGTAATTTTGACTTCCTTCAAGTTACCTAAATCTCCTCCACCGGTTTCTTTATTTGGAGCAAATGACAAAGAAGCTTCTTCTTCAAGGAGTAGTTTTGTTGCTATTTTGAAGAATGACAAGGAGATTGACAAGGCTAATGTCAATATCTATAATCCTATTATTTCTTCAAATTTTGATAATTCTAATGTGTGGATTAAAAAACCACACATTAAAAATAATTGGAATAAAAATCTTGATGAGGTTGAAGATTTAAACATTGTTAAATTGGATATGGATATGGAAAAATTCAATATTCAAGTTTTAAGTAAATCTTTGGTTGTTAAAATTCTTGGGAAAGATTTACCCTTCTCTAAATGTGCCATCGAGCTAAGAAAACAATGGAAGAAATATGGAGGATTCCATTTTAACCATTCTTGGATTAGATTGGTTACTTTGTTCTTTTTAAACTCATGAAGCCATGGAAGAAGTCTTTAATGGAGGTCCATGGTTTGTTGGGGGTTTTGCTGTTGGGTTAGACAAATGGTCTCCTAACTTAATCCTAATTCATTGGAAGGTGTATCATCTCCAATCTTGGTTCGTCTTTCTCATTTACCCCTTCATTGCTGGGATGAGTCCAATATCACTAGAATTGTCTCTAGAATTGGAACTCCATTACTTTTAGATGGTAATATGTTTAGGTGGGGAAGAAGAGAATTTGTTAGAGCCCGCATTAGAGTTAATTTGAACTCTAAACTCCCTTCTGGAATATGGGTTGAAGGGTTGCATGGAAGATTTTTTCAAAAGTTGAATACAAAAATCTTTCATCGCTTCGTTTTAAATGTGGGAGAATAGGGCATATTGATTCAGTTTGTCATAATGTTGGAGAAATCCCATCCATCTCAAATCATAATGATACTCTTTATGGTCCTTGGATGCAAGTCAAATTCAAAAATAAGAAGAAACCAGTGAGAAATCAATTGAAATCCAAGATTTTTTCTGCAGTAGAAAAATCTGGAATGGGTTGTAAAAGTGAAGATATTGTTCTTGCTGAACCAGAAGAAATTATACAAAATTTGGTAGATTAAACAAGCTAAACTGATGTTCGAACCAGTGGAAGCTGCAGATCAAATTGAAGAAGATGCTGGATTCAAGGAAGGAGATGAAGAGGCGGTTAACTAGAATTTAAAATTTAGCATGAACCAACTTGGTTCTCGGTATTTTGAATCTAACCCATTTAAAGATTTGGCTGATATGGATAATATGGATAATGGTTTGTTAGTAGAACCCAATGAGATGGAAATTGAAATTGCTATAAATTTAAACATTCGGAATTCTAATTTTGAAAGTTCAAAAAATCTGGTTCCTGAAACTTCGGAGGATGAACAAATCTCGGGTTTGACTCCTACAAAGGCTACCGAATCTCCTCATGATGCTGTATTAGTGGGAGCTGATTTGGATTTCTCTACAACAAACACAGCTTTAAATTTTAAAAATCCACATACTTTGGAGGCTGTTAAGAAGGAAGTTCAAATTTTAGGTTTGAAGGCTACCGAATCTCCTCTTGATGCTGAATTTTTGGGATCTCACAAAATAGATTTTGAAACCTCAACAACTTTGGCGGCTGATGCTAGTGTAAATGGTAATTACACTCATACTACAATCAATGATTCTTCTTCTCCTCCATCAGCTATTAGCTTGAATTTTAAAAAAACTATTCTTAAAAAAGATAAAAACTTTTTTAAGAAGAATGTTTCCCCCGGTTTAAAGCATGTTTTATTCAAAGAACTCCAAGCATTGGGACCGGTTAAAGAACTACCTAGAAGGAAGATGGTTGAACACAAAGAGAAGAACGATTTGAAAGGTTCTTCTTCCCTTTTATCTCACTAATATGAAGAAGGATTCTCCCGTGGATAGCAATAAAACAGAGATATTTTTGAAGATGGAGCATTTGATCCTAAAGTTTGGCATAGTTATACCAAACTTTTGGAATTTATTATTGAACTGTTATTTTATTTTTAGCTTTCATTTCCTTTTCCTTAGTTTAAATTGTTATTTTAAACTATGCCTAAATGTTTATGAGATCTTTACTAATTCTTATTCTCTAACTGGATGGGAACTCTGGGATACTAATCAACCCTTGGGTTGTCTTAAATTTTGGTATCCCCTGCATCTCAATAGTTTCAAAATAGGAGATAGTGGATTTCATTACATTTATAATAAGTTTAAATTAACAAATTTATTTTTAATAAGGTCCTTTTTTCTTGTTGAAAAAGGGATCATTAGCTTCTTTTGCCTAGTTTGTATTAGGTTTTCTTCTTTTTCATTTTAATGCAATTTATACATTTTCTTAAAAAAAAAAAAAGAATGATCTTGTTGAATGAGTTTGAATTATACTGGTCATATTGTATTATATCATACTGTACAAATATATGATGGATCTCTTAAAATTTAGGGTTTTTTTAAGCCCACTATTTAAGGATTTGTAATACTCTTATTAGACGATCTTTTGCTATTGGGTTGAACTGAGAGAGAGAGCTTATAGAAGGAAGATAAGAGAGCTTTGTGAGAGAGAGAGAGAGAGAAATCCTTGTGAGAGAGAGAGTTGTAAGGGATTCACAAAGGTTGCTCCAAGTAAGGTTTCCACTATCTTCTTCAAGCTTCTTCCTTAGTTCCTTAGTGGCTCTGTGGAGACTTTCATTAGTATTAGGTTCAAGGTTCTCTGCCTACTCCTCCAAGTGGGAGCAAAGGATTTCAAGGTTCTTCTCCTACTCCATGAGGAAGTAAAAGGATTTTCAGGTTCTCTGCTTACTACAAAAGGAAATAAAAAGAGTCAAGGTACTATGCCTCACCAGGACGGTGGAAAGATTTTGTAAGTGCTTCTCCGCCTTACTATGGGGGCAAAAGAAGAGACACAACTTTTAGTGCAATACCTGTAAAGGAGATTTCGAGGAGTGGATATAGGTCAAGTTGAATGATCGACTATAATTATGGTGTATTCTTTCTTTTTACTTTTTATGCATTTAATTTCTATATTATTCTGTGATTGAAATATTTGATTTGTGTTATTATGAAATTAGTTTTGCTTTCGCATAAATTATTTGTTTTAAAATATTCAAAAAGATTTTCTTTTTATCTTAAGAAATTTTTAAATAACAAATTCACCCCCACCCCTCTTGGTTAGCCTTGGGCTAGTTAATAAAGGTTTAACAATCCTCATAAACTTTTAACTGGTCTTAGAGTGAGATTCATAATTTAAGTTTTAAAAAATATTTGAAAAAATATCTATGGCTAACTTAGATAATTGTAATACTACAGAAGGATATTCAATCACTGTAATACCTCTATTTGATAATATTTCTTTTGATTTTTGGAAAATTTGCATGCCCATCTTTTTATAATCAATTGATTATCACATGTGGATGTTCATTCAAGAAGGTTATTCTACACCTTCTCACTTTGTAAATGACATAAAAATTGATCTTCCCTTATAGCTCCCCATCACAATGTGATGATAGAGATTTAACCCAATTAAATGCTAAATGTTTTAACTATTTTTTTCTATGCTTTAAAATTTAAAGATTATATTCATGTTTCTACTTTGTTCAATTGGTAATAAGATTTGGGATAAACTCTACATAACATATGAAGGAATAAAGGAAGTGAAACAATCTAGGTTAAACAATCTTTTTCATTATTATGAACTTTTTTGCATAAAACCTAATGAATCTATTTCTGAAATGTATACTATGTTTACTTAGATTGCTACTTGCCTAAATGCCTTAGGAAGATAACTTACAAATTAGGAAAAAGTAAACAAAATTCTTCATTGTTAACTATATTCCTATACTGCAAAAAACACTATCATTACTGATTCTAAAGATCTGAATGTTTATTCTATTGATTACTTACTTCGATCACTCATTTCCTATGAGCATGGAGTGCGTCAAAGATAGCTTTATGCAAGTGAAAAGAGAAAAGAGAAAATTATAGCCTTAAAGGCTAATAATTCTGATATTGACCATGCTAGACAAGATGATGATGACATTGCACTAATGATTGGGCAATTTAAGAGCCTTTTAAGGAAAAAGAAAAATTGTCATCAACAATAAAATAAAGGTAAGAATGGTAAAAATTATAAAATTTCTTTTAATGTTATATGCTTTGAATGTCGAAAGCTAGGACACCTGAAGTCTAATTGCCTAACTCTTAAAGCTTACCCAAGTAAGGAGAAGGGTGAAGAAAAAGCTAAATTCAAGAAGGGCAATAAAAGGACTCAAAAAGCTTTCTAAGCAGTCTCAACATCAGAATCTTTTGAAACTGAAGTAGAAGATGAGGTAACCAACCTATGCTTAATGGGAGATGATCATCTTGATCATTTTGATCAAGAGAAGGTATGTGAGCTTATCTATGATCAATTATTTAAAGTTTTTAAAAATTCATATTGCATATAGGAAGCTTAAAAAATTACATGTCAGCTTTAAATCTACCTTTTTAATTCTAGAGAAAGAGCATGAATGACTAAGAAAAGATCATTCCACTTTGGATAGTAATCACATAGGTTTGTTAGATGAATTTATATTTTAAATAAGAAACATTCTGAATTAACTGATGAGCCTTATTCCTTAAAAAAATTACCCGTTGAATTAGAAAATGCATTCAAGGAATTAAAAACTCTTGCATATCAATTGGATAGTAGTGAGCAAGCATTAAAATTAAAAGTTTCAAGCTATAAACAAGCTAATGAGTTTCTAAGAGCATAATCCATTGCATCAGAGAATAATAAACAACCACCTTCATTTCAAAAAATTCAAAAATATTCATCAATGCAAGCATCATTTAAACCTAAGAAGACGCACAAGAACCAGAATAGATTAGTAAATTCTTTTCTTAGTGTTAGATGTTTTTCTTATGGCATGCTAGGACATATCTCCTACACTTGCGCTATTCACCATAGATTACATTTGTTATAGAGACTAAAATTTTAAAATTCATAGCATATCATGCATGCATTTCATTCCTCTTTCCATAAGATGGAACCTAAACTATTTGGGTTCCCAAATCTAACATATGAAGATTTTATAGGAAAACTCTCACAGAAGGCCTCATGAGAGCATGTGATACATAGACAACGGATGTTGAAGGCATATGACTGGAGATGCAAATAAATTCATTTCACTGGAGGTCAGGGTAGGAGGCAAGGTGACACTTGGAGATAATAGTACCTTGAGAGTGGTGGGCTCGGGTATAATTGGCAACTTCAAAAATTTTATTATTAAAAATATTTTACTGGTAGATGGATTGCAATATAATATGTTTAACATAAGCCACCTTTATGAGAAAGGATTTAACATTATTTGTTTTTCTACCAGGTGCATGATTAGATTAAATGAAAACACTATTGTAAGGAAATAGAATTAATAATGTTTACATGCTTAATTTGAACTATATTGAACCTGCTACTTCTTTTTGCTTAAAAAATTTTGTTGATGAATCCTGATTGTGGTATAGGATATTGTGTCATTCAAGTATGAAAAAACTTAGGAAATTCACACAAAAAGACTTAGTGAGAGGAATTCTTAACATAGAGTTCATTAAAGACCCTCGATGTGATGCTTGTTAATTAGGGAAATAAGTCAAATCCTCCTTCCACTCAATCAAAGGAATTAACAGTAAAAAACCCTTAGAAGTCCTTCACATGGATCTCTTTGGACTTATAAACAATGCAATCATAGGAGGAAAAGTCTTTGGGCATATAATTATTGATAATTATTCAAAGTTTACTTGGGTTAGATTCCTATCTCTTAAAAGTGAATCATTCGAGGAGTTTAGGTCTTTTTCCACTTGGATTCAGAGGAAACTAGGTTAATTATTCATAGTTACCATGGTGGAGAATTTGAGAATGAAAATTTTAAATCTTATTGTAAGGAGAAATGGATATATCATAATTTATTAGTTCTTAGGACCCCTCATCAGAACTGGGTAGCTAAAATAAAGAACAAAATCATGGTATAAGCTGCTAGAGCCATGCTTATTGAATACTCAATTGCTAAATATTTTTGGGTAGAAGTGGTGAATACAACTTGTTATGTCCTAAATAGGATAAATATTAGATCTAGGCTAAACAAGACACCCTATAAAATTCTTAAGGGTAGGATACCCAACCTCTCTCACCTTCATGTCTTTAGACGTAAAGTATTCATTTTGAATAATGAGAAATCTCCACTAGGAAAGTTTGAACCCAAATTTGATGAAGGTGTATTCTTAGGTTACTCAAATGTTGGAAAATCTTATAGAGTTTTCAATAAAAGAACATTGATAGTAGAGGAGACCACTCATATTATATTTTATGAATTTAATAATTCTAGAGGGTCTCGGGTAGAAGAAGAAGAGGTAATAATAATTACCCAAGGATTAGAATCAATAAATATGGAGGAAAGGGTAGAATATGAAAACATATTGCCTAGAGAAAGGAGATATTCTTTAAGTCATCCTAAGGAACAGATCTTAGGAGACCCATCTGAAGGTGTTAAAACTAGGCATGAACATAGAAGAGAAGTAAACCAATATGCCTTCATTTCAATGATTGAACTCACCAATGTAAATCAAGCCCTATCTAATGAATTCTAGATCCTAGCTATGCAAGAAGACTTAAATCAATTTATGAGGAATGATATTTGTAAACTTGTTGAATAACCTAAGGACCAGAGTGTAGTTGGAGCTAAATGAGTTTTTAAAAACAAAATGAATGATTCTGGTGTAGTGGTTGGAAATAAAGTAAGATTAGTGGCTAAGGGTACAATCATATAGAAAGAATTGATTTTGAAAAGACTTTTGTTAGTGTAGCTAGATTGGAAGTCATTAGGGTCCTACTAGTCTTTACTTATTTTAAGGGATTCAAACTATACCAAATGGATGTAAAAAATGTCTTTCTATATGGGATGTTAAAAGAAGATGTGTATATTGAATAACCCCTAGGCTTTAAAAATTCACACTTTCCTGATCATGTGTTCAAGTTAAAAAAGACATTATATGGACTAAAACAAACACCCAGAGCATGGTATGAAAGACTAAGCACATTCCTGCAAGAAAGATCCTTTATTAAGAGGAGCGTTGACACCACCCTATTCCTAAAAAGGTAGTAGATGAACTACGCATTGTCTAGTTTATATTGATGATATTCTATTTGGATCTTCTGATAAAATTTATGTGATGAATTTTCAAAAATGATGAGTAAGGAGTTTGAGATGAGTTTGATGGGAGAACTATCTTACTTTCTTAGATTTACTATAAGGTAGAAGGATGATGGAACTATCCTTATTCAATCCAAATACATTGAGGACATTATTAAGAAATATGAAATAGGTAAAGCCAAGCTAATCAACACCCCCATGAGTTACACTATCTAGTTAGATAAGGATTCAAATGAAAAATCAATTGATCGAAAGAAATATAAATAAATAATTGGATCACTTCTTTAGTTAATTTCTAGTAGACCTGAAAATATGTTTAGTGTTTATCTATGTGCTATATTTTAGGTTGTTCCAAAAGAGTCCCACTTGATTGTTGTTAAGAGAATTCTTAGATATTTGTTAGGGACTCAAGACTTAGGAATCTGGTATCCTAGGCATAACACCTTTAAAATCATAGGATATTTTGATTCAGATTTTTCAAGATGCCAAGTTGATAGGAAAATCACTTGGAACATGCTAATTTATAGAATAGTCCTTAGTCTAATGGTCTTATAAAAAAATAGAACCTTGTTTCCCTATCTATTGTTAAAGCTGAATACATAGCCTTAGGAAGTTGTGTGGCCTAGGTCCTTTGGTTAAAGCAATAAATTTTGGGTTAAGGACTACCTATTGGCACAATTCTAATCCTATGTTATAATATTAGTGCCATCTGTATTTCAAATAATCCAATCCAATACTCTAGGACCAATCATATAGATATAAGGAACCATTTCATTGAGGACCATATTACCAAAGGAGACATAGTGCTACACCATTTAGCCCCTGAAAATCAAATTGCTAATATCTTTATAAAACCACTGACTTTTGAAACCTTCATCACCTTAAGAACCAGATTAGGTGCGATCAATATTCATGCTAAAAACTGACACTTTATATTTATGTTCTATTTATTTTTGTTATGCTTGTTAATTTTTGTTTACATATTTTATGCTTTTTATTTTCATTATCTTGTATTTTTTGTGATTTTATTTTGTTTGTTTAGTCCTTAATTTATTTTTATTGTTGATTTTATTTTTGTTCTTTTGATTTTATTGTTATCGTGTTTTATGTTTGTATCCTGATCATCTCACAAACCACTTCACCAAACTTCATTGTATTTTCCTACAAATAAAAAAGTTCATCTTCTATCATATTGTACAAACCACATTGGTACCGTACAATCTACATAGCATTGCCTTGATCATAACTCTTGACTCAATGGAAGAACCAGATTGAAATATGATTCACAATTATAGTGTATAAATACCTATTCATCTGGACAATCAATGTGTCAATCCAAATTGGGATGAATTTATTTTAGTTGGTACAACATTTATTTTTAATCATACCATATGAACACCTATCCATATTATATGAACCTTTTTATCAAAATTCGTACAGCCTTATTCCTCAGGATGAGCTCCATGTCTCTAATCGTCCCATATGAATTCTGATCATATTATACAATCATAAACATCTTTTTAACTTATCGTCTGGCTAAAATAATTGCATTCGATTGTACAATATAATATATTAAAAGTTTAATTAAACTGCTTCAATTCATTCAAAACTTTTCACACAATCTTCTAATCCTTCCTTCTTGCAATCTTAACCTTTGCAATGGCCGACAGTGGAAAATGGGTCGACAAACCCAGGGTGCTTCATCCTCTTGCAACCCTACTGATGATTGCTTTCTAACAGATTCTGATGAAGCCACCTAAAGCAAATTTAAAGAAGCCAAGATCACACTTCCAAGTTTCTTACTCAACTTGCCTTAAGCTTTTCGATAATAAACCTCTTCAATTCCAATGCACTTCAATTTCTTCTGACTTTAGCCTATTCTTCCACTATGAAATCCTTTACGATTTTCTAGCAAACCTTAAGATTAATGGGGATGCTACTGTAATTTCTTCCCGTGTGTGTTATCAGATTATTATAATAACCAAATAGGACATATGAATCCATCTTCAACTAAACACCCAAGGAAATAGACCCCTTGTCTTGGCCTCCATATCCAATTTTGATTGGAGTGCTATGAATATCTTACTTTGAAATGATACCTTGAACTGCCACCAACCCTTGGTTCACACTCTAAATTAAAATGCTAGGGTTATCCAGTATGTTATGTGAAAATCTATCATCTCTAAAGTTGTAGACCAGATAAATATCACTCTCCTTCCATTAATTATCACCAACTTCATAATGTCAAACAATGAAGCTCAAATGCTAATTAATTACATCCAAAATCTCACTTTCATTTGCTCCTAGCCACTAGGAGAAAGCAAAATCGCACTCTAGGACATGTGATTGGGTATATATTGGACAAAAATATAACATCACATATCATGCTCCTTCTAACCATACTCCAATCTTCATTTTGGATGCCTCATTCTATATGCTATTTCATAGAGGTCAGGAGCCAAAAGATCCGCTCTTTAATGAAGAAGGAGAAGCTACCCAGTAGTTGATCATGCACCTTCACCACCTCCTCACCACTACCCATATGAGGAGTTGATTCAGTAGTTTGACAGCTTATAGACTTGCCTGGATTAGTAACAAATCCAACATAATAATGATATGGGTTAGTTTAGGGAACAATTTGGAAATATCCAACAATAGTATGATAGCTTTAGTCAGTTCTTTCAACCACCTCCACAACCACCTCATGATTAAGATCCACCACTGTACTAGTTTTATTTAGTTTTTATTGTGATGTTTTTTTTTAATTTTATGCTTGTTTATTTTCACCTAGTTTTTATAATGAATTTGTCTTTCAGTCCTTCTTATGTTATATTTTTTCTTTGCAGTCAAATGTTATTTAAAAAAATTTGTTTATTTTCTCTTTTAAGTGAAATATTGGCTTCTTTGTGTGATCCTTTCTTAAGAAATTTTAAGACATGTAAATTGTTATTTTTGTTGATCATATTATACGACTTAGATCATTCTGTACGAATTAAATCATACTATATGACTTAGAATGTACTATAAGAATTTACTCTAACTGCAATGCTCTTTTCTATTTGTAATAAAACTGCTTCTATTCTTACTTAAAAGGTTAGATAAGAAATTACTGATATGTTTAAAACTAAAAGGATGGTAATTCATAAATTTACATATCCTTTTTTTTGCATGATAATTCCTTGTGTATACTTAAAGATCTAAATCGAATTAGAATTAATATGATTGAAATGAAAACTTATTCACTCTACTACATGTTTTTATATCATGAATATATTCTGAGATTTGATAAATGAGATTCATCATTTTTCATAAATCAGGAACTTTATTCCTATTAAACATGACGGGTTTGCTTTATAGGTTATTCCTCCTTATATAAGAGAGAGAGTTACTCTTCTCTTCTATTTGGAATATAATCTTTACAACTGAGATTTTTAAAGATTTAGAAAGGAAGCAATTTTCAAAACAAAAGTCAAGCAATGACGCCAAAAGTAAAAGATTCACTATGTGTGTAAAAAATAAAAGATGTGTAATGTGCACCAAAAGCTGATAAAAGATGCACAAAATGAGCCCAACTTAAATTAGCTTTTCTTTATGTTAAATGTTTAACTCTTAGAAAATCATTGTGTTTCATAATTTGTTTAAAATTTGATTTAAAAAAATCTTTATTCTAAATTCATGACTTTCACAATAATATTCTATTCGATATATTTCATGCTAGTAGTTCAAAAAGTTTAAGTTTCCCTATCTAATTATAATTCTTGAAATATATGTTTGTTTAAATTACGGATTTTAGCCTGTAAAGATGTTAAGCGGGTGTGCAAACTCTAAAACTCTAATCCTTTGGTTGTAATAAAGTTAACACTTATCTTATTTAGTATTTTCTATTTGTAGACTAAGTTAATTATATTTTGAAAAATTCCCACGAGAGTTCTCATGTTTGTGATGATTCTTTTTTATATTGAGTTGTTTATTGTTTTGAGTCTTTTTGTTTGATGCATTTCTTGATTCTATTTCCTATTTTTCTGTCTACTATTTTCCCTCTTTTGTGATGTCAAAAGGGAAGTAGTATTTTATTGTGTTGTTTGTTGTTATTGTTGTTGTCAGCATATTATTTAAAATTTTAATAAAAATTAAACAAAAAAGTTACACTACTTTTTTTTTTTCTTACAATTGTTTTTTATCTAAGGAGGAGTTTAGAAGAAAATAACTTTTTGAAAATCCAAATACAACAATATGTTCCATCATAAAAAAGGAGGAGACTATTGCAAACCTGATTCAAATAGTATGATTTTGATGATAACAAACATTATTGTGTCTATTACTATTTTCTCTTACTTCTGTGATTTTTTTTTTGTGTTTGTGTGTACTAATGTTTCAAAAAATCAATCCACCATTCACTTGCAATTCTGATCAGCTCAAGATTGAGCAGACTAAGGTTACAGTCAGTTTTCCTTTTATTAAGTATATTCTCCTTTCTTAAGTTATATCATGTAATTAGATGGTTATTATTTCTGAGTAACCTTACACACACAAAGGGGGAGAGATAAAATTATTTTTGAAAGAGTTATTTTTTTTAGTAATTCATACTATACGAAGTAATTCATACTGTATGATTTTAATTTGTATTATATAAAACATTGTGCTACATCAAAACCTTAGAACCTAAAGGTTAAGAAAGATACTAATTTTATACTGATCGTATAGTACGATTTTGTTCATACTATATGCCCTAATTAAAATGTTTCTTAATTAATCTCTCGATATCAATCAATAAAATCATGGATAGCTATTGTGATTGATAATACTATATGATAGCGTTCATACTGTATGATTACTCATGTATGAAATTAGTCATCCCAGAGATCGTACCAAATAAAATCCATAATTTTTGCAATGATCATACAGTATGATGTCCACAATGCTAGACATTCATCCGTATATGAAGTCGGCCGTCCCAAGATTTGTCCCAAACAAACATAAGGAAATTTTACAGTTCATATATATATTGTTTTTATCGTACTGTACAAAATGTTATAATTGTTGAAAAGTTTGTCTAAACGATCTTGCTAAATGAGTCTTAATTACATTGATCATACTGTATGATATGTATATCATAATATATGAACAAAAGAAGAATCTCTTAAAATTTAGGGTTTTTTAAAGCCCATTATTTAAGGATTTCTAATACTCTTATTAGAAGATCTTTTATTGTGGGTTGACATAAGAGAGAGCTTAGAGAATGAAGAAAGGAGAGCTTTGAGAGAATGAGAGAGAGATCATTATGAGGGGGAGTTATGAGGGATTCATAAAGGTTTCTCTAAGCAAGGTTTCCACGATCTTCATCAAACTTCTTCCTTAGTTCCTTAGGGGCTCTAGGAAGACTTTCATCAACATCAGGTCCAAGTTTCTCTGCCTACTCCAGGTGGGAGTAGAAGGATTCCAAGGTTTGCTACCTACTCCAAGAGGGAGTAAAAAGATTTCCAGGTTCTGTGCCTACTCTAGGAGGGAGTAAAATGATCATGATACTCTGTCTCACTAAGATGGTGGAAAGATTTTGTAAGGGCTTCTCCTCCTTACTGTTGGAGCAAAATAAGAGACACTACTTTTAGTGCAATACCTGGGAAGAAGTTTTTCAAGGAGTGGATGTAGGTCAAGTTGACCGAACTACAATAATTCTTATGTGTTCTTTCAATTTAATTTTTTGCATTTAATTTTTTCTTTATTTTCTAATTTGTTATGTGGTTAATTCTTTGATTTGTGTTATTGTGAAATTAGTTTTGCTTCCACATAAATTATTTATTTTAAAATATTCAAAATATTTGAAAAATATTTTTCTTGTTACTTTAAGAAAATTTTAAATAATCAATTTACCCCCTATTGGTTTGCCTCGATCTAGTTCATAAAGGTTTAACAACCCTCACAAACTTTCACCTACTACCCGAGCTAACTCACATAATTCACAAATTTTATTTGGATGTGTTTGCCCCAAAGAAAAAGACCCCCTAAACAAATTGGATTGACTAAAAAATATTTTTACCAAAATACTTAATTATATTCTTTGAATATAATAATCTAAAATCACCCTATCCTAAATTACCTCTTTAATATTTTTGTTAGGCATTAACTTCACAGAAATAAAGTACAATCATGCTTTGGACTCCTGATGGTAGAAGCAAAAAAATTTATTATTTATATTTTCTCCTCATTCATTGGGAATTTGAATCCCTCCAGGTTAGGTACCTCATACTTTCCTTATAGTCTATAATGGTGGTGCAAAATTTTAAGTACTCATCCTTATTAAACTTGAAATTAGGGGTTGGGAAGACTTTGTTGATAAGTACATGCATGAAAGGGACCCACTTACCATGCATAAAAACACACTAATTTCTGTTCTCCTTCATATTAAAAATGAATTCCTAAAAAAATTATGACATTTGTTGAATGAGGCTATATAAAATGAAAGTCCTAATTATGATAAATAATTTAACCCTAGACAACTCTCTTAAGGATAATAGCAAATTATTTTATCACTCTTTGACAGTCACACTAACTATGGGCTTCACAAGTTGTTGAGTCTCCCCCTTACTATAATTTGTTAGCTTTGGAGCCATCTCTTAACTAGATAAGCTAATAGGGAACATAATACATGCATGAACTAAATCTCTAAAACTCAAAAGCATAAGAATGCAGATGAGAAATGAAATTAAGCCCCTTTCCCTATTTATAATCTAGTAAGCATTAGGATGATGGCTTGAGTAGCACTATATTGCTCAGTCAAATTTGATTAACATGGGTACTTGTGTTGCAGTGCTATGGATAGGTATCACTATGATGATACCCTTGGGAATTATAATTGTAGGTTTTTCATTATAATACCTCTACAGCACTAGACACATGGAAATAATTTGACACTTAAAGCAGCTGCTGCCACAGTGCTTCATACACCCTATTTATTATATAACCCAGCATTGATGTACTATATGGGTAATTACAATGTTGTATGGGTGGCATTGCAGTGTTTCATGGGTGGTGCTATAACGCTTAATGGGTGACATTATAGTGCACAGTCTAGCTGAATGATTAGAGATTTCTATGATACTAAACTACATGGATGATGTTGTGGTGCTCTACAGGGTGATTTGGCATTTTTGCACTAGTTTCCTCATGTGCTATGTTGCGATTGAATTAAATTATACTTCTATAATTAGTATTGTATTGTGGTGCGTCAATGGGAAGTGCTATGATGTTGGGCTAATTTTTTTTGAATTAAGACATGCGTTCTATATGAACTATAATACACACATAAAGATACATTTAAGATCACTTCTAGCCATAAAACTTTTAAACTCACAAAGACATTAATTAATTAACTCTTAATAGTAAACATAAGGATCAATTAGGTTGCCTCCCAAATATTTTTACGTTAATGGTCTTTAACAAGACTGTAATAACATCATATTTAAGATGAACCAGCTTTTCACAGCTTCTAAGGCAATCAATATCTCCTCCTAAATAAGGTTTCAATCTCTAAAAATTTGGGTAGTTAAAGGATCATGAATATTAACATCTCTATAAAGATACACCTTTACTATAGTGAATGGTCTTGACCATATGAACTTTAACTTTCTAGAGATAGTTTTAATCTAAAATTATATAGAAGAACTTCTTGTCCAGGATTAAATTCCTTCATAATGATCTTACAATTATGCAAATTCTTCATTTTCTCCTTATGTATTGTATTCTTCGAAGCCTCATGTCTAAATTCTTCTAACTCATTCAACTATATTAATTTCTTTTTCATAGCATCCTTAATATTATAATTCAATTCTTTTTATAACCCAAAAGGCTTTATACTCTAATTCTAATGGCAAATGATAAGCTTTTTCAAAGATTAATCTATAGGGAGACATTTTCAATAGGTGTCTTAAATGCTATTCTGTAATCCCAAAGCTCATCTTCTAATTTCAAAGCCCAATCATTCTTATTGGGATTTATAGATTTTAATAAAATTATTTTAATCTCCTTATTACCGATTTCAGCCTAACCACTAATTTGGGCATGATAAGCAATTACAACTCTATATTTAATAAAAAAATTAAAATTAAAGCCTCCACTCTCTTATTGCAAAAAAAAAAAAAAAAAGAACTTCCCCATAACTAATAATAACTCTAGGTACTCCAATTCTAGGAAAAAGAAAAGATTTTTCTTAAGAACTTTATTAACCACTTGAGCATCCATTTTGGGGTTTCTACTCCTTCAATCCAATTAGAGATACGATAAACTATTATAAAAAAATATTGATAGTCATAAAATTACATTGCAGTGCCATAAAATCTAGTCCCCAAACATTAAAAAAAAAATCCACTTCTAATATAATGATAAGAGGAATTTCATTTTTTTCTAGTTATGTTACCTACCCTTTGACACCTATCACATTTTTTAACATATTAATTTACATCCTTAAATAGGGTAGGCCAATAGAATCTATATTGAAAAATCATAGAAGCCATTCAAAAACCTCCAAAATGTCCTCCATACTCTGAATCATGATGTTGCCTAATTATGGATTTAATTCATTTTCAGAGACATATTGCCTAATATTTTGGTCATTAAATTTTTTGAACAAGAGTGACTCATCGGAAAAATAGAATTTAGTATCATGGAGAAATTTACTCCTTTGGGTATAAAACATGTTAGTAAAAATAATCCCACAAAAAAATAATTCCAAATGTAAGCAAACCAACGCTTACTATATGAATGCACACCAAACAAATGCTCATCTAAAAAGAATTCATTGATTTCACACTCATGACAAGCTGGTTTCTCAAGCTCTATCAAAGATAAATGATTAGCCATCGAATTCTTAGTACCGTTTCTATCATGGATTTTTACAATAAAATATTAGACCAAATGAATCTAACTCACTAATCTAGACTTTATAACTTTTTTTATCATAAAAAAATTAATAGCATAATGATCAACATGAATTAGAATGCAGGTGCCAATCAAATTAGATCTAAACCTTTCAAAGGGAAAGACAATAGCTAACAGTTATTTTTTAGTTGTCCTATAGTTAAATTAAATTGAGTTTAATGTCATGCTAGCATAATAAATAGCATGAAATGTTCAAACATTTTCCCCTAACATAGCACCAATACATAGCATAATCACTATCATCACACTTGATTTTAAAATGACATGTCCAATCAGGTGTAAGAATGATATGTGTATTGATTAAGTGATGTTTCAAAATGTTAAAAGCTTTTAGGAATTCTTCCTTAAATTCTAAAGGGACATCTTTCCTAAGTAAATGGCATAAGAGTTTTGAAATTTTTGAAAAATTCATAAAGAATTTCTATAAAAACCATCTTGTCCAAAAAAGATTTTTATTCCTATAACAAAAGTGGGTCGTCAAAGGTTTTCAATTACTTGCACTTTGACATACCCACTTCTAAAGCTCTCTTATAAATTTTATGGCCCAGGACTATGCCTTTTACTACCAATTGACAAGTCTCATAATTTAGTATCAAATTTGTTTCAACTCATTTTTTTAAAATCATAGTTAAATATTCCAAATAAGAATCCAAAGTGGTGCCAAAAATAAATAAATCATTCAGGAATATCTCAATGCCCTGCTAAATTAAATCAGAAAAAAAGACATCAAACACCTCTTAAAAGTAGCTGGAGTATTAAACAAACAAAAAGGCAATCTCCTATGGGAAAAAGTTTCATGCAGAATGGCAAATATAGTTTTATCTTGATCTTATGACGTTATATGAATCTGGTGATATCCTAAATAACAGTCTAGGAAATAATAAAAAGGATGTCCTGCTAACTTATCTAACATCTGGTCAAGGTAAGGTAGAGAAAAATGGTCCTTCCAAATTTCTTCGTTCAACTTCTTATAGCTTATAAAGATTCTCCATCTAGTATCTATTTATGTATGTAGCAACTAAATTTTTTCATTAGCTATTATAATTAAACCTCCTTTCTTAGGAAAATAATGTATATGGCTAACCCATACACTATCTAAAAGGGGGTAAATGTTCCTTGTATCTAACCACTTAACTAACTCATGTTCCACTACTTTCTTCTTAATAAGGTTCAATCTTCTTTGGGTATCATATTTTGGGAAAGAGGTTTTCTCCATTAAATTTGTGTGCATGCACAAGGATGGACTAATTCTCTTAAAACCTATTATGGTCCAACCAAAAGCTCTCTTACTCTCTAAGAACCCTGATTAACTTACCCTCTTGTACTTCTCCTAATTCAAAAAAAATGATAACAAGTAAGGTATCCTCTTCTTCTAAAAAGCCATATTTCATATGGGTAGGTAGGGCTTTGAACTCTAATATATGTGCCACAATAATCAAAGTTTTAAACTTCTACCTAGGGATGAGGTATTAAGCATGTTAAACCTATCCCTAAAATTTATAGATGCTTCATTAATCATTTTAATAGAATATCTATCTCTCTCTCTAATATTATCCTCACATAAAAGAATCTCTAAAGAACTATCCAACAATAAATCCTCCACATAATCTTTCACACAATCCTCAATTACGTCTACTCTATGATAATCCTCATTGTGGTCACTAAGAAATTTTATTAACTTTGGGATATTGAATTTCACATTCTTATCTTCTACTAACATTGTCAATTCTCACTTTAGGTTGGGGGACCCCTACTGGCACTTTAACAGGTGATTCTACCCCAAATGTATCCTGATTTCTAGTCACATTTTCTAACTCTTTTCCACTCCTCAATTGAATTGCTTTGTATTGTTCTTTAATTTTTTTGTTATTATTTATTTAAGTATTACTAGGTAAATTTCCTTGAGGTATTGTTTAATAATCCAGCTAGCTATCTTAATTGAGTTTTAATATTCCAAATGGTAACAACTTGACTTTGCAATTGTGTACCTACTTAAAAAACTAATTCTTCAAAAGAATGATTTTTATCCATAGGTTGGATATTTGTGATGAATACATAAGATAACTATGCCTTGGGTTAGCAAATATTTGAGGGTGGTTCTAATGTTCTACTTGATTTGGCTCATAAGAGACATAATTAGTTTAATTCTTTTAATTATTATTCCAACTAAAATTTGGATGATTTCTCTATATAAGATCATAAGTGTCGAAGAGGGGTTATTGATTCTATTAATTATTGCATTAATTGATTCTACTCCTAAAATATTTAGATCAATAGAGGCTCCACGAAATATTTTTTCTAAGTTCATGGATGAATTTTGATAAAATAAAAATTGTTATGTTATTATCCAATGGTTATGTTAGTTGTGTTTGTAATCCTCATGTTTGGTACAAAACATTATAAGAAAAATAAGAAATTTGAACCAACACTGCAACACCATAGTTATAGAACTCATTTCAGTATCATAATGCTTCACCCTGCATTACATAGTGGAGAGCTTACAAAAATTTGTTGCAGAGTGTAGCATCGAGGTGCTATCTAGTCAGCACCGTAGTGCTGGATCAAAGCATTGTAGCACCAATTACCTAGCACAGTAGCAAAAGATGGTTAAATATATAGATCAAAGTGATCATTAGTGAACTAACACAGTAGTTTAGAAGCACTGTAGCACCACCAAGCCAACACCATGGTGGTAGTTCAAAAAAATAAAAAAATTATAAATACTTCTTTTGTTCTTATGTTATGAGGTTGGCAACTTGGAGGGGCCAGTTTATAGTGTTGTACGGGGAGTGTATGTGAGTGAGTGTAAGGATTAAACTTGTGAAAACTCGACTGGATAATAAACTGCAATATGGAGAGTTTTTAGATTTAATGACTTGATTGGGGTCAAACCATGGTAAAACCGAATGACATATATTTCAATGTCATGAAAATAACATGATCATGAAATAATAATTATGTAATAATACAAATTTATGACTAAAAAAAATAATATTCATACATAAATAACGAATTGAATAAATTTAAATTTAAACATATTCTATCTTTAAATTTAATTCATATTTAATATAAATAGTTTCTTATTTATATTACAGGTTTAGTCTTTTAGACATAATTTATACCTATAAATTATATAAAAAATTACAATATAAAATTACATCCATAAATTCATGTTATATTATTTATTAAAAAATAATAAATATTTTTATATTATATAACTAAATATCTAAATATTAAGGGGATAAAAATAAATATTATCAACTAAAAATTAAATATTTTTCACATTATAAAATTTTAATTAAAAAATATGTATAAAAATATATAGTGAATAAGTAAATTTGAAAACTTCATCTTTGTTTTATAGTCCAAAATCACTTATGCACTATATGTTTGCATTGTTTATATTAAATTCTAGGTTCACATGTGCAAATTATTGCAAATATGGATCCAAATACATGTGCAAATTATTGCACTAAATGTCTATTATTGTTTATTTACCACTACTATTATTGCATATTTATTTTGTTTTCTCTGCTTACTAACCTTTCAGGTCTACTAGATCATTTATAATGAAAATTAGCTCAAGATCAGGTAGACTAGGGTTGAGTCTCTCTATAATTTCAATTTTAATGTGCTTTTTAGTTTTCTTGAGTTAAGTCTTGTATCTGGTAGACCCTACGCTAAGTAATCTTACTCACATATACTCAGGGAGAGAATTTGGCGAGTTAGAAAATTATGTATTTTTGACCTAATTATACAGGACTATTTTATATCGTACTGGAGGATCAGTTGGAAACAAAAACCTTGATTAGGGCATTCGAGTT
This sequence comes from Dendrobium huoshanense, assembly GCA_016618105.1. Classification (NCBI taxonomy): domain Eukaryota; kingdom Viridiplantae; phylum Streptophyta; class Magnoliopsida; order Asparagales; family Orchidaceae; genus Dendrobium; species Dendrobium huoshanense. Next base: position 25,395,645 of record CM028345.1, read on the forward strand.
TATTAAGAGTGATTAAACTAATAAAAAAGAGTGATTAAACTAATTGTATTGTATGATCCCTATCATCCAGAATGATTAATTCAGATTGTGATAAATAGTCGCCAATTATAATTTAGGCAATATTTGATTTTTAAATTTTGTACTAATCATATACGATGATGTACAACATCATAGATAATTAAGGATAATCATGCCTAAATTAATCATATGATTAGGGGAATAATTATGGTAAAATATAATTTGATACGATCATACATGTTAATCGATGATGATCATCTTGAATGATAGAGAATAGGTATAGGATGATCAGGGATCGCCACCTATTGTACCATATGAAAACCATAATTTTTCAACTAATCATCCACGATGATAGTTCATACTGGACGATAGATAAGTGCATGAGACGATAAGGCATCATCGGACATCTTACTAAATGAAGTTCAATAGTTTTATACTAATCATCTAGGATGATATTATAATTGTTCAGAATGATCAGCATATTTTTCTTGAACTAATTATATAGTGCAATACAATTTGTCCAAGCTGAAAGGGTTATTTTATTCTAATCAAACATGATAATTTATTGATTGAACTGGATGATCAATAGCGCAAAATTGAAAATTAGGGATTCTTTGGAGGCTCTCTATTTAAGTAGTTGTATTAACCCTTGAGTTAATCTTTTGTTATGGAGGAGATCTGAAAGAGAGCTTAGAAAAGGAAGTGGGAGAGCTTGAGAGAGAGAGAGAGAGTGAGAGAGAGATAGAAATCCTTATGAGGGATTCACAAAGGTTGCTTCAAGTAAGGTGTTTATCATTTTTTTCAAGTTGCTTCTTTAGTTCCTTGGTGGCTTTGGGGAGATATTCATCAGCATTAGATCAAGGTTCTCTACCTACTCCACGAGGGAGTAAAAGGATTCCTACATTCTCTGTCTTCACTAGGTGGGTGAAAAAGGATTTTCAAGTTCTTTGCCTACTCTAGGAGGGAGTAAAAGGATTTAAGGTTCTCTACCTCACTAGGTCGATGGAAATATTTTGTAAGGGCTTCTCCGCCTTACTGTGGGAGAAAAAGGAGAGTCACTTTTATTTAGTGCAATACTTAGAGAGGGAGTCTCCAAGGAGTGGAGTAGGTCAAGTTGATTGAACCACTATACATCTTGGTGTGTTCTTTCTATTTATTTTTTCTTATTTTAATTTTTGCATATTTTTGTGATTTGATCTGTGGTCAAAATGTCTGATCTTTGTTATTGATAAATTAGTTTTTCTTCCGTATAAATTATTTTTTTAAATATTCTAAAATATTTCAAAAAGATTATCTTTTTTATTAATAAATTTTAAATAACCAATTCACTCCCCCTCTTGGTTAGCCTCGAGACTAGTTGTTTAGGGTTTAACACCCCTTACAAAGTTTTAAGTGGTATTGGAGTTGGATTCATTAAATCAAGTTTAAGAAAACTTTTGAATTAAGATTCATGGCTAACTTTGGAAATAGAAACATCGTGCAAGGATATTCAATTACTAGACCACCTCTATTTGATAATATTCCTTTTTATTTTTTGAAAGTTACATGTCCATCTTTTTACAATCAATTGATTATCGTATGTGGATGCTAGCTCAGGATGGTTATTCTATACCCTTTAGATTAGTAAATAGAGTTAAAACTAAAATCCCTTTTCCTAAATAGACCATTGATGATAGAGATTTATCACAATTGAATGCAAAATGTTTGAATTATTTTTCTGTGATTTAAATCTGAAGATTATATGCGTGTGTCCACTTGTACGTACATTTGGTAAAGAAATTTGGAACAAATTGTGCAGTACTTATGAAGGAACAAAGGAAGTTAAATAATCTAGGCTGAATATTCTTCTACATGATTATGAACTTTTTTACATGAAAACTAGCAAATCTATATATGAAATGTATACTAAATTTATGTAGATTATTGCATCCATGCATGCCTTAGGAAGAGAACTCACAAATTATAAAAATGTCAATAAGATTTTGAGAAGTTTACCTTCTTTATTTGATGCAAAAAATTACTATCATTACTGAATCTAAGGATTTGAATGTTTATTCAATTGTTGACTTACTTGGATCACTCATTACTTATGAGCAAGGAGTGAACCAAAGGAAGTTTGATGTAGGTGAAAAGAAAAAGGAGAAAACTATAACCTTAAATAGTAATGATTATAACATTGATTCTTCTAGTTTTGAAAATGATGATAGTACTGTAATAACTGAACAATTCAATAGCTTCTTAAGGAAAAAGAAAATTATTATCAGGAATGGAAAAAGGGTAAGAATAATATATTTTTAAGTTTCTTCTGATGTTATTTATTTTGAATGCAGGAAGTCATGGCATTTTAAGTTTGATTGCTCGACCCTTTAATCTCACCCAAGTAAAGAGAAGGGTGAATAAAAACATAAGTTCAAGAAGGGCAAGCCAAGAACCCAAAAGGCTTTATGGGTAGACTCAGCATCAGACTCTTCTAAAACTAAAGTAGAAGAGGAGGTAACAAACCCGTGCTTAATGGTTGATGATCACCTTGATCATTATGATCAAGAAATTGTATGTGAGCTTACCTATAACCAATAACTTAAAGTTAAAAAAAAATTCATTATTCATATAGGAAGCTTAAGAAATTGCATGCTAGCCTCAAAATTGAATTTTTAAATTTACAGAAAGAGTATGAAATCATAAGGAAAGATCACTCCACTCTGGAGAATAATCACATGGCTTTGTTAGATTAATTTGACTCTTTGAATAAAAAAGAAATTTGAGTTAACCAAAGAGCATGATTCCTTGAAAATATTATATGTTGAATTAGAAAATGCATACAAAAACTTAGATACTCTTGCATCTGATTTAGATAGTAGTGTGCATGCATTGAAAGTTGAAAATTTAAATCTTAAAAGTGCAAACCAATTTTTTAAAATCAAAATAAATGATTTAAAGAAAAACAAAAAACCACCTTCACTTGAAGAGTTTTATAATCCATCACCTCAGCATGCATCATTCAATCCTAGGAAGAGGCACCATAACCCAAAAACATTAGTGAATCATTTTGCTAGTGTTAGATGTTTTTCTTATGGCATGCTAGGATATATCTCCCACACTTGCACCATTTACCTTAGAACACATTTGGTGTGGAGACCAAAACTTTTAAATTTACAGCATAACATGCATGCATTTCATTCTTCTTTCCATAAGATGGGGCCTAAACCTATTTGGATTCTCAAATTTAACATCTAATGATTTTGTCGGTATGTTTTCATAGAAAGCCTCATGAGAGCATGTGGTATATGGATAGCGGATGTTCTAAGCACATGAATGTAGATGAAAATTAGTTCATTTCACTGAAGGCTAGGATAAGAGACAAGGTAACACTTGTAGATAACAACACTAGAAAAGTAACTGGATTAGGTATAATTAGTAACTCTAAAAAAATTGTCATTAAAAATATTTTACTGTTAGATGGTTTGAAACATAACATGCTCAGTATAAGCCAACTCTATGATAAAGGGTTCAACATCAAATTCTTATCTACCAACTAAATAGTAAGCTTAAATTACAAAAATATTTCTTATAGGAGAATCAATAATGTCTATATACTTGATCTAAATTACATTAAATCTAACACTACTCTTTCTTAAAAACTATTACTGATGAATATTGGTTATAGCATAGAAGATTATGTCATGTAAGCATGAAAAACCTTAAGAAAATCACCTAAAAAGACTTAGTGGGAGGAATTCCTAAACTAGAGTTCACAAAAGACCACTTGTGTGATAACAGTCATATTGTTAAATAAGTCAAATCCTCTTTCCACTCAATTAAATATATAAATACTAGCAAACCCTTAGAAGTCTTACACATGGATCTTTTTGGACCTGTCAGCACTACAAGCTTAGGAGGGAAAGTCTTTGGGTATGTAAATGTTGATGATTATTTGAGGTTTTGGGTTAGATTTCTATCACATAAAAGTGAATCATTATAAAAATTTAGATCTTTTTTACTTGGATTAAGAGGAAGCTAGGTTATGAAACTCTAATCATTCATAGTGACCATTGTGGAGAATTTCAAAATATTTAAATCTTTTTATAAGGAGCATAGGATAAACCACAACTTTTTAGCTCGTAGAACGGCTTAGTAGAATGAGGTTGCTGAAAGAAAGAACTGGACCCTAGTAGAAACTGCTAGAGCCATGTTAGCTTAATACTCACTTACTAAATACTTTTGGGTGGAAGTGATGAGTACAACTTGTTATGTTAAAATAAGGTGAATGTTAGATCCCAACTGAACAAAACACCCTATAAATTTTGAATGGTAGGACACCCAACCTCTCTTACCTTCATATTTTTAGATTTAAAGTGTTCATTATGAATAATGGGAAATCTCTACTAAGAAAATTTGATCCCAAGTTTGATGAAGGAGATTTTCTAGGTTACTCAAGTGTTGGGAAATCTTATAGAGTTTTTAATAAAAGAATACTGGTAGTTGAGTTGACAACTCATATTGTATTTGATGAATTTGATAATTATGGAGGGTCTAGGGTAGAAGATGAAGAGGTTATAAAAGTCACCCAAGAATCAAGGATTATAATCTACATACCTAGCTGAAAGGATAGAACATGAAAATACATTGCTAGAGAATGGAGATATTTTTTGAGTTATCCTAAAGAACTGATCTTAGAAGACCCAACTGAAGGTGTTAAAACTAGGCATGGACTTAGAAAGAAGTAAATCACCCTGCCTTCTTTAAAGAGTGAACCCACCAACTTAAATCAAGCCCTATCTAATGAATTATGGATCCAAGCCATGCAAGAAGAGTTAAATAAATTTATAAGGCATGATGTCTGGGAGCTAATTGAAAGAATTAAGGATCTTAGTATGGTTGGAACTAAATGATTTTTTAAATATAAAATAAATGATTCTGGTGTTGTGGTAAGAAATAAGGCAAGATTGATGGCTAAGAGGTATAACTAAATAGAAGGGATTGACTTTAAAGAGACATTTTCCATTGTAATAAGATTAGAAGACATTAGGGTGCTACTAGCCTTTACTTATTTTAAGGGATTCAAACTGTGCCAAATCGATACAACAACCCCTGCCTTTCTAAAGGGGGTATTAAAATAAGATATGTATGTTTAAAAAACCCCCCAGCTTTGAAAATTCACAATTTCGTAATCATGTGTTCAAATTTAAAAAAATGTATTATATGGACTAAAATAAGCACCCAGGGCATGGTATAAAATGCAAAGCACATTCCTACTAGAAAAAACCTTTGTTAAGGGGAGCATCAACACCGCCTTATGTTGAAAAAGGTTGGAGATGAATACTCATTATCCAAATTTATGTTGATGATATTTTGTTTGGATCTTTTGATAAAAATCTATATGACAAGTTTTCAAAAATAATGAGTAAGAAATTTGAGATGAGTATGATAGGAGAACTAACATACTTTCTTGGATTTAGCATAATACAAAAGGATGATGAAACATTCCTTAGTCAATCAAAATATATTAATAAAATCCTTAAGAAATATGAAATGGATAAAGCCAAGCCAATCAACACTCCCATGAGTTCCACTGTTTAGTTAGATAAGGATTCAAATGAAAAATCTATTGATAAAAAGAAATATAGAGGAATAATTAGATCACTTCTTACTTGACTGCAAACAGACCTAATACTATGTTTAGTGTGTATCTCCATATTATATTTTAAACTAATCCAAAAGAGTCCCACTTGACTACTATTAAGAAAATTCTTAGATATCTCTTAAAAACCCCTAAGTTAGGAATATAGCATCCTAGGCATAACATTTCCTTTAAAATCATAAGATATTATGATTCCGATTTTATGAGATATTGATTTGATAGGAAAAACACTTTTAGAACATGTTAATTCATAGGATAGTCCTTAGCTCCTGGTCCATATAGAAAATAGAACTCAATTGCCCTTATCCATTACTAAAGCTGAGTATATAGCCTTAAGAAGTTATGTGGCCCAAGTCCTCTTGTTAAAGAAACAAATTATGGATTTAGGATTACCTGTTGGAATAATTTTAATCCTATGTGATAATAATAGAGTCATGTGTTTTTCAAAGAATCTAATCCAACACTCTAGGCCCAAATACATTAATGTAAGGTACCACTTCATTAGGGATAATTTTACTGAAGGAGACAGGGTACACCATATAGCCTCTAAAAACCAACTTGCTGATATCTTTATAAAACCACTGGCATTTGAAACATTCAACATCTTAAGAACCAGATTATGTGTAATAGATATTAATGCTTAAAATTATTGCTTTCTTTTTTCTAATGTTTTGTTTTTATTTTATTTGTATGTCAATTTATTTTTATGTGTTTCTATTTTAGGTTCTTGGTTTTTTATTTTTTTAGTTTTTAAGGAATCAGATCAATGCTCACTCCTTATTTTCAATTCTCAAATGACATTTTTTCCTTGCTTTTTGCTTTACAAATTAGTAAGCATTGCTTGACTTTTCTAAATCAGTTAAAGAAAGAAAATTTAATGATTGTCTCTCTTCCTCTAACTCCTTTAGTGGTGTTTTTTTTTTAACAAAAATTTATTTTAAATTAAAAGTTGGATTTTAAAATTAAGATATATTTTTATCTTGCTACAGTAATCTATCTCCTATGAATGTTTCTCATAGTTATTGAATCACTTTCTCATATTTTCATAATTAAGTTGTTGCATCTATCATTTAGATATATTTCTATATTGTGTCATGACTGCTTATTGAATCACTTTTTTTTATCATGAATGCATAAAAATTGTATTAAATTATGCCCAGTAATAATTCTATGTATTGAGAGAGTGTCATTTTCTAGAGAGAGATTTTTCAAACTTCCTTCCTCATTCTTTGGCGAGTTCTTCGTCAATAATTATAGGCCACTCAGCTACCATCTCTGATGGCCAGACATCTGTCGTATCTAATTATGATGAATTTGCTTTATTATTGGGTTTGGATGTTTTCTTGGACTATTGGGTTAATCCAAAAAATTCTTTCAGTGCTTTTTTGGTGATCAAAGAATTGACTGGTGTCCCAGCGATAGCTTCTTCTCCTGTGAGTGGTAAAGGTAAACATATAGCCAGAGATTTTAAACTATACACCTACAGTTGATTGGCAAGATTAAATCGAATAATTTTGAATCATCTTCACCTGGCATGAATCTTTTTTTAAATAGGTTTGGTAATACATCTAAATCCAATGTTTTATCTAAGGGAGTGCCTTAAGTTCAAAAAACAATTGACGTCCCAACAGCTATTTATGAGAATGTCTGAGATAATGGAGTTAATAGTAATATACCTCAAGGTATTCTGAATGTTGGTTATTTGGGTAAGACAGGTCCAATTAATCCTTGGTCTAAATAACCATAAATCTAGGTTAACATTTCAAATGATGAATCCTTCATGTCAGAAGATGGAAAGGTAGTTAGGATACATGAACCAAATATGAATGACAACTTAGTTAGGCTTCAAAAATTTATTATAGTGAAAGCTTTTTGCAAAGAAATTCCAGTCCATGTGATAGTTGTGGAGTTGCGACGTCAGTGGTCACAATTTGGCAAATTCCATCTAACAATTCTTTATTTAGGATAGGTGTTATGTTCTTTCTTTTCTCAAGAAGCCATGGAAAACATTATGTCTGGTGGGCCATGGTTTGTAAATGGCCATAATGTTGGTCTTGATAAATGGAATACTGAATTTTCACCTACATATTTGAAGGGATTGACATCCCTTATTTTGGTAAGGATGCCTAACCTTCCCCTCTATTGTTGGGATGAGATTAATGTTGCCAAAATTGCTTTCCTCATTGGAACACCTCTTTTGATTGATGGTGATATGTTCCAATGGGGGAGAAGGGAGTTCACTAGAGTTTGCGTTCGGCTGGATTTAGATAAGGAACTTCCATTGGGGGTTTGGGTGGAAGGGTTGGATGGCCAGTTCTTTCAAAAAGTGGAGTATGAGAATATCTCATCCTTTGTTTCAGTTGTGGGAAGATAGTCCATTTGAGGAAATCTAACATCTGATGATTTTATAGGAGTGCTCTCACAAAAGGCCTCATGAGAGCATCTGATACTTGGATAGAAAATATTCAAGGCATGTGATTGGAGATGCAAATCAATTTATTTTTCTGGAGGCCATAGTTGGAGGCAAGGTGACACTTGTACATAACACCATCAAGAGAGTGGTGGGATCAAGTATAATTGGGAACTCAAAGTATTTCATTATTAAAAAAGTTTTACTTATTGATGGCTTAAAATATAACCTGCATAGCATAGGCCGGGATTGTGATAAAGAATTTAACATTACATTTTTGTCTACCAGATGCATGATTAGCTTAAATAAAATTGATGTGTTGCAAGGAAATAGAATTAATAACATTTACATGCTTGATTAAATCTGTGTTAAACATGCTACTTCTTTTTGCCTAAAAACTGTTGATGATGAATCCTAATTATGGCGTATGATATTATGTCATGTAAGCATGAAACCTAAGGAAAATAAAAAAATACTTAGTGAGAGGAATTCATAAACTAGAGTTCACTATGTACCACATGTGTGATGTCTGTCAATTAGGGAAACAAGTCAAATCCTCCCTTCACTCAATTAAGGATATTGACACTAGCAAACCCGTAGAAGTCCTTCACATGCATCTCTTTGAATCTGTCAGCACTATAAGCCTAGGACGAAAAGTCTTTGCATATGTGATTTTTGATGATTATTAATGGTTTAATTGGGTTAGATTTATATCTCATAAAAGTGAATCATTTGAGGAATTTAAGACACTCTCCACTTAGATTCAGAGGAAGCTAGGTTATAAAATTCTAACCATTCATGGCAATCATATTACAAATTTTGAAAATAAAAATTTTCAATCTTTCTGTAAGGAGCAAGGGAAAGATCACAATTTTTATCTCTTAGAACCCCTCAATAAAATGGGGTTGCTAAAAGAAAGAACATGGCCCTAGTAGAAGCTGTTAGAGCCATGTTAGTTGAATACTCTCTTCTTAAATATTTCCCGGTAGAAATGTTGAATACATTATGTTTTGAATAAGGTTAATGATAGATCCAAGCTGAACAAAACACCCTATGAAATTCATAGGGTAGGACACCCAACCTATCTCACCTTCATGTCTTTTGATGTAAAATGTTCAGTCCGAATAATGGGAAATCTCTACTAGGAAAGTTTGACTCCAAATCTGATGAAGGGGTGTTCCTAGGTTACTTAAATGTTGGGAAAACCTATAAAATTTTTAATAAAAGAATATTGGTATTAGAGGAGACCACTCATGTTGTATTTGATAAATCTGATAATTTTGGAGGGTCTAGGGTAGAAAAAGAAGAGGTTGTAGAAATTACCCAATGATTAAAATCTATAAATCTAGAAGGAATAATAGAATCTGAAAACACACTATCTAAAGAATAGAGATATTCTTCAAGTCATCCTAAGGGATTGTTCTTAGGAGACCCATCTGAAGGTGTTAGAACTAGGCATGGACTTAGTAAGAAGTAAACTACTCTATCTTAATTTCAGTAATTGAACCCACCAATATAATCAAGCCCTATCTGATGAATTCTATATCCTAGTCATGTAATAAGAGTTAAATCAATTTGTGAGGAATAATATTTGGGAACTTATTGAAAGACCTAAAGACTAGGTATGATTGAAATTAAATGGGTTTTCAAAAATAAAATGAATGATTTTGGTGTAGTGGTTAGAAATAATGCAAGATTAGTGGCTAAGGAGTACAACCAAATCTAAGGAATTGATTTTGAAGAGACCTTTTCCCCTATAGCTAAATTGGAAGCCATTAGGGTGCTATTAGCTTTTACTTATTTTAAGGGATTCAAAATGTATAAAATAGATGTCAAAAGTGCCTTTCTGAATGGAGCGATAAAAGAAGATCACTTACAATGCAAATCAGCATAAGATTAGGTAGAATAGGGTTGAGTCTATTTGTAATTCTATATTAATGTATTTTTTATCTTTCTTGAGTTAAATCCTGAATATGGTGGACCCTAAGCTAAATAACCTTGCACATACACACCTAGGAGGATAAATTGTGTGAGTTGGAGATTTTTTCTATTTTTTGACTATATCATATAGGATAATAATAGATCATCCTAGATGATCTGTATAAAAAAAAAACCCAGATTAGGGCATCCGGCTAATTACATGTGATTAAACTAATTATACTGAATGATTTATATCATCCAAGTCAATTGACTTAAAAGATGAAAATAACCGTACATCAAAATTTAGGTAATGACTTAAGTTACAAATCTTATTCTATTCGTAGAGGATAATTTGCATCGTCTTGAATGATTTTGACAATCATACCTAAATTGATCTTGTGATTAGGAGAGTAATTATAGTTAACTTGTTCAATCAAATCATATAGGACAATCCATCTGGATCGTACTAGCTAGATGATTTAGTCAAAAAACCATAACTTTACTTAAATCATCTAGGAGGATCATCCTAAACACCTCGAGACATTTTCAGGAAACTATGGACATCGCCACCCATTGTCATATGTCATACTGGTCGATCAATATAGTATTTTGAACTATTCATCCTGACAATCACAAGATCATACTGGATAATCTATACAAATACTTATACTAATCGTATAGAGCAAAGGAGATAATCCTGGCTGATAGGGCCATTTTGTACTAATCGTATAAGATGATCTATCGATCATCCTGGATGATCAGTTGTGCAAAATTCAAAATTAGGCTTCTTTTGGAGGCTCACTATTTAAGCAATTATTTTATCCCTTGGGTTAATCTTTTACTATGGAATTGATCCAAATGATAGCTTAGAGAAGGAAGGGGGAGATAAAAGTTCGTTAGGGATGTTAAGCCTTTAAGAACTAGCCTGAGGCTAACCAAGAGGGGGGGGGGGGGGGGTGAATTGGTATTTTAAAAAAAAAATTCTTTAGGCAAAGCACAATAAAACTTAAAACCAAATCACCACAGAATTCAAAGTGCAGAAAAATAAATAAATGCGAAAGCAGTAGAAATAGAACACAGAGATTTATAGTGGTTCGGTCAACTCGACCTACATCCACTCCCCAGATGCACCCTCCGAGTATTGCACTACAAAAGTGACTCTCCTTTTGCTCCCACAGTAAGGCGGAGAAGCTTTTACAAAACCTTCTTTTTTCCAACCCCGGCAAGGCAGAGAACCTAACTCCTTTTGCTTCCTCCTGAAGCAGGCAGAGAACCTTGACTCCTTTTGCTTCCTCCTGAAGCAGGCAGAGAACCTCGATCGATTGTTGAAGCTTACCTCTCCCAACCCTTCAAGGATAAGAGACTAGCGGAAGAAGAAGTGTAATAATACTTGGAGCAACCCTTGTGAATCCCCCTCACAAGCTCCCCCTCTCAAAATCCTCTATCTCTCTCTCCCTCTCTCTCTCTCTCTCTCTCTCTCCCCTCTAGGCTCTCTCAGGTTAAGACAGCAGCAAAAGATCTTTTTTTTTGCATGAGAAAATTTGGGTCCTTTAAATAGAATTTTAAGAATTGACTTTATCGTCAAGGATGATAGGAATATCATCCTGGCCGATCAGTACATAATAAGCTAAATCAGCCGAGACGATTTGGGATGATCAGAAGAAAATTGGTTACATCGTCCAGGCCGATACAATATTGTCCTAGCTGATTAGTTCAAATTTGAGTACAATCATCCTGAATATCGCCTGAAATAGATGGTGTCCGATGTCAATCGTCCAGGACATCATCCCGACCAATTCTACGATCGGCCTGGCTGATGTGATCTTATCAATCAACCTTAATTGCTTTCCATAATTGCCAGATTAATTTAGTCATAATTATGCAGGTATCATCCAGGCCAATATTGAATTCTTTTTGGCCAATAATTTAAAATAAAGAATACCTAAATTGATCATGGCAGTTGATTCTTTCTGATTTGAGCCTATCGTCCTGGCCAATACAAGGATCATCCAGGATGATTTGCTTAATGACGGCTGCTTAACCAGGATGCCCTAATTAGGGTTTCTATCTTTAGTTAGATCATCCTGGACGATATGAACATCATCTAGGCCGATATACTCAAAATAAAAAAAACTCATAAAACCCCTCAAGTGTGTGTGTGCAAGGTTACTTAGCATCAGGAACCACTTTTATAATTGACTCAATAAAGGAAAAAATACATACTTAACTCAACCTAAATCTACCCGATCTTGAGCTAGCTTGAGTTGCATTCGATCTTGTGGTTCTGAAACATTAGTAGGCAAGCCAGTCGTAGAACAACATGAATGTTTTCTATCATCGAAAGTCTAATCCATAATCTCAGATTTGTAACAATCTCCCCCTTTTTGATGATGGCTAACACAAATAAAGAATTCCAAGCAGTTATGGTAGTTCAGTAAAAATAGTGTGATGAAAAAGTAGTTCACTAAGTTCCAGTATTCAAAGTACAAGATACATCGACCTACTCCCCCTTTTGACATCACAAAAAGGAGGGAAACAAAACACAAATAAAAAACATAACAGAAACTAAAACAAAATATAATAAAAGCAAAATTACAGAAAACAAAAACTAAAACTAGAAAAATGAGGGATCCTGATCATCAGATGGAGGTGGTGATGGTGGTGGTGGATGCTGAAAGTAACTAGACAACATAGCAAATTATGCCCCAAACAAGGCCATGTCCTGGCCGTGCTGCTGGTGTGCAACATATGCATCGAAATGGGTCTCTAACTTATAAAATCTCTCCACCAATTGATCCAGCTATGAGTGCTGGTGGAGAGGAACATGTTCAGGAATAGGAGCGGGTGCCTCCTCCTCCTCGACCCCCCCGAGCTTCCCCATCCCCTGGGTGGAGACGAGTACTGTGAAGGACGTTGAAGGAATTGTTTGAGAAGACGAGTGGCTGAAGGTCGGGAGGAGAAGAATATTAAAGGTTGTATTTGGATTCTAGAACATATACAATGATGTGTCTTAGAGCAAAATTGGTCTTTCTTTTATGACCTGGATCTCGAATGGTAGTCAAATGCTTAATGTAGCGAAAGATCAGGTCTGTGGCATTGAATTCTTTATGGGCCAGAATGTAAAAGGTAGTAAGTGAAAGAAGTGGAGTGATGTGGACTCAGTCCCCGGATTTTGGAATTATAGAAGTGTGAAGGACATGCTGGATTGTCCTAGCATCTTTAAGTAAAGAGCTAGTCTCTCCAACATGAAAGTGTGCGTTGGCGTGGCGAAGAAAGTGATTTGCAGTGGACCAATCAAAGTCAGGATGAGAGACAAGGGTATGCAGCTTATTCCCAGTAGTGGACAGCTGCAACAGTTCAGCATAATCATGATATGTGATCTCGATAGAACGTCAATTCACATCATAGGTGAGAGCAGTGTAGGAAGAATTTATGCAGAGGTTTGTGTAAAATTCAAAAAGAAGTTCAGAACTAAAGGGTACTGCGAGGGTGAGAATAAAGCAAAGATAGGTGTGAGTGAAAAGATCCAGTACCGAATATGAGAGATAGGCTGGATTGATTATTTGGGAGAGAATAAGGCCGTACTCTTTGTAACGATGGTAGGCAGCCTGATCATCTGCCTCCTGAAAATGAGGGTCCAACATGCCCCTCGAGGAGCTGCCAGACATCTGACAAGCATGCTTTTTTCCAGCCTTAAGCAAACAGGAAGTAAACAAGTGAGGAGAAAAAGATTGAAGTGAGAAAAATGGCTGGAAGGCTCTGAATTTAAAGAATCAACTGGATTGTCCAGGCCGATCACAGGATCGTCCAGGACGATCCAGTGCAATTATTGTGTACATGCTGATTGGTCAAAAAGGCGGTCTGATAGTCCAGGATGATCAAACATCATCCAGGATGATTAGACACAGATGATTATCCTGAGGAGTCAGGTCGGACGACCGTTGAAAAAGTATATCGTCCAGGCCAATTAGGTGGATTGTCCAGGACAATGCTCAATAATGGATCGTACCGGCTGAATTTAAAACATTTTAAATCATGCACCACGTGTATCATACAGGATGAACAGTGGATCATCCAGGACGATTGTCCAAAAATAGATCGTCCCGGGCAAAATTATAGATTTTAAACGTGCTGACACGTATATCATCCAGGACGAACAGGTGCATTGGACGGGACGAGAACCAATAAATGCATCATCCATGATGAAAAAGTTATCGGCCAGGACGATCACGATGATTGTAGCAGAGGATGATCATATTGTCTAGGACGAAAAAGGATTATCCAGGACAATGAGAGCAGAAAAGTCATAACATTCAGCATATAGAGTTTTTAATAGAAAAAGAACATATCGTCTAGGATGATAAATGTATCGGCCAGGACAATTTGACAAAAATTTTGAACTCAAAGAAAGGATGGAGATGATCAGAGAAGTCCCAAAAAAATAAAATCAACTAAGAACAATATTGCTAAAAAATGAAAAAGGCATAAAACTACCAAATAAACAATCTTTTTTATTTTATTTAGCAAGACATGCATATGATAAATGCTCTAAATAATTAAATTTTAAAGTTTTGTAAGATCAATGAGTTAACAACGTCGAAATCTGAAAATGGTAGAATATCCAATCCTGTTAACCCTAGCTCGGACTTCTTTCAAGACAAAATTATCTTTTAAAAATAAAGCACTAACTCAAAATAAACTAATTAGAAAGAAAAAAGATCCGTTCAAAACTTGCTCCAAAGAAAATATCTTATAAAATAACATACCAAAGCAATTTGTCTCAATCATGGAATTTGAAATCATGCCTTTGAAAATATCAAGTAACCCATGAATTCTTCTAAAATTTTAAAAGTTTGAACGAGGGTAAGATTGTCTTTTGTGGGCTCATTTTATGTCTCTTTTCAATTTTAATGGCGCTCTTTGCTCATCTTTTGATTTTTGATGCACTTTTGTGTGCATATTTTTTTTAATTTGGCATCATTGCGCATCTTTTTATTTTTGGCATCATTGGCCTTTTATTTTTTGTTCTTGCAAGCTAGATCCCTTTTTCAACGACTCTTAAAATATATTTAGTTATGAGTAGATGTTCTAGATATTAGAGAAGAGAAACTCACTCTCTAATATAAGGAAGAATAGACCACAAAGTAGACTTTAACCATTACATGATAAATGCAATGGCAAGATTTCAATTAACTTGAAAGATATATAAAAGCTTTGAATATTATAAATATAAGGTAGATTACTATAGCAGGGTAGAAAAGATCTTAATTTCAAAACCAGTTGCTAATTTGAGATAGAATTTTGTTTAGAAAAAAAAATTATACCACTAAAAGAGGTTAGAGGGAGGGAAACTATCAACGGTGTTTCTCCCTTTAATAGATTTAGAGATGTTAAAACATTAACTATAAATCTCTAAAAAATAAAAATATGGAGAAAATATTAATTCAGCGATGATGTAAAAAGAAACGTGCTAAAACAACAAAAGTAAAAATGACAAAAAGTAGAGAAAGAAACAAACTAAATAAAAAGTTAAGAATTGATCATAAAAACATGTAACTCATATTTAATTAAGCAGTAGAAATAAGAAATTAAGAATCATGAGCCTCCGCAGTCCTAAGTACCATATGCTCACACGAGGTCTTTGATGAGAGCACACTGTAAAATCATAAAATATCAAATTTAGGAACCCAAACAGGTTTGGGTTCCTTCTTATGAAAAGAAGAATGTGATGCATGAGTGTTATGCAGTGAATTATGCAATTTGGGTCTCTATACCCAATGTGTACTACGGTGAATGGTGCAAGTATGTGCTATGTGTCCTAACATGCCACATGAAAAACATCTCATTCCAAGAAAAGGATTTCTTAATCGGTTTGGGTTATAAAGCCTCTTCCTAGTTATTGGCTTTGGATCAAATGTGGGTGTCATCCAATTTTTCTTACATGCATCCAATTTAGTTTTAAACCTCAAGTGAGCATTTTCTAAATCAATTTCCAAATAGTGCTTTTTATTCTCATATTCTTTACTAGAAGCTTTAATATCAGTTTCAAGTGAGGTGTAGGAAGCTTTCAAAGAATCATGCTTAATTATTAATTTAGAGTGCTTTATATTTAAATTATCAAATTCATCAAGTAGAGACATGTGATTGCTATCAATTTGAAAGTGATCTTTTCTCAAAATTTCATACTCTTTTTATAAAGTCAAAAACTCTAATTTCAAACTAGCGTGAGTTTTCTTAAGTTTTATATATTTCAAGCAATTGGTCATATGTTGGTTGGCATACCTCTTCTTGGTCAGATTGTTCAAAATCATCAACTATTAAGCACAAGTTTGTTGTCTCCTCTTCAGGTTTAGTCTTAGATGAGTCAGATGTAGACTTCACCTAAAAAGTTTTTTGGGCTCGCTTCTTATCCTTTATGAACTTAGATTTCTCCTCATTATTTTCTTTGCTTGAGTGGTTCTGAAGTGTAGGACAATCAGCTCTGACATGCCTAGGCTTCCTGCATTCAAAACAAACAACATCAAAAGAACCTTTAAAATTTTTGTTATCCTTACCTTTTCTCCAATTCTGATGATGCTTGTGACTCTTCTTTAGAAAGTTTTTGAATTGCCTAGTGATGAAGGTAACTTCATCGCTTTTAGACCCGAAAGAATTTGAATTTGTTTCATTTGCTTTAAGTGCTATGGTTTTCTCCTTCTTTTTCTCACTTGCGTCCAAATTTCTTTGATTCACTCCTTGCTCATAAGCAATGAGTGAGCCAAGTAAGTTGACAATCGAATAAGTATTAAAATCTTTAGATTCAGAAATTACAGTGATTTTAGTATCAAAAGAGGAAGGCAAACATCTTAAAATTTTGTTTAGTTTTTCATAATTAGTGAGTTCTCTTCCTAAGGCATGCAAAGAAGTAACAATCTGAGTAAATCTCGTATATATATCAGAAATTGATTCATGAGGTTCATATAAAAAAGTTTGTAATCATATAAAAGAATGTTTAAACGAGATTGCTTTACTTCAATAGTACATTCATAGGTAATAAACAATTTATCCCAAATTTCTTTACCAGTAGTGCAAGTGTAACACGCATGTAATCTTCCAATTTCAAAGCATAGAAAAAAAATAGTTCAAATATTTTGCATTTAATTATGATAAATCCCTATCATCTAGAGTCCATTCAGTAAAAGGAAGTGGAATAGTAACGCCATTCAATTTTCTAGTTGGACGAGTATAACCATCCTTAATAAGCATCCACATGCGATAATCAATTCATTGTAAAAATATAGATATGCGAGTTTTCCAAAAGTCAAAAGAAATATTATCAAACAAAGGTGGTTGGGTAATAGAATACCCTTCTGTAGTATTACGATTTCCGTTGTTAACCATGGATGAAAATTCAAAAAGTTTTCAAACTTAGTTTTTATGAATCCCGCTCCGATACCACTTAAAAGTTCGTTAGGGATGTTAAGCCCTTAAGAACTAGCCCGAGGCTAATCAAGAGGGGGGGGGGGGGGGTGAATTAGTATTTAAAAAAAATTTCTTTAGGTAAATCACAATAAAACATAAAACTAAATCACCATAGAAATCAAAGTGCAGAAAAATAAATAAATGCGAAAGCAGTAGAAATATAACACAGAGATTTATAGTGGTTCGGTCAACTCGACCTACGTCCACTCCCTAGAGGCACCCTCCTAGTATTGCACTACAAAAGTGACTCTTCTTTTACTCCCACGGCAAGGCGGAGAAGCCTTTACAAAACTTCATTTTTTCCAACCCCGGCAAGGCAGAGAACCCAACTCCTTTTGCTTCCTCCTGGAGCAGGTAGAGAACCTTGACTCCTTTTGCTTCCTCCTGAAGCAAGAAGAGAATCTCAATCAATTACTGAAGCTTACCTCTCCTAACCCTTCTAAGGACAAGAGATTAGTGGAAAAAGAAGTGGAACAATACTTGGAGCAACCCTTGTGAATCCCCCTCACAAGCTCCCCTCATAAAATCCTCTCTCTCTCTCCCTCTCTGTCTCTCCTCTAGGCTCTCTAAGGTCAAGACAATAACAAAAGAACTTTTTTTTGCATGAGAAAATTCGGGTCCTTTAAATAGAATTTCAAGAACTGACTTTATCATCCAGGACGATAGGAATATCATCCTGGCCGATCAGTACAAAATAAGCTCAATTAGCCGAGACAATTTGGGACGATCAGAAGAAAATTGGTTACATCGTCCAGGCCGATACAATATCATCCTAGCCAATTAGTTCAAATTTGAGTACAATCATCCTGAATATTGCCCAGAATAGATGGTGGCTGATGTCAATCGTCCAGGACATCGTCCCGTCCGATTCTGCGATTTGCCTGGCTGATGTGATCGTATCAATTAGCCTTAATTTCTTTCCATAATTGCCAGATTAATTTAGTCATAATTGTGCGGTATCGTCCAGGCTGATATTAAGTTCATCCTGGCCGATAATTTAAAATAAAGAATACCTAAATTGATCATGGAGGCTGATTCTTTCTGATTTGAACCTATCATCCTGGCTGATACAAGGATCATTCAGGATGATTTGCTTAATGACAGCTGCTTGACCAGGATGCCCTAATTAGGGTTTCTTTTTTTACTTGGATCATCCTGGCCGAAATGAACATCATCCAGGCCGATGTACTCAAAACAGAAAAACTCAAAAACCCCTCAAGTGTGTGTGTGCAAGGTTACTTAGCATTAGGAACTACTTTTATAATTGACTCAAGAAAGAAAAAATACATACTTGACTCAACCTAAATCTACCCAATCTTGAGCTAGGCTTGAGTTGCATTCGATCTTGTGGTCCTAAAAAATTAGTAGGCAAGGCAGTCATAGAAAAACATGAATATTTTCTATCATCAAAACAATAATCTTAGATTCGCAGCAAGAGAGCTTGAGAGAGAGAGAGATCCTTGTGAGGGAGAGTTTATGAGGAAATCATAAAGATTTCTCAGTGCATGGTATTTGTCATCTTCTTTGAGTTGCTCTACTAGTTCCTTGGTAGCTTTGAGGAGATCATCTTCAGTAGTAAATTAAGGTTCTCAATCTCCTCCAGGAGGGAGTAAAAGGATTCCAATTTCTCTCCCTAATCTAAGAGGGAGTAAAAGAATTTAAGGTTCTCTGCCTCACCATGTTAGTGGAAAGATTTTATAAAGACTTCTCCGTCTTGCTGTGGGAGAAAAAGAAGAATCACTTCATTTTCAAAACTTGGAGAGGGAGTCTCCAAGGAGTGGACATATGTTATATTTAACTGAACCACTATGAAACTCATTTTGTTCTTTCTTATTCTTTTCCCATTTTATTTCACTTTTTCTATTATTTGTTTTGAGATTGAAATATCTTATCGTATTGCTATTGTGAACATTTCTTTTCATCTGCATCAAGAGTTATTGTTCTGTTTTAAAGTATTTTAAAAGATCAAAAAAGAGTTTCTTTTTATTTACAAATTTTTAAAACTACCAATTCACCCACCCTCTTAGTTAGCCTCGGGCTAGTTCTTTAGGGTTTAATACCCCTCACAAACTTTCAAGTGGTATTATAGTGTGATTCATAAAATCAAATTTTAGAAAGCTTT
The DNA here is from genome assembly GCA_016618105.1 of Dendrobium huoshanense. Lineage (NCBI taxonomy): Eukaryota > Viridiplantae > Streptophyta > Magnoliopsida > Asparagales > Orchidaceae > Dendrobium > Dendrobium huoshanense. Next base: position 25,415,214 of record CM028345.1, read on the forward strand.
TGAATTTTAATCCATTGTTAACTTTAGTAATAGAAACAGTGGAAGGTCATTTGATTACTAGATGACCTCTTTTTGATAATATACCATTTGATTTTTGGAAAACTCGCATGTCCACCTTTTTATAATCAATTAATTATCGTGTGTGGATACTTATTAAGGAAGGTTATTCTACACCTTTTAAATTGGTAAATGGTGTTAATAATTAAATTTCTTTTATTATTGGACTACTGATGATAGATATCTAGCACAACTGAATGCATAATGCTTGAACTATTTTTTCTGTGTATTAAAATATAAAGACTATTTGTATTTCAACTTGTTTTACTAGAAAAGAAATTTGGGATAGATTATGCATAACATATGAATGTACAAATGAAGTTAAACAATCTAAATTGAATATTCTTTTTCATGACTATAAACTTTTTCTTATGAAACGTAGAGAGTATATTTTTAAGAAGTATACTAGGTTTACACAAATTGTTACATCCATCCATGCCTTTGGAAGAGAACTAAAAACCTATGAAAAAGTTAACAAGATTTTAAGATGTTTACCTTAGTCTTATGATGTGAAAATTATTGCCATTATTGAATCTAAAGACTTGAATGTTTATTCAATCGATAACTTGGATCATTAATTGCTTACGAGCAAAGAGTGAACCAAAGGCAGCTTGATGCAGGTGAGAAGAAAAAAGAGAAAATGTAACCTTAAAGGCTAATGATTCTAACACAAATTCTTCAAGTTATGAGAATGATGATGTTGCTTTAATTACTAGGATGTTCAAGAGCTTCTTCATGAAAAAGCAAAAGAATCATCAGAAATGGAACAAAGGTAAGAACCATAGGAATTCTAAAGTTTCTTTTGATGTTATCTATTTTGAATGCAGGAAGTTAGGGCATCTGAAGTTTGATTTCCCAACTCTGAAAGCACACCCAAGCAAGGAGAAGGGTGAGGAAAAACCTAAGTTCAAGAAGGATAAGAAATGGATCCAAAAGGCTTTCTGGGCGGACTCAGCATTAAACTCCTCTGAAACCAAAGCTGAAGAAGAGGCACTAAACATGTGTTTAATGAATGATGAACACATTGATCACTTTGATCAAGAAGAGGAATGTGAGTATACTTATGATCAATTACTTGAAGTTTTTAAAAATGTTCATTCTTCATATATGAAGCTCAAGAAATTGCATGCTAGTCTTGAAACTTATTTTTTAACTTTGCAAAAAGAGCATGAGTGCATGGGAAAAGATCATTCCACTTTAGATAGTAATCATATGACTTAACTTGATGAATTAAATAAAAAGTATCTTGATTAAACAAATGAGTATAATTCCTTGAAAAGTTTACATGTTGAGCTAAAAAATGCATATAAGGAGTTATATACTCTTACAACTAATTTAGATAATAAAGAGCATACTTTGAAAATAGAAAATTAAATTCATGAAAGTACAAATAAGTTTTTAAAAGCTAAATTAAATGTTTTCAAAGAAAATATAAGATCACCCACTATGCTTGAGTTTAATAATCCATTAGATCACCATACATCATTTAAACCTAGGAAGAGACACCATAACTTAAGTAGATTAGTAAACCCTTTTCGTGGTATTAGATGTTTTTCTTGTGGTGTGCTAGGACATATTTCCCACACATGCATTATGCACCGTATAACACATTTAGTGTGGAGACCTAAAGTTCAAAATTCACAGCATTTTATATATGCATTTTATTCTTATTTCTATAAGATATATCCAAACCTAGTTGGGTTCTCAAATCTAACATCTGATGTTTTATAAGGGTGCTCTCACAAAAGGCCTCATTAGAGCATGTGGTACTTGGACATCAGATGTTTATGGCATATGATTGGATATACAAATTAATTTATTTCACTAGAGGCCAGGGCTAGAGGCAAGTAATACTTGGAGATAACATCACTAGGAGAGTGATGGGGTTAGGTATAATTGGCAACAAAAAATTTCATTATTAAAAATATTTTACTAGTTGATGGCTTGAAACATAACTTGCTCAGCATCAATCAGCTCTATGACAAAAGCTTCAGCATAAAATTTTTATCTATCAACTGCATAATAAGCTTGAATAATAATATTATTTTGCAGGAAAAAAGGATCAATAATGTCTACATACTTGATTTAAATTGCATTAAATTTGACTCTATTCTTTACTAAAAAACTATTGCTGATGAATCTTAGTTGTAGCATAGGATATTGTGTCATGCTAGTAAGAAAAGCCTTAGAAAGATCATCAAAAAAGACTTTGTGAGAGGGATACCCAAACAAGAGTTTACTAAGGATCACCTGTGTGATGCCTATTAGTTAGGAAAGCAAGTCAAATCCTCTTTCCCCTTAATTAAAGACATTTTCACTAGCACCTTAGAAGTCATATACATGTATCTTTTTGGACCCAACAGTACTACAAGCTTTGGAGGGAAAGTCTTTAGGTATGTGATTATCGATGATTATTTTAGGTTTACTTGGGTTAGATTCCTATCTCATAAAATTGAATCATTCGAGGTGTTTAGGACTTTTTCCACTTGGGTTCATAATAAGCTAGGTTGTAAAATTTTATAATTCATAGTGATCATGGTGGAGAATTTGAGATTGAAATTTTTGAGTCTTTCTGTAAGGAGCAAGGAATAGACCACAACGTTTTTGCTACTATGACCCCTCAGTAGAACGGGTAGCTGAAGGAAGAATATGACCCTAGTAGAAGCTGTTAGATCCATATTAGATGAATGCTCGCTTTCAAAATACTTTTGGGAAAAAGCAATGAATACAACCTATTATGTTATAAATATGGTGAATATTAGATCCAAACTGAACAAGACATCCTATGAAATTTTTAAGGGTAGGACACCCAACCTCTCTCACTTATATGTCTTTTGATATAAAGTCTTCATTCTGAATAATGGGAAGTCTCAACTAGGAAAGTTTGACCCAAAATTTGATGGAGTATTCCTAAATTACTCAAGTGTTGGGAAATCCTATAGAGTCTTTAATAAAAGAACACTGGCAGTTGAGGAGACCTCTCATATTGTGTTTGATGAATATGATAATTATGGAGGGTCTCAGGTAGAAGAAGAGGAGGTTATAGAAGTCACACAAGGATTGGAATCTATAAATCTTGATGAAAGAATAGAATTTGAAAACACTTTTCCTAGAGAATGGAGATATTCTTTGAGACATCCTAAAGAACTAATCTTATAAGACTCATCCTAAAGGTGTTAGAACTAGGCATGGACTTAGAAAAGAGATAAACCAATATGCTATCACACTACAAGAAATTCAGCTGTTATCGGTGTCCTTGACCGGCGGTTATATGGCTTTCGGTAATAATGGCGATTTGACCGAAGGTTTGTCCGCCATTTATTGTCGACGGCCTAATCGATGGTTATTTAAGTTTAGGCCACTGGAACTAGCGGCAGTCATCTAACCACCGGACCTCAGTATTACCGATGGCTAAAATGCCGTTGTTAAGTGATTTCAGTATCGGCGGTCAACGCCCCCAGAACACCGCCGTTAAAAGCCCTAAAATTAACAAGCCCGAGCCTCCCATTTCATTTCTCTTCTTTTGCTCTCTCTCTTTGGCCGAGCTCCCCCGTCGCCTCCACCCCCCTCTCACACGATCGTGCGGCTTGACAACAACCGACGACCTCTCTCCGGCCGCCGACCCCACACTGGCTGCCCTCGAAGCCTCACTATCTTACCGCCATCGATCTCACACCGGCCGCCTGTGACACCCTAGGCATCTATAGTGAAAGGATTCATCGACAGTTCTTGATCAACCATCACTTCCTGCTCCCTTGTTTTGACCTGAAATTGTTAACCATATATAATGAGCTTCAAAAAGACCAGCAGGTCACCAAAGCCTACAACTGAAATCAAAGCACGGCACGAAAGTAATATGCATGTCAAATAGTCAAATCAAATCCATAATAGTCAGTTGCACTTGATCAGTGAATCTATGCAGCATATACAAAAATCAGTAATCAATGTATGATCGATATAATCCACAATCATCAGTAAAAGAATCGATAAACAGTAGGAAGAAATCCATAAAGTTCAATAAATCAAAAATCAGTTAGTGCATCAAATCTCTTTAATAGTTGTCTTATCTATCACATCAGTCAAATCAATGTAGTAGAATCGTATCAAAACATACACTTGCAAATTGATCAGTTATTCAATATAACTTTCTCAATAAATCATATGCAATCCAGTAATCGATATCACATGTTCAGTAAATCACATATCACTTGATTAGTATCTCAATTAGTAACAGCAGCGTATGTATCAATATCAATAACAATCCAGTGACGACATGAACGATTATACTTTAACAATGAAATCAAATCAATCAGATTAGTAAATCAATTAATTCTGGTCAATAATATCAATCGGTATGGAATCACATAAAATGATCAAATCTATACATCATAAGAACAGTTGAAATTAAATCAATAAAATCATATAAATCAATCAAATCAATAAATCAACAATCAAGCAAATCAATCAAATCAATAAATCAATCAAATCAATACATCAATAATCACGTAATATAAGAATCAATACAATGAATCAATGTATCAGTGGATCAGTAGTATCGGTATCAGTATCTATAGTATCAATAGTATACATGAATCAATGAATCCAAAATATCAATGAATCAATAATATCGGTATCTGTATCCATGAATCAATATAATATCCATATCCATATCGGTGTCGGTATCCATGAATCAATACAATATCCATATCCATATCAGTGTCGGTATCCAGTGGCATGAATAATAAGCAATATCAATGAAATCATACAGTAACAGTAAACCCGTAAATCCGTTAGTAAATCCATTCAGTAATAAATCAATTCAATACAATAAATCCGTCAATATCAATAAATCAATAAATCCATTTGCTAACAATAAATTCGTCGATAATATCCGTCGATATCAATCATGCGTAGGGTAATCAATAAATCAATCAGTAATCAATAGATCAATCCATATCAGGAAATCCATACAAGTCAATGTCAATAAAATCCATAAGGAGATCATAAGGACAATACTTGTACACATGCAATTCAATACAATAGTCTTATTGAACAAGTACAATCACTAGCTATTAAGGCATTTTTCAAGTTGAAAATCCATAGTGCTGTTGTAGAAATGCAAGTGCTGTTGTAGAAATCCATAAATATATCCGTTGGCTCAATAAGAGTCGTCACTCAGTGCCCGTCGGCCGCCCGTCGGCCGCCCGTCGGCATAATAATCTCCTTATGACTCCCAATCATTATATCAATGATCAATAGAGGATATCGCCAAACCCTTTTTAAAGGAAAGCCTGTCGGCCCACCATCCTGTATAGGTCAAGTCAATCTCCAACCAACGGTTCAACCAGTCTTCACTTGTCTTTCAGTAATAGTAATATATATTCAATCATATATCCACATTCATATGCATATTCAATCATTCAAATCATCAATTCAGAAAGTCAGAAGTCGTACGAGAAATCGGTGTCATAACGGCAGTACACGGAATGTATATAGAAATCACAAATTCAAAAAATCACCAAATTACCAAAAATCGTGTAAAACAACATTACAAAGCTTTACTTGTACTGAAGCAATATTTTCCAATAGCTAGATAATTTTTTATTCAATAAAAATAGCACATAACTCAAAATAACCGGTAGAAACTTTACAGAAAATACTCAAATCGTGTAAAAATATCATATCAGAAACATATCAAAAGTTGTGCGGTAAAACTTTCGTCAATACAAAATTATGCACGTTTTTCGGTAACAGAAATACAAATCTGAGCACAGAATTATCAAAACTCAAAATCTTTGAAATCAAAAATAGCATTTGGAGTCCTTACAATCGAGACAAACAAATCTTCCAACTGCGTTGTCAAACGAAAAGCGCTCCGCAGCCTCCAAAATCAAGCTTTTTCCATTATTTCCTTCTTTTTCTCTCTCCTACCCTTTTCTCTCTCTTCAAAATGATCCAAAATATCTCAAATCTGATACTTATCAAGCAGGATCGTCCAGGACGATGCCTAGATCATCCTGGGACGAACTCCTCTGGACACGGATTGTATAGACAAAAATTAATTCCAATTTATTTCGTCCCTAGACGATGCTCTCTGTTCGGTTCATCCCGACGGTTCGTCTTGACCCTTACAGGTTCGTCCATATGAAATTGACAGATTCTTCATAATTTTTTTCAGTTCGTCTGTGACTAAGGCCAGTTCGTCCAGACTAACAGCACTAAAAACAAATCAGCTTCGGAGGGGTTTTACACCTCCCTAGTGCTCATGGGAGTTGAAGGAAAAATAGGATTTAAAGGTAAACTTGAATGTTTTTCTGTGATTATTTATTCTCACTAGACATTTGTAAGAGTTTGTAATCTAGTGTATGCTTTAGGTTGTAATCTAGACATTTACAAGAGGTTGTAATCTTGTAATCGTTTGAGTAGATCTAAATTTGAATTTATTAAGTATAATTTTAGTAATGATAGATCTAATGGATGGATTGTGACTTTGGGTGAGAGCAAGATAGCAAGAGAGAGATTGAGAGAGAGAGAGAGAGAGAGAGGGAGAGAGAAAAGAGAAAGAGATGGAGAGAGAGAGAGAGAGGGAGAGAGAGAGAGAGAGCAAGAGAGATAGATAGATAGATAGAGAGAAAGAGAGAGAGCTAGAAAGAGGGAGAGAGAGATATATAGAGAGAGAAAGAGAGCAAGTAAGTGTAAGAGAGAGCAAGAGAGAGAGAGAGAGAGATAGAGAGAGAGTGAGAGAGAAAAATCAAGAGTGAGAGAGAAAAATCAAGAGAGAGAGAGAGAGAGAGGTAATAGAGAGAGAGAGAGAAAGAGATATAGAGAGTGTGTGAGTGAGTGAGCAAGAGAGAGAGTGAGAGGGAGAGCATGGTAAAGGTAGACCTTCAAAGACTTGGTTAGAAAATATTAGAAATGATCTTTCTTTATTAGATTTAGATGAGAATTTAACTTTTAACATGTCACAAGGTGATTTGACCAAGTACTTTCCTTATTCGGTTGGATTACATCAAGGATCAGCCTTCAGACCATATATTTTTTGCTTTAGTCATGGATGTTCTCACTAGACATTTGCAAGAGGATATACCAAGTATTTTCCTTAGACTCTAATTATGAAGGTCAACTTTAGAGTCTAAAGGTTTTCATTTGAGTAGATCTAAAACTGAATATATGGAGTGTAATTTTTATGGAAATAGACATAGTGAGGGGATTGTGACTTTGGGTGATCAAGTCATTAATAAGATACATGTTTTAAATATCTTGGATATTTTGTTCAGAGTGATGGTGAAATAGAAGGGGATATTATCAGCATAATTGTATTACTGATAAAGAACATTAGGAGATGTAAAGAACATCCTCTAGTTCATCTAATGATGACTGCTGACTCAACCTAGTACCTCCAAACGGAAGTGCACAGCGGGTCCATTTGGGAGGCAGCGATCATGCCTTGTGTGATAGAATAGTCTCCCTCAAATTTTAGTAAAAAATATATAAGATGGTGGTGAGATCTGCAATGCTTTATGGTGCCGAATTGTGGTTAATAAATTAAAGAGAATTATGAGTGGCTTGACCCTTAGAGATAGGATACGAAGTGAGCATATCCAATGGATAATAAGATTAGAGAGTCGCTTTACATGGTTTATTGACATTAAATGGAGGCTTCTAATGACCTGGTAAGGAAAGTTGAGGTATTAGATTTGACTTTAGTATACTTGTTTTAAAATATAGCACATTTACACATGTGTTCTAATAAATGTTTTCATAACTATGTAGGGGGATGTTTACTTCAATGTCCAAATGACTATCCAAGAAGAGAGGTATTGGATGTATAACAGATTGTTGCCGGGTTGAAAAGGATTGACAGTTGAATTTATATAGGGAGTTGAAACTTTCATTTAAGTTGTATCTCAACTGCCTTCCTTTCAGTTTGATAAAATATTTAGATGTCCATGTTCGAAGCATAAAAATCTAGCATTCTTCAAGCCCGATGATGTGAAGCTTGATTTATATCATAGGGGATTTCTTCGAAACTACTGGATTTTAACATCACATGGAGAGTACGAGCCACGCAGAGATGCTCATGCCAGTTCATCTATAGCTTATGATATATTTGATGAAGATCAAATGAGTAGACCCTATGAAGAACTTATTTTTGATGTAGCAGATCCTAATTTAAGGGCTAGTATGGAAGAGCCACCAAATGTAGAAACACAAAAATTCTTTGAGCTATTACAAGCAGCTCAAAAACAAATTTTGGATGGTTGTAGTACACATTCAGAATTATCCATTGTAGTGATGATGCTAAGTATTAAAACTAAGTATAATATTTCACGTGATTGTTTCAATGACTTTATTGGTCTTATGAAAGAAACTAATCTAGCGGGCAATTTAATTCCCTCAGACTTGTACCGAACGAAGAAATTAGTATCCAAGTTGGGTCTCACTGCTATAAAAATTGATTGTTGTAACAATGGATGTATGTTATACTGCAAGGATGATGCAGTAGAAGTTTATTGTCGCACCTGCAATGCTCCTCAGTTTAAGCCAAACTCGAGAAAAAAACGTCGTCAAAAGAATGATGTGTCATATTCCCATTTATTTTATTTACCAATCATTCCAAGACTTCAGCGACTCTATGCATCAATGAGTTTAGCAGGACATATGAGATGGCATAAGGGGAAAATAGAAAAAAATGGTGTTCTTTCTCATCAATCTGATGCTGAAGCGTGGAAACATTTTGATCGAGTGCATGCTTCATTTGTTGCTGAACCCCGCAACATAAGATTGGGATAATGTGTTGATGGTTTTACCCCCTATAGTCAAACAGCTACATAATATTCTTGTTGGCCAGTTATATTAACAATACAACCTTCAACCAGAGATGTGTATGACTACTACGTACATGTTCTTAACTCTTATAATACATAGACCACATAATCCGAAAGAAAAAAATGATATTTTTTGCAACCATTAATTGATAACCTCAAGTTATTATGGGAAGGAGTGCTCACATATGACATATCAACAAAACAAATATTTCTCCTTCAAGCTGCATTATTGTGGACCATTGGTGATTTTCCAGCTTATGGTATGTTGTCTGGTTGGAGCACAGCAAGAAAATTAGCATATCCTTACTACATAGAGAATAGTAAAGCTTTCACACTAAATCATGGAGGGAAAAAATACTTGGTTTGATTGTCATCGTATGTTTCAACCTGTTAATCATCAGTTTCAGAGAAATAAGGAAGTATTCGTTAAAAACAGACTTGAGCGGTCGCCTCCTCCACTCAGACTAGTGGTGATGATGTACTACAAAGACTTTCTGACATTCCAACAATTATTGATTTTCCAATGCTATCAAAGTCTAAATTTTTTGGTTATGGCGTTGAACATAATTGGATTAAAAAAAGTATTTTCTGGATATTACCATATTGGAGAACTAATTTGATAAGACATAATCTGGATGTTATGCATATTGAGAAGAACTTCTTGGATAATATTTTTAATACAATTATGGATGTTAAAGGTAAGAGTAAAGATAATGTCAAAGCAAGGATGGATATTAAAGAGTACTACCAGTGAAAAAATCTGGAGTTAGTAACAATAATCGACGGTAAAATAATGAAGCCCAAAGCTCCGTACTCTTTCATGTTAGAGCAAAAAAGATCGATATGTCAGTGGTTTAAATATTTAAAAATGCCTGATGGTTATAGATCAAATATAAGACGATGTGTTAAAATGAAATCTGCAAGGTTATTTGGACTCAAAATTCAAGATTGTCACATAACTATGGAAGTTCTTCTTCCTATCATAGTAGGTAAGTTACCCGATTACATATCAAATTTGTTGACTGAGCTTAGCATTTTCTTCAAAGACCTATAATCATCTAAACTAAGCAAAGATGCTTTACGGAGGTACGAGGATAACATACCAATCATCGTCTACAAGTTAGAAAAGATATTTCCCCTAGGTTATTTTTGAATATATGGAACATCTTCCAGTCCATCTATCTTACGAAGCTAGAGTTGGTGGACCTGTACAATATCATTGGATGTATCCTTTCAAAAGGTAAAACATATTTTTATTAAGTCTCCAATATTTTTGAATAAGTTAAAATAACATATTTTTATTAACTTAATAATTGTAATTGTTTAATAGATATTTAAACAAGTTGAAGAAATATATTAAGAATAAAACATGACCAGAAGAATCAATATATGAAGCATATTTGTCTCAAGTAATCACTCACTTTGCTCCTACTACTTCGAACCCTATATAAGGAGTACAAGAAAAAAAATTTGTTGTAACATGGACTTCGATGTAGAAGAACAATCACATGTTGCACTATCTGTATTTAGATGGCAAGGAAAGCCTAGTGGCAAATGTGTTGAAAGATATTTCAATGATTAAGAAATAAAAATAGCGAATTTATATGTGCTACTGAACTGTGAAGAAGTTGAGCAGTTCTTAGAGTAAGTTCTTGCATAATGTTAATAATGAGTAATATTTATTTAAAAATTAAAGTATTAATTGTCACCAGGTATTTCATAAGTAATTTGCCTTTGCCAGATTCGATGGATATTGAGCAAGCTGTTGCAAATGAATTTCCAATTTGATTCAGATCATATGTTAGCACATCAATTTTAAAAATTTAATTTGAACTATATCTTATTTATTACAAAAAATATTAATATTCGAAAATGTTTCTAGGTAAAAAATCTTAATAACAAATGTTTCGATAAAGGTTTGCAAGCACTAGTATGGAGTCGAATGCGAAAAGTTAAAAACTTGGCCAATATATATAGTAAATGGGTTTAGATTTCATACCAAGTCATTGAGTGAAGGAACAAAAACTGAAAATTATGGAGTATGTGTTATAGGGAACACTCATGAAGAAGATGAGTGCGATTATTACAGTATTCTAAATGAAGTTCTTGACCTGGAGTACCCAGGCGAAGATCAGAACTTTGTATGCTTGTTTAACTATCAATGGTATGATCCAGTACAGAATAGAGGAACAAGGGTTCATCCCGCGTATGGTTTAGTCGATGTAAAACATAGTAGAAGATACGGGAAGTTTGATCCATTTGTGTTAGCAAGTCAAGTTATTCAAGTTTATTTCAGCAAATATCTCAGTGGTCGTAGAGACAAACAAGATTGGCTAGCTGTCATAAAAAAAAACACGGAGAATAATTGATCAACAAAATATTGTAGCAACTGCACATCAAGAGGTTGAGATGTTAAGTTATAGGCCTGTTGAAATTAAGGAGATGCCAACTACAACCTCTAGTATTGAAATGGAGTTAGAAGATGTGAATAGTTCAACTAGCTCAGGCGAAGATGAGAATGAGGATGAAAGTGAAGATACCCTTGAGATCAATGAAAATAGTTTTGATGTTTATGAGTAGTTTTTGTAATTTAGAATTATAGAATTTTACTTTTTGTAATATTTTGAATTTTTTGAATTCTAAGAAATGAAAATGTTAATTATGTATTCTAGCATTCTTTATTTTTGTAATTCAATATTTTCTTTATTTATTGCTTCTTTTATTTGTATTCTGTTATATTTAGAATTATATTTTTTTATTAATTGCTTCTTTTATTTGTACCTTTTATATATTATAATGCTTTACTAATTATTTCTTTTAATATAGATGGCTTCATATGATGATCCTCCTCGTAAATCATTTGCCTCAAAGTTCCACCGGAAGAAGTTTATTGTTACTCCCAGTAGAGCCACACAGCCTGATGAAGGTGAGGGACCTTCAGTTCCACCGGTTCTACCTACACCACCACCACCACCCAGGAGCCAGCAGCAGTCCCCGAGTGAGAAGGGTCAAGGTCAGTAAGATCCACCTAATGTTGTATCTCCATACTTCCCTGGCCACTTCCCTCCTCCCTCAATGAGTTCTCACTTTCCCTCTCCATATCAGACACATGCTACTCTATTCGATCCATATTACCCCCCATTATCATCACAGGCAGCATATCCATCCACTGGTCCTCACCCTCCTTAGCTCTACCCATATTATTACCCCTATCTGGTGCAGCATGAATACAGTGGACCATCTAGACCAGCAGAGGTTGGCGCTAGGAATCATGCAGTTGTAATAGATAAGCATCAATACATTGAGCCTGAGGGCGATAAGTAAGTTTATTTTATGTTATTAAGTTGATTGTATTTTGATATATTATATGTTATTGACAAAAAAAAGTAACCTGCAGCTTCAATCCTTTAAGGCCACCTATACACATGATCCGGGATATTATAAAGAACAAATATGATGCTCCTTACTTATCCTGGAAGAGGATCCCAAAGGCGGTTAGAGATATGTGTTTGGAGAATTTCAGGTATACTTATTTGGTATAATTTCAAATATGTGATTTAATTTGTACTAATCTTTTTGGTAATGCCTAAATTTTTTTCATAAAGAATTTAGGTGGTTGCCTGGGCATAGCATGAGGATCAGAACTAATTTTGACAGGAAAGGAGCGACCCATCTCAAAGACATGTTCACGGACATTAGAAAGTTCGGGCAGCATCCAAATTTGATTGGAGAGGGCATTTGGGCTGATCTAAAAAGTGCATGGGTGACCCCTGAGTTTAGAAAATTAAGAGAGCAGAATAAGCAGAACAGAGCCTCTGACTGTGGGGTATAGGAAGCTCTCTTCATACTAGTGGATTTGTACCTCATACAAAACATAGACTATGACTGGTAAGAGCTTTAAATTAGTTTATTAAATATATCTTATTTTATTATAACTATATCTTAAATTTTTAGAAAGAGTACCTTGGTCGGGAGCCAACACCACTGGAGTTTTATACAAGAACTCATCAACATCAAGCTGACCATCAGTGGGTTGATGAAAAGGCTAAGAAGGATCATGTGAGTAAAATTTTTTGGAGCTTTGGAATAAAAAATTATTTTAAAAAAACTAATTTTAATATCAATATATTTTATGGATTTATTTTTGTAGGTTAATTTTATACGAGCTCGAGAAAGTCGGTAGTCCACTTAGCGAGGGATCATCTTCAGGATCGGCCCATATTTTTGAGTATCATACATGGTCAGATGTTGTTGCTGGAAGAAAGAGGGCGAGGGTATATGGCTTGGGTTGACAGGGTTATGCTTGTGAGGATAGTTCATCCACCTCAGCATTTCATGATCTAAGTGGAGCTAAAGAAACTATAAGTCAGAGGGTTGCAGCGCTGACTAGAGAGATTGAAGAAATGAGAAACGTTCAAAATGAAATGCAAGCAGAGCTGTAATCCTATAGAGTTAAAAATCAAAGGAAGAAAGAGCAAGAGGAGCAGTCACATGCAACTCAAGACAGGGAGGATACAATTGAGGATTAGAACTTTTTTATGTTTGATAAACTTATTTAGAACTTGTGATTGTAAACTTATTGAGTTTATAACTTGTGAATTTGTTGTTTTGTTTGGTTGAACATATTAACTTTATTTACATTTATTATTTTGTTTGGTTTGTGCTTAAGTATATATTTGTGATAGTTGATTAAATATAGCGACATATTGCCCAAAACTTGTTGTTATATATTGCTTTCTGTACAGGTTTAGAATTTAGGATGAACCTCCCTCAAATAGAGGGGAGGCTATCAATTTTATTCCAAATGCTACAGGTATCCGGCCGACCGGCTATTTTGCCACCGGAAATGATGATACCGGATGGCTGATTAATGATGCTGGTAATATCTTTCAACCGCCGGTAATATACTGGCGGTTTATCGACGAAGCCCGACGGTTATCCGGTGACATACCGGTGGTGTGTACCGCCGGTGTAACCGTCGGCGGTGACCGCTGAGTAACCACCAGTGTTTTACCGACGGTGTATCGATGCTTGCTGACAGTTGTTCGACCGCACGCCGGCCGCTGGAACTGCCTGCTTGCCGTCGGTAAGGGGACTGCCGGTTAGCCGTTAGTAAAATTGTCAGTGGCTCAATGGCCGGAACATTGCCGGTACTAAAACCGATAATAACCGGCGGTATAAGCGCCAGAATACCTTCGACGAAACAAATCGCCCGAAAAAGACCGCTAGTAATGGCTTCTACACCATTTTTGCCGGCGGCTTAAGAAGCGCCGACAAGCCGCCGGTGTTTTTGAAAATTGCCAGTTTTACCAGTCTAGCCGCCGGAAAAAATTGCCGATAATAGTTGAATTTCCTGTAGTGTCATTTTAATGATTAAACCAAGCAACCTAAATCAAGCCTTATCTGATGAATTCTGGATCTTATCCATGTAAGAAGAACTAAATCAATTTGTAAGGAATGATGTTTGGGAGGTAGTTGGAAGACCTAAGGACTGGAGTGCGGTAGGAACAACATGGGTTTTCTAAAATAAAATGAATGATTCTGGAGTTGTAGTGAAGAATAAGGAAAGATTAGTTGCTAAGGGGTATAATCAAATATAAGGGATTGATTTTAAAAAGACTTTTTCCTCTGTAGCTAGATTGGAAGCTATTAAAGTGCTACTAGCCTTAACTTATTTTAAGGGACTCAAACTAAATCAAATGGATGTTAAGAGTGCCTTTCTGAATATGGTAATAAATGAAGATGTATATGTTGAACAACCCCCAGGCTTTGAAAATTCACAATTTTCTAATCATGTGCTCAAATTAAAAAATGCATTATATGAAAACAAGAACCACGGGCATGGTATAAAAGGCTAAGCACATTCTTACTAGAAAGATCTTTTGTGAAGGGGAGCATAGAAACAACCCTATTTTTTAAAAAGGTAAGAGATGAATTACTGATTGTTCAAATTTATGTTGAAGATTATATGTTTGGATCTCCTAATAAAAATGCATGTGATGAATTCTCAAGAATAATGAGTAAGAAATTTGAAATGAGTATGATGGGAGAACTGCCTTACTTTTTGGGATTTAGCATAAGGTAGAAAGATGATGAGACATTCCTTAGTCAATCAAAATATATTAAGGATATCCTTAAGAAATATGAGATGGATAAAGCCAAGCCAATTAACACTCCCATGAGTTCCACTGTTTAGTTAGACAAGGATTAAAAGGGTAAATCTGCTGATAAAAAAATAAAGAGGAATAATTGGATCACTTCTTTATTTGACTATTAGCGAACCTCATAATATATTTAACATTTATCTATGTGCTAGATTTTAGGTAGATTCAAAAGAGTATCACTAGACTTCTGTTAAGAGAATTCTTAGGTATCTCTTAGGAACCCCTAACTTAGGAATCTGGTATTCTAGGCATTGCACCTCTTTTAAAATCATAGGATATTCTGATTCAAATTTTACAAGATACCGAGTTGATAAAAAAAGAACTTCTAAAAATTATCAATTCATAGGACAGTCCTTAGTCTCCTGTAAATAGAACTTAGTTGCCCTGTCCACTACTGAACCTTAGTATATTACCTTAGGAAGTTATGTGGCCCAAGTCCTCTAGCTAAAGTAACAAATTCTATATTTATGTTTACCTGTAGGCATAATTTCAATCCTCTGTGACAACACTAGTGTTATATGCATTTCAAAGAACCTAATCTAACACTCCATGACCAAACACGTTGAAATAAGGCATCACTTTATTAGGGACCACGTTACTAAAGGAAACATAAAGCTACACCATATGCCACTCAAAAACAACTTGCTGATATCTTTACTAAACCACTTGCCATTGAAATTTTCAGCATCTTGAGAACCAGATTAGGTCTCATAGATATTAATGCCTGAAATCATTGCTTTCTTTTTTCTAATCTTTTTTTTTTTTTTTTTTGCATATTGTTTTCTACTTATGTACTTCTTTTTTCCATTTTTCATTTTTCTATTATTTTTCCCTTTAGTTTTTTTTTAATCAAATTAATGGTCACTACTAGTATTAATTTCTCAAAATACATTTTTGCCTTGCTTTTAGTTTTGAAAATCTATAAATAATAATTGACCTCCCTAAATAAGTTAAAGGAAGAAATACTATTGATTATTTCTCTTCCTCTAACTCCTTTAGCGGCGTAATTTTCTTTTTTAAGTAAAAATCAATTTCAAATTAAAAGTTGGACTTTGAAATTGAGATCTTTTCTATCTTCATATATTAATCTATCTCAAATGAATAATGTTCAAAGTCATTAAATCACTTTCAAGTTTTCCTGATCAGGTTATTGCACTTATCATATGAATATGATTCTGATTTGTTGTTTATTCTTCCTTATATTAGAAAGTGAGTTTTTCTTCTCTTATATCTAGAAGATATTCTCACAATTGAGAGTCATTAAAGGTTTCAAAAGTGAATTAGCTCACAAAAATGATAAGAGGCATAAAATGAGCCCCAAATAAAATTCAAAAGATACATAATAATTAACAAATAATTAGATGATACCAAAAGTGTATCAAAAATCAAAAGATGCACAAAGTGTGCCAAACAATTGATAAGATGCATAAAATGAGCCCACAAAGGATAGGTTCCTTCTGTTTCAAACCTTTAAATCTTATAAAAATTCATGTGTCACTTAATATCTTCAAATAATTGATTTTTGAAACTTATAACCGTGACTAATTGCATTGCTATATTATTCTATCATGTATTTTTCTAAAATGAATTTTTTAACATATCACTTTTCTTATCTGATTTCTTTTCAGAGTTAGATTTTTATTTTCAAAAGATTTTTATCTTGTAAGGAGTTTGAGCTGGGGTTAACAAGATTAGTTGTTCTAACATTTTTGGATTTTGACATTGTTAATTCATTCTTACTAATTTTTAATCCAATCACAAGAAAATTTTATCATTTTCTAGTGTTGATTAGTCAAAAAAGGGTTTTCTTTTAATTTTTCTTTATGCTTTTGTGCTCTTTATATTTTTTTTATTTTTTTCTTTTAAAAATCATATTAATCACTTTCCACATTCTGAATTTTTTCTATTTCATTCCATCTTTCTGGACGATCCACAACATCCTGTATGATATGAATAAAAATACACCTCTCCAATCACGGCACATCTAATGGGTGGAATTGAGTCAATTATTAGTGATCGTCAAGGATGATCCTTTTTTTGTCCTGGATGATCCCCATGGCAAAATGATTGGATGTCTTCAATTATGCTAGGATGATCAATTATTGCACATCATCCTGGATGATCCACGTGTTCAATTTGAATGATGCATCTAGTCAATGATTGTCCAGTCTGTCTCCTTGAGATGATCGCCTGAGTCTAATCATCCTAGATGATATCTAATTGGCCTAGATGATATGACCACTTTTTTATGAATAGGCTGGATGATATTATTGCACTCGATCATCCTGTACGATCCCAAGATCATCCTGGATGATTTGGTTGACCTTATATAAATAATTGATTTTCATTATTTTCTTCACTACAATATGTTCAAATCCTCATTCCCTTTCACATAAACTCTCAAGTCTTGTAAATGGTGAGTGGAAAAAGATCTATGATGCAGGCTGGTAGTTCATCTAGAAGGGAAATTAATCCTTATTTTATCGAGGAAGTTGATGAATTGGCCTTCCACCACTATAAGAATGCTTCCATAACCTCTTCAAAAACTATTGTTCAAAGTATTTTTAATTTTCAGATACTTTATCTCTTTGCCATAACAATGCTTAATTCTCTTCTCACATTGGCCTTCCCTTTCAATTTTGAATGCCTCTTTGATTTTTTTCAAACCTTCACATCAACCAAGCCTTCAATGCTTTATAATCTTATGTTAATAAGAGGCCCATAGAAATTACATCTCAAGATTTACATGACCTCCTTCACCTTTCTGCCACTAGAGATAAGATCCTTTTCATTATCTCAGATCCTGATTTAAACTGGATGCTTATTAACCATATCATAAGGGGAACTAATGTCAACACCCATGTAGTTGAAGTTAAAACATTAGTTAAGTGTGCCTAAACCATCCAGCACATTCTTCGCTTATCTTTTCTTCCTAAAGCTGGGGATCAGATTCATATCACTTATCACAACCCAACCCGACCGGGATGAATTCTATCGTGTTGAGTCGCGACGGATAACCCCAAGATCTAGTTCTGGAATTTGGTTTCAGGTTTTTCTTTCAATACATAATGAAAAACATAACCACAGAGCTTCTATAAATATCCAAATATATAGAAAACTCATCTATAATTCTCTTTCTTCTCATTCTTCAAAATAATCATATTCATTCCAGTGCATAGCTATAAACATAAAGTACATAACATAACAGTAAACCAGCCATGATTGTACAAAAATCAAAAGTATAAAAATATATATAACTTCAGATCAGATCCTGAACGGCTAGTCCAAAACTTCCTTCCTTTTCCCAGAACATGAAAACCATTAAGATAACCACAGTGAGCTAACAGCTCAGTAAGATCACACTAGTCGATCTAAATCCCAGATTCTCTCATTCCAAAATAATTCACATAAGCTTTAAAAATAATTCATTTTAAATCAAATAATCACTGAACTGAAATCTCAAAATAGAATACATATCAAACCATTCTTTAATTCAGGTATTCATACAGAATTTAGAGAATCAAACAAAATTCATATATTCTCACAAAAATTATATAATCAGACAAAATTTAGAAAATCATATAGAAATTGAATAATCATATAGAACCAAATAAAATATACAGAAGAACTGAACGGGGTTCATTTAACAGAATGTTTCAAATCATATTTAAAATCACATTTCAAATCACATATCCCTGACCCATACAGAATCTCAAAGGATTCTGGCCCCTTATGCCTCTATTCCCTAACATAGATAGAATCTTAAAGGATTCTATCCCCTTATGCCTCCCTTTGTGCTTACAACACCAGAATATATCAGATATATAGAATTATTCAAATTAGAAATCATTTCTTAAACCTACATAGAATCTCAAAGAATTCCAGCCCCTTATGTCTCCCTTCCTTGACACAAACAAAATCTCAAAGGATTCTTGCCCATTATAACTCCCTTCTAACATCATTCAAATCAAATCATATCAAACATTAAATCATATCAGATTCAGAGAACTTAGACATATATCAAAATGTCATCAAAATGTATAACAACAGATAATAGAAAATCCAACAAATCAAAATTCATAATTTTAGAAAATTTCCAAATAACCAGAGATCGTATAAAACAATATTTCAAAGATTTTTTTGTATTGAAGCAATATTTTTCAACATCCAAATAATTTTCTATTCGATAAAAACCCCACAGATTTCAAAATACCGGTGAAAAATTTCTAGAAAATATTTAAACGTGTAAAATCATAATCTCTATGACATACCAAAAGTTCCGCGATAAAAGTTTTATCGATGCAAAGTTATACCCATTTTTTGTTAACAAAAATAAAACTTAAATCAAAATATTTGCCGAAAACTCACATTTCTGAAAATTGAGAAAGGTATAATGTGCCTTACCTCGAGTCGATCAACTTTCCCAATTGTGGTGACGTACAAAAATGGACCGAAGACGCCCAAAACTTAACTTTTCCTCCTCTTTCTCTCTCCTCTTTCTCTCTCCTCTTTCTCTCTCTTCAAAACAAATCCAACCGTGCTTAAAAAGATATTTACGATCTTCTAGACAAAAATTTACATTCGTCCTGGGACGATCGGCTCTACTATGTCCTCAAACCACTTTCCTACGGACGATATTTAATTTTTGTCATATAATTATGGGATCTGTAAAAAAAATTTGTTTAATTCCTATAGATGAACTGACGGTTTGTACAGAAGAACATGCACCTTGTTTAGTTCGTACAGACGATTCGTATGGACTAACCTGCACCTTATTAAGTTACAAAAAGAATTTTTTTTTTCTTTCTTCAAAAATAACTTGAAAGTTTAAGGGTTTCACAATCTACCCACCTTTAAAAAAATGTCGTCCTCGACATTCCCAAAGTAAAACTGAGTCAAAACAGACCTGGATATAAGTGCCTCATATCAGATTCCTTCTCCTAAATAGCCTCTCTAGCTATTATGTGCTTCCACTGCACTTTAACCAAAACGATATGTTTACTTCTCAACTTTCTCACATCATAAGCCAAAATCTTTTCAGGCTTTCTCTGCACTATAGATTTGCCATAACCTCCACATCAGTAGTAGAAAGTTTCTATCTAGAATCAGATATCCACTTTCTCAAAGAAGATACATGAAACACGCTATGTACATCAAACTTCTGATCAAGTAATAATAACCTATAAGTAGAATTACCAACCCTTTCAATGATCTCAAAAGTTCTGACATACCTCAGACTGAGCTTGCTCACTTTTCCAAACCTGCTAACAACTTTCATCGGACTGACTTTGATATATACAAAGTCACCAACTTGAAATTCAATCAATTTGTGCTTCTGATTGTAATATTTATGTTGTCTATCTTGTGTAGATTTCAACCTTTCTTTAATCAAATTAATCTTCATAATAGTATCATCTACAAAAACTAAACCTATCACTTGTCTATCTCCCACCTCTATCAGAGTTAAAGGAGTTCTACACTTTTTGTCATACAAAGCTTTGTAAGGTGTCATACCAATACTGGAATGATAACTGTTATTATATGCAAATTCTATCAGTGGGATATGATCTTGCAATCTGCCTCCAAAATCCAAAATAAATAATCTCAGAAGATCTTCCAGTACCTGAATAGCCGTACTGAAATGCAACTTCATACCCAATCCTTGTTGAATATATCTCTAAAGTCTAGAGGTAAACTTGCCATTCCGATCAGACACAATCACTTTTGGCATACCATATAATCTGATAATTTCTTTAACATAAATCTGTGCTAACTTGT
Organism: Dendrobium huoshanense; assembly: GCA_016618105.1. Lineage (NCBI taxonomy): Eukaryota > Viridiplantae > Streptophyta > Magnoliopsida > Asparagales > Orchidaceae > Dendrobium > Dendrobium huoshanense. Next base: position 25,436,041 of record CM028345.1, read on the forward strand.
CTACCAGATTTGTCTGTCTGATCGGAAGAAAATGTGCAGATTTTGTCAGTTGATCCCCAAATGGCATCATACCCTTGCCTTGATAGGGGAAAACCCATGGCAAAATCCATTATTACCTCTTTCTATTTCCACTCAGGAATAGGCAACGACTATAAAAGACCTCCCGATTGCTGATGCTCTGCCATTACTAACTAACATGCTTCATATTTAGAAACAAAATCTGCTATGTCATTTTTCATTTTAGACCACCAAAATAAACTATTCATATATCTGTACATCTTACCACTTCCTGGATGAATAGTGTGTCCTAATTAATGAGCTTTATGTAAAATCTCTCTTCTCATATCTCCAAACATAGAAACCCAAAGCCTATTCTTATAGAAAATGATACCAAAATTAGAAATTTGTAGTTCATATTTCTTACCAGATCTGATCTGATCAATCAACTTTGAATATTTTGCATCTGGCTTTTGAGCTTCGTGAATCTTTTCTTTAAAGAGGGCTAAATAATCAACTGAGTCACTATACCAGAATCCCAATCAATAGAAGAAATCACCTCCAATTACAACCTCTCCATATCACATATCAAATACTCATCAGAGGTGAGTGGCATACCTGATAGTTCAGAAGACTTCCTACTCAAAGCATCTGCCACCACATTAGCCTTACCAGGTTGATACTTAATTGTCATATCATACTCCTTCATCAACTCAAGCAATCTCCTTTGCCTCAAATTTCAATCCTTCTGAGTAAATATGTACTTTAAACTCTTATGATCTGTGAAAATCTTACACATCTGACGTCATACAAGTAATGACGCCAAATCTTCATAGAAAATACAACAACAACCAACTCCAAATTATGAGTCGGATAATTCCTTTCATTGGGTTTCAACTATCTTGAGGCATAAGCTATTATTTCACCATGCTTCATTAAAACCCAAACCTTTCAGTGAAGCATCACTGAAAACTTGAAATCATTTTGTACTAGAGGGAAGTGCTAATACTGGAGCAGAAGTCACACTTGGAGAATTTTATATACAATTGATGATGCCTCAAGGTCTCCAACACACTTCTCAAATGCCTGGCATGTTCATCCTTAGAAGCAGAATATACCAAAATATTATCTATAAAAATGATCATAAACAGATCCAGATAGTCCTTGAATACTCTGTTCATCAGTTTCATAAAAATAGCTGGTTCATTAGTCACCCCAAATGGCATGACCAAATACTCATAATGTTCATATCACATACTAAAAGTTGTTTACATCACATCAATTTCTCTTACCTTCACTTTATAGTAACCATATCGCAGATTAATCTTTGAAAATATAAAAGATCCAACAAACTGATCAAATAGATTATCAATCCATGGTAATGGATATTTATACTTAATTGTGAACTTTATTCAAATCTCTGTGATCAACACACATACAAATTGTACCATCCTTTTTCTTTACAAAAAGAATAGGTGCTCCCCAAGGTGAAATACTAGGACGAACAAATCCTCTATCTGAAAGTTCGTTAGGGATGTTAAGCCCTATAGAACTGGCCCGAGGCTAACCAAGATGGGGGTGAATTGGTATTTAAAAATTTCTTTAGGTAAAAAAGAACGTTTATCACAGACCAAATCACCACAAAAATAAGTGCGGACGAAAATAAATGTGGAAGCAGTAAAAATAAGAACACAAGGGTTTATAGTGGTTCGGTCAACTCGACCTACGTCCACTCCCCGGAGGCGCCCTCAGAGTATTGCACTACCAACGTGACACTCTTTTATCCCCCATAGCTACGCGGAGAAGCCCTTACAAAAATACCTCCTTTTTGCCACACCCGACAAGGCAGAGAACCCAACTCTTTTTGCTTCCTCCTGAAGCAGGCAGAGAACCACGATCACTTACTGAAACTTACATCTCCCAAACCTTCCAAGGATAAGAGACTCTAGGGAAGAAGAAGTGGAACAATGCTTGGAGCAACCCTTGTGAACCCCCTTACAAGCTCCCCCTCACAAGATTCTCTCTCTCTCCCTATGTCTCTCTCTCTCTTTTTTAGGTTTTCTCAGGTCAAGATAGCAGCCAAGGATGTTCAAAAATATTGAATAAGATCTCTTAAATAGAAGAGCTTCAAAGGAGCTCATTAATTTCAAGTTGCCGACTTTATCATCCAGGATGATATAGAAATCGTCCTGGCTGATCAGTATAAATCTCATAAGATTGACCAGAGCATCGCCCTGAATGCAAACTGGATGATTAAAAATTTGCTTGATCGTCCGGGATGATCTCACGATCATCCTGATCGATCAGTTTAAATCAGAAGGAAAATCGTCCAGAGGATCGTCCTGAATTTGAGATGTCTGGTCCAAATCGGCAAGAGCATCACCATGAATTTGTATTGGCCGATAATTATTGTCTAGGAGCAACCAAGGGTTTTTTAATGGATCGTCCAGGACGATGTGATCGTATCAATCATCCTTAATTACTCCCATGATTGTCAGATCAATTTAGGCATAATTATACAATTTTGTCCAGGCCGATCAAAGAATTGTCCTGGCCAATTTCCAAAAATACATAATACTTAAATTGATCATGGCGGTAAAATTCTTTTTGTATTGAGCATATCGTCCTGGCTGATACATGTATCGTCCATGCCGATCAGTTAATTATGACTGCCTTAACTAAGAAATCCTGATTAGATCTTCTATTTTGAACTCGATCGTCCAGGATGATATAAATATCGTCCGGGACAATGTGAGTAAAAACACAAGTTCTAAATCTCTCAAGTGTGTGTGTGTGTAGGGTTACTTAACATCCGTCACTTCAAGCAATTACAATTGACTCAAGAAAAATAAAATAAAATTACAGACTGACTCAACCCTAATCCACCCAGTCTTGAGCTGATTATGATTTCTGTCCGATATTTGAGTCCTGAAAAGTCAGTAAAATGGAAGTTGTAGTGAAATAAGATTTGTTTGCTATCATAAAAATCATAATCCAAAAAACATGTTTGTAACAATCTTCCCTTTTTGATGATGGCAAACATATCAATAATCAAATTTAAAACAGTAATGCAAAACTAAATAGGATTTCAAAAAAGGATAAGTACAAGCATATTACAAGAACTAAGCACAAACATACTACTCCCCCTTTTGACATCTCAAATAGGAGGAGGAAACTAAAAACACAATACATAAAAAGAAAGCAATCTACAGAAAACAGAAACTAAAACTACATAAACGAGGGATCCTGATCATTAGATGGAGGTTGAGGTGGTGGAGCCTACTGAAAGTAGCTAGCTAGCATTGTAAACTGAGCATTAAACCAGGTTATGTCCTGGTCGTGCTACTACTGCTGGTGAATAATGTTACTGTCAAAATGGGCTAAGTCCTCTGTGCGGTGCTGCTCGTAGCAGGCAATGTTCTCATAATGTTGTTGCTCCTGTGCAGCAATGTAAGCGTCGAAACGGGTCTCCCAACGATCAAATCTCTCCACTAACTGGTCAAACTGTGAGTGCTGGTGAAGAGGAGCAGGATCAGGATCAGGAACGGGAGCGGGAGCCTCCTCCTCCTCGGCCCCCTGAGGTTCTCCATCCCCTGGGTGGAGACGAGTACTTGTGAAGGATAACGAAAGAGCTGTTTGAGTAGCAAGGAGGCTGAAGGTCGCGACGAGCAGGATATTAAAGATTGTATTTAGTTTCAAGAATATATGCTATGAGATGTCCTAAAGCAAGGTTGGCTTTCCTCCTATAGGCCTGGATTGTGAATAGTTGTTTAAATGATCAATTTATCAAAAAATCAAGTCAGTAGCATTAAACTCTCTCCGGGCCATGATGAAAAAGATAGTCAGAGAAAGTAGAGGAGTGATGTGGACTCGGTCCCCAGGTTTTTGAATAATGGAGGTGTGAAGGACATACTGTATTGTCCGAGCATCTTTGACTAAAGAGCTAGTCTCTCCAACATGAAAGGGTGTGTTGGTCTGGCAAAGAAATGATTTGCCGTGGACCAGTCAAAATCAGGAATTGAGACAATTATATGCAGCTTATCCCCGGTGGTGGATAGCTATAATAGTTCAGCACAGTCTTGATATGTGATCTCGACCGGGCGTCTATTCACATAGAAGGTCAGGGCTATGAAAGTAGAATTTATATGAAAATTTGCATAAAATTCTAATAGAAGTTTTGAGGAAAAAGGGACAGCGAGGGTAAGAATGAAACAAAGAGAAGTGTGAGCAAAGAGATCCATTACCGGATATGAAAGGTGGACAGGAATGATGGTTCTGGAAAGGGTGATGCCACATTCTTTGTAACGACGGTAAGCTGCTTGATCCTCCACTTCCCTGAATCGAGGGTCAAGAGTGGCCCTCGAGGAACTTCCAGAAGCCTGTCGGACTCGCTTCCCACCAGCCATAGCAAGAAATCAGTAAGTAAAAATGAGATAAGAAGAAGCTTTGAGGTGAAAATAATGGCTGGAATGGCCTGTATTTAAAGAAATGGACATATCATCCAGGACAATCGCAGAATCGTCCAGGATGATCGCAGAATTGTTTAGGACGATTTGGTTCAATTATTGCATATAGGCCGATTGGTCAAAAGGGCAGTCCGATCGGCCGGGCCGATTAGATATCAGCCAGGCTGATTAGACACAAGCGATCATCTCGGAGTCAAGCTAGACGACCGTTGCAAAAGTAGATCATCCGGGCCGATTAGGTGTATCGTCCAGGATGATGCACAATAATTGATCGTACCAGCCGAAGTTAAAATGTTTTAAATATGTGCCACGTGTATCATCCAGGATGAACAGTGGATCGGCTAGGACGATTGTCCAATAATGGATCGTCTAGGGCCGATTTTAAGGATTTAAACGTACTGACATGTGGATCGTATGGGACGAACCATAAATGCATCGGCTAGGATGAAAATTATATCGGCCAAGATAATTTAGATGATTGTAACAGAGTTCTATCGATCGTCCAGGAGGATAATGTATCGTCCGGGACGATGAGTTACAGAAGGCTCAGAAAAGTTCAGCAGATGGAATTTTGAAGAGAAATTATCATATCGTCCAGGACGATAGAGGTATCGGCCAGGATGATGTGACAAGAATTTGAAAATCAAGGAAAGATGAAGATGATCATAGAAAACTTCAAAATAAAATAAATACAAACTAAAAACAACAAAAACAGATAAAAATAAGAAAAGGAAAAAAAAAACAAAGTTTTTGGTTTTTATTTTTTAATTTTTTTTTTAGCAAAGCAAGCATATGACAAATTCCCCAAATAATTAAATTTTAATGATTTGAAAGATCAATGAGTTAACAATGTTACAATTTGAAAACGGTAGAAAAATCCGATCCTATTTACCCTTGCTCGGACTTCTTTCAGGATAAAAATTGTCTTTTGAAAACAAGAGGTCTAACTCAGAATAAATTGGATAAAAAGATCCGTTCAAAACTTAGTTAAAAATAAAATATCTTATAAAATAGTATACCAAAGTAATTTGTCTCTATCATGGAATTTGAAATCAAGCATTTGAAAATATCAAATAACCCATGAGTCCTTCTAAGTTTTGAAAAGAGAGGAATAGCTTGCATTTAGTGGGCTCATTTTATGCCTCTTGTCACTTTGATTGACTCTTTGAATAACTTTGATTTTTGATACACTTTCGTGTATATACTTTTCTTTTCAATTTGGCATCATTGGCCTTTTTCTTTTTTTGCAAGCTAAAAACACTTTAACAAACCCTTAAAAAAGTTCTTAGTTATGATTATATCTTCTAGATATTAAAGAAGATGAGCTCTCTCTCTAACATAGGGAAGAACAAACCACATAATGAAAATCAAAATTATATGATAAGTGCAACAGCAAGATTTCAATTAACTTGAAAGATATATAAGAGCTTTGGATCATATATATAAGATAGACTATTGTAGCAAGACAAAAAAAAAGATCTTAATTTCAAAAACCATTTGTTAAAATGATATAGACTTTTTGTTTAGAAAAGAAAACTATATCACCAAAAGAGGTTAAAGGGAGGAAAACCATCAACGGTGTTTTCTCCCTTTAACCGATTTAGAAATGCTAATTATTGGTCATAAATCTCCAAAATTTAAGAACAAGGAAAAATCATCATAAAGAAAACAAAAATAAAAACAACTAGAACAATAAAAAAACTATCACAAAAACAAAACATAACAATAATCAAAATGCAATTCAAGAATTTATTAAGCAGCAAGTTTAGACAGTTATGAGCTGCGAGCCTCTGTTTGTCCAAGTATCATATGCTCCTCACGAGGTCTTTGGTGAGAACAATCCTGCAAGAATCAACAACTGTCAAACATAGGAACTCAAATAGGTTTGGGTCCCTTCTCATAAAAAGTAGAGTGTAATGCATGTGTGCTATGCTGTGAATCATGCAATTTTGGTCTCCACACCCAATGTGTACTATGGTGAACAGTGCAAGTATGTGAGATGTGTCCTAGCATACCACATGAGAAACATCTAACTCCAGGAAAAGGATTTCTTAAATGATTAGTGTTATAACGCCTCTTCCTATATTTTGGCTTTAGATTAAAAGTGGGTATCATCCAATTTTCCTTAAGATAATCCAATTCATTTTTAAGCCTCAAGTTTATACTTTTTAAGATATCATTTTCAATCCTTAAATTTTGTTTTCTCTCCTCAGATTTCTTAAAACTAAATTCAAGTGAGGTGTGTGAAACTTTTAATGCATCCTGCTCATCAATTAATTCTGAATGTTTTTTGTTTAAATCATCAAATTCATTAAGTAGAGCCATGTGATTTGAATCAATTGTAGAATGATCTTTGAGAATAATTTCATATTCTTTTTGTAAATTTGAAAGTTCCAACTTTAAACTAGCATATGTCTTTTTAAGTTTTTTGTATGATGCATGAATTTTCTTACAAATTTCAGACAATTGATCATAAGTTGGTTTACATACCTCTTCTTCATCACTTTGATCAAGATGATCTTCTCCCATTAAGCACAAGTTTGTTGTTTCTTCTTCTAGTTCTGTCTCCGATTAATTCGATGCAGAATCCGCCCAAAATATCTTTTGGACTCTCTTCTTGTCCTTTCTAGGCTTGGGTTTCTCCTCACCCTTTTCTTTGCTTGAGTGATCTTGAAGTGTAGGACAATTATCTCTGACATGTCCAGGCTTCCTGCATTCAAAAAAACAACATTAGAAGATCCTTTAGAATATTTATTATCCTTACCTTTTCTCCAATTTTGATGATGCTTGCACTTCTTTCTTATAAAGCTTTTGAATTGCCTTGTGATAAAGGCAATGTCATCGCTCTCAGACCCGGAAGAATCAAAGTCAGATTTGTGTGCCTTTAGTGCCACTGTTTTCTCCTTCTTTTTCTCACCTGCATCAAGATTTCTTTGATTCACTCCTTACTCGTAAGCAATGAGTGAGCCAAGTATGTTATGAATCGAATAAGTGTTCAAATCCTTAGATTCAGTGATTGCAGTGATTTTAGAATCAAAAGACGAAGGCAAGCATCTCAAAATCTTGTTCACTTTTTTATAGTTTGAAAGTTCTCTTCCTAAGGCATGCAAAGAAGTAACAATCTGAGCAAATCTCGTATACATTTCAGAAATTGATTCATGATGTTTCATACAAAAACGTTCGTAGTCATGCAAGAGAATATTCAAACGGGATTGTTTAACTTCATTAGTGCCTTCATAAGTGATACACAATTTATCACAAATTTTTTTCTAGTTTTGCAAGTGGAAACATGCATGTAGTCTTTTGATTTTAAAGCACGGAAAAAGCAATTAAGACATTTTGCATTTAATTGAGCCAAATCCCTATCATCTAAAGTCCATTCAATAAAAGGAAGTGGAACAGTAATGCTGTTAAGTTTACCAGTTTGAGGTGTGTAACTATCCTTAACAAGCATCCACATGCGATAATCAATAGATTGTAAAAACGTAGACATGCGAGTTTTACAAAAATCTAATCGGATATAATCAAATAAAGGTGGTTGGGTAATAGAATACCCTTCCGGTGTATTATGATTTCCAAAGTTAGCCATGGATCAAAATTCAAAAAGTTTTCAAACTTAGTTTTTATGAATCCCGCTCTGATACCACTTGAAAGTTTGTTAGGGATGTTAAGCCCTATAGAACTGGCCCGAGGCTAACTAAGAGGGGGGTGAATTAGTATTTAAAATTTTCTTTAAGCAAAAAGAATGTTTATCATAGACCAAATCACCACAAAAATAAGTGCGGAAGAAAATAAATGTGGAAGTAGTAAAATTAAGAACACAAGGGTTTATAGTAGTTTGGTCAACTCGACCTACGTCCCCCCGGAGGTGCCCTCCGAGTATTGCACTACCAACGTGAGTGTCCTTTAGCCCCCACAGCTAGGTGGAGAAGCTCTTATAAAAACACCTCCTTTTTCCCACTCCTGGCAAGGCAAAGAACCCAACTCCTTTTGCTTCCTCCTGAAGCAAGCAGAGAACCACGATCACTTGCTGAAACTTACCTCTCCCAACCCTTCCAAGGATAAGAGACTCTAAGGAAGAAGAAGTGGAATAATGCTTGGAGCAACCCTTATGAACCCCCTCATAAGCTCCCCCTCACAAGATTCTCTCTCTCTCTCCCTCTCTCTCTCTCCTTTAGGTTTTCTCAGGTCAAGACAGCAGGCAAGGATGTTCAAAAACATTGAATAAGAGCTCTTAAATAGAAGAGATTCAAAGGAGCTCAATAATTACAAGTTGCCGACGTTATCGTCTAGGACGATATGGAAATCATCCTGGCCGATCAGTACAAATCTCATAAGATCAGCCAGAGCATCGCCCTGAATGCAAACTAGACGATTGAAATTTTGCTTGATCATCCCGGACGATCTCACGTTTGTCCCGGCCGATCAGTTCAAATCAGAGGAAAATCAACCAGAGCATCGCCCTGAATTTGAGCTGTCCGATCCAAATCGGCCAGAGCATCGCCCTGAATTTGTACTGGCCAATATTTACCGTCCAAGAGTAACCAAGGGTTTTTGAATGGATCATCCAGGATGATTTGATCGTATCAATCATCCTTAATTACTCCCATGATTGACGTATCAATTTAGGCATAATTATACAATATCGTCCAGGCCGATCAAAGAATCGTCCTGACCGATTTCTAAAAATACAGAATACTTAAATTAATCATGGTGACAAAATTCTTTCTGTATTGAGCATATCGTCCTGGCTGATACATGTATCGTCCAAGCCGACCAGTTAATTACGGCTGCCTTAACTAAGAAATCCTGATTAGATCTTCTATTTTGAACTCGATCGTCCAAGATGATATAAATATCATCCGGGATGATGTGAGTAAAAACACAAGTTCTAAATCTCTCAAGTGTGTGTGTGTGTGTGTGTGTGGGTTACTTAACATCAGTCACTTCAAGCAACTACAATTGACTCAAGAAAGAAAAAAGAAAATTACAGACTAACTCAACCCTAATCTACCCAGTCTTGAGCTGATTCTGATTTTCGTCATATCTTTGAGTTCTGAAAGTCAGTAGAAAAAGGCAGTCATAGTGAAACAAGATTTATTTGCTATCATCAAAATCATAATCCAAAAAACATGTTTGTAACACTGTCCACAAACTCCTAGAGTTGAACTTTTAACTCTACAAGCTCCTTGGGTGCCATTCTATACGAAACTTTTGATATCAGGGCCGTACCCAAAAAACATCAATACAGAACTCAACATCTCTATACAGAGGTAAACCAACTAACTCCTCAGGAAATACATTCAAAAAGTCTCGTACTACCGGGATATCAGAAAGAGAACCCGCATCTAGATTCATATCCCGGATTGATGCTAAAAACACCATACAACCCTTTTTCCACAATTTATTTACTTTCAACACAGAGATTAGGCAGGATAAAACACCTCTTACACCTTAGAACACATAACTTTCACTACTTATAAATAATGTAACTTATTTCTTCAAACAATCAATCTGAGCCCCATATTGACTCAGTCAATTCATAACCAAAATAATATCATACGAAAAAATGGGTAATAAAATCAAATAAGACTTTAACTTCTTACCAAAAATTCTAATCTCACATAAACAAAATTTCCTAGCTAGCAACATAATAGAAAGTGAAATAGGTAATGTAACTAAAGCTAGTTGTAATGCATCAAAATAGCATTAAAAAATAAACGAATGACTAGTCCTACAATAAAATAAAATATGAAAGGGGTGCTCAAAAATATAAATCATACCTATCACCACATCTGGAGCATCTCAGCCTCTTGCTGATTCAAATTATACACACGTGGTTGAACTAGAGTTGGAGCTACAAAACTACTAGGATCCCTCTGATTACTACTTGGTGGTCTCCTTGCTATTGAACCCAAACCACCATCTCTACTAGATGATCCTTCAGAAATAATACGGAGAGGAATTGTCGTTGGCTTTCCTACAAGTCTAATAAAACTCTTGGATTTGGACTCAGATTGTCGGTCAAATCCTGCTTATGGATACTCTGCTAACCGGTGTCCTGGCTAACCACATCTAAAACACTTAACATTCATCCTATAACACTAGACAAAATGTCATCGTCCATAATTCTGGCATATAGGTGCCCCACTAACTGAACTAGAACTAACTACACTGCCACTACCAAAGATTACAGCAGTTACTGACAGTCTACTCCTTTTGAAATCGTTAGATACAAATCTATTCTTCTCCCCAGAAAAACCACTACTTGATGTATATCCATTGACTCTCTTTCTACTACTAGTCCATCGCTGTTGAGTAGCCATCAGACCATTCTCTATCAATCTAGCTCTTTCCATAAGCTCATAGAAATCAGAAATGTGAAATGGTACCAGGGGTTGCCTTAAACTATCTCGAAGTCCCCTCAGAAATCTATAACACTTCTCAGCAGAAGTACTCACAACTGTGGAGCATATCTTGATAAAGCAATGAACTCTACCTTGTACTACATAATTGTCTTACTCCCTTGAACCAATCTAAAAAAAGTCTCCTACATTTGTTGTCTTGCAGAAGGGGATACAAACCATGCTCTAAAGACTTCAAAAAACTCTTTTCAAGAAATTAAAGAGTTCAGTTATTTTTGAAATTTCTCCTCTTGCTGGCCCATCCACCAGCACTCTGTTTCACCATCCAATAGAAAAACTACTAACGGTACCTTTCTATCACGAGGACATTGCATACCATCAAATATCTTTTCTAACCTCCTCAACTAACCCTCTGCTGCTCTGGGCTCAACTGCGCCCTCAAACCTCAGAGGCTTCAATCTCCAAAATATTTATAGATGTCTATCTACATCCTTAGATCTAATAACAAAAACTCTATTCTACGTCTCACTCATCATCTGAACTACCAATATAATAAAATATGAATCTATATATGAACCAACTACTGGGGCAGAACTATTCACAGGAGCTGCTTGACTAGCACTCTGTCCATTAGTCATATCTGGGTCTCGCGGATCCATAATCACATAGAATTCATAACTATGCACATAAAACAAAAATAATAAAAACCCAGACAGACTGAAACTACCCCAATAGATTTACAGATCAATTTTTATAGCTCTATCTTATGATCTAAATTCCAAAACTATTGCTCTGATACCACTTCAATTGTCATGACCCAACCCGACCGAGATGGATCATATCGTGTTGAGTCATGATGGATAACCCCAGGATCTAGTTCTGGAATTTGTTTTCAGATTTTTCTTCCAATACACAATGAAATACATAACCACAGAGCTTCTACAAACATCTAAATATATAAAAAACTCATCCATTATTTTCTTTCTTCTTATTCTTTAAAATAATCATATTCATTATAGTGCATGACTATAAATATAAAGTATATAATAGAATAGTAAATCAACCATAATTGTATAAAAAAAAAAGTAAAAAAATACATATAACTTTAGATCAATCCTGAATAGCTAGTCCAAAACTTCCCTTACACTCTCAGAACCTGAAAACCATGAAGATAACCATAATGAGCTAACAGCTCAACAAGATCATACTAGCCGATCTAAATTTCCGGATTCTCTTATTCCAAAAAAATTCACATAAGCTTTAAAATCAATTCATTTTAAATCAAATAATTTCTAAATTGAAATCTCAAGAAAAAATACATATCAAACCATTCTTTAATTTAGGTATTCATACAGAATTCATAGAATAAAAAAAATTCATATATTCTCACAAAAATCATATAATCAGGCATAATTTAAAATATTGTATAGAAATTGAATAATCAAATGGAATTAAAAAACATATACAGAAGAATTGAACCGGATTCATATAACATAATTGTTCAAATCACATTTCAAATCAGATTTCAAATCACATTTCAAATCACATATCCTTGACCCAGACAGAATCTCAAAGGATTATGACCCCTTATGCCTCCATTTATGCTTACAGCACCAAAATATATCAGATATATAAAAATATTCATATCAGAGTTAATTTCCTGGAACTAGACAAAATTTAAAATAATTTTGGCCCCTTACGCCTCCCTTCCTTGACACAGACAGAATCTCAAAGGATTTTGGCCCCTTATAACTCCCTTCTGACATCATTCAATCAAATCATATCAAATATCAAATCATATCAAGAAATCAGATATATATCAAAATGTAATCATAATGAATAACGGCAGACAACAGAAAATACAATGGATCAAAATTTACAGTTTCAAAAATTTTCCAAATTACCAAAGATTGTATAAAACAACATTTCAAAGTTTTTCTTGTATTGAAGCAACATTTTTCAATAACTCAATAATTTTTTATTTGATAAAAACCCCACATATTTTAAAATAACTAGTGAAAAACATCAAGAAAATATTCAAAACATACAAAATCATAATCTCTATGACATACCAAAAGTTACTTGGTAAAAGTTTTATCGATGCAAAATTATAGCCATTTCTCACTAACGAAAACAAAAATTAAATCAAAATATTCACCCAAAACTCATATTTCTAAAAATTGAGATAGGCATAATGTGCCTTACCTCGTGTCGATCAACTTTCCCAACTGCGGTGATGGATGAAAATGGACCAAAGATGCCCAAAACTTGACTTTTTCTCCTCTTTCCTTCTCTTTCTCTCTCCTATTTCTCTCTTATCAAAACAAATCCAATCATGCTTAAAAATATATTTACGATCATCCGGACAAAAATTTACATTCGCCCTAGAACAATCAGCTCTATCATATCCTCAGACCATGTTCGTACGGACGATACTTGATTTTCATCCCAGGATGATGGGCTCTATCAAAAAAAAAATTAGTTCATACATATGAATTGATGGTTCATACAGACGAACATGCACCTTGTTCAGTTTGTACAGACGGTTCGTACAAACTAACCTGCATCTTATTCAGTTCATAATGACTAACTGCACACAAAAATTTATTTTTTTTTTTCTTTCTTAAAAAATAACTTGAAAGTTTAAGGGTTCACATCACTCCTATTCTATCCCTCACCACCTACTAAATTTTAGCTCACCAAGATCACAATTGATCTCATAATCCAATACATAGAACATCTAACTAGCATTAGGGATCATGGCCACAAAAGGAAACCAAATCTAGCTTTAGGATATCTCATTATCTATATCTTTATGATAAAATATAACCTTCAATATACATCCCCACCTAATCACCTCCATATTTTCTTCTCCAATAGCTCCTTTCACACCCTTCATAGTACTCATCACCAACTAGTGTGCGAGGAGCTTGAGGATGAAGAGGAACGATTTATTCCTGAACCTATCCCTATCCACCAGCACTCCATATAAATAAACTAGTTTAGATGTTCGACTAGTGGGAAGCCAGATTTGAGTCATATATCACTGAGCAGCAACTACAATATAATCAGGATGTAGCTAGATTTAAGGCATATGTAGTCCATAACTAGCAACAACACGACAAAGACATTGCCAGGTTTTGGAGCAGTTTTCTTCCCGACACTGATTCTTTTCGCAGCAGCCACCACCTCCACCTGATTAAGTTTACTCCTTTTACAAGGTAGTTAGTTTTTTGGTTTTAGTTGTGTACTGGTTCTCTTTTATGTATTGTGTTTCATCTGATGTTTTTTTCTTGTTCCCTTTTTTATGTCAAAAGGGGGAGTAGTTGTTGGGTTATTTGCTTTTGCTTTAATGGAATCTACAGTGTTTTACTACGGTTATTTTTGTTTTTAATTTTTGTTCTTTCTTTTTGTAATTTAAAAAAAAATCATCTTGATTTGAAATTTTTAACAACAATGTTTTTCATCATTAAAAAGGGGGAGATTATTGTGAATCTATATCCAAATACTTTAATTTTGATGATAATAAATATTATTATTTCTTGACCACTACTATTATTAAATATCTATTTTATTTGCTCTGCTTACTAACCTTTCAGGTCTACAAAGATCACTTGCAAATCAAATTAGCTAAAGATCGAGTAGGTTATGGTTGAGTATGTTTGTTATTCCATATCAATGTATTTTTTATCTTTCTAGAGTCAAATCCTGAATATGGTGGATCCCAAGCTAAGTAACCTTATACACACACACTCAAGGGGAGAAATTTGGTGAGTTAGAGATTTTTTTTCTATTTTTAACTATATCATAGACGATTTGTTTAAAATTAGAAGCCCAAATTAGGGCATTCGGCTAATTACATGTGATTAAACTAATCATATTGGATGATACATATCATCTAGATTGATCAGCTTAAAAGATGAAAACAGTAGCCAATCATAATTTATGTAATGTTTTAAGTTTCAAATTTTGTTTTAATCGTACAGTACGATGTGCATCATCCTCAACAATTTTTGACAATCATGCCTAAATTGATCCGGTTATTAGGAGAGTAATTATGGTTAAATTTTTCAATCAAGTTGTACAGGACGATCTAGATATCCATCTATATTGTATTGGACGATTTAGTCTAACCATAACTCTACTTAAATCGTCCTGGACGTCCCAAGACATTTTTGGGATGATATGGAGATTACCACCCTTCATCCATTATTGTAGTGGATAATTAATATGGTATTTTGAACTAATTATCATGAATGATCATAAGATTATATAGGATGATCTGTACAATACTTGTACTGATCATACAAAGAAAAGGTAATCATCCTTGCTGATAGGGATATTTTCTATTAATCATATAGGATGATCTATCGATCTTCCTGGATGATCAGTTGTGCAAAATTAAAAATTAGGGATTCTTTTGGAGGCTCTCTATTTAAGCAATTATTTTAACCCTTAGGTTAATCTTTTGTTATGGAGTTGATCCATGAAAGAGCTTATAGAAGGAAGAGGGAGATCTTGAGAAAGAGACATCCTTATGAGGGGGATTTTGTGAGGGAATTATAAAGGTAACTCCATGCAAGGTGTTCTTCATCTTCTTTGAGTTGCTATACTAGTTCCTTGGATCAAGATTCTCTGCCTACTTTAGGAATGATTAAAAGTATTCATAAGTTCTCTGCCTACTTTAGGAAGGATTAAAAGGATTCATAAGTTCTCTACCTACTCTAAGAGGGAGTAAAAGGTTTCAAGGTTCTCTACCTCACCATATTAGTGGAAAGATTTTGTAAGGGCTTCTCTGCCATACTGTGGGAATAAAAAGAGAGTCACTTAAATACTTGGAGAGGGAGTCTCCAAGGAGTCGATATAGGTTAGATTTGACCGAACCACAATAAAACTCATTATGTTCTTTCTTATTACTTTCACTAAATTTTATTTCTGCACTTTTTTTATGATTTATTTTGAGATTTAAATATCTGATCATATTACTATTATGAAAATTATTTTTCTTTCACATCAAGATTTATTGTTTTATTTTAAAATAATTAAAAAGATTAATAAGATTTACTTTTTGTTTAAAAATTTTAAAACTACCAATTTACCCTTCTCTTGATTAGCCTCAGGCTGGTTCTTTAGGGTTTAACACTCCTCGAAAACTTTTAGGGTTGATAGAAAGAGCACTTTTGGGACATGTCAATTCATACGACAATCTTTAGTCTCCTGATATATCCAATAGAAAATAAAACTTTGTTGCATTGTCCACTGCTGAAGATGAATACATAGCCTTTGGGAGTTGTGTGACCCAAGTCCTTTGGTTAAAGTAACAAATTTTGGATTTTCAATTACTTATAGGCACAATTTCAATCTTATGTGATAATATTAATGTCATCTACATTTCAAAGAATCCAACCCAACACTCCAGCACCAAACACATTTATATAAAGAATCATTTCATTAGAGACCATGTTACCAAAGGAGACATAGATTTATACCACTGAAAATTAACTGGCTGATATCATTATAAAATCACTGACCTTTGAAGTTTTTAGCATCTTAAGAACTAGATTATGTGTCATAGATATTCATTCTTGATATTAATATTTCCTATTTCTATTTTTCACTATTTTTGTATGTTTTATGTTATGTTTTGTCTTTTTATTGCATTCTTTTAGTGCTTTTAAGAATTGGAACCTACTCACTTCTAATGTTGAATTTACCTTATTTTTATTTAAAAACATGAAAGCTATGAATGACTCCTCTAAAATAGTTAAAGGAAGAAAGTTGTTGATTCTTTCTCTTCCTCTAACTCCTTTAGTGGTATATTTTCATTCTAAATCAAAATCCATTTCAAATTAAAAATAAGAATTTGAAATCATGATCTATTTTATCTTACTATAATAATCTATCTTATAAGAATAATGTTCAAAGTCAGTGAATCTCTTTCAAGTTTTCTTAATCAAGTTATTTGCATTTATCATTTGGATAGGAATTTATTTTATGGTTTACTTTTCCTTATGTAAGAGAGTGAGCTTATCCTCTATCATATTTGGAAGTTAATCTCATAATTGAGAAATTTTTTTAATATTTAGAAAGGAAGCAAGCATGTAAAAATGAAAAGTGGCATAAAATGAGCCCAAAAATTGAAAAGATGTGCAATGACCACCAAATAATTTCAAGATGCATGAAGTGGATTAAAAATTAAAAGATTTGTAATGTGCACCAAAAGCCAATAATGAGGCAAAAAATAAGCCCACTGAGAGTTAGCTTGTCTTTCTTTCAAATCCTTAAAATCTTAGAGGACTCCCTACACCAATTGATATCCATTAAACTTGAATTTGAAAATCATGAATTCAGATTAATTACTTTGTAATATTAATCTATTAGATATTTTTCTAAAACAAAGTTTGAAAATATCGCATTTCCTATCTTTTTTTATTTAGATTTTTGTTTCAAATGGATTTTGACACGTAAGGAGTCCAATATATGGATAACAAGATTGATTTTCTAGCCTTTCTAAACTTTGGTATTGTCTTACTAGTTTTCTAAATTTAGAAATGATGTAATTTTAATCATTTATTGGGAGTTGATAGATTAAAAAAAGTGTGTTTTTTATTTTGATTTATGATTGTTTTTGGCTTGTTCTTATTCTATTTTAAGTTTTTTTGCATTTTATTTTTCATTTAAAAACCCTCATGATCATCACATTCCTTCCCCTAAATTTTTCAATTTTTGTTTACATCAACTAGGACGATTCACATCGTACTATACAATATTAACAAAAATTAATCTCAGATCCAACATATCCAACGACTTAAATTGATCAATTATTGGTGATTGTCATGTATAATTAAACCATCATATTATATGATCAACATAACATAAATTATTGGATGATTTAAATGCAGATGGTATGATTCTTTATAGCACATTATCTAATATGATCCATGTGCTTGTATTGTACGATCTACTCAATTAATAATCGTATAGGCTGAATCATCGGGATGATCGCTCTGTGTCAAATCTTCTAGCACGATACCTGATTATATGGTATGGTATGGCTAACTTTTTTTATAGATCATCTAGATGAATTGATTACACCCGATTGTCCAAGATGATCTTATGGTCATGCTGTATGATCTAGCGATTTTTGTATAATGGCTAGTTTTCTTCATTCTCTTCATACCCTTCCAATCCTTTCTTCTTCCCTCTTGAACTCATACTCTTACAATGACTAGTGGTAAAAGGTTCAAAGCGCTTGTAGGAAGCTCTTCCAAGAATCCTATTGATCCTCGATTCACTGAGGAATCAGATGAAGTGGCCTACAACAGCTATAAATACTGGTATCAACCCTTCTATGATTATTAATTTAAATACTTTGAACTTTCAGGTACTATGTTTGAATAGTTGCTATTTGAATGATTTATATTTGTGCAACTTATGTAGTTTTGATGATTCCAAACATTATTGTTCAAATGTATAGTTATCTCCTAACAATTTTAGAAAATTTGCACTTGCTCTTGTGTGTACTAACATTTCAGGAAAATCCGACTCCAGACTACGATAACTTCAAATCAAATTCAACATGAGATATTTTATTTATTTGAAGTTTGCATTTTCTTTAATTTAATTTTGAAAGGGAGTGGTTGTAATTGAGTGAATAAAAAACTTACACACACACATAAGGAGATCATAGAATTTTATACTGATCGTACGGGACGATATTTATCGTACTGGACGATCCGTCAGTTATCTCCTATAGAGCACATGGAACGAATAGGAACTTGCTTGAAAAATATTTTTCTAAGTCCTATTCGTCCAGGACGAAATTTATTATCGTCCCGGATGATGGGTTCTCTGTAAAATTTTCGTCCAGATGAATTTTATCATCGTACGAGGTAACCAATGCTCTGGAAAATTTTCGAACAGATGAAATTAAATATCGTACCGGACGATCAGGTCTCTGGAAAATTTTCGTCCAGCAAAACAAATTATCATCCGTGGCGACCTCTAGAAATTTTCGTCCAGACGAAATAAATGTTCGCCAGGACGATCGGGTCTCTAGAAAATGTCCAGACGAACATATTTTCGTCCAAACGATTAACCGAGAACAGTTTTCAGCAGTTTCTAGAACCAACCTTAATAAACATTCGTACTGGACGAACCTAGGCAGGACGATCATCTGTACGAAGTAATTTCGCACTTACAAATTGGGTCTTTCAGTGTTTAAGGAATGCCAGGACGATCCAAACGGGAGATCCACTGCGTCAGAATTGAAAACTTGCATTTTTGGGCGGTTTTTCATGTCTTTTGTATAAATAGTCCAAATAGACTCCACCCAATCTTTTTGATTTGATCTTCGTGCCTCTTGAGAGAATAGCCAAGGAGAGAGTGGAAGAGAGCATTCAAAGAGAATTCCTACCACTGGAGCGAGAAGGCTTCACTTGGATTACTAAGGTAAGAGTCTCTACTTGTGAAATTGGATTTCTTCGCTCTTTTCCTTCTTCCTTCTAGATTATTGTGAGAAGATCAGTCAAGGAGATCCGGTTCTCTACCGACACTTGGAGAGTGTGAACAGCCGAATGGTTCTCTGCCTACACTTGGAGAGTGTGAACAGCTGTAGGGTTCTCTGCCCACACTAGGAGAGTGTAAAAGGACGACGGTTCTCTGCCAGCACTGTGGTTTGTGTAAAAGGATGACGGTTCTCTGCCAGCACTTGGTTTGTGTAAAAGTACGATGGTTCTCTGCCAGCACTGTGGTTTGTGTAAAAGGACGACGGTTCTCTGCCGCACCGGGTAGTGGTGAAAAGAGTGTGTTGTAAAGGCTTCTCCGCCTGCTGTGGGTGCTAAAGGAACATTTAGTTCTTAGTGCAATACTCAGAGGGTGCCTCTGAGGAGTGGATGTAGGTCTGGTTATAGACCGAACCACTATAAATCTGGTGTCATTTACTTTATTGCTTTTACGTTTCCGCACTTTAAGTTTCAGTTTAAACAACTCTGTTCAACTTTATCAACTTAAGAGGGTTTAAAATTTTTAAAACTACCAATTCACCCCCCTCTTGGTAGCCGTGGGACATTTACTTAGGCTTAACAACCTAATTACTGGACTCAACAAGTGGTATCAGAGTATAGTTTCAAAATTATAAGTTTGAACTACTTTTTGATTAACGTAGATGGCTACATTTGGAAACCGAAACACACCTGAGGGTTACTCTATCACTAGACCTCCACTGTTTGACAATATTCCTTTTGATTTTTGGAAAACACGTATGTCTACTTTCTTACAGTCACTTGATTATCGCATGTGGATGCTAGTCCAGGAAGGTTACTCAAAACCAACTAGATTAGTTGATGGAATTAGGGTAGAAACACCCTATGCAGATTGGACTATTGAAGAACGTGACTTAGCACAATTAAATACAAAATGTTTAAATAGTTTCTTTTGTGCTTTAAAATCTTAAGACTACATGCGAGTTTCCACTTGTAAAAGCGGAAAAGACATATAGGATAGACATTGTATAACTTATGAAGGGACAAATGAGGTTAAGCAATCAAGACTCAATATCCTGTTACATGACTACGAATTATTTCGCATGAAACCTAATGAATCTATATCTGACATGTACATAAGATTCACTCAAATTGTCACCTCTTTGCATACACTTGGTAGGGAATTAACTAATGCTGAACTGGTTAATAAGATTCTTCGTTGTTTACCTACTACATACGATGCTAAAATTACTGCAATTACAGAGTCTAAAAATCTGAACATTTATTCCATTGACAATCTTCTTGGTTCACTCATTGCTTACGAGCAAGGAGTAAGTCAAAGAAAGATTGATGCAGGTGAACCAAGAAAGGACAAAAATATTGCACTAAATGTGGAAGAGTCAGAAAGTGAACACTCACAACCTGAGGATGAAGACGATATTGCACTGATGACTAGACAATTCAGAAGCTTTTTAAAGAGGAAGTAGAAGAGACACCAGCAATGGAATAGAGGTAAGTATAACAGAAATGGCAAGGTTTCTAATGAAGTGATTTGTTATGAATGCAGGAAATCAGGTCATATAAAGACTGATTGTCCAAAACTCAAAGCCACTCCTAGAAAAGAGAAGGTAGATGAGAAATCAATGGTAAAGAAGGGCAAGAAGAAGTTTCAAAAGGCTTTTTGGGTGGACTCAGCTTCAGACTCATCTGAGACTGAAAAAGAAGAAGAAGTCACCAACCTTTGCTTGATGGCAGATAATGCTGAACAATCAGATCAAGAAGAGGAATACTCTCACACAAGACCTCGTGAGAGTATATGGTACCTGGACAGCGGATGTTCAAAGCACATGACTGGAGATACTGCTCAATTCATAACGCTGGAAGCCAGGAGTGGAGGCAAGGTTACACTTGGAGATAATACCACAAAGAAAGTGGTTGGATCAGGTATGATTGGAAATTTGAAAAACTTTTTCATAGACAATGTTTTATTAGTTGAAGGCTTAAAACATAATTTGCTTAGCATAAGTCAGCTATGTGATAAGGGCTATAATGTAAAATTTTTACCTACTAGCTGCATAATTAGCCTAAATGAGAAAATTGTTTTAAATGGAAAAAGGGTAAACAATGTCTACATGCTAGATTTAAATTGTATTCAATCTCCTACTGCTTTTTGTTTGAAAACTGTTTCTGATGAATCATGGCTTTGGCATAGGAGACTTTGTCATTCTAGTATGAAAAATCTTAGAAGAATTACCCAAAAGAATTTGGTGAGAGGAATACCTAAACTAGACTTTACCAAGGACCATCTATGTGATGCATGTCAATTAGGAAAACAAGTGAAGTCCTCTTTTAAGTCCAATAAAGATCTTAGGACCAGTAAACCTTTAGAAATCCTTCACATGGATCTTTTTGGACCTGTAAGCACTGTTAGTCTAGGAGGAAAGGTATATGGATTTGTTATAGTAGATGATTTTTCAAGATTCACCTGGGTTAAATTTCTTTTTCATAAGAGTGAATCATTTGAGGAATTCAGAAATTTTTCAACTTGGATACAAAGAAAACTAGGATGTGAAATAATTTCTATACAAAGTGATCATGGAGGAGAATTTGAAAATGAAAGATTTGAAGATTTCTGTAAAGAAAAGGGGATTGATCACAATTTTTCTGCACCTAGAACTCCTCAACAAAATGGAGTAGTTGAAAGAAAGAACAGAACATTAATAGAAGCCGCCCGAGCAATGTTAGCAGAATACTCGCTTCCTAGATATTTTTGGGCTGAGGCGGTTAGCACTGCATGCTATGTTCTGAATAGGGTGAATGTGAGATCAAATTTGAATAAAACACCCTATGAGTTGCTAAAAGGTAGAACACCAAATTTGTCTCATTTGCATGTATTTGGTTGCAAGGTGTTCATACATAATAATGGAAAATCTGCCTTAGGAAAATTTGATCCAAAATCAGATGAAGGAATTTTTGTTGGATATTCAAGTGTTGGAAAATCTTATAGAGTATTCAACAAAAGAACTTTAGTCATTGAAGAAACCACACATATTGTTTTTGATGAAAATGGAAACATGGAAGAGCCAAATGTTGTTGAAGAAGAAATTGAAGAAAACTCCCAAAAGATTGATAGATTAAATTTGGAAGAAAATGTGGAAGAAAATTTAGAAAGAGAAGACCCTTTGCCTAGAGATTTGAGATTTTCTAAAAACCACCCAAAGGAATTGATTATAGGTGAACCAAGTGAGGGTGTTAGAACTAGGCGTGGATTAAACAAGGAAGTCAATCATTCAGCCTTTATTTCAACTATTGAACCCACTAACATTGATCAAGCACTTTCAGATGAATTTTGGATATTGGCCATGCAAGAAAAGTTAAATCAATTTGTAAGAAATAAAGTTTGGGAACTAACTACAAGGCCAAAAGATCAAAGTGTAGTTGGAACCAAGTGGGTGTTCAAAAATAAAATGAATGACTCAGGAGTAGTCATTAGAAATAAGGCTAGATTAGTAGCTAAGGGGTATAATCAAATTGAAGGAATTGATTTTGAGGAAACTTTTGCCCCTGTAGCTAGACTTGAAGCAATTAGGGTTTTACTAGCCTTTGCCTGTTTTAAAGGTTTTAAATTGTTTCAAATGGATGTCAAAAGTGCCTTTTTAAATGGGGTAATTGAGGAAGATGTTTTTGTAGAACAACCTCCAGGTTTTGAAAATTCTAAATTTCCAAATCATGTTTTCAAATTAAAAAAGGCATTATATGGATTGAAACAGGCACCTAGGGCTTGGTATGAGAGGTTGAGCACCTTCCTACTTGAAAGATCTTTTGAAAAAGGAAGTGTGGATACAACTCTCTTTTTAAGGAAAATTGGAAAGGATATACTTATTGTTCAAACTTATGTGGATGACATCATCTTTGGATCTTCAAATAAACATCTTTGTGATGATTTTTCTAAAACAATGAGTAGTGAATTTGAAATGAGTCTAATGGGAGATTTAAATTACTTTCTAGGTTTTAGCATTAAGCAACATGAGGAAGGTACTTTTCTTAGTCAAACTAAATATATTAAGGACATCCTCAAAAAATATGAAATGGACAATGCTAAACCTGTTAGTACACCAATGAGTTCTTCAGTTCAGTTGGATAAGGACCTTAAGGGAAAATCTGTTGATCAAAAGAAGTTTAGAGGGATAATTGGATCTTTACTTTACTTGACTGCTAGCCGACCAGATATTATGTTCAGTGTTTGCTTATGTGCTAGATTTCAATCAGATCCAAAAGAATCACATTTGACAGCAGTGAAAAGGATTTTAAGATATCTACTAGGAACTCAAAACTTAGGAATTTGGTATCCTAAGTTTAGCTCTTCATTTGAAATTATTGGTTACTCAGATTCTGACTTTGCAGGCTGTAGAGTGGATAGGAAAAGCACTTCTGGAACATGTCAATTCATTGGAAATTCATTAGTTTCATGGTCTAGTAGAAAACAAAATTCAGTGGCACTATCTACTGCAGAAGCAGAATACATTGCATTAGGAAGTTGTGTGGCACAAGTACTTTGGTTAAAACAACAGTTGATTGATTTAGGATTAACTATAGGCACTATTCCAATTTATTGTGACAATACTAGTGCTATTTGCATTTCCAAAAATCCTATTCAACATTCTAGAACCAAACACATTGATATAAGGCATCATTTCATAAGGGATCATGTATCCAAAGGAGAAATTGAACTCATACATGTTTCAACTGAAAATCAACTTGCAGACATTTTTACGAAACCTTTAGCCTTTGATACCTTCAGTACTTTAAGAACAAGGCTTGGTGTTATTGATTTGAATGCTTAAACAAAATGTCTTTGCAACATTGATATTTGTTTTGTTTTGTTTTTTAATTTTGTGAAATTTTGTGTGTTTTGAATGAATTGTTTTTGGATTTATGGTTTTGTTTTATGTTTTCTGTGTTTTTGAATATTTTTGTTGATTTTCTTAATTTAAAAAATTCAAAATTAAAATTTTTTTTTGGAGGAAATCGTCCAGGACGAAATTGGTTTAGTACGGGACGATGTGTGAAGGAACAGTTTGCGCAAATTTTAACCGTTTTGAGAGCAGTTTTTAATTAGATCGTCTGTACGATCTGATGATCGTCCAAGATGAATTTTTTTTCTCTCTCAAACGTCGGGACGATTGAATGCAGCGGTTGAGTGGATAAGACAGTTTTTAATATGAACTTCGTCTGTACGAAATTTTCGTTCGTCCAGACGAACATGTGTCGGTTCATTGTAGGGGACGGTTTTCAAGAGTCATTAAAACGATTTACTTTTTGATCGTCTGTATGAAAATTTTTTGTCTGTACGATCGGTCAAGTCAAAAAGCCTGTACGAAGGGACGCATCGTAAGTTGTGTTGATTACGAAAAGCCGTTACATTTTGGACGAATTGGATCGTCTGTACAAATTTTTTCATCCAGACGAATGATAATTTTTCGTCCAAGACGAATATTTTCGTCCAGGACGAACGTATCGTTTTTCTTTAAATATGAAGGCTTTCAAACTTGACAATCACACTTCCAAACTTCATTTTCAATCCCTTTCTACATCAAATCAACAATGGCCTCCTCTAGCAAAAGACAAAAGGTGTTGGTGAAGAAACCAAATAAGAATGCCCCAGACAACTTTCTTTCTAAGGCGAATGAGAAATCTTTTCCTCGTTTTGCATTCGCAAAGATCACTCCCTCTCGCATTCTTATTCAAACTGAGTTGAAATTTCGGGTATTGCACCTCTTCGCCTAAACCCAATTTCAGTTCATTCTTTCTCTCGTCCACTTCTACAATAAGCAAACCTACCATTACTTTCTAGCTAACATGAGTTTCAATTCTGACCACTCCACCATTAGTTCTTATGTTTTTAAGCAAAAAGTTGAGATCACCAAGCACGACCTTGGTGCATTTTTAAACTTAAGAACTGAGAGATATAGAGCCCACACCCTAATATCAGAAACCTCCTTCAAATGGTTTCAAATCAATAGGGTGATTAGAGAAATAGGCATAACCTATCATGTTGCTAGAGTCTCCGATATGACCCAAGATGCCCGAATCATCCAGCATATCCTTAGATCCTCAATTATTCCTAAAGCTGGTGATAGGATTAACATTACCCCTCTCCTTTCTGTTCTAACCTTTTTAATCATGGAAAGACATCCTATTGACGAAGCCCAACTTATCATAGACCATATCTATGGGCTTTCAGAAATAGGACATGCAGATCAGAAGAGGAAGAAGAACATTTCATTAGGACACTTAATCACTTATATTTTGGAAAAGAAATACAACATAGTGCATCCTGATGAAGAATATGAAGAGCCAGTTTACTATAACGATGCATCATTCAGATTGCTCTTCAAGGAGGAAAAAGAAAAAGAAAAAGCACATGCCAGTGCTTCAGAAGAGGAAGAAGAAGAAGGAGTGCAAGCTTCTGCTTCTCAATCATATTACCAGAATCTGATTGAGAGATTTGATAGATTAGAGACTCACATTGATCAAAGGTTTGATCAATTTGATGCTCAACTTACGCAGCAGCAACAAGACATTGGTAATATTAAAGATGAAGTTCATGAAATTAATACCAATGTAATGTTGATGGCCTCCTACTTCAACCTTTTTGGCGGCATTCCTCCTCCTCCTCCTTCAGAACAGCATAAATGTTTTTATGTGTGTCTGTTGTATTTGTTTTTTTTTTATGTTATGTTTTTATCGTGTCTATTTTATTATTAAGTGTTTGTGTTTATGTTGGTTTTTCTTTTTTAAGTTCAATATATTTTCTTCTTTTTATGTAATTTGTTTCTTTAGTATCAATGAAAGCTTTTTTTTATTAGATTTGTTTTGAAATGTGGTTAATGTTTATGAATTTCATGAGTATTATTTAATCTACATAGTGCTTAAATTCGATTGTAATTTGAGATTATCTATATTAGAAAATCTAGACTTTCTGAATTAATAAGTTGTTTATAACTTGTTGTAATTAGAACTTTTAAATTCACGTCTATTCATTTAGACTACATAAAAGTTAATATTACTATTGCAATTTAGATGTTTTCTTATTTTGTATTTCTATGCTCAAGTGATATTTATGCACCTAGAAATATTTGAAATTTTAGATTATAGATTTTGGAAAGAATTGGTCTCAATTACTCTTGAACATTGTACAAATGTACAAAAATCAAAAAGAATTCGCAAAGATTTGCAAAGTGAAAAAGAGGCACAAAATAAGCCCAACCAAGAAAAAATGCACAAAAATGTGCCCCAAAATTTTGAAAAAGATGCGCAAAGCGCCACATGAGGTAATTCTCTTCTTTCCAAATTCGTTCAATCTCTTAATTCAAATTGATCTTATGTTCATTTATATTCTATTGAACTTTGAAATATATAATTTTTTATACATCTCTCTTGTAATGATTTTCTATAGTCAAATGTCTAAATTGAATCATGTCTTTGATAAATTCTTCTTACTTACAATGTTATATCACTTCTTAAATTTTATGAATTTCTATGATTGACCTAATATCTTTAGTTTAAAATTGCATACCCTATGTCAATCACAATTTAGATTAAATTTTAAAAATGAATTTCATATAATTACTTACATTTCTTGTCTATTTCTTCTTCACTTTTTGTTGCTGTCAAAAAGGGGGAGAAATTATTGTATTTTCTGTTTTGATTGTTCTGTTTGCAAGTTTTTTACTTTGTAGTTGTTTGAGTTAAAATTTTAGAAAAATAAAAATTTTGTTCTTTATGCCTCCTTATTTTAATGTACTCATCAATTCAGGGGGAGTTTAGGAGATAGGAGATTTGTTTAACTTGAAACTATACAAATAATAATTGTTTTGCCATCATCAAAAGGGGGAGATTGTTTGAATAGTTGCTATTTGAATGATTTATATTTGTGCAACTTATGTAGTTTTGATGATTCCAAACATTATTGTTCAAATGTATAGTTATCTCCTAACAATTTTAGAAAATTTGCACTTGCTCTTGTGTGTACTAACATTTCAGGAAAATCCGACTCCAGACTACGATAACTTCAAATCAAATTCAACATGAGATATTTTGTTTATTTGAAGTTTGTATTTTCTTTAATTTAATTTTGAAAGGGAGTGATTGTAATTGAGTGAATAAAAAACTTACACACACACATAAGGAGATCATAGAATTTTGTACTGATCGTACGGGATGATATTTATCGTACTGGACGATCCGTCAGTTATCTCCTATAGAGCACATGGAACGAATAGGAACTTGCTCGAAAAAAATTTTTCTAAGTCCTATTCGTCCAGGACAAAATTTATTATCGTCCCGGATGATGGGTTCTCTGTAAAATTTTCGTCCAGACGAATTTTATCATCGTACGAGGCGACCAGTGCTCTGGAAAATTTTCGTACAGACGAAATTAAATATCGTACCGGACGATCAGGTCTCTGGAAAATTTTCGTCCAGACGAAAACAAATTATCGTCCGTGGCGATTGGTCCTCTGGAAAATTTTCGTACAGACGAAATAAATGTTTGTCCAGGACGATCGGGTCTCTGGAAAATTTTCGTCCAGACGAACATATTTTCGTCCAAACGATTAACCGACTTAGAACAGTTTTCAGCAGTTTCTAGAACCGACCTAGTAATAAACATTCGTACTGGACAAACTTAGTTCATACAGGATGATCATCTGTACGAAGTCATTTCGTACACATATACAAATTGGGTCATTTCAGATCGTTTAAGTAAAATCGTCCAGGATGATCCAGGATCGTACGGGACGATCCACTGCGTAAAGAATTGAAAACTTGCAGGTTTTGGGCGGTTTTTCATGTCTTTTGTATAAATAGTCCAAATTAGACTGCCACCCAATCTTTTTGTCATTTGATCTTCGTGCCTCTTGAGAGAATAGCCAAGTAGAGAGTGGAAGAGAGCATTCAAAGGAGAGTTCCTACCACTGGAGCGAGAAGGCTTCACTTGGATTACTAAGGTAAGAGTCTCTACTTGTGAAATTAGATTTCTTCACTCATTTCCTTCTTACTTCTAGATTCTTGTGAGAAGATCAGTCAAGAAGATCCGGTTCTCTGCCGACACTTGGAGAGTGTGAACAGCCGAAAGGTTCTCTGCCTACACTTGGAGAGTGTGAACAGTCGTAGGGTTCTCTGCCCACACTAGGAGAGTGTAAAAGGACGACGGTTCTCTGCCAGCACTGTGGTTTGTGTAAAAGGACGACGGTTCTCTGCCAGCACTGTGGTTTGTGTAAAAGGACGATGGTTCTCTGCCAGCACTGTGGTTTGTGTAAAAGGACGACGATTCTCTGCCGCACCGGGTAGTGGTGAAAAGAGTGTGTTGTAAAGGCTTCTCCGCCTTGCTGTGGGTGCTAAAGGAGAGTCACTATTGGTTTTAGTGCAATACTCAGAGGGTGCCTCTGAGGAGTGGATGTAGGTCTGGTTATAGACCGAACCACTATAAATCTAGTGTCATTTACTTTATTGCTTACGTTTCCGCACTTTAAATTTCAGTTTAAACAACTCTGTGGTTGAAAAACATTTTTCTACAAACTTTAAAAGAAAATTTTATTTCGGTTCAAATTTATCATTAAGAGGGTTTAAATTTTTAAAACTACCAATTCACCCCCCTCTTGGTAGCCGTGGGACATTTACTTAGGCTTAACAACCTAATTACTGGACTCAACATACTAGACCTATTCGCTCACACAACTATTGAGTTCATTATTATCCTTTTCTTTCCTTTCAACTTCAAAATGCTATTTGAATTCTTTGCAATCATTTGCCTTAATATTGATTTCACTACTCTATAAGTATATATGAATATAAACTCTGTAAAGATAACCTACCAGGATTTCCATAAATTTCTTGACTTGTATACCACTGGAGAAAAAATCTATATCTTAGCTTCTCATCTTGATTTTAATTGGACCTCTGCTAACAATATTCTTAGGAAAACCAATATTTAACTTCATGAATCCATATTCAGCACCTTAGTTAAAGATTCCCAAACCATCCAGCACATCCTTCAATATCTTATTATTCCTAAGCTGGGGATCAGATTCATATTACTCTTATTCTTTCACTCACCCCTTACTACATCATGACCAAACTTGATTTTAATGCAACTGATCTTATCATTCACTATATTGAACATTTAACCTGCATTAGGGATCTAGGCCATAAAAGAAAGCCCAATCTATCTTTTAGACATCTCATTTATTATATCCTTGAGATAAAATATAATCCTCAACTCCCTGTTCCACCTAATCACCTCCCTGTAATCTATTCCAATAGCACCTTCCAGTAATCAATGTCACCCTATGCATGAAGGGCCTGTGGCTAAAGAGGAAGGATCTATCCCTGCACCTATCCTTATCCGCCAGCAGTCTCAGATTGATCAGCTTGTCCGGCAGTTTGACTAGTGGGAGGCTAGATTTGAAAACTATATAACTAAGCATCAGCAAAAGCATCTAAATAATCTCTCTCATTTTGAAAGCTAAGCAGTACAACAAAAATAGCATGACCAATATATGTCCTAGTTTGGTGAGCAGTTTAATGTAAATCAAGATCCAAATACTATGATTTTGATGATAACAAATATTATTGTATCTTTACCACTATTATTATATATTTTTTTTGTTTGCCCTACTTATTATCCTTTCAGGTACATAAAGATCACTTGCAATGTAAATTAGCTCAAGATCAGGTAGATTATGGTTGAGTCTACTTATAATTTCATTTCAATGTATTTTTTTAACCTTTCTTGAGTCAAATCTTAAATATGGTGGACCCCAAGCTAAGTAACCTTTCACACATACACTCAGGGGGATAAATTTAGTAAGTTAGAGTTTTATCTATTTTT
Source organism: Dendrobium huoshanense (assembly GCA_016618105.1). NCBI lineage: Eukaryota > Viridiplantae > Streptophyta > Magnoliopsida > Asparagales > Orchidaceae > Dendrobium > Dendrobium huoshanense. The sequence continues at coordinate 25,466,246 of CM028345.1, forward strand.
GACCTAATCATACAAGAAGATGTTAAATCATACTGAATGATCAACCAAAAATAGTAACCTTAATTAGGGAATCCATGCTAATCTTGAGTGATTAAACTAATCGTACTAGATGATCCATATCATATAGGATGATTAGTTTATGTGATGAAAATTAGCCGCCAATTATAATTTAGATAATTTTTCAATTTTTTTTCTACTCATATAGAATGATCTACATCACCCTGGTCGATTTATGAAAATCATAGCTAACTTGATCTGATGATTAAGGGAATTATTATGGTTAAATTATTCAATCATATCATATAGGATGATCCAATTAGATTGTATTGGATGATATAGTATATTTCATTGGATGATCCCATATCATCCAAGATGAAAAAACAATAATTGTCTTCTAAACGTCCAGGAGTATCGTACGGGGCATCCCAAGACATTTGCGGGATGATATGTAAATTACCACCCATCATCCCATGTCATACTGGATAATCAATTTTGTATCATGAACTAATTGTTCAACATGATCACAATATGGTACGGGATGATATATACAAATACTTGTACTAATCATATAAAGAAAAGGTGATCATCTTAGCTAAAAGGGCTATTTTATACTAATTGTATAGGACGATCTGTCAATTGTACTGGACGATCGTTACACAGAATTGAAAGTTTGGGTTCCTTTTAGAGGCTCTCTATTTAAGCAATTGTATTAACCCTTTAGTTAATCTTTTGTTGTGGAGTAGATCTAAGAGAGAGCTTAGAGAAGGAAGAGGGAGAGCTTAAGAGGGAGAGATCTTTGTGAGGGGGAGTTTATGAGCAAATAAAAAGGTTGCTCCATAAAAGGAGTTCATCATCTTCTTTGAGTTTCTCCACTGGTTCCTTGGTGGCTCCAGGAAGATCATCGTCAGTATTAGATCCAGGTTCTTTGCCTACTCTAGGAGGGAGTAAAAATATTCCTAGGTTCTCTACCTTCAATGTATTTTATTTCCACACTCTTCTATGATTTGTTCTGTAATTGAAAATTTTGATTGTATTATTATTATAAAAATTATTTTTCTTTTGCATCAAGAGTAATTATTTTGTTTTAAAATATTAAAAAAATAAAACTATGTTCTTTTGTTTAAGATTTTTTAAAACTATTAATTCACCCCCTCTCTTGGTTAGCCTTAAGCTTGTTCTTTAGAGTTTAACACGCCTTACAAACTTTCAAGTGGTATCAAAGAGGGATTCATAAAATCAAGTTTTAGAAAACTTTTGAATGTTAATCCATGGCTAACTTTGGAAATAGAAAAGTCGCAGAAGGTTATTCAATTATTAGACCACCTCTTTTTGTTAATATATCTTTTGATTGTTGGAAAACTTGAATGTTCACATTTTTACAATCAATTGATTATCGTATGTAGATGCTTGTTAGAGAAGGTTACTATGTATCTTTATATTAGTAAATGGTGTTAAAACTAAAAATCCTTATGTTGATTGGACTACTGATTATAGAGATCTAGTACAACTAAATGCTAAGTGCTTGAACTATTTTTTCTGTACCTTAAAAAATGAAGACTATATGCATGTTTCCAATTTTTTTCATTGGAAATGAAATTTGGGATTGATTATGCATAACATATGAAGGTACAAATGATGTTAAACAATCTAGACTGAACATTATCTTGCAAGACTATAATTTTTTTCGCATGAAATCTAGCAAATCTGTCTCTAAAATGTATACTAGGTTTACACAAATTGTTACATCCATGTATGTCTTAGGAAGAGAACTAACAAACTATGAAAAAGTTAATAAGATTATGAGAAGTTTACCTTCTTCCTTTGATGCAAAAACTATGGCCATTTCTGAATCTAAGGATTTGAATGTTTATTCAATCAATAACTTACATGGATCACTCATTGCTTATGAGCAAAGAGTGAACTAAAGGTAGCTTGATGTATATGAGAAGAAAAAGGACAAAATTGTAGCCTTAAAGGCAAATGATTATAACATTGATTCTTCTAGTTCTATAAATGACGACATTGCTTACTAGGCAATTTAAGTGCTTCTTGAGGAAAAAGCAAAAGTATCATCAGAAATGGAATAATGTTAATAATAAGAAAAATTCTAAAGTTTCTTTTGATGTTATTTATTTTGAATGTAGTAAGCCAGGGCATTTGAAGCCTGATTTCCAAACTCTGGAAGCTTACCCAAGCAAGGAGAAGGGTGGGGAGAAACCCAAGTTTAAAAAGGATAAGAAAAGGATCCAAAAGGCTTTTTTGTGTGGACTTAGCATCAGGCTCCTCTTAAACTAAAGCAGAAGAGGAGGTAACAAACCTGTGTTTAAGGGCTGATGAACATCTTGATCACTCTAATCAATAAGAGGTATGTGAGATTACTTATGATCAATTACTTAAAGTTTTTGAAAATTTTCATTCTTCATATAGGAAGCTCAAGAAACTGTAAGCTAGCCTTAAATTGATTTTTTTAATATGCAAAAATAGCATGAGTGCCTGACAGAAGATCATTCCACTTTAGATAGTAATCATATGACTTTACTTTATGAATTTGATGAACTGGATCAAAAGAATATTGATTTAACTAAAGATCATGATTCCTTGAAAAGTTTATATGTGAACTAGAAAATGCTTACAAAAGATTAGAAACTCTTGCATCTAAAATTGATAAAGAGGAGCATGCTTTGAAAGTTGAAAATTCAAATCTTAAAAGTGCAAACAAATTTTTACAAATCAAAATAAATGCTTTCAATGAAAATAAAAAATACCTTCACTTGAAGAGTTTTACAATCCATCACAACAACATGCATCATTCAAACATAGGAAGAGGCATCATAACCCAAGTAGATTAGTAAATTCATTTCCTATTGTTAGTTATTTTTCTTGTGGCATGCAAGGACATATCTCCCACACTTGCACTATTCATCATAGAACATATTTAGTGTAGAGACCAAAAGTTCAAAAATCACAATATAACATACATACATTTCACTCTTCTTTCCATAAGATGCGATCCAAACCTATTTGGGTTCTGAAATATAACATCTGATGATTTTGTAGGGTTGCTCTCACAGAAGGTCTCATAAGAGCATGTGGTTCCTGGACAGTGGATGTTTAAGGCATATGACTGGAGATGAAAATCAATTTATTTCGCTGGAGGCCAGGGCAGAAGACAAGGTAACACTTGGAGATAACACCACCAAGAGAATGGTGGGGTCAGGTATAATTAGCAACTCTAAAAATTTCATCATTAAAAATATTTTAATAGTTGATGAATTAAAATATAACTTGCTCAAAATCACTTAGCTCTATGATAAATGCTTCAGCATAAAATTTATGTCTACCATCTGCATAATTAGCTTGAATAATAATATTAATTTGTTAGAAAAAAGGATCAATAATGTCTACATACTTGAATTAAATTACATTAAATTTGACATTGACCATTGCTTAAAATTATTGCTAATGAAACCTGGTTATGACATAGGAGATTATGTCATGCTAGTATGAAAAGCTTTAAAAAGATCATCCAAAAAGACTTAGTGAGAGAGATACCCAAACTAGAGTTCACTAAGGATCACCTGTGTGATGCCTATCAGTTATAAAAGTAAGTCAAATCCTCATTTCCCTAAATTAAAGACATTACCATTAGAAACCCCTTAGAAGTCCTTCATATGGATCTCTTAAGACCTATAAGCACTTCAAACTTAGGAGGGAAAGTTTTTATGTATGTAATTGTTGATGATTATTTAAGGTTTACTAGTGGTAGATTAATATCTCATAAAAGATAATCATTTAAGGAGTTAAAGTCCTTTTACACTTGGATTCAAAGGAAGGTAGGTTATGAAATTCTAATTATTCATATCAATCACAATGGAGAATTTGAGAATGAAAATTTTGAATCTTTCTATAAGGAGCAAGGGATAGATGACGGCTTTTCAACTCCTCGGACCCCTTAGTAGAATGTGGTAGCAAAAAAAAAAACCCATGATAGAAGCTAATAGAGCCATGTTAGCTGAATACTCACTTTCAAAATACTTTTGGGCAGAAGCAGTGAATACATCCTGTTTTGTTTTAAATAGGGTGAATGTGAGATCCAAATTGAATAAGACATCCTATGAAATTCTGAAGGGTAGGACACCGAATCTCTCTCACCTTCATGTCTTTTGATATAAAGTGTTCATTCTAAATAATGAGAAGTCTCAACTAGGAAAGTTTGACCCAAAATCTGATGGAGTGTTCCTAAGTTACTCAAGTGTTGGAAAATCTTATAGAATCTTTAATAAAAGAGCACTAGTTGTTGAGGATACCACTCATATTGTGTTTGATGAACTTGATAATTCTAGAGGGTTTAAGGTAGAAGAAGAGGTTGTTGAAGTCACCCAAGGATCAAAATCTTTAAATATAGAGGAAAGAGTAGAACCTAAAAATACTTTACCTAGAGAATGGAGATTTCTTTGAGTCATCCTAAGGAACTTATCTTAGGAGACCCATCTGAAGGAGTTAGAACTAGGCATAGACTTAGAAAAGAAGTAAACCACTATACCTTTATTTCAATGACTGAACCCACAAACTTATTTCAAGCCTTTTCTGATGAATTTTAGATATTAACCATGTAAGAAGAACTGAATTAAATTATAAGGAATGATGTTTGGGAGCTAGTTGATGAGAGTTTGTTAGGGATGTTAAGCTCTTATGAACTAGTCCCAAGGCTAACCAAGAGAGGGGGGTGAATTGGATATTAAAACTAAAAAACACAATCACACCCAAAGCTAAGATTCACCACAAAGAAAATCAAAGTGCGAAAAATAAATATGGAAATAATAAAGGAAAGAACACACCAGATTTATAGTGGTTCGGTCAAACCTTGACCTACGTCCACTCCTCGGAGGCACCCTTCAAGTATTGCACTAAACTTAGTGTCTCTCCTTTAGCCCCCACAGCTAGGCGGAGAAGCCCTTACAAAATCACTTCCACCTTCCCCGGTGCGGCAGAGTAGCCGGACCCTTTAACACCAAAGAGATCTTCTTCTTCCCAAAACTTCCCTCAAGACAAGCCTTGAATCTGATGGTACTAAGGTGCAAGCTCTCTGGAGCAACTATGTGGAAACCCCTCCACACTCCCTTGAAACCCCCTCCAAGAATCTTCTCCCTCTCCTAAACTCCACCCTATCCTCTCTCCCTTTCAAACTCTCTCTTCAAGTTTCCTCCAGAAGAATGAAGCTTCAATGGCTGCCAAGGACACTCTTCATGAGAATACAAGAGGTCTTTAAATAGATTTACAAAATTAACATTAATCGTCCAGGACGATCGCTTGATTGTCTTGTATGATATGCATAAAAAGAGAGCTTCTGAAAACCCTAAAAACTCAATTTTGACGACAAACCTCATCTAGGATGATTGCATGATTGTCCCGTATGATGTGGTGAAAAAGAGGGCTTCAAAAAAATCCTAAAAACTCAATTTTGGTGCACAGAATCATCCCGGATGATCGCAGGACTGTCTAATACGATGTGCATAATCTGGCCTAATAATCCTGGATAATATTTGGATAGTCCAGGACGATTAATACAAAATGTTCAGGATGATTAGAAGAAAAATTATGGTATTTCGACTTGGACGATTTAGAAAAATCAAATATGTCAGTAAATATCATCCTGTACGATATGCAGATCATCCAGGATGATCCGATTACAAAATTTAACCATAATTAATCCCTTAAGCACAGGATCAATTTAGGCATGATTTGTATAGATCGTCTGGGACGATCTGATCATCCGGGATGATTAGAACAAAATTTTAAACTTAAATCTTTGCCTAAATTATCATTGGCGACTCTTTTCTAAGAATATAATGAATCGTCCTGGACGATCCAAAATTGTCAAGTACGATTAGTTCAAAACTTGATCTTCTGGATTTGAGTAGATCTCACTCCCTTGAGTGTGTGTGTGTATGGTCACCAAGTAAGCATACTCCTTTAGGACTTGACTCGAGAAATCAAAATTACATCAATGAATATTACAAATTCTTTTACAACATAACATTATTCAACTCAATCTTGAGCTCTGATTCTTTGTTTGATGTTGCATGGTATTCTTGAAATGTTAGTATACACACAAACAAACATATATTATAAATACAAATATATAATAAAAAGTGAGCCATAATATTTGTTATCATCAAAAACATTAACTCATAAGCTTGAGTTGCAATAATCTCTCCCTTTTTTATGATGACAAATATTACTGGTTGAATTTGTAAAATTAAAAATATTTTCTCCTAATCTTTCCCTCACTAGAATAAAAATTTAAAAATAGGGGAAGATAAAATTTTTGTTATTTTTATTTTTATATTTTTAAAAAATAAAAAATAGATACATAATATAACAGTACGTTCACGCCCTTTGACATTATCAAAAAGAGGAGGGGCACAAAACAATCAGAATAATAAAAACAAATAAAAACTAAAACAATCCATGATCTAGTGAAAATAAAAAAATCAAATATTCTTAAAATGAGAAAATTACCTCTTGATTTTATTCAAAAACTTAGTAAGGAATGAATTGACAACGCATAATCCAGAAAATGTAAGAAATTCAAAAAAAAATTAATCCAAGCTCAAGTTTTTTTAAATGCTAAAAAACTTTTTAATATAATATCTAAATCAAGAAATAAATTAGAAAAATAAACACTAATGTTTCAAAACTCCTTTCATAAAACATATCTAATAGAAGATTAATACAAAAATTGGTGAATCAAGAATCACGATTTTCAAGATCAAGTATAAAAAATATCAAGGGTTTTCTTAAGCTTTAAGTAATACAGAAAAAGTAAGCATACTCTTTGTGGGCTCATTTTATGCCTCTTGTCAGTTTTTGGCACACTTTGCATATTTTTTACTTTTTAATACACTTTGTGTATCTTTCTCAATTTGGTGTCATTGCGCATCTTTTGATTTGGCATCATTAGTCACTTTTTTGATTTGGCATCATTGGCCATTTTTTAAAATATAATATGATACTTTTCTAAAATTTTAAAAATAAAAGTAAATATATTCTATTGATAAAATGAACTACTTAATTAAGAATATTATGAGGTAGATTCAACAACTTGTAAAGGATCTCTATGCGATAAACAAAATATAGGAAGATGAAAAAGATTAGTTTAAAAATCCAATTTATAATAATATGATGAAGATTTTGAATCAAAAGTAACTTTTTTAAGAAAAGAGATAGAGAGACAAAATCACGAGTTTTCTTCCTTTCACTATTTTTAAAGAAATCAACCACAACTTATATAAGAATTTAAGAAAAACAGGAGATAGGTTTTTCATTTTTAGAATGATGAACGTATGTGTTGATCAGAGAGAACTTCACAAAAAAAAAAGAGAAGACAAATAAAAAAAGTAATAAAAAAGAGAAGAAAATAAAAAAGAAAGAAAAAATAAATCCAAAAAAAAACACATAAAGAAAAAACACAAAAACGAATAAAACATGCATACGCAAAAAATACAAACAGTGGTTTAAACATTATCTTGCTCCTGGTCTGATGATTCAGAAGCTATGTCTGGCTAGGAGATTTTTTGCTTTTCATTATTTATTATTTTTACAATTTGCTTAGCTTTGCCCTTTTCTTTTGCAGAAAGAGTTCTCAAATTAGGGCACTGAATTTTCATGTGTCCAGGCTTCCTACATCCAACACAAACAACATCAAAAGAAATTTTAATTTTCTTACCATTTTTACCTTTGTTTCACTTTTGTTGATGCTTATAAAAGTTCGTTAAGGATGTTAAGCCCTATAGAACTGGCCCGAGGCTAACCAAGAGGGGGGTGAATTAGTATTTAAAAAATTTCTTTAAGTAAAGCACAAATATCACAAACCAAATCACCACAAAAATAAGTGCGGAAGAAAATAAATGTGGAAGCAGTAAAAATAAGAACACAAGAGTTTATAGTGGTTCGGTCAACTCGACCTATGTCCACTCTCCGGAGGTGCCCTCCGAGTATTGCACTACAATCGTGACTCTCCTTTAGCCCCTACAGCTAGGCGAAGAAGCCCTTATAAACATCTCCTTTCGACCACCCCCAGCAAGGCAGAGTACCTTCCTCCTTTTGGTTCTTCCTGAAGCAGGCAGAGAACCTTGATCTATCACTGAAGCTTACCTCTCCCAACCTCTCCAAGGACAAGAGACTCTAGGAAGAACAAGTGGAACAATGCTTGGAGCAACCCTTGTGAATCCTCTCATAAGCTCCCCTCACAAGATCCTCTCTCTCTCTCTCTCTCCCTCTCTCTCTCTCTCCTTTTAGTTTTTTTAGGTCAAGATAGCAGCCAAGGATTATCAAAATGTTAAACTAAAGCTCTTATAAAGAAGAGCTCAAAATAGCTCATTAATTTCAAATTGCCGACCTTATCGTCCAGGACGATACAAATATCATCCTGTACGATCAGTACAAATCTCAGATGATTGGCCAGAACACCGCTCTGAAAATGAACTGGATGATTGAAAATTGGCTTGATCATCCAGGTCGATCTCACAATCATCCTGTACGATCAGTTCAAATCAGAGGAAAATTATCCAGAGCATCACCCTGAATTCGAGCTGTCCGATCATGATCGGCCATAACATCACCCTGAATTTATGTTGGTTGATATTTATCGTCCAGAAGTAACTAAGGGTTTTTTGAATAGATCGTCCTGGCCGATCCTGCGATCGTCCAAAACAATGTGATCGTATCAATCATCCTTAATTACTTCCTTGATTCCTGGATCAATTTAGGCATAATTGTGAAATATCGTCCTGGCCGATTTCCAAAAGTACATAATACCTAAATTGATCATGGCGGCTATTTCTTTCTATCTTGAGCATATCGTCCTGACCGATATAAGTATCATCCAAGCCGATCAGTTAATTACAGCTGCCTTAACTAAGAAATCTTGATTAAAACTTCTATTTTGAACTCGATCGTCCAGGACGATGTAAATATCGTCCGGGATGATGTGAGTAAAAACAGAAATTCTACATCTCTCAAGTGTGTGTGTGTAGGGATACTTAGCATCAACCACTTCAAAGATTACAATTAACTCCAGAAAGGGAAAAAGAAAAATACAGACTGACTCAACCCTAATCTTTCTAATCTTGAGCTGGTTCCAATTTCCGTTTGATCTTTGATTCCTGAAATGTCAGTAGTAACAGGAAGTTGAAGAAAAGCAAGAGTGTTTGCCAATCATCAAAACATAGTCCATGAAACTGAATTTGTAACAGCTTATGCTTTGGTGGGCTTTTTAATTTGCTTGATAAGTCATCGTTTTCGTCACTAACTAAGCCACTTTTCTCTAAGTATTCAGCATTTAGCACTATTATCTCACCTGCATCCAAAAGTTTTTGATCCAAATTTTGCTCGTAGGCAATGAGTGAGCCAATCAAATTATCAATAGAATATTCATTTAAATTTTTTGATTCACAAATAGCAACAACTTTAGCATCAAATTTCTCAAGTAAACAATATAGAATTTTATAGACTTTTTCAAAGTTTAAAAATTCTTTACCTAAAACACGCAATGATGTCATAATTTGAATAAATCTAGTATATATGTCTAAGATCAACTCAGAAGTTTTTATGCAAAATAATTCACAACCATGCATTAAAATATTTAATCTGGATTGCTTGATTTCACTAGTGCCTTCGTATATAATGTGTAATTTTTCCCAAATTTCTTTACTAGTAGTGTACGCGAAAATAAATATAAAATCTTCAGAATTTAAAGCACAGAAAAAATAGTTCAATGATTTAGCATTTAATTGGACATTGATTTGTTCTTCTCTACTCCATTGATTGAAAGGATTATCAGTTTTAATTCCCTCTATAATACATGACGGTATAGAATAACCAGTTAAAATTATTTGCCACATTTGAAAATCAATAGACTACAAGAAGTAGACATGCGAATTTTTCAAAAAGGGGAGAATATATTTGGTTGTATTTGTTCACCCGTTATTTATTTTTAAAATTATTTTCTTTAAAAAAAATTTCCCCCTATTTTTTAATGTAATCCTCATAGTGAGGGGGAGATTAGGTAAAAAAAATATTAGTATGTAAATTCAACTAATAGTATTTGCCATCATAAAAAAAAAAGAGGAAGATTGTTACAACTCAGGCTTCTAAGTTTATATTTTTTATGATAACAAATATTATTTATTGCCTCTTTATTTCTCCTAGTATTTGTAGTGCATATATATTTGTGTATTTACTAACATTACAAGTACAACATGCACTACTCTTTGAAGATTCAGGGCTCAAGATTGGATAGAATAGGTTATATTAAAAAAGTATATAATTTTAATTAATTTATTTTTTGTTTCTTCAGTGAAGTCCTGTAAGGTTCTATGCTAGCCTGTTGACCGTATACACACATACAAGAAAAGCAAAAATAATTTTAAATTTTTGAATTTTTTTGTATATCTTATTGTATGTTCAATATTATACTAGACGATCTACTATTATAGAAATTAATTAAAATATTTTATTTATCTATAAAAATAATTTTAAAATATAATTAATTGTACACTATAATTACTACATCATACTAGATGGTCTATTATAATTAGAAACCCCATCGTTCATTAAATTAGACAAAAAATTGAATTTGTAATATTACTCTATTCGTACTATATGAGTCAAATCATAATGTATGATGTTTAAAATAATACCTAATTTAATATTGTGGTTAGTCATTTGAATCTGATTAATTTTGATTTTTTTTATCGTGCTGTATGAACTGGATCATATTGTACGATCGATAGAGACTATATTTGGTCACCCCCAAATTTTGTCTTGGATGAACTGCATTTTAGTTAAACTAATTGTATTATGCGATTGTTTATTTGTACTATATGTTATAAATATATCATATTATAAAAACTCCAAATCATACAGTTCTAACATGCAAATTTGAATTGATTGTACTGTACGAATGAGCGATCATACAGTACTAACAGGTTAAATTATGGGTATCATACTGGACGATCTTACTATCATTTGTATGAACTTTGAAAATTGAATTGAATTTTTTGGGTTTTTTTATGCCCTCTATTTAAGCTTTCTCATAAGACTTTGTAATAGTCTTTTTGACATTCATTGAGTTATTTTTTTCTAAAGAAAGCTTGAAGAGAGAGCCTTAAACTTGGGAGAGAAAGGGTGGAATTTGTGAGAGAGGGAGAAGATCCTTATGGGTTTCAAGGGAGTATGAGAGGGAGTTTCATACGGTTGCTCCAATGAACTTGCACCTAAGTTCCTCCATGTGTCATGGTTTCTCTTAAGAGAAACTTTCAGAAAAATATCTCTTTGATGTCAAAGGACCTAGCTACTCTGTCGCATTGGGGCAGGTGAAAGTGATTATAGGCTCTCTTCCTTCACCAGGAGGGTGAAAAGAATTATAGGTTCTCTGCCTTCACCAGGAGGATGAAAAAGGAGTCAAGGTTCTCTGCCTTTACTAGAAGAATGAAAAAGGAGTATAGGTTGTCTGCCTAACTAGGAGGGTAAAAATATTACAGTCATATGCCGCACCAGGTTGGTTAAATAGATTTTGTAAGGGCTTTTCTGCTTAGTTGTGGGGGCTAAAGGAGAATCACTAAATGTTTAGTGTAATACATGGAGAGGATGACTCCAGGGAGTGGATATAGGTCATTGTTTGACTCAATCAGTATAAAATTCACATGTCTACTATTTTACAATCTATTAATTTTAGAATATGGCATATGATTCAATCTTATTATTCTATACCAGCACATATTATTAATGGAGTCAAAACTCTTTTATATAATATAGTAGAGAAAAACAAGTCCTTGCATAATTGAATGCTAAATGCTTAAATTGTATTTTATGTGCACTTAAGTCTGATGATTATATGATTGTTTCTACATATACCACTAATAATTAAATTTTGAATAGATTATGCATTACATGTGAAGATACTAGTGAATTCATATAATCTAAGTTGAACATATTATTATTATCGTGAAGAGTATTAGGTTATGCATTGGGTGATCAATTCATTTATTTTAAGTTATTAAAAAATCACAAAAAAAATTATGCTAAAGAAATGTTTAAATAACCAATTCACCCCCTCCTCCCTCCCTCTCTTAGTGTATATTCGCATAGTTTAACGAGGTCTAATAACCTCCCTGAACTTTCAATGGATACATGTTGTCCTACTTAGTTTTGTACTCTTATGGTTGTTTAAAGTATTTCAGTAAAATGGATGTATCTTACTTAGTAGGTTGATTTTAATAGAGAGTAGAAGTTTTGGGAATGTAAGCTACGTGTATCTTTTTGTTATTTCATAATTTATTTAGGTGTTTTACAAATATCATTATATTGTGAACTATTATTTTTGATATTTAGATGATTGAAAACCTGAAGGAGAGTTTGTAAATTCTTGATGTATCTTTTATTTTATTTTATTTTTAGATAATTAGATTGTTCTTGCAGTGAAAAGAGTAATTGGGGGTTGAGAAGTCTGAAGGTAAGGTAGGTTAAATTCCTACCTAAGTTCATTTGGTGTTACAAATATTCTCATAATGTTCCTTCTAATCTCAAAGACTAATCTTTACTACCTTGATTGACCGTCATCTCTAAAATCTTTTTTATCACCCTATTTTATATTTCAGCTTGGCCACTGGTTTTGGGGTGATATGTAACATCAATTTTAGGTTTAGCTCCAAATTTAGCAATCAATATCTCAAATCACTTGTAAAAGTGGCTTCCTTCATCACCAATATTCACTCTAGGTGTTCCAAATCATCAAAACATATTTTTTCTTCAAAATATAATCGCAATTAGAGTAATACTCCTAAGGACAACCCCCATTGCAATATGGGATCTTGAGCTCATGATTTTAATGATAACAAATATTATTATATTTTATTTTATTCCTTATAGTACCATTATTACATATTTATCTTGTGCACACTAACATTTTAGGTACACCATACACCTTGCAATAAAGGATCAAGACTCGAGACTGGGTATAAAAAATTTAATATTTGTAAGAGTTTGTATTTTTATTTATTTATTTTTGTATTTCTTGAGTCAAAGTAATATAAAAGGTATATTCTAGCTTAGTAACCATGAACACACACACAGGAGAGTGAAAATTAAATGTTCAAAAATTTTTAAGTTCATACTGTATTGAGTGATTTAAACTAATCATACTGCATGAACTCGATTAGGAAAGTAATTCAAAATTTTAATTTTAAATTAATCATGTTGTACAAACATGTTCATATTGTATGATATTTAAAATCATGCCTAAATTAATTCATATGATTAATCAATTAAAAAATGGTTTAATTAATGAGTTTAATCGTACGATACTATCGTGATCATACTGGAAAATTATTATAGATAAGTTTTGATTGTGTCTTGGATCATCCTAGACGAACCTTGATTTTATTGAACTATTTATATAATATGATACTAGCCATACTTGACGATCGACTGGACTATTTTTTATCATCCCAGAGATCCTCTTTGACAAACTTAAGTAATTTATTAATCGTACTGTATGATCAATGATTTGTACTATACAATCATGTTAAGATTTTTGAACTGATCATACTAATACTCATTCATCATATCGAATGGATAGGGGCTTTTGAATTAATCATACTGTATGATCCACATATCATATTGTACAAATAGAGTGGGCTGACTTAAAAAATTAGGATTTTTTTAAGCCTTGTATTTAAGCTCTCTTATCAAACTTTGAAGGAGTCTTTTGGCAGTAATTAGGTTATATCTTTTGTCTGAAAGCATTGAAGAGAAAGCTTTGAGCTAGGGAAAGAAATTGTGAAGTTTAATAGAGAGAGAGAAGATTCTTGTGGGTTCAAGGGAGTGTGAGAGAGGGTTTCACACGATTGTTTTGGTGAACTTGCATCTGAGTTCCTCCATGTCAAAGTTTAACTTAAAGGAAGCTTTGGGAAGATAAACCACTTTGGTGAAAAAGGACCTAACTACTCTGTTGCATTGTGTTGGTGAAAGAGATTCAGACTTCTTTGCCTCACCAGGATAGTATAAGGGATTCGTGTTCTCTATCTCACCAGAAGGGTGAAAAAGATTCAAGTTTTTTGCCTCACTAGGAGGGTGAAAAGAATTTTGGTTCTCTACCTCACCATGAGGGTGAAAAGGATTTCTATTCTTAGCCGCACCAAGGTTGGAAGTGATTCTTATAAGGGATTCTTCACCATGCCATATGGGCTAAAGGAGAGACACTAAATTGTTTACTAAAATACACGGAGAGGAGGACTATGGGGAGTGGATGTATGTCAAGTTTATCGAACTACTATAAAATTTTCGTGTGTTTGTTCTTTTATTTATTTACATTTTCAGCAAGATCACATGCCTTCTGAAAGCTTTAAATACCTATTTCTGAGCCTGCATGGCTACTGTAGTGGAATCTCCAATTAGCATTGTAGTTTTAATGTAGTGAATTCAATTTTTAATCTTCATTTAGCATTACAGTTTAAATGTATAAAGAGATTATATATAATAGATTAAGAGATTGAAAAAATTCCAATTGGCATGGAATCTAAGAGATCATAACCTACTGTAACTGCTTTCTTCATGTCTTCTAAATCGGGGCTTGAAAGTTTACAATATTATTTTCATTATTGTACTATTAAAAAGTATGTCTATTACTTATGCATAGAAAGATTATTATTTGCACTGCTTCAGTTTGATTAATTTGTACTTTAGATGATTGTAACTGTTTCTTTCCCTGAAGGAATCTTCAAATTCTTTTTTTAACCTATCTTGTATATGTTATAATCATGCCAGTATATGCTTGAACTATTTTGATTTCCAGATTTTGATTGGAAATCTGCTTGTCTTCTTTCATTTTCTTTAATATATCACCTACAGTCTATTTTTATTAGTGCACATATGTTTTATGAACAAAAAAAGGTGTTTCTGTAATTAATCTCAACTACCCTTATTAACATGTTGTTCTGAATTGAAATTTAGTAAAGTATATATATATATATATATACTTGTTGTGTTTGAAGTATTTGTATAGGTATGAGTGCTAGTGTGCAAATAAATGATTTTCTACTAGAGGACCACAGCATGAAAATTGCTACAACTACTTTATATATTATAAATGAATGCTATGAAGTATATATTGATCAAACCTCATGCATGACCTCATCATATAGTGTAGATAAATATTGTCGAACTAATATATGTTCATCCTACTAGGTTTTATAATATGTTTCGCATGTCTCGCTCAATTTGTATGGATCTTCTATGTGACTTAAGAAACTACTCATGGATTGCATGGTCCATCAAGGACTGATGGGAGGGAAGTATTGGTGATAACCTTGTATTTATTATCAAATAATGAATAATTAAGGTTGACCTGTGAATGATTTCAACATTCAACTAAAATAATTAGTTACTATTTCTCAATTAGATTGGAGGCATTAGTGAGTTTACATGTGAATATATCTAGCCAAAACATCCAATGTTTCAAAGTACACTAAGAGAGATACAATATGATAGTCATTACATAGGCATATTTAAAGGTAAGTATGCTCTCCATATGGAATGATGCTTACTTAGTTATATAATATCTAAGCAGACCGTCTCAATTAGGATTGCATTGGAGTTATGGATGGAATGCATATAGATGCATGTAATTCAAATACTAAGAAGTTGGCATATATTGGACAATGTGGTTCACTCACACAAAATGTAATAACCATTTGTGACTTTAACATGCGTTTCACATTCATAGTGGCAGGCTAGGAGGGTAATTCACATGACAACCGCATCTTCAAATTTGCTTTAAGTAATAATTTACAGAACTTTCCTGTGTCACCTCCAAGTTGGTTGTTGTTAATACAAATTTTCATAATGTTGAATATCTCTATAAGAAAATAATACACTCTTCTAAATAGGAAAATATTATATTGTGAAAGATGGATAGCCAATGAAACGTGGGCTTTTGAAGTTATGTTCAAATACAAGGTATCATATTCCTGATTTTGAAATAGATAGTCAATTGGTACATGGGATGCAGGAAATATTTATTAGGCAACATTCTTCATTATATGGTGTTATTGAAAGATCTTTTGGTCTGCGTGATATGCCAACTTATTCGTTCAAGCAGCAAGTGAAAATAGTGGTAGTTATGATAACATTACAAAACTACATACATCATCATCCTTCTCGAGACGATTCATAATTTAATATTTGTGATGTAGATCAAACATATATACCTCAAGAAGCATATGAGTTCTGAAATTGGGAAACCACTAATTGATAATAATGAAGATGTAACAAATATTGAGTTGAGAGATGACGCAGGTGCTGAGGAGATGATCAATTGACTGGAGAAAATCACAAATGCATTGATGAATGAGATTAATTAGGAGTCTTTTGTTTGATCAAATTTCTCGGGAGGTTTTGGTTGATTGTTAAGTAGATAGCAAAAATTTATTGTTGCTATTTTTTTTTAAGTTCATGTACTTGTAAGCTTAAGAAACTTATATAGCTATTGACTATGTTTATGAATAAATGTTGAGTCTCAATTACCATCTATTTTCCTTCTTGATTTATTGTTATCGAAGCCTTGTTAATAATTTTTTTTTTTAATTTTTTCATTTGCATTTTGAGTACCAATATCAAGAATAATATTTACAAAGATTTGTTTTGGGTTGATGATTTTCATGATTCATCGTCGTATATAGTAGCCCAATTACTTGCTTTCTTTCCAAGCTGTATATTTCGTATTGCATAAATGAAATGAAAAAATTACATACATCGCTGATTAAGTCACGATACAGAATATGAGTAGTTATAATTCCGGTGAGTAATGGGGTAAGTAAAATAAATGCAAAAGATTACGTATTCTTTTTTTTTTTTTTTTCAATTGGCAGGTTTCAAAGAAAATATTCTTATACAATAAGAGTATTAATATAAATTGATCTTATACATTTGTAGCAAAACAGTTTTACAGTAAAAATTTCAAACAAAATATATTACTTTCTCTATAATAACTTCAACAAATAGCTTTTTCCATGTCACCCTACCTAATTTAATGGCAGCTCCAATTATCTAAAATGCGATAAATTATTCTATGCGAAGTCCGGATGTAGCTTTACATCCGGACTCCAGTTAAATCATGACACTTAGTTTTAAGATGTGGAAATTCAAGTTGGATTTCATTTTTTAATTTTTATCTTATCAACCCGATTGACTCGACCCAAAGGTTCAACAACCAATTTTAAATTTAAGTTTTAGGGTTGTCGCTCTTTTTTTAAATGAAAATATCTACAAAAGATTCACAATATATAGGATTTTAGCTCAAAAAATTTTTTGTATATGTTCAGAAAGAAAAAAATGAGGAAGAGCTGATGAAGATGATGAATGATTTGGAGGGGATGTTCATTCTTCAAGTAGATAATATGCCTATGGAACGTAGAATCTGAAAGATAGTATGCAAACACCAAGAAAGAAGAATAATATTTATTTTTTTTTTTGTATACTTAAGAAATATGTGGGGAGTCCGAGAGGCGCGCGCCCCATGGTGGGGTTCAACTTGCCTGGTCAAGTAACGAGGTTAAAGGGCAGCGCCCCTGCAGGGGTTTCCAGGGTTAGCACCCCCAAAATAAATTTTTGTTGTAAGGAAAAGTTTCGAGTTCCATTCATTTTTTGTATGTGTTCGTTTGAGTGTTCCAGATCGTGATTTATTTTCTTCTTTGTCAACATTTTTTTTAAAGAAATATTTCTTACCACACATACGATAATATGTAGAAAATATGCAGAAAATACGCAAATAATGAAGAGCAAATACATAGTAAATACACAGATAATATGTAGATGGCAGTGCAATTAAATTTGTAAGAATAAAAAAAATGAGAATATAATATGTAATTCAATGTGTTTTAGATGTGTTTTTCATTCCATCATGACAATTAATTAGTGATTTCGACTATCGTCAACTTAATTTTCAAAATTAGATTGCATAGTTTGGAACTCTCTATATTAAAAAGATTTAATTAGTTCAGATCATGTAACTATAAGTGTTTTCACTATAAGTTAGATTTCAAAGAAAACTTTTCTAAAAAATTACAATGTAATGTGTAATTCACTGCGCTTTCATTGTAGTTTTGTTGTGCTCTTCACTACGCTTAGACAGTTAATCAATGATTTCGACTATCGCAAACTTAATTTTCAAAATTAGATATCATAGTTTGGAATTAGTTCAAATCATGTTACTATAAGAGTTTTTAATATGAATTAAATTCTAAGTAAAATTTTCTAGAAAATTTTAATATTGTGTGTAATTCACTGCTCTTTAGTTGCGCTTTTATTGTGCTTCGACAATTAATCAGTGGTTTCGACTATCGTAAAATTTAATTTTCAAAAGTAGATTGCATAGTTCGGAACTCTCTATCGTAATTAGATATCATTAGTTTAGATCATGTTAATATAAGTGTTTTCACTATGAATTAACTTTACGAGGAAAATTTTGTAGAAAATTACAATATAATGTGTAAATCACTGGGCTTTAGCTGCATTTTACTACGCTTTAGCTGTGTTTTTGCTACGCTTTCATTGCGCATTTTTTGTATTAAAAAAGGAATGCAATATTATAAATAAATATGAATGCAATATTAAAAAATGCATTATTATTATAATAAAAATTATAAGTATATATAATATAATTAAAAATTTAATCAAAGAATACAAAATAAAATGAATAACTGATAATAAAAGGTACAAAAAATATGCTTATTTCTTCTTTAAAGAAACATAGCTTATGCAAATTCCACAGACACTTTCGATATTCCATTTTGTTATATTGGTCTCAAAGGATTTTTTCGTGTCATCTTATATGTTTTTAATTTGAACAAAATAAAGAACAAATATTAGTTCACTGTTCATATCGAGAAAATAATTAATATACATAAATTTTCAAACTTTCTCTTGGAAAAAAAACTAATATAAAGAAAAGCACAATGAAAGTGTAGCTAAAGTATAGTGAAAGCACAGTGATAGCCCAATAAAAGTGTGAAAGTGCAGTAAAAACACATTGAAAATACAATGAAAGAAATAACAAAAACTTTAAAAAGCTTCAAAAACATAGTGAATATAAAGAAAAGTGTAATAAAAGTATAGCGAAAGCGTAGTGGAAGTGCAGTGAAAACGAAAAAAAATACAATAAAAAAGTACAACAAAAATACAGTAAAAGCACAACGAAAACATTGTGAAAGAGCACTGAAAAGTGCCATTAAAATATGTAGTAATATATTTTAAAGCTATGCAACCTACTTTTAAAAACTGAAGAAGTCGTTATACAAACTGATACATTGAAAATTTATGCACACCGAAAGCACACTTACAGGGCAGTTGAAACAATGCTAAAATGAACAAAAATAGCTCAGAAATTTTAAAGTAAACAAAAACAACCTAATTTTTAAAATAGAAAAATTTGGTACAGTATCGATACATGTGAATATACAAAACAAGCACATCAAAGATAACTAATTTTTGTACTTGTTTGCCTGTGGAGATGAATTTTTCACCGATTGAAATGTGAAAGGAATGTAGTGAAGGGCAAATTATTGGGTCAGGTGACCGAAGCCATCTCTCCGTTCGGTCGCCATTAGAAATGCGCCATCTGTTAGTCGTTTTTTTAATTTAATATTAACGCTTTATGTCTTATCAGAGTTAGCGACCCGACCCGATAACGCTATTCATTTGAATTCCGGAAAAGAAAGAATGGAAACGCCGCGTATTTTATTTTCGAGCGACATTTTCACCCGCATTCCAGCTCTGGTAAGCGCTCTCAGATTCCTCCATTACCTTCGGTTCTGCATTTGCTTATTCCTGCCGGAGGTTGACGACGAGACTGTAGAAGATCATCAATCAGGAAGAGGTATGGTTGCGCCTAACTTGCGCTTTACTTGCGCTTTTGTTGCGTTAAAGTTATATTGCTGTTAAATTTTAGGGTTTGGTTTACTTATAATTTTATCAATGTTTGTTTAATGTAATGTAATGTTCAAATATTTATTTTCTGATTTTTCACGCTTCTTCTCTTCGTAAATGGATGAAACAAATGATACGAAAAGTTTACGCTATCTTCTAAGTTTTAGGGTTTAGTAATAGTTGTAAAACTAGCATATATGTTCAATGTGGTTTTCAATTTTTTGGTTTTTTTTTTTAATTTTAAACTTCTTTTAAGCTAATTAATTATGAAATGTAAGGTTGCGCTATGGTTGCGCTATAGTTGCGCTATAGGTTGCGCTATAGTTGCGCTATGGTTGCGATATCGTTGCGCTATGGTTGCGCTATAGTTGTGCTATGGTTGCGCTATGGTTGCGCTATGGTTGCGCTATAGTTGCGCTATTGTATGGTTGCGATATAGTTCTGATTTTTCTTTTTGTTATAGATGAGGACGCCCTATCAAAGGCCAGTAACATCTAGATGTTATGTTACTTCTTTCCGCAAACATTGTGATGCTTTTGCCGAGATCATTGATGATGAAGTGGAGCAAACATTAAAGAATCTGAACATTCATCAATTTTTGAGGTTCCCCGCATTCCAGCAGTGTATACCACTTCTTTTTGAGGTTCTAAAATTCAGGAGTCCTGCTGATGAGGGCTTCATCGTCCTCGGTCATGTTCTGAAATTCACTTCTGACGAGGTTGATTTGTTGACAGGTAATATTTTGAATATGGAATTTTTTATAGCTATATATTTTTTGAACTTTAACAACTGAAATTTTCTAACAAGTATGCCAAATAGAGGCATTGATATCAAATGGAGGATTGATCCTCTAAATGGACCTCTGTCAACTGAAATTAAAATAGAAATATCAAACTTAGACAGATTATCTGATAATGCAACAAAAATAAAGACCTTTATTATGTTTTTGTTATCTAACCTTTTCTTTCCACTAAATAGTAATAAAACCCCTAGAAGGCTCACAACTGTAGCAAATAATTTAAGTGAGTTCAGTTCCATTAATTGGGCTTCATGCTTAAGGAACTTCATGGTTGCGGAGTTCAACACAATTTTTGAGAAGTTTCAACAACAAAAACCATTGGGTTACATCAATTACTTTTTTCCTCTTCTACTGGTAAGTTTCCACTCCTACTGGTTATTCTACATGTTTAATATTTTTAAATGTTAACTTTAAAATTTTTATTTTTGGCATTACACAGATTTGGGTTTTGGAACATTTTTCTTTGAATAAACCAACCGATTCAGAAATAAGACCACGTTTTCTTAGATGGCAGGGGTATACAGATTTATACTTTACTCAAGATAATGCAGCCAAATTATTTAAATTCTTAAAGAATAGTGAGGTAATTTTATCGTTTACCTGATGCAAATTATGTTAAGGTTGCGCTATGGTTGCTCTATGGTTGCGCTATAGTTGTGCTATAGTTGCGCTATAGGTTGCGCTATAGTTGCGCTATGGTTGCGCTACGGTTGCGCTTTCATAAATTTTTCTGTTTTTTGCAGATTTTTATTTGTCTTGACAATGTTACCAATGAGGAGGCCGAAAAATTCGGGGCTGACATTACTGCCATACAAAACTTGGAAACCCGTTCAGGTCATGAACCACAAAAATTGCATTCACCCCAGAAAATTAAGGCTTCCGCAAGAAAGAAAATTGACACCACCCCACCTCCCTCTCCTCCTCTCTCTCCCCCTGATTCTCCTCCTATTGAACCACCAGAAACTGAATCTCTGCCGCCAACTCAACCTTCTACTCGTCCTCCTACCGAAAAAATTTCCACCAGTCAACCTTTTGCTGAACAGCCACCCATTAGAAGGGCAGATTTAGAGGCTGTTCAGAATAAATGTTTTGAAATTTTTGAGAAGATGTTGAATAAAATTCAAGATAATGTGGGAGCAAGATTGGATAGAGTTGAAGATATTTTGGAGAAACTTCAGGCAGATCAAGACTCACTGAAGTAAAAATTTATTGAATTTCAAATGCAGTGTGATCACAATCCTGATAAGCTGCATATATCTACATCTGCCTCCAGCTTCCCATCCGTGAAAAATACAGCTTTGTTTCCTTCAGGAAAAGCACCAATACAAGATCTTCCTCCATCTCCACCAATGGCCAAAGAACCTCCACAACAACCCATACCTCCACCTCCACCATTGGCCGAAGAAATTCTTCCACAAACACCAATACTTCCACCTCCACCTTTGGCCGAAGAAATTCTTCCACAACCACCAATACCTCCACAACAACCAATACCTCCACCTCCACCAATGGCCGACGAACTTCCACAACAAAAGAGAAAAAGAAAAAATGATGAAAAAGCAGAGAGTTCATCAAAACCAATCATACCATACTTAAAGAAGAACAAAGAGGTTATTTCTGTTGAAAATATAATAGTTGAGACACGACCAGCATTGGAAAATATGGATTATCCAGGGAAGCAATTTCTAACAGAGGAAAAACAACGAATTATGGATGAATGCTTCAAAAAATTTAATACAAAGTAAATTTAGTTGCGCTATGGTTGCGCTATAGTTGCGCTATGGTTGCGCTATGGTTGTGCTATGGTTGCGCTATAGTTGCGCTATAGTTGAGCTATGGTTGCGCTATAGTTGCGCTATAGTTCCGCTATGGTTGCGCTACGGTTGCGCTATAGTTGCGCTATGGTTGCGCTAAGGTTGCGCCTAACTTGCGCTTTACTTGCGCTTTCGTTGCGTTAAAGTTATATTGCCGTTAAATTTTAGGGTTTGGTTTACTTATAATTTTATCAATATTTGTTTAATGTAATGTACTGTTCAAATATTTATTTTTTGATTTTTCACGCTTCTTCTCTTCGTAAATGGATGAAACAAATGATACGAAAGGTTTACGCTATCTTCTAAGTTTTAGGGTTTAGTAATAGTTGTAAAACTAGCATATATGTTCAATGTGGTTTTCAATTTTTTGGTTTTTTTTTTTAATTTTAAACTTCTTTTAAGCTAATTAATTATGAAATGTAAGGTTGCGCTATGGTTGCGCTATAGTTGCGCTATGGTTGCGCTATCGTTGCGCTATCGTTGCGCTATGGTTGCGCTATGGTTGCGCTATGGTTGCGCTATAGTTGCGCTATAGTTCCGCTATGGTTGCGCTACGGTTGCGCTACGGTTGCGCTACGGTTGCGCTTTACAGAATATGCACATTTTAGAAGTTACAGAATGCGCTTTACAGAATATGCAATTTTATACAATAATAAAAAACTATATAAAAACATAATAAAATGCACATCAAAAAGAA
The DNA here is from genome assembly GCA_016618105.1 of Dendrobium huoshanense. Classification (NCBI taxonomy): domain Eukaryota; kingdom Viridiplantae; phylum Streptophyta; class Magnoliopsida; order Asparagales; family Orchidaceae; genus Dendrobium; species Dendrobium huoshanense. The sequence continues at coordinate 25,489,542 of CM028345.1, forward strand.
AAAATATATAAAAACATAATAAAATGTACATTTATAAATCATGGACAATATTTACAATAAGTTACAGATTGTTTACTTCTTTGTTTGTAGAAAAAGAAAATATGCTAACTCTGCCCTAAATTTTGGCATATGCATTTGCCAATCTTTAAGAGCATTCCAGTCTGTTTTTTTTTCTTTGCACGGCCTTTTCCATATATTTACAAACAAACATTCCACAATCGTAGCTGTTTGTTTGTGTTGGAATTCCACGAATCGCCTGTACATTCCATTTCGTAATATCGCTTGAAAAGCATCCTATGATGTTCTCGTGCAAATACTTTATCTGTACGAATAAAACATTATAAAAATTTATTATGTATATAAACATAGTAATCTGGATTTAACTTGAAATATGAATTGAACTTACAATTGTATGACAAATACTCTTGTGTTCTGGATTTGGTAATGAATCATATATTTTCCAGACTTTCTCCTTCAATTTTTCAACAAGAAGAACCCAATGCTTCTCGTGAATTATGAGTTGCACAATAAGTTTGCTTTCTTGAACTGAAACTGGATTAATGTGTTTGATAAAAATTTGATAATCCTGATTGTATGACTTGTAAACCTGTAATAATGCAGTTCTCCTTCAATGAAAAACAAAAGTGAGAAAAAGGATTAAAATATTATTTATACTTACCCTGTACAATGGAGAAATGTACAAGTAACGTTGAAATTTCTCCGCCATTAACCTACTCTGCTCAAGTAAAAAGAAAGCAAAAGCATCAACATGGTTATCTGCTAACCAATCATTTGTGAGCAGTATGTCAATATCTGATCTTTTTATCTCGATGTTTCCAGATGCAAATATTATGTGTTCCCTACAAAAACAAAGAAAAATTTAATGTTAAAACGCAACCTTAGCGCATCCGTAGCGCAACCTTAGCGCAACTATAGCGCAACCGTAGCGCAACCATAGCGGAACTATAGCGCAACTATAGCGCAACCATAGCGCAACTATAGCGCAACCATAGCGCAACCATAGCGCAACCATAGCACAACTATAGCGCAACCATAGCGCAACTAAACTTACTTTGTATTAAATTTTTTGAAGCATTCATCCATGATTTGTTGTTTTTCCTCTGTTAGAAATTGCTTTCCTGGATAATCCATATTTTCCAATGTTGGTCGTGTCTCAACTATTATATTTTCAACAGAAATAACCTCTTTGTTCTTCTTTAAGTATGGTATGATTGGTTTTGATGAACTCTCTGCTTTTCATCATTTTCTTTTTTTCTCTTTTGTTGTGGAAGTTCGTCGGCCATTGGTGGAGGTGGAGGCATTGGTTGTTGTGGAGGTATTGGTAGTTGTGGAAGAATTTCTTCGGCCCATGGTGGAGGTGGAGGTATTGGTGTTTGTGGAATAATTTCTTCGGCCAATGGTGGAGGTGGAGGTATGGGTTGTTTTGGAGGTTCTTTGGCCATTGGTGGAGATGGAGGAAGATCTTGTATTGGTGCTTGTCCTGAAGGAAACAAAGCTGTATTTTTCACGGATGGGAAGCTGGAGGCAGATGTAGATATATGCGGCTTATCAAGATTGTGATCACACTGCATTTGAAATTCAATAAATTTGTACTTCAGTGAGTCTTGATCTGCCTGAAGTTTCTCCAAAATATCTTCAACTCTATCTAATCTTGCTCCCACATTATCTTGAATTTTATTCAACATCTTCTCAAAAATTTCAAAACATTTATTCTGAACAGCCTCTAAATATGCCCTTCTAATGGGTGGCTGTTCAGCAAAAGGTTGACTGGTGGAAATTTTTTCGGTAGGAGGACGAGTAGAAGGTTGAGTTGGCGGTAGAGATTCAGTTTCTGGTGGTTCAATAGGAGGAGAATTAGGAGGAGAGAGAGGAGGAGAGGGAGGTGGGGTGGTGTCAATTTTCTTTCTTGCGGAAGCCTTAATTTTTGGGGTGAATGCAATTTTTGTGGTTCATGACCTGAACGGGTTTCCAAGTTTTGTATGGCAGTAATGTCAGCCCCGAATTTTTCGGCCTCCTCATTGGTAACATTGTCAAGACAAATAAAAATATGCAAAAAACAGAAAAATTTATTAAAGCGCAACCGTAGCGCAACCATAATGCAACTATAGCGCAACCTATAGCGCAACTATAGCGCAACTATTGCGCAAATATAGCGCAACTATAGCGCAACCATAGAGCAACCATAGTGCAACCTTAACATAATTTGCATCAGGTAAACGATAAAATTACCTCACTATTCTTTAAGAATTTAAATAATTTGGCTGCATTATCTTGAGTAAAGTATAAATCTGTATACCCGTGCCATCTAAGAAAACGTGGTCTTATTTCTGAATCGGTTGGTTTATTCAAAAAAAAATGTTCCAAAAACCAAATCTGTATAATGCCAAAAATAAAAATTTTAAAGTTAACATTTAAAAACATTAAACCTGTAGAATAACCAGTAGGAGTGGAAACTTACCAGTAGAAGAGGAAAAAAGTCATTGATGTAACCCAATGGTTTTTGTTGTTGAAACTTCTCAAAAATTGTGTTGAACTCCGCAACCATGAAGTTCCTTAAGCATGAAGCCCAATTAATGGAACTGAACTCACATAAATTATTTGCTACAGTTGTGAGCCTTCTAGGGGTTTTATGACTATTTAGTGGAAAGAAAATGTTAGATAACAAAAACATAATAAAGGTCTTTATTTTTGTTGCATTATCAGATAATCTGTCTAAGTTTGACATTTCTGTTTTAATTTCAGTTGACAGAGGTCCATTTAGAGGATCAATCCTCCATTTGATATCAATGCCTCTGTTTGGCATACCTGTCAGAAAATTTCAGTTGTTAAAGTTCAAAAAACATATAGCTATAAAAAATTCCATATTCAAAATATTACCTGTCAACAAAGCAACCTCGTCAGAAGTGAATTTCAGAACATGACCGAGGACGATGAAGCCCTCATAAGCAGGACTCCAGAATTTGAGAACCTAAAAAAGAAGTGGTATACACTGCTGGAATGCGGGGAACCTAAAAAAATTGATGAATGTTCAGATTCTTTAATGTTTGCTCCACTTCATCATCAATGATCTCGGCAAAAGCATCACAATGTTTGCGGAAAGAAGTAACATAACATCTAGATGTTACTGGCCTTTGATAGGGCGTCCTCATCTATAACAAAAAGAAAAATCAGAACTATATCGCAACCATACAATAGCGCAACTATAGCGCAACCATAGCGCAACCATAGCGCAACTATAGCGCAACCTATAGCGCAATTATAGCGCAACCATAACGCAACCTTACATTTCGTAATTAATTAGCTTAAAAGAAGTTTAAAATTTTAAAAAAACCAAAAAAATTGAAAACCACATTGAACATATATGCTAGTTTTACAACTATTACTAAACCCTAAAACTTAGAAGCTAGCGTAAACCTTTCGTATCATTTGCTTCATCCATTTACGAAGAGAAGAAGCGTGAAAAATCAGAAAATAAATATTTGAACAGTACATTACATTAAACAAACATTGATAAAATTATAAGTAAACCAAACCCTAAAATTTAACGGCAATATAACTTTAACGCAACGAAAGCGCAAGTAAAGCGCAAGTTAGGCGCAACAATACCTCTTCCTGATTGATGATCTTCTACAGTCTCGTCGTCAACCTCCGACAGGAATAAGCAAATGCAGAACCGAAGGTAATGGAGGAATCCGAGAGCGCTTACCAGAGCTGGAATGCGGGTGAAAATGTCGCTCGAAAATAAAATACGCGGCGTTTCCATTCTTTCTTTTTCGGAATTCAAATGAATAGCGTTATCGGGTCGGGTCGCTAACTCTGACAAGACATAAATCGTTAATATTAAATTAAAAAAACGACTAACAGATGGCGCATTTCTATTTGCGACCGAACGGAGAGATGACTTCGATCACCTGACCCAATAATTTGCCGTAGCGAAGTGTCTAGAATACTAAACTAGAGAGAAAATAAGAAGTGAAATGCCACGATGAAATGTAAAATGATCTAGCTCCAAACTTTTGAACTCCTGAGGATTAAATTTTTTTATCTATGAACCGGATCCAATCGATCAGATTGAGCAGACATAAATAAAAATACGAAGTGTATATCAGGATTTAATCCAAGTCCCGACCAAAATGCACCCTATCAGCACGGCGCGTCTTGCTTTCTTCATCTCCGATAGTAAAAAGGTCTAGGGCCTACAAGTTTGATTATAGTTGCCCTGGAAATGGGCGATGGTCGGGCAGTCGCCGGCGGCAGCGGCGGAGGGGGAAGCAACCGGCCGGCGTGGCTACAGCAATACGATCTAGTCGGTAAGATTGGGGAGGGGACATACGGGCTTGTGTTTCTGGCCAAGACGAAACTCCGCAAGAGCTGCATCGCCATCAAGAAGTTCAAGCAGTCGAAGGACGGCGACGGCGTCTCCCCCACCGCTATCCGTGAAATTATGGTATCCAAATACTCTTTATGCAGTTCCGTTTTTAGTTCTATTAATTTTACATCTTCGATCAAGTAACAGCCGGAGAAATTGATCGCCATGTATGTCTCTGATGCAGTCTGTTTTATTAGATTTTTGGGTTGTACTTCAATTTCACCGGGAATTAGTATTTAGCGGGTAGAAAGAGACTGCTGGTAGAAGTTTTGCTGAAGGTATAGTGGAGAAATAAAGGTTTATGTTTGAATGTGTTGAAAATATGTTGAGGTTCTAGCAGTTTTTACTTCTAAGTTGAAAGAAGGATGGCAATGGTGTCGCCCCACGGCCATTCAGGAGAAATTGAGATAGCCAAATCCACTTTTAACCCGTGCTGCCTTGGTCTTCGTCAGTTTATTTTTTGGATAGAGTAACCATAGGAAAATTTTGTGGTCCTGAATGTTTTCTTCGTGATATATTGTCTTGGACAATATGTTTTTTTGTTACTTTTCTTCAATAAAAAATCAGTTTTTGACTGGTAGATAGCGGCTGATGTGATGCCCAGTTCTAATGTTATCAAACATTTTGGTAGCATGACTGCAATGAGAAAATTTACATGGATTCCCAAGTTGTTATACGGCAGTTTAAATAGCAATCTATGATAATTTATATCCACCATGGTGATTCAGAGCATCTAAATCTAACCAAATCAACAACTATTCCACTAAAATATAAACCAAATTAAGCAGTCCATTTACAATTTATTTTTACAAGCATCCATCTTAGAAGTTACGATTCAATGCTTAAACAAGATTTACCTTGCCACACTTTATAAGCTAACCAGGATTAATCATAAACCTACACTCAGACTTAGCTCACCATTTTTCTTCTTTGTCTCCTTTGATTTTTAGGCAGTCCTTATCCTATTTGAAATGCTAATAGTAGCTATCAAGTTCATTGAGCCACAAATAACTCTAAAACAAGCATATAAAGTAAGCTATGTAACCATGGCTAATTAAATGTGTCAATTGTAAACCATAATTAAGAATATTAATTTAGCATATTAAAGGTGAGTTAAATATCATATTATATATGAAAACATCATGAATCATACATGCATAATATAATAGTGAATAAAGCATTTGATTCGAGTATTCACTAAATTAAGTAATACACATTTGAGGTATATGATGATGGGGAGGGAAGCTGAGAGTGCATGGTGGATGGAAAAGGGTGGAGGCTGAGAACTTGTATTTTGGTAGGCATGTAGAAGGGGTGAGGAATCAAATATAACTTATTGCAAGGGCTAGGCCAAGAGATGGTAAGTATTTGGGGTTTTGGTATTATGTGGAGGGCTATGTTGCACGGTTACTCCTATTTACGAGGCATGCTTTATCGTCCAAGTGTCAGATACGAGGCCTCCGATATGACACGGATATGTGTCCGATACGGCTTTGCCGTGTCCAATTAAAATATTATTTAAATTTGACCGAACACGCGTATCGGATACACGTGCCCTATTAAAAAAAAATGGAGCCGCAATTTGCCCTATTTATTTCATCTATCTGCTTCATATCCCTAATACCAATTCATTTATGTGGCTTAAACATTTCAACAACCTAGGTTTTTTGTTTCCGCATAGCTATTGTTCTTCTTCATTATAGTCGAAGGAGCGGTTCGACGACACAAGCATAGAAGCGGACATGATCATCCTTCATTGACGAAGAGGCTCGACGACGCGAGCATTAAAGCCATCAGGATTATCCTTCATCAACGGAGCGGCTCGACGACACGAACTGTGAAGGCGACGTGAGCAGTGAATGTTTGTTTTCTTATTCGTAGGCTCGATACCGGAGCTCGATACTGCTCGGTAGGTACTGGAACTCAGTTCTACTCGGTACTGGAACTCACTTCCGCTCGGTACTGGATCTTGGTACTTGCTGCGATACATATGTGGTACTGCTCGGTACATATGTGTATCGAATGGTACCAAGAGATACCGAGAAGCTAGAGAAAGCTTTAAAATAACTATTACAATAAAAATTTGTTGTAACCCCGCTAGGGGGTAGCGCCCCCTTGGACTCTCGACATAGTCGCAACATATCTATACTTTTATTTAAAATTTTTCATGTTTCAAATTCATGTGGTTTAATTTGTGCTGATCCTTCGTAGGATAATTAGCTTTAGTGGTGTAAGAATTGGGTCTGATGATGGTCCATCAGAGACCAATATTGAAGATAACAAACCTCTATGAGGTTATGTGATAAAAATAGGTAAAATGTCAGAAGGGGGTGGCAAAATTGCATTCAAATGCTATTATTGTAATGCCACATACAAAGGATCATATTATAGAGTGAAAACTCATTTGATGAAGATTAGTGGTTATGGAATTAAAGTATGTCTGGAGATAAGCTCATCACAAATGACTGAATTACAAAGAAAAATCAGTGAAGGTAAAGTAGTAAAACAACTTCCAAAATATATTCCACTTTCAAGTATCCATGCTTCATATCCTTCATCATCTTCTTCAATTAGAAGTGATGAAAATACTGCAAACAAATGACCTTTTTGGATGGAGGGATTTGAACCAAAAAGAAGAAAATATGTTGTAGATAGTGTTTTGGAGAAAACATTTAATTTACAAATGAGAGAACAACTAGATGAGAAAATAGCTAAAATGTTTTACTCAGCTAGACTTTCTTTTACCCTAACAAGGAATCCACATTACAAGAATACATTTACGTATGTATGCAATAATAATCTTACATAATACGTGCCACCAGTATATAATGTCATTAGAACAAAGTTATTGCAAAGAGAGAGGGGTAATATTGAGAAGTTGCTCGAGCCTACTAGAGGAGTTTGGAAGGAAAGGTTTGTGATGGGTGGACAGATCCACAAAGAAGATCACTCATCAACTTCATGGCTGTAACAAGAAAAATTATTAGGTCTGAAACCGAGGCTAGAGATAGGTCCGGACATCCACTAAAAATTTGACACATGTATTACACTTTAGTTGTGCGCTTTACTTGCGCTTTACCTGCGCTTTAGTTGCACTTTAGTTGCGCTTTAAGTGCGCTTTACCTGTGCTTTAGTTGTGCTTTAAGTGTGCTTTTTACCTGCGCTTTGACTGCACTTTACCTGTGCTTTAGTTGCGTTTAGCTTAAAGTTCTGCGGACACATTAAACATATTGAATATCCACGTGTCCACTCTACGTTTCAACATTTTATTGACTTCCGGACCTATCTCTATGTCCGGTGTCCAAACCTAATAATTTTCCCTGTAACAGAGAGCTATCCTATGTTTATCAAAGCTGTAAACTATGGAGGGCAGTACAATGATAAAATTTTCATTTCTAATTTAATCAAAGAAGTTATCATGATGGTGGGTTTTCAAACATCATCCAAGTCATTACTAATAATGCTCCTGTTTGTAAAGCTGCTGGTCTACTTGTAGAGCAAGCTTATTCTCATATTTTCTAGACACCATGTGTTGTGCATACGCTTAATCTTGTCTTGAAGAACATTTGTGTAGCTAAGAATACCAAGGCAAACGAAATCACCTACAATGAATATCATTGTATCACAATGATTGTTGGAGATGCAGTTGTAATTAGGAATTTTATTATGAATCATTCCATGAGACTTTCTATGTTCAATGATTTCTCTAATTTAAAGATGCTTGCAATTGCTGAAACTCAGTTTGCCTCAGTTATAGAGATGTTGAGAAGATTCAAAAAAATGCTCTTCAAGCTATGGTGATCAGTGACAAGTGGTCATGTTATAGGGAAGATAATGTTGGAAAGGTTAGGTATGTAAAGGAGAAGCTTTTAGATGATTTATGATGAGATGAAATTGAATACATCATAATCACAGATCTCATTTATGAGATGTTGAGAGTAGTTGATATGAATAAGTCTTGTTTACATCTTATTTATGAGATGTGGGCTTTAATGCTAGCTAAAGTAAAAGAAATTATATATAGACATGAGAGAAAGACACTTCATGAAGACTCAAGCTTCTGGGATGTTATTTATGTTATTCTAGAAGATAGGTGGAGCAAAAGTAATATAACTTTACATTGCTTGACTCACTCACTAAATCCCAAGTAAATTTTAATATTTTTTCATTATTAATTCCCAATTTGTTGTTTAGTAATTTCAACATTTTTTCATTATTTCATTTTATTGTTATTTGAAGATATTCAACTAAAGAATGATTTCAAGAGGATCCTCAAAGAGTTTCTCCACAGAAAGATTTAAAATTTCAAATATGAGGAAGACATATTTGAAGCATTATTTTCCAATGTGGAGGAGAGAAGAAGTGTCAATATTGAGCTTGCTAAACGTTTTGATTATTTAGAGGGCTTTGGTGATCAAGAGTCATTGCGTGATAGATGAAAAATTGATCTGAAAATGTGGTGGATTATACATGGAGCTTCAGCACCTCTACTTTAAACAATTGCCATAAAATTGCTTGGCCAAGTTTCATCCTAATCATGTTGTGAAAAAAATTGGAGCACATTCTCGTTCATCCAATCAATGAAGACAAATAAAATTACTCCACAACGGGCTGAAGATTTAGTTTATGTGCATACAAACCTTAGGCTTTTCTCAAAGAAAACTCCAACTTATATGGAAGAAGACAACAAATTATGGGATGTTACTGGAGATGGATTTGAATCTCTTGAGGATATGGGAATATTAGAAATTGCTAATCTTTCACTTGATGAGCCTGAATTGGAAGCTATGATATTTATTGAAGATATATAAATTCAAAAACAAACCACTGAAGAAGCTAATCCTATCATTCCTATTGAATAGTTGAAACTTCATGTGCTGGACAATTTATATTTTTGTCTTTGTTGTTGTACTAGACATTTAAATATTTAATGCTTACTTTTATTTTGATATTATAAGGTACAAATCTACAATGCTACAAATAATGTTGCTTTCAAATTTTTTTGTCATTTCAAATATTACGCTTTGATTACTTTCTTAATTTTTATGTATGATTTATATATTATAATGCCGTATCTGCGCCGTATTCGTATCCTGTATTTTTAAGAATTGTCGTGTCCGTATCCGTATTGTGTCGTATCCGTGTCGCCGTAACTGTATCGATGCAACATAGGTGGAGGGAGTGTGAAGATTTGTGGAGGGGTTGGGATGTCTTTAGGGTTTGCTAGAACAGAAGGAATCCAAGGGAACTAAAATAAGGGTTTGATGATGGGGAGGGAGATCATCAACTATGGAGGTTCCTTGGGATTGTTGTGGGATTAGTGAGGAAGAGAAGGAGGTGACTAGGAGCAGGGTTTGAGGGTTGGTTGAGAGTGGGGAGGTAAGGAGAGAGTAAAGCACAAGTATTGATTACTAAGGAACTTACAAAAGTTTATTTCATGGCTGGCCATCAGGCCTCCCCACTTTGCCACTGATGCAATCGAAAGATTGTCAAAATTACATGCAAACTAGGACACCTTCCAAAATACTCCAACAATAACAAAATATGACAATTAAACGAAAACAACTTAAATTTTATACTCGAAAGACAACCTTACAATTTATAACATAAAAACATCTAAACTTGTTTTTGACATCGCTTGAGAAGAAAGATACAAATTGCGTTGAACTTGTGGAGAGAAGAAAGAGGTAAGAAGCCCAAGACGAAAGAGAGGACAAGCTCACAAGCCTTCCCAAGAAGAAGAGAAAAGAAAATGGAGCAAGCTTGCAAGTTTTTCCAACAAAAACGCTAAGGTTTTGTTCCAAAAATTAGTCCATAAACTCTTTTTTTTATCCACAAAACATCATATATTTATAGGAGAAATGGGGCAGCCAAATAGCCCAAAATACCACCAATTAAACTAATCAAAACAGGGGAATAGAAGGCAAACAGGCTGTCCAAGAGAAGCAGCCGAAGGACCAAAAGGGGGACAGGAACAGGCACTATAGGGAATCAGAACAAGCAGCTTAGGGAACCAGAACAGGCAGCCAAGCGGGGAAGGAACCAGCCATGGGAAAAGGAGCCAGATGGGGAAACCGAAGGGCTAAGGGAAGGGGCAAAGATGGGGAATGAACCAATATTTGCTTATTAATTTCAACATTAATGAGCTGGAGCCTAGCAGCTCTCCAAAAATAGCAAAAAACCGAGCAGCCAAGTCCAAACCGAGAGGCCAACCTCAACCAAAACTTTGGCACGTGAGTTGCCCCCCCCCCCTTGCATACATCAGATTCTTCCCCGGTTGAAAGAGCTCATCTCCTGATGAGGATGCATTAGAATTTTTCTGACGAGATGAAGGCACCGCATCTAGCTCTTGAATCTTGGCCGCATATTTCTTCAGGATAATTTCTCGTTCTTGCATGTATTGGCCTTGCAAAAGTTTCTTTTTCTTCATATAATTTTTCTTACACATGCATTTTCATTTAAAGCTTGTATAATTCATTTTGTAATGAATTGATTGAATCTCCTTGCGACGGAATCCATCTGTCCATTAGAATTGAGGCTTCAAGATCTTCTGGTTGATTTTTTTTCACAACTGGTTCAATGTTTTTGTCTTTTTCATTTTTTTAAATACTTAAAATAAAAGAACACGAACAACCTAGAAAAATACTAACCTAGGCTCTGATACCAAATTGATGTAATCGAAAGATTGCCAAAATTAGTAAGAGAACACAAGGTCACAAAAAGAAACAACAACATATCTTATAACTTGAAATAAAGGTCATAATAACACTTTAAACTCATAAACATAGCAAGACACAATCTAAACGTTACAATAAACTATAAAAATAACACCTAAAGGAGCTTGCATTCATTGAGAAGAAAGATATTGATGGTGTCGAACTTGCGGAGAGAAGAAAGAGGTAAGAAGCCCGAGACGAAGTTGAAGAGAGGGCAAGCTCGCAAGCCTTCCAAGAAGAAGAGAAAAGAAAGTGGAACAAGTTCGCAAGCTTTTCCAACAAAAATTCTAAAGTTTTGTTCCAAAAATCAGTCTATAAACTCTTTTTTTATCCACAAAACATCATATATTTATAGGAGAAATGGGGTAGCCAAACAACCCAAAAATTTGGCACATCAGTTGCCCCCCCTTTTCCTACATCAGATTTTTCCCTAGTTGAAAATGCTCATCTCCTGATGAGGTTGTTTTAAATTTTTCCCGACGAGACAAAGGAGGAGCATCTAATTCTCGAATCTTGGCCGCATACTTCTTCTGGATCTCCTCTTTCTTGCTTGAATTGGTCCTGCATAAGTCTCTTTTTCTTCATATAATTTTTCGTACACACATGCATTTTCATTTGAAGCTTGTATAATTCATTTTGCAGTGGATCGGTTGATTCTCCTTGCGACGGTATCCATCTATTCATTGGAATTGGGACTTCAAGATCTTCTGGCTGATTTTCTCCCACAACTGGTTCAATGTTTTATGGTTTTCCATTTTTTCCTAAACACTTAAAAAGAAAGACACAAATAAACTAGAAAGATACAAACCTAGGCTTTGATACAAAATTGATGCAATCGAAAGAATGCCAAAATTAGTAGGAGAATACAAGGTCACAAAAAGAAACAACAATGTTCCTTATAACTTGAAATAATGACATAATAACACTTTAAACGCATAAACATAGCAAGACACAATCTAAACCTTACAATAGACTATAAAAATAACACCTAAAGGAGCTTGCATTCATTGAGAAGAAAGATACTGATGACGTCAAACTTGCGGAGAGAAGAAAGAGGTAAGAAGCCTGAGACGAAGTTGAAGAGAGGACAAGCTCGCAAGCCTTCCCAAGAAGAAGAGAAAAGAAAGTGGAACAAGCTCGCAAGCTTTTCCAACAAAAATCCCAAGGTTTTGTTCCAAAAATCAGTCCATAAACTCTTGTGTATTTATCCACAAAATATCATATATTTATAGGAGAAATGGGGCAGCCAAATAGCCCAAAAATTTGGCACATCAGTACACACATGCATTTTCATTTGAAGCTTGTATAATTCATTTTGCAGTGGATCGGTTGATTCTCCTTGCGACGGTATCCATCTATCCATTGGAATTGGGACTTCAAGATCTTCTGGCTGATTTTCTCCCACAACTGGTTCAATGTTTTATGGTTTTCCATTTTTTCCTAAACACTTAAAAAGAAAGACACAAATAAACTAGGAAGATACAAACCTAGGCTCTGATACAAAATTGATGCAATCGAAAGAATGCCAAAATTAGTAGGAGAACACAAGGTCACAAAAAGAAACAACAACGTTCCTTATAACTTGAAATAATGGCATAATAACACTTTAACCGCATAAACATAGCAAGACACAATCTAAACCTTACAATAGACTATAAAATAGCACCTAAAGGAGCTTGCATTCATTGAGAAGAAAGATACTGATGACGTCAAACTTGTGGAGAGAAGAAAGAGGTAAGAAGCTCGAGACGAAGTTGAAGAGAGGACAAGCTCGCAAGCCTTCCCAAGAAGAAGAGAAAAGAAAGTGGAACAAGCTCACAAGCTTTTCCAACAAAAACCCTAAGGTTTTGTTCCAAAAATCAGTCCATAAACTCTTGTGTATTTATCCACAAAATATCATATATTTATAGGAGAAATGGGGCAGCTAAACAGCCCAAAAATTTGGCACATCAGTCCCCCCCTCCCCCTGCCAAATTGAAAGATTGCCAAAATTACATACAAACTAGGACACCTTCCAAAATACAACAATTTTGGAGGGAGAGTTGAATGATTTTCATCACATGTTTGTTTGATTTGAATTGGGGTTAACCATGCTTTTTGGAAAGATGGAGTGGTCTTGATTTTTGGCAGATGTTGGAATCTAATAATGAAGGATCCAAATAAGCTTGGATCATACTCCTTGCTTTAAGAATTACTATTTTGAAATTTACCTTATTTGATTAGCTCAATTATTAGGTGTATTAAACACCAACTTAGATATTCAAACTCATTTATCAATATAAGTAATCATAAATTATTTTACTTTTATCCAAATGTCATTTTCACATAACCAATATTCAACTTGTCAATCAAACTACATTATTATGCTAATGGTGTTTAATTAATTTAGTAAATTGTTGGCTTATTAAAAGTTAGACTTGTCATGACTTGAAATTAACCTTTTCTATTATGTTAAACATACTTCATTAATTCAGTAATGATTATATATTAGATATATTTAAGCAACTTAACTATATTTCAGTCATTACGTTGAGCTGGTAGAAGTTTTGCTTTAGGTTATATGAAAAAATTAGGGATCATGTTTAGGGGTTTATGTTGTTGCTTGTAGATAAAAAACATATCTTAATAAATTTTGATTTCATTTTCACTCTTTTTTAGTGTAAAAATGAAACACTCACTTTTGAGGGAGAGACAAGGAGGTTTATGGTGCTCAAAACTTGGCATTAGTGTCTAATTACATACAATCGAATGATGGATTTAACAATTTCATCCTTTTCCATTGCATGATTTCTAATTTTAAGCAACCAAATGAGCCCTTAGATGATTTAAAGACGTTTCATGACTTTACTAGTCTTGCCATTAAGTTTAAGAATTTAGTGTTACCACTACATCATTTGAGAGGTCATGGTTTCAAAACATCCTTTCTACCTCTCCTTCTTGGGTCCTCTTAGGTTAAATATTTTCAATTTAATAATTCCATAGAAGTGACTGCAATATATAATCTCTGGCTTGATCTTTTTATTTTAAATGATTTTTCCTTTCATCTTTTGCGAGGAATCAGTTTTTGCTGGGTTGAAAGAGAGGTTGAGCTGGTAGAAGTTTTGGTTTTAGTCATTTTATAGAAATTAGGGGTTTATTTAGATGAGTTTGTGAGATCATGGAGTCAAACCTTTCTTTCTTCGGTCCTTCATACTTTAAATTGAGTAATTGCAGGAGACGTTGATATCATGATTTGCTATTTGATGCATTTGATGGGTTAAAAAAGGTTTGAGATGCTAAAATTTTGCGTAAGCCTTCATGGAGTAATCAAGATTTATGTTTGGATGAGTTGAAGATATTTTGGTAATATAGTAATTTTTCATCCATGTCTGGGTAGTCGGAGGACAAGTGGATGAGAATAGCATCCTCCATCACTATTTATAAGATTATGGTATAGAAACCACTCTTATCCCTTTCCCTCTTCGGTCCTTCTAGCCTTGTATTTTCATTATCAAAACCTGATAAGTGTCATGCTCTTTGCTTAACTTTTTTATTTTGGATGATATAATTGGTGCTTGATGGCTAGAAAGATGTTGAGCTGTCAAGAGTTTTGCTTAAGGTCTTATGGAGAAGTTAGGGGTTATGTCTAGATGAATTGAAGATATTTAGGAAGTATTTCAATTTTTTCTTGTAAATTCAAGCAATTAGACGACAGTTCGTATATCCTCCACCTCCATTTCTGAGATTATGGTATCGAAACCTCCTTATATTTCTCTGGTTTTGTTCCTAAATTTATATTTTGTATTGAGTAATAGTTAGAGAAGGTGATCATGTCTTTTTTTTTTCTTTGGATCCATATTTTCTGTACAAGGAGATGAAGATGCTGAAAGAGTTGCTTAAAATTGTGGCGCAATTAGGATTTATGTTTATATGAATTTAATATATTTATTGGGAATCTTGTAGTTTTTGCATATTATTTAAGGTTTCAGCTGTTAAATTTTGCTCTTACTTTTCGACTTTTGAGATATTTAAGTGCTTTTCTTGTCAGGAACGTAAGACCAATAAGGAACATGGAAATTAGTGTCAATCATAACACTTTCCCATAATCCCATGTACAATAACAATTACATCATGAAATTCATTTAGGAAAACTAATTTCTTTACAAAACCTTAACCAATTTCTGTCCTCCTTGGTTTATATATTCAACCAAAGAACTGAAGAAACTTGATCACAAGGTATGTTCTCCCACATGATCAGTTATTTTTGATACTCTTTTTGTTTCATTGATACTTCACTTTCACCAGGAATTAGTAGCCTTGCAGGTAGGAGGTTGAGTTGGTAAAAGTTTTGCTTAATGTTGCATAGAAATTATGGTATATGTTTAGATGAGTTGAATTTTTTTGGGAATCTTTTAGTTTTTCCTTCTTATTTTGACTTTGGTGTTCATCTTACGCTCTAGGTTTTAATTTTTTAGATATTCACGTGTTTTTTTATTGTTAGGAGAATATAATCGAGGAAGCACCCTCTGTTAATTCTGTTTCAATCAGATCAATTTCCCAGGCAGTTTAACAATTTTATCATTAAATCCAATAATCTTGGTTAACTAATCTGTCCGCAAACCTAAAGCAATCCCAATCATCATAGGCTTATGTTTTCAATCGAGAAAGCACTTGTTAAGCTGATCACCATATATGCTCTCCTGCAGGATTCGTTATTTTAGATGCCTTTTTATTTCTTTGTTACTTCACTTGACTGTGGTGCTAAAAGTTTTGTTTAAGGTTTCGTGAGGAAATTGTGGTTTATGGATGTAGCAGAATTTTCATTTTATTTCATGTTCAATTATTTAATTTTTGCTCATATTTGTCAATTTTTGAGATATTTAAGTGTTTTTTTTTGGGCAAAAGTAGGATGAAAGTAGTATCACTTTTAAATTAATTTTAAAGAATAGGAGTTTCCCATATACTCTATTAATTTTGTCACGAAGTCCAATTAGGCTGAACTAATTTTCCACAAAATATTAAGCAATTTTAGTTCTTTCTATGTTTATATTTTTAATCGAGTGATCTTTTAAGAAGTTCATCAGCAAGGTGGTTTGAAAGTGGCTGAGTTAGTAATTTTTTGTGGAGAAATATCTGTTTTTATTTATATGAATTGAAGAAGTTCTGGGGATCTATAGCCTTTTTCATCCTAATTTGAGTTTAGCTGTTAAGCTACTGCTCATGTTTTTTTTTCAGTTTTGAAGATAGTTAAGTGATTTTCGTGGTGGATAAGCAGGACCGAGGAATTGCTTCTTGTCTATTTAGTTTCAGTATAGCAATTTCACATAAAAAATGTCAAAATGATCTCTGGATTATTTATGTGGAGCCATTTAATCCCAGACTATCTAATATGTATAATAGTTCCTTGACTTACTAAATTTGATCCAAAATAATCCAATAGACGAATTATTTGGAATAATATTTGAGGAGTTAACAAACTAAATTGAAAGTATTAGATAGTTGCGATTAAAATGGATCTACTGTGATTATTTTGAGTTTTTTCTCCAATTTTGCATATTGTCTAGCAATTTCATAGTGGTATCCAACGGGTGAAAAACTATTGGTTTTTGTAACAAATATCAATTCACCTCATGTATGACTAGCCTATATTGGATTGTTGAAGGCTGTACTGCCTATATTGGCTGTAGCTATTTCAGGTATGCTAATAAGCTACCCAATCACTGCACTGGAAAGGTAGCCATAGACTAGCAGTTTTCAATGCTAAGTTTTTAGTGATTTAGTGTATGATTAACTCAAGGGATCTTGATTTCTTTATGTGGTTATAAAGATTTTTGGAGGGAGCAGGATATTTGAGAGAGAAAGATTTTCTCTATAGAGAGAGGTGCAGCAAAAGGGTAACTAAGAGAGGGGAAGGAATGAATAGTCAGCATGAAAACAGGATAAGAGAGGGGAAGGAATGAATAGTCAGCATGAAAACAGGATAGAGAGTGAGTACCAAGAGGGAGACGGGATGTGGTTGTTGAAAGTAAGATAATAATTATTCAAAAACTAATAATATTCCCTGTGGTTCGTTTTGTTTAAAAAAAGGCCCTTGGGTTCAGTTATACAATTGTTCTACTTAAAATGAGTCATAAACAATTTAAAGAAAATACATTCAAAACAGTTAGAAGAGCATAAATTTAATGCCCGCTAGATACATCAACTTGTAAAGCCAGAAACAACCATCAATCACGCTAGCTGTGATGCACGGCGCCATATGCAAAATTAGTGGCCTTAAAAAGGTCAAGTAATAGCATGATGTGTATATGGATAATAAAGTACTGATGGAATTTCCTGAAACTACAATTTTCTTTGCAAACAAAATAGCCAGTTACGCGGATGATTGCTTTAAGCTTTTTCTTTTAGCAATAGCTAACTTCATAATAACTTGTCATTTCATTGGTCAAGCTTTATGAACACAGAATCAAGGACCTCGGTCAGATCGTAACCACAACAAAATATTTCCTCATTTGAAATCTGTTTATCACGTGAGTTGGAATAAAATTTTGAAGTTTATCTATAGTATAAGTTAAACGAAAGCAGAAGCACTGGTTGCAATCTGATCAAATTTTAATCGTTCAATTGAAGCAAAAAACTTTTCGTTGGGATGAGTACTCATTAAAGAAGCTTTGTTTGATTATTTCCATTTTTATGATTTTTTTTTTCAATTGAAAACAAAAAGTAGTTCAACATAATTTACAAAGAATAAATTAAATAGCTCAAATAGCACTTATAAAAAATGAATGAAAAATAAGAATTCATAAAGCCAACCTGAAATAGTTGGATAAGATTAAAGATGTGAGGGCTTGAAACAGGAAGTGATCAGAAATTTGTTTTTTGAACCTGCAAGAACATGCATACTTGATATTGACCAACCAATGCTTTAATTTTCTTATTTCCCTTTGTTATATGGTTATAGCGAACTCAGTTTTTGCATGCTATTTTGGAAAAAGCAGCATCTTTGCCAAAACCCTGTATTTGGATGTATTATAGTCATCTTTGTTCTTATCCTTTTAGTGGAAAATAAGTTTCATTATTAATACCATGTCTTGGCTGTTGCAGTTGTTGCGGGAAATTTCACAAGAGAATGTTGTTAAACTTGTTAATGTCCACATCAACCATGCTGACATGTCGCTGTATCTGGCATTTGACTATGCTGATCATGACCTATATGTACGTGCTTTGCTACTATTTCTTGTGGAGCAACATGTTCTTTTGAATTATATGTACACATTGTCTTAATTTGGAAAACCGCTAACTTGTTAAGTTTTCCACCTGGGAGCGCACACTTTAAAATGTCTTTTTAAAGTTATGCTGCTGTTACTTTGTGCCTTTTTCATGTATTATAGGCGTTATCTGCAATTGAGAAAAGATAGAATGGTATATTTATTGTTTACATTTAACATGCTTTTGTTTTGCTTGCACGAAGCTAGAGCCTTTAGAGTTTACTATATATATAGTCTTCTGCTTTAGATAAACTTTATCTGATAAAAGAGTTTGATTGGATGAACACCAGACTCTTAGTTTTCTTGATTACTGCATCGCTCAGCTTTCAATTTAAATGGCTATACTTATTCCTTTGAAGCAGCAATAGTTCATATCGACTAGCTAGGTTTTAGCTTGGGCTAGCTTTTGGTTCTTTAAAGCATTCTTAGTGTCAGTTGGAAAATTACGTTAAGTATAAAACTAGTATGGAAGTCTTTGTCATTCTATAATGCTAACTTTGCCTTATACCATATTAGCCTGTCTACTCCCAAGCAGTTCAATTTCTTATCCCTCACACCTCCCAACCAAAAGAAAAAAAAAATTTCAATGTCAGACTATTCTTTAGCGCAATGTCTACATTTTGATGATGATTTGGCCATATGTTCTAAGGAAAGTATTTACTACACAACAACAATATCAAATCTTTGTCGCACTACGTGGAGTCGACTACATGAATCTTTTTTCTCCATTGTGTCATGTTAAAAGTTAAATTCTCGTTTAAATCTAATAATGAAAGTATTTACTGTTGCTAATAATTTTTTTTTTTATTCAAATACCACTACTATTTATTTCTATATTTTTTTGCTACTTCATGCCATAAAGCTGTATTTCCATATTGGCTTATTGCTCCTTGGCGTGATAAGTTATATCCTATTCCAGCCATGCAAATTATATCACCTTATTGGCTTACTGCTCAAAAGCGGAAGTCTTTTCCCTTGTTTTCCTTCTGAATTCTTGACTTCGCAAGCTGTGTTTCCTCTTCTCACTTGGATTGATTTCCCGCAACTGTCCGTCTGCTTGCTTGCTTGATTCATTTTGTTGGACAGATTGTGGCTGTTTTAAAATATCTTTAAATGTGTTGCTATTTTGATGTTTTAACAAAAAGCTGTAAATAGGTTTTTTTTCTTTTCCTACAGGTATGTAATGATTGTATTTATGAGTGATGCTATAGTTTAGTGGGATATGAACAAATTCATCACCAAATTTGTTTTTGTTCATAAGCGAGTTTCTGGTAACATCTAAATTTCCTTATAATACCTGGAGAGAAATCCTTTTCAATTCATGCAGAATCATCTGTTACAAGAAGCTTCTGTACCTGAAAAATCTATCGATGGGCCATCCTCCTTCGTATATGTGGGTCAAGCCCTGCAAATTACTTAACACAGCTCAATGGAGTCAACTTCCGTGTATGGTTCCGATTTGTTATTCTTGTGAACAAAGGCAGAGGAAAGGTTGGGTATCTCACAGGAGCCAAAAAACAGCCATCTGAAAATGTACAAAAGCACAATATTTTGGACGTTAAAATTCAAATGTTGTGGCTTGGCGTATCAATTGCGTGGAGCATAAGATAAAAAGAACGTACCTATTCCACAAGAGGACAGGCAATTTGGAAAGCTGTTCCAGAGATCTATTCCAATCTAGAGAGCACGACTCAAAATTTTGAGATTAGATATAAAATAAAAAGTACTCGTCAAGTTAATAATCCCCGACTACTGTAATTCATTAATGAAGTTATGGCAGGAGAAGAATTCATTCTATGAGATGGCATGAAACTCTTCGTTTGATGCCGCAAAGTATAAAAAAATTGCTTCAAAAAAGAAACTTGTTTTCAATTTCCTCCATGACCTCAATTCAAACTTAAATGAAGTAGGGGAAGATTGCTTGAGATGAATACTTGAGATCCATCTCAAGCACCATTAGGGAATCCTTTTTCTGAAGTCAAAAGGGAGGAAAGCAATAGGTGCGTCATGATGAACCCAATAAATTCAATACCTAGCTCGCTAGAATCTCTAGATTCTTCTCTTGCTATTATCAAGAAAGATAGAAGACAAGAACTTTAATTTAAAAAGAAAATTTGGTACGAACATTGCCAGCTATATCAGACGTGACAAATGCTGGGAATGACATGGAAGCATAGTTTAAAATTGCGCAATAAGAGGCGCGACTCAAGGCACGCCTCTGCGCAATTTTGTTCAAAACCGCCTCATAGCCTACACAATTACGGTGCTTGATGAGGCGTACGCCTCAATTTATGTGAGGTGCGCCTCAATTGTGCAATTGCGCAATTTATGGTGAGGCGTACGCCTCATAGACGGGTCCCACTTAACATTAAAATGAAATACCCTCTTCTCCCCTTCTATCGGTCCCGTAAGCTCCCGAACTCGGCTTCTCTCCCAATCCCGCAAGCTCCCAAAGCCGCCCACACTCCCGCACGTCTCCGCCGCCGCTCACCGGTGAGATCCTTGTTTTCGGCCGCCCCTCTACACCCCTTCTTGAAGAGTTTTTAAAGTTTTTTTTTTTTTTTAGTTTAGGACATGATTTTCAACTTATAGGAAGGCTATGGTTTAATTTTTTTTTTGAGTTTTTTTGTTTTATTTTGCTTTTTTCCTTTAGGAAAGATGGTTAAGGGCAATAAAAAGTGTAATATGTCATTGCGGAGGGACCCTTCTTGGAAATATAGTGTACAAGTTGACATAGGTGGTGGAGAGAAGACTTATGTTTATTTGAAATACAATTTTTGCGAAAAAGTGGTGATGGGAGGAGTTACTCGCATGAAGGAACACTTATCATACTCTTATAAAAACGTAGCGCCGTGTGCAAATATGCCGAAAAAGGTGAAGGATGAAATTATTGCTTACATGAAGAAAAGTACCACGACAAAACACTTACAATAGGAGCAATTTGATCAAAGGATCGAACATGGTGCTTACTTCGGGAGCGAGAGTGGAAAGGGTTCTTCCTCCACTATACATAATAGAGGTGCACGGGGTCCTATGGATCAGTATATGACTAATACAGGAGAGGATAGAGGACAAGCACAAATGATGCCTGCGGCTGGTACTAGAGCGGGTCGACGCCAGGTTTGCATAGATATTGGCAGTTTTTTTTTTTTTTTTTTTTGAGATAGCCATACCATTTAATGTTGCGACATCGCCTGCCTACGTCAATATGCTGCGGTCTGTAGGGTTGTATGGGAGAGGGTTGAAGGCACCTTCCATGTACGAGTTGCGACCATGGATTTTGAAGGAGCTGCAGAACACAGAGCGGAACATTGATGAGATTAAACAGACATGGATTGAGACTAGTGTTACCATTATGTCAGATGGATGGTCTGACATAAAGAGCAGGAGTTTGATTAACATCCTTGTCAACAATCCCTACGACACAGTATTTTTACGATCAGTTGAAGTTTCAGATAAGGTTAAAAATGCTACATTCATTTTCAATTTACTAGATGGGGTTATCAAGGAGATTGGGGAGCAATTGGTTGTTCAGGTGGTGACTGACAATGCAACTGCATACAAAGTGAGTCATATTGAAGATGATGATGATATGACATTCATAGATACACTTGGAAAAAAGATTCTCTTGAAGACCCATTTAATGATGGGATATGATTGGATTTTATATGTTCCTTCTTAATTGTACTTTGGGAGTTCTGATAGACTATAATTTTGTGGTTTTGTACTTTGGAACATGCTTTTATTGCATCTCTTTTCTTAATTTTCACTATTTTTACTTGTCATTTAGATGTTTTTATTGTATGGTAGAATCTTGCTATTTACCTGCTAAAACCCTTAAATTCTCATTTATGCAATTCTGCGTCCGTGAGGCTTACGCCTCGCCTCACGGACGAAAACCGACTCGAGGCTTATTTACGCAATTTTAAACCTTGCATGGAAGACCAACAAATTGGACACATAAGAACCAAAAATGTATGAATTACATAGCTCTATCAACTACTTGCACAACTGATGGCTATTACTATTGTGAATGAATCAAATAAACGGATAGGAAGTGCTTGTAGAAATTTAGGAAAAGCTTTGGATGAAAGAAATATGATTTTAACCATTTCAGAAAAAATAATGACAATAAAACCAGAATTAGAATACACAAGAACAATTATTTATTGAAAGTTTTATGAAAGAAAAGACAAGATACTAGTGGATATTCAATTGGAGATGAAGATTTAGCTCTCTCAAATCTCTAGCCGCCAGCTAGAGCCCAAAAACCCTAAGAACTATTTAATTTCAGCAAACAACACATAACCCTAATCTTAAGAAATATCCCCTACTTAAAACATACAATAAACGACAAATACCCAAACAACCCTCCCTAATTCACTCCCAAATATGTCATATTTCCTTAATTATTTCCCTTCCAAATCAGGCCCCAAATCATCCCTCTTCAATTAAGAAACATTTCCTAATTAATTACGTCCAAATCTGCCCCAAAATCTGTCCTATTGAATTATGAAACATTTCCTAATTAATCCCCTCCAAATCATCCCCTAAATCTGCCTTCTTCAATTAGAAAATATTTTGTAATTAATCCACTCCAAATTAGCCCCCAAGAGTTGGTCCAAGAAAGGACCTACATGACCAGTCTAGGAGGAACCTGATCTAACAATAACCCCTTCCAAAGACCCACATTGCTCTCAAGGTGAAAAAATTGCTCCATACTCAATTTTCTCATCATTACAAATGGTGAGATCCTGAAGAGTTCGGTCTTTACATCTATGCATTGGTGTATTCCTCTCCTTACATCTGAAACACATCCCATTTGCCCTCTTCTCTTGTAGCTCCATTTTTGTGATTTTCTTGAAGTTTTCCCCAAGTCTTCCTCTTACAGTCTTCTCCTTCGGAGTCTCCCTAGGAGACTTGGTGTCGGCTACTTGATGATAAAAAGGTTGTGATCATCTTGTACAAACGTCCTGAGCTGCTACCTCCAGTCCCTATTTCTAGGTGTCTCTGATCCTCCTCTAATTGGGCTAAACTCTATAGCCTATCAAAAATCATGAGGCATCATCACTCTAATTGACATCTGAATTTCTAGTTTGAGCCCTTTCATAAAGTTCCCCTTTAGTCCAGTCTCCAGAAGCTAGTCCAGTCGGTTGGCATTGTTCTGAAACTGGTCACGGTATTCCACTACTGCCCCCTCTTGCATTAGAGTATATAATTGCTCATAGAAATCTCCTTCCATGCTAGTTTGGAAACTTTCCAACAAACGGTCCTTAAACTCCCACCAGGTTCGTATGGGTCACCTTGTATCTCTCCATTGGTGCCATTCCAACATTTTTCCCTCCAAGCACATCTCGGCCACCGTCAGTTGTTGACCCTTTCCCGTAGCCAGAAAAAAAATCAAATCTCACCTGCTCTGCCCCCATCCCACGTTGCGCACGTTCGCGACTCTCCTCCCACGTTGCAGCCAGTCCGTTCGTGCATCGCACGATCTCGTTTCGCGTCAATAAAAAGACCAAGGGAACGAGGGCTTCGGCCTCCGCTGATGCTCCCGTTCTTCTCCGAGCTTTCTCCCACCCCGAGCTCTCTCACTCTCCCTCATTCCTCTCTCGACCTCGCTCCAGTGACGGTTTTCCCTTCCAGCCGACCGGAAGTCACAACATCCCGATCGGAAGCAACGATCGAAGCTTGCCGATCGTGAGAGCTCCTGTGTCGCCATCCGACCTCGTCGCTTCTTCGACTCCCTTCATGGCTGTGCGACTCCCCTCCGACGTTTCCCTCCTGTCACGACTGGAAGTTACGACTGTTTGATCGAAAGCATTCGCAGGAGCTCGCCCGCAGTGAAGGTTACCGTCTCCCTTCCGCCGTTCCCCTGGCTCCTCCGGTGCGATTCGACTTCGTTCGTTCAACGACTTCCCCTGTTTATTGGATCGGAAGCACGAATAAGAGCTTGCTGCTGTGAAGGTAGCAATCTCCCTTGCGCTCTTCTTCGGCTAAATCTCGCAAATCAGTCGAACTAGAGAGTAAAAGGGAGGGGATTAGGGTTTTATTTAATTTGGATTATAGTTAGTATTAATTAGTTATAGTTAATATTAATTATGGTTTAAATTAATTAATCATATTTATTTCTTTTAAATTATTGTTAATCATTATTAATTAATTATAATTATTTTAAGCTAATTAATAATTAATTATGTTAATTAATTATTAATAATTATAATTTATTATTATGATTAATAAATTTCTAATTGCAAATAAATGTAATTAATTAAGTATGATTATGATTATAATTAATTATGATTAATTAATGTTAATTATAAAATATTAAATAAAAAAACCTCTCCCTCCCTTACCTCGACATGCGTGTCGATCCGGCAAACCACCTATGCACGCCTTTATTGAGAATGGTATGAGAGAACCCGGTGCGACACCTACGATGAGGTAAGCGAGCAACTCCTCGGCTCCCAAAACCCAGTCCTCGGTGTGTTCGACGAGCTAGCAAACCACCTATGCACGCCTTTATTGAGCGTGGTAGGAGGGAACCTGGTGCGATGCACACGACGAAGCCAGGTAAGCCTGGTGCACGCTTTTCTTAGCGTGACCAGGACAACTCTTAAGTACCCGTACGCGGCTCTATACCTGCGGGGAAACAACTGCTCTTTTCTTGTAACAGGTATCGAAGACCCATGAACGCCTTTATTGCGTGTGGTGGGACAAAGATTTTACACGGCCGCGATGTTCTCGAAAGAGGGCACCTACCATGCACGCCTTTATTGCGCGTGGTGGGAAAGACCCAGTTTTTCGTAATTTTCCCCTAAAATGGGGGAGACATCGGTAGGCTGCCGAAATTTTGGGTGAAATATTACTACTTTGGACCTGTTTGAACTCAAAAGAACAAGCATTTGGACTCCAAGGAACAATGAGTTGTGGACTTTTGAACTTTATTGAACATAAGCAGAGGATCTGAACAAAACCTAAATGATTTCTAAAGGTCAAAATTCAAATAAAATGAAATCAAAATGGGGTCAAATTCAAATCATTTGAACATGAGAAAATGAGCTTGCAAAGATTTCATAAATTGTGGACTTGAGCACTTGAACTTGTACACCTGAACTAGGACTTGAATTCAAAAGAAACAAATACAGAGAACTTTAAACTACACTTGATCTCATTGCGGACTGCAAGGAATTGGATCTTAATGCTCTTAAAAATGTGAAAATCCTAAGTTTTCAAATAAACACAAGCATTTGATGAAAGTAAAGGACTAGTGGCAAAAAGTCTTCAAACATAAATGGCATGCAAATGGAGATATGGTGGTTATCTTACAAATATATGTAAGGAGACTACAACAACACTAGCAACAATGCTTGTAGATTGAGATGGCAATACCGGCAATCAGTAATGGAGGATCCGCCCCTGCAAACAAGTGCAAATACAACAAAACGAATCACCTGAGATTGGTGAAAGGTGGACGTGATGCAAGGACAATGGTTCTCCTACAAATATTTCCAAGAGGTCGTAGTAGATACAACAAGTCCTCACAAAGTCAAAGCACTATACTGGTAAGAAGCAACGGACAGTTGTAAGGTGTACGAGTCCTACCCATATGTAGCAATCAAAGATCTGTCCCCGCAAACAAGTGCAAATACATCAGAACGACCACCTGAGATTGGTGAAAGGTGTATATGATGCAGAAACAACAGCTCTCCTATGGATATCTTCAAGAGGTCGTTGTGGATACAGCGGTCCCCTGCAAATGAATACTTGCGGATAACAATAGTGGATATATCGTAGGTACAACGAACCACTATGGGCACAAATACAGATGTCACCTACGACAGCGGTGATTGAGATCTGCGAGTATATCGGGGACAACTCGATATATTAAAAAGGACGCCCCCTGACAGAATGTAAGAGATATTTGAACAAATTAGAACTAAACTTCCTGGTGTTCCAAAATTTCTTCTCGGTCCTGTACTCAGGAAGGAAAACAACTCTGGCATCCACAAATATCAAAAATAACAAGTCCACTACACTGATGATCTCAAAAGGAGTTCTTTTTTTAAAGCAACGGACTTCAAAGTCTCGAAAAAACCATCCCCGGTGAATGAAAAAGGGGAGTCAACATCAAAATGACGAAATACATTATGACGTCCAGATACAACGCCACCGGATCTGCAGCACTTATATAAGCAGACAGAAGGCGTCTACAATGTACAACACACCGCCACCGGATCCTCAACACTCGTACTAGAGAACAGAAGGCGTGTATAAGCTCTTAAACGAAATGTTGTGTGCATTCAAATGACAATTATCCGCACAACCAAAATATGATAAAATACCCCTGCACGTGCACTATAAATTGTATACACATAGGTACACTAAAGGGGAAAATACAATCTTGACCCGCATGGGCCCCGACGAGCGTGTTATTGGTACACACGTGACGTCTAGGGATGCTGCGCGGGTCGATAAGTGAATTCAAGTTCGAACCCGATCCTTCTATACGGATAAATAGGAGTCGACAGGGTTTGGATCTTCAAACGAATACCCGGTTGTGGCGACAAGTGTATTTGTTTTAATATATTCATATTAAGCATTCCAGGCCTATAATCAAGAGAATTCACTAACAAAGGCATAAAACCTATGAAACTCAATCCCCTATCGGCAAGTTGATAGGGTCGACAATGTTCAAGCTTTAAATAGAAATGGCCCATCACACCTCGATGATGGCCGTGTTGAATGTTTATCTCAACCGGAGGGATTCACAAATATTTTCAAATGCCACTCAAATTCTCACAAATCCAAATCTCAAAGCCCAATTCCAGATATTTAAAACTGAAATCTATCTATCAAATCATTTAAAGCAAAATCCATCCACCCTCCGCAACAGTTTGCCGGATAGACAAAATTAAAATTTACTTCAGCTCATATAGAGCTAATGCCTAGTCAAAAATATCACTAGGATCCGTTCTCAAACAATCTCTTGCCAATAAGGACGTGGTACGTGTCCTCTAACCGGCAGTTTGCCGCCAAATGGCACCGCAGGATAAACAGTTATGACCCGGGGCCCTCTGAACTGAGTGATTTTACTGCCAAATGGCACCACGAAATATCGGTTATGGCCAGAGCCAATACGCTCCTTATTGACATCAAATCCTTGTGATATGAATTAATAGGATATGATCGATAGGGCACAAAGCCCTCTGTTAGCTAAGTTGGATTCAAATTTATTCCCTTAGACAAACACTCACCCCAGATCTATAAGGTCCCCTTGGACGAAGCAACCCATGGCTGCTGACAAGGATCCTTCTGTCAGGTTGGGTCAACTACCTCTGACTAAGTAGACCAAGGACCACAATGGCCCGGGACGACGGAACCATGGGATCTTGATCGGGTCCATCATCCATTCCCCCACCATCTGCTTTAAGTGAAAGATGGTGAAATTTTTATTTTAAATATCAAATCTCTACATTTTCTACTCCAAGCCCATTGCTGCTACTATATGCTAGATAACACGTATATCTACGTATCTGATTGACGACTAGCCTTAATCGAAAGTTCTCTCTCGTGATCGAGAGGGGTAATTAATTATAGGGGCTTGTGCCTATAGGAAACCAGAACTCAGATCATAAAGTCCTCACAAAATGAGGGCAAATCTCTAGGTAGTGTCTTCTCAACAAACTCATCTGCTTTCCAAAATTTACCCCAGAACTTAATTCGTTAAAACTTCCCTCGCCAAATAAAAAACAACAGTGCACGGCGGGGAGGCCGGGGCCAAATTTTCGGAGCCCACATCAGTCTCTCATCCTTCGTCAATCTATTGATGGTAAAGTAATTTTCCACACTGTATATCCACCCATGTTCATCCTCCCCCTAAAAATAGGCATCTTCTGCTTCCTCACCCTCGGATCTCCTCTGTTTCCCATGTTTCCTCCATAATTTTTCATTTTCCAAGGAGGTGGTTCCCCCCAGGTGTTCCAATCATTTCTTCTATGTTTGTTCCTAAACCTTTTGTCAAATTCCCATATTCTCCTTTTCAAATTCAGTACCCATTGGATCATAATTAGTCCCTCTCCTTTAAAATTCAGTGCCCCTTCGATCATAATCAATCCCTCTCTTTTCAAATTCAGCACCCCTTCGATCATAATTATCTCCTTCCCTTTCAAATTTCATCCCCCTCCTCTCAAATTCAGCATCCTTTTATTCATGCCTAACCTCCTCACGTCTATCCACATACCCTCTACTCAGTTACTCCTTAGGAATAGGCTCTCGGGAAGGTATTCTCTCTTCTCACTCTAGAATTTTCACCTCCTGATCTTTCCTTCTCCTTATCGGATTAGGGTTTTCCCCGCTTCCTTGGTTGTTGGTGGCTTCCCTCGTCTCCGACGACATCGTTTTGGGTTGGCCCTCGAGTAACTTATTCAACACCTCCTCCAAGATGAAATTTTTTTTGTCTTCTCGTGGATGGTTGAAATTTGATTTTTAAAATTTGAAAGTTGAGTTTGGATATCGGAAATTTTAGATTTCAGTTGTCCGACTTCACCTTCTAATACTTATACATTTCTTCCTACCATAAGAATAGAACAAAAAAGAACACTTCTTGATTGAAAGTTTTATGAAAAAAAAGATAATATACAAGTGGATCTTCAATTGGAGAGGAAGGTTCGGCTCTCCCAAATCTCTAGACGTCGGCTAAGCCCAACACTCTAAGAACAATCTAATTTTAGCAAACAACACATAAACCTAACTTTAGGAAAACTACCTATTTATAGCATATAATAAACGATAAATTCCCAAACAGTCCTCCCCTACCATATTTTCTTAATTATTTTCCCCAAATCAGTCATCTTCAATTAGGAAATATTTCCTAATTAATCCCCTTCAAATCAGTCTCCAAATTTTTCATCTTCAATTAGGAAACATTTCCTAATTAATCCCTCCAAATCAGCCCCAAAATCTATCATATTAAATTATGAAATATTTTTTAATTAATCCCCTCCAAATCAGCCCCTAAATATGTCTTCTTCAATTAGAAAATATTTTTTAATTTATCCCCTCCAAATCAGCCCCCAAGAGCCTGTCCAGGAATGGACTGACAGGACCGGTCCAAGAGGGACCGGATCTAATAGAAACCTGTGAATTTCGTGATGTGATAAGGTAAATAAAGTTATTCTCTACTTTTAAAATCTATGACTGAATAAGATTGCATTACAAATACAGGGGAATCTGATCATATAGTTGATCAACTAAAATATTTAATACATATCAAGAAAATGTTCATCTTATTGATATTTGGGTGACAAATGGAAAGAAATCACTTGATCTCGGATAATGGGATAGTTTGCGCATCTAATCTTTAGTTGAAAGATGCTCTTCATGGACCAAAATTAACTCACAATTAACCATCTATTAGTAAGTTAACTAGTGATATGAATTGTGAAGTAACATGCTTTCTTCCTTATTGTGAATTTCAGAACTAGTCTTCAGGGAAGATGATTGGTAGTGGTGAGGAAGGATATTGTCTCCACTATCCCTCCATCACTAGGCCTTCTTCTAACTTTCGTCCTAATAGTAATTTGCGTGTCTCTTTCTTTTTCATCTAATTCTAATATCTTTTTATGACAAGCATTTGAGGCGTCCTAGATTCGCCTAATGATCTCTATACTCAAATTTATTTATTGATAAATAAACTACTACTTTTGATTCATAAAGTATGCTATGAAAATTATGTTTTTTGTAAGCAACTAATAAGTCATTAAATGCCTCATCAAGCTCATCATAGGATATTTCATCACATACCTCTTGAGAACCTGAAGAGTCCTCTTCATTTGCCATAAGACACATATTGAATTCCTCATAACTTTTTTTATTCCTCACTTTTTGGATTAGCCCAAAGTGCATTCTTCTTTCTCTTGAATTACTTTTTCTCATTTATTTTATCTTGCTCATTATCTTTCTTTTTAAGTTCATGTTTAAGCTCAGGGCATTCACCTCTCATATGCCGGGCTTGTTACAGTTGAAGCAAATAATGTAATCTGTAGAAGATTGTTTCTTACCATTTGGCTTATGAATTTTCTACTTTTATACCTGAGATTTTTCTTCCTTACGAAGTTTCTAAACTTTTTTGCTGACTTGCGAGCATAGCTACTTCATCAGGTTCCAGTTCATATGTTGATGATGAAGAGTCTTCACTTGATTCTTCAAGTTGAAGAACTACAGTCTTCTTCTTCTCCCTTCACGAACTTTAATCCTTGATATCCCTTTGTGCAATTACCTGGTCATGTACCATCAAAGAGCCAAGTAGTTGATGAAGTGCATAAGTAGTCAAATCCTTATATTCTGAAATAACAATTACTTTAGCATCCCATTCTCTAGATAAACACCGCAAACTTTTGTAAACAAGTTCTTGATTTCTATATGTTTTGCCTAGAGAAGGAAGAGTGTTGTTGATTTTCATGAACCTTGTATACGTGTCAGATATGCATTCAGAAGGTAACATTCTAAAAAGTTCATTATCATGCACAAATCTGTTGATATGAGTATCTCTAACTTCAATAGTGCCTTCATATATAATAAGCAATTTATCACAAATGTCTTTACTAGTAGATAACATGGAAATGCGCATATAGTCATCAGGTAATAAAACACGATGTAAAGTATTGCATGCTCTAGCATTCAATTCATTTAACTTACGCTCAAGGTGAGTCCACTCATTAAAACATTTATCAACAATCTTATCATTTAGTTCTTTTGTGGGTGTATGATATGGGTGTGTGAGCATATTCCACATTCTAGAATCTTGACCATGCAAAAAAGTGCTAATACGGTTCTTCCAATAATCAAATGGAACATTGTCAAGGAGTGGTGGTTGGTGAGTGGATTTTCCCTTAGGTAGTGTACCTTTGGAAAAACTGAGTGACATAGATGTGGCATAGATCTCACTCTAGGATTTTAATCCGAAGAAGAGTCGAGGCTCTGATACCAATTGAGAGACACTATGGAAGCCCCCTTGATTTGCCATAGTATTTCTCACTTTTGTGGCTAGAAGTAACATTGAAGCTAAATTCCATGCCATGCACATGGGGTTTATGTAATAATTTGGTATGAAATTTGATGGACCTACAAATGTCGATCTATTTTCCAACTATTCTCTATAATGACCATAAAGCTTCGATCAACTTTGTAAATAATCATGTTTAGCCCGATTGAATGAAATGTGAAAGAATTGATTAAGGCTTTCCCTTAGTTGATCAAATCCTTCTATAAATAAATGATGCTTGAATGTTGAAAATACATCTTATGATTGTTAATCAATCGAAATCAAGTTTAACTCTGTTTCTCGATGAATTTGAATCCCACTTCCTAATTTCCTATCACATCACCTTCATCTTATCTCTTTACTCATCTTCATCACTACTTTTTGCACTACCCCTACTATGCGCTCGACTATGTATTCGCACTACAAATATTTCCTTGTGTGATATTGTTTCCATGTTTGTTCGTTAGTCAGATCTCCTTTCAAATTCACACAAAACTAGAGTTTCCTTTTTACAAAGGACAATAAAGCAAGAAGCCATATTTGATTCTTATGCTTGTGTATATCCATCAATTTGGGATACTTGCATTAGAAATTCATCCCCCGTGACTTCAAAGCTGGCCGTAGCAGATTCCTAAGTAGAAAACAGCCCCTCCCTCATTCTGTGGCTTACTAGTTCTACTTATACATACCACTTTTGAGCATTTTCTTTATTGAAAACATCCACATTTGTTGCATATTTAGAGTCTTATCTTTTTTTCTTTGTTTTTTTTTTCTCCTTTTATATGGTCCTCTATTTTTTCTCCTTTCACTTTGAATATTTCTTTGCTGATTTTGAGTTTTATATGAACTAAAATGTTTTTTCTTTTTGGGTTTTGTAATTCATCATAAAAGTACTGACAGTTTAAAAATATAAAAATTTAAAGCACATGATTTTCATTTCAAATTTCTTTTGTATGCATGTGTTTGCCCCTTTGCCATGATAAGCCTACCTATATATATTTTGAAGAGGCTCACAGACATTAGTTTAGCCACATGTGAATCCAAACTCTATTTAATGATGGAAAAATTCTTGACTTTATTGTTAAGTTTGATGGCACATTTGAAAAATTAGTGATGCGAGCAAAAATTTGGGAAGGGCCTCAAATTTTTGCAAGCAAATGAAAGACTTTCCTAGGTAATAAAAATTACAAAGATTGTTCCAAAATAGACAAATTACAACAAAAATAAACTTTAATATTATAAAAGACGCTTACAAGACACTTACAAACTTTGACGACATAAAGACAACTTAAACACCTAAAATTGCTTTGATTTGAGAAGAAGGATACAGGTGGAGTCGAACTTGCGGATAGAAGAAGAGGATAGAAGCCGAGACGAAGGAGAAGGACAAGCTCACAAGCTTTCCTAGGAGAAGGGAGGAATGGAACAAGCTCTCGAGCTTTTCCACGACGAAACCCGCAGGTTTAGGTTACCCAAAAATCACATCATAAGCTCCTCCATAAAATCCCAAACATCTTCTATTTATAGGACGAAAGAGGGCAGCCAAACAGCCCTTTTATCTTCATTAAATCCCATTAAAGTATTTCCCAAAAATCTGTCTAGAAATCAGCCCAGATTTAATCCCAAAATAGCACATGAAAGGCCACCAAAAAGGGGCAACATTCTCTCCTAAAACAGCCACCGAACAGTCACTAAAACAGCACAACATCCCACAAAAACTTTAGCAGAAAAACTGCATAGAAAACAGGAAAAAACTCATGGAAATCCCCACCCAACAGCCACCAAACAGCAGCTCCCATACGGTACAGCAAAACCGAGAAGAGAGGCCACGGGAACCAAGCAGACAAGTCACGGGAACCAAGTAGCCAGCCACGGGAACCAAAGGGGCAAGTCACGGGAAAATCAGCCAGCACAGTGATGTAATTAAAAATTTGGGAGAGGGCCTCAAATTTTTGATCACAAAAGAAGACTCTTTCTAGATAATAAAAACTTATATGAACTCACAAAAACTAGACAAATTATACAATTTATGACTTTCAAAACATAACACAAACTCCACTTTATAAAATAAAAGATGACTTACAAACTTTGACTTTCAACATAACATGACATTACAATTTATGACGTAAAAACGACACCTAAAGAAGCTTTCCATCCGTTGTTTTGAGAAGAAGGATACAGGTGGAATGAAACTTGTGGAGAGACGAAAGAGGTAAGAAGCCAAGATGAAGGGTGGAGAAGCTCGCAAGCCTTCCAAAGAAGTAGAAGAAGAAGAAGTGGACAAAGCTCTCAAGCTTTTCCAAAAAACTCTCAGGTTTTCTTACTCCAAAAATAACATTTTCATAACCATCTCTAACATTCCAAAACAACTGTTATATATAGGCATGAGAGGGGAAACCAAACAGCCCCAAAAACTCTTCACATTCTAAATTAAATAAGGGAAATGATAAGTCAACAGCCACCTCACAATATTCCCCAATTCTACACAGGAAACAGAGCACAAAAACCACGGAAAAACCCCCAGCAGCCACGGGAAAGCAGCTCAGCCTAGGACCCGAAGAGGCAGCTGCAGGAACCAAAGAGGCCCGCACGAAACCGAGGAACCAAAGGCACGGGAAAACCACCCAGCATAGAAAACCAAAAGCCATCCACGGAAACCCACGGGACAAAGGCACGGAAAACAGCCAGCCAACATAGAAACCCAAGGGACAAGCTCAGAATTTTAAGAAGAAAAGGGGAGGAGAAGGGACAAGACCCCTAATAATGAGCTACTTATTTAGATCAATTAATGAACTAAAAAAACAACTCATATTGAGCTAACTTTTAGTTCAATAAATGAACTAAAAACCAGCTCATAATGAGCTAAATTTCAGCTCAAAAATTAATGAGCTAGCAAGCTAAAGTGAAGTCAAAACCAAATTTTTGGGTTTGATTTGACCCCCCCTTGTCTACATCACATAGGAAACCGAAAAGACAAAGGGGAAGAGAAGAGGTAAGTGGGGAAACCAAAGGGGCAGCAAATGGGGGAATGAACCTCAATTTATGAGCTAAAAAGGCTCTGTACTAGACATTAATGAGCTGATTCTAGTAGAGGACCCAGAAGCTCCCAAATTTAAAATCCAACTTGTTTTGACCCCCCCTTGCCTACATCAATTAGCCTTCTCACTCAAGTATTAAATCAAATATGCATTGAGGATGAAAGTACCGATGGTCTTAGTTTTCTCAGCCGCAGCACTAATGCCTCACCACCCACCATTTTTGCTTCCCCAAAATAGGGTCCATCACCTTAATATTTTGGATAAATATTATGACACGTTTTCCTTATATCAATCCTACAATCACATGATCCTTACTATAAGGACAACCTCAATGCAAAATGAAACTAGTATCGTTTTTTTCCTCTAACAAAGGATTCATGAATTCATTGACCTCATCATAATGATTAGCATCATTCTCATCAACCTTATGAGAACATGCTTGAAGATGATTAGGATTTTTATCATCACAATTATCACACACATTACAACTAGCAACCTAGGTAACATGACTAGTAACATGTCTAAGGCAGCTAGTAACCTGGCTATCTTGGTCATTTACATGGCTATCGTGGTCAATAATAAACTAATTGGCATTTGTGGCCAATAACCTAGGTATCACCATGATCACCATGATGACCTTATCTTTAGGATCAAGTTTGACTAAGTTTGATGGTTGTCACGATCCAAATGCTTTCTTTGTTTGGTCATCTCAAGTCGAAGAGAATTTTGACTGTTATCACATAAATGATGCCAAACCAATTTAATATGAAACTCACAAACCCTCCTAAATGCTTTTGAGGAAGTGTTAAATATGAGCTCGATAGTGCAGTAGCTAGACCTATTGATACATGGGCTGTCATGTTCATCATCTTAGTAAAAATATATATTCCTCAATATTTTAGATGATTGATGTTATTCTAACTCAATGTTCCCTTTCTAGTGCGGATTACTTAAATATGTTTGAAGACCACATCTCTCGGTGCCTTTACTATGGGTTGTGTGGAGTTGAACAATTATTGCAATTTAGAAGGAGAACCAGAGGGAATATTGGTTGGGACCGATGGGTGTGGTATGCTGCAAGAAAGGGTGTGGTGTCTCGTATAGTGATTTGTTGTGCGTAAACTAGATAGGTTCCAACATTGGGGTAGTTAGGAATGGGGTGAGCATGTTGGGGCACAGGAGGAGCTGGTGACAACGTGATCTTAAGATTTGTAAGGGAGAGGGTTTTCATCAAAAGATGCTCAGGGTCATGAGTGGATGTCGGATGCAAACACATGTGATGTGTACGGAATCACATAAAAGCATGATTGTTGTGGGCATGGATTATGTCAAAGTTACAAGCGCAAGTGAGACAAACACAATTTGAGGTTGCGTGATAGGAATAATTGCAATTGGTTATGGACACAAGAAAGCGTTTAAATTGAAAGGCTTTGAATTAGTTTATATCGAGCTTGGAAGGAAAGGAAAACAAGGAAGGAAAATTGGTAATGAGGAACCCAAGGAGATGGGGATATATGTATAGAGGCGTTGACTTCTCAAATAACAAATTTTTTATTCAACCATTAATAATATTAGTTTAGACCTACTAGTTCTATTTTTAATGAAATGAATCCTGTGGTTGCAAGCAAATAACGCAACATGAAAATAAGGCAATAAATAAGCCTTAGTAAAAAAAATCCAAATATTCCATAAATATAAATCTTTAAATAAGGTTGAAAAAAATTTTTGATCAATTGTGCCATTGACATGGAGCATAAATCCATGTGGGATGAACATCATTACTTTCATATGAATGTTGATCCATACAGCCAACCACCCTTAATAATACCCTATCATCTCATATTTGAAGTAGTGAAATACAAAAAATGCAAGCAAATGTTGGGGAAATATGTCTTGAGCAATCCACATCGATTTAGGCACTTAGTGTTTTTTTTCTTATAGGGCATACAGCCAACCTGTTTCTAAAAATTTCCCAATACTGGTCAGATCACAAACGAAAACACATTTGGACCTTTTAGCTCATAAATCTTACAAAAACAAGCAAGCTCCCTTTCTTACTACAAGTATCATAGGCCAGACACATGTCTCACACTAGTGTCTACACTGCGCCCTCATTCTGAATATCATGGAACTATAATTTGAGCACACAAGCATTAGGTTTTTTACCCTTACATAATAGTGATTAGAAATTAATCATGAAAGCCATTAGTTTATTCACACCCTATATAAAGCATAGTTCTTCAGTTCTGGGCATCCCTAGAATTTGAACAATGAGGACAACAATATGGTCTAATTTTTGTATTATTGGCTTGCAAAGTCTAGCATACCTACAAGGAACAACAATTACTTGTTCCTATTTCCCAATTACTTGCAAACTTCTCCGATTTGACTCAAGAAGAGCTACCTCATGAGCTCCCACCCATTTAAGACATCCAACATATTATTGAATTACTCCTTTGTGCACGCTTACTCAACATTTCACTGTATAGGATGAATGCCAAGGAGTATGCTGAACTCACGAAACAAGTTGACTATCTCCTCACTAATGACTCCATTAGAGAAAATCTTTAGTCCTTGTGCCATTTTGCACTCATTAATCTCAGACAAGATATGAATTGGTGTGTGTTTGTTGATAGATGTGTCATTAACTGGATTGTAGT
Source organism: Dendrobium huoshanense (assembly GCA_016618105.1). Classification (NCBI taxonomy): domain Eukaryota; kingdom Viridiplantae; phylum Streptophyta; class Magnoliopsida; order Asparagales; family Orchidaceae; genus Dendrobium; species Dendrobium huoshanense. Next base: position 25,526,632 of record CM028345.1, read on the forward strand.
CAAATATTACTCCCCTATACTACATTAAATTATATACTCGACTTGCTCATTGGGTCTACATTCTTTAGTAAAATTGAATTATGAAGCTAATACCACCATATTTGGATTCATATCAGGAATGAGTAGATAATTCTTTCAATACATAACGAGTGGTTGGTTATGCTGTATGGGCTTTCCAATGCATCTACTACTTTCGTGTGCCTCATTGGTAAATTTTTTGTGGAGTGCATTATTGGCATCTTTATTTACATCACCAACGAGTATGGCGACTTGACCCATATTTGCTTAGTTGTGGATATCCTACCTTCTCTAAAACTATACATAAATTTAAAGAAATGCACATTTGTACAAACAAATGAGCTTTAGCTCAGTCAGCATGCTTCATTTTGACTTGTGTTCCTTGCTTTAAGTTGCTTCCCATGCTGAGTTTGAGTCTATAATTGGTTGGCTACCTACTTATAATGAATAAAATTATGTGGGATATATTTCTATCATTTTTAAAAATTGCATTTTTTTACAACCAAAGTTTCTCTTTTTTTAGGCTAATCATCTTAGCTAACGAAGTCTATGTTGTTCCTGTCAATATTCAAGCCATTTAGATTGGTTTACCTCATCTCTGCGTCTGTGGTTTGTAGTTTTCATGGCTTAGCCGCATTTGAACAATTGTTTATCAAATGGTTTAGCATCATCATGGATCCAATGATGGATGCCTTAGATACATTTAATTGGCTATCTTCAGCTAAATTTGCCTTTGAACTAATTAAAACTAAATAGAATATTCTCCTATCCCTCTCCTACTTCACTTGTCCAAAGTATCTAAGTAACTTGTGATACATTTGAAGTTGACCTTTGTGGTGTCCTTAGCTTGGAATGGCATCATGTAGTCTATTTTAGTGTGAAATGTAATGAGGCTTAGCAATGATATTCTACATATGATCATAAGTTTTACATAATTTTATGAGCCTTATGACATTGATCTTGCTATATTTTATCTCACATGTTTGTTCTTCACTTTGATGATGAGGCCTTGAAGTGCATGAATATATAAAAGAAATTGAATGCATGCCACACTAAATGGGTCACATATCTTCATAAATACAAGTTTGTCCTCGAGCATTGTGTGGTTGTGTTGATAATAAAGTTGTCAATGCCCTCATCTACATCTACTCTTATTTATGATGTTTGTTTTATTACACGTATTTTTCTTGATTGGAAGAAAACCATGCTTCTCTTGTCCTGACTTTAAGGATGTCTACACTTCATTGATTACGGATAGTTATACTTCTCATTTTGCCTTTCTTTTAATTCTTGATGGCTTCATCTTTTGAGGATCACTCCTATGTATTTCCCCACACATCGTCAAGAGGCTTTCTTCTTAGGGAATTATATGCATGTAATTATATCAAACATGTTGGTTGTGATTAGAATAGGACTTATTAAGTGACATTTTTGCTATCCTTCTATAAAGTGAGATTTTTCTTTTGTTATTGGACAATGTTGGACTTGACAACATGGCAAGTTAATCAAAAAACCTATGCGGCCATTCAAACAATTTCCCACCCTGAATCCCCCTTGGTAAGATATTAGTATGGATTTCTTTTTTTGCTAAAGGTCATCCACTAATTTTACTCCATATTTGTTGTAGATAACCAATTTTATAAGTTGGGTTACTCTACAACGTGCAATCTGACTGGTGATGCATCATACATAACTATTTTGTTCTTTCATGAAATAGTTTATTTCCATGGTCTTTCCATATCTATAGTTTCCAAACAAGACACTTGACTTGTTGGATATTTCATATGCTTCCTTTGACAACTTTTTGGCACTACTTAAGTTTTTGTTTGTTTCCATGCACAATCAGATGGCTAAATAGAAGTGTTCAAGCACAGTTTAGGCAATCTCTTATTTTCTTATGGTTAAAATTATGGAAAATGGAATTTAGTGCTACATATTGCTCAATTTGCATATGATATTGCCCCATATAGAATTACTTGTAAGTTTCCCTTTGAATTATTTCTGATACAAAACCTTGCATTCCCATTTCATCTCTTTGCCTACTACTCTTGTTATTTCTGTCTTCCATTGATTTAACTGAACATATGCATAAATTGCCTGCTGATATAAAAATCATATTTCTTCACATACTTGAAAAGTAGTTGGTTGCCACAACTAATCAAAATTTTTGCAAATTTTATGAAGGATATCATATTTTGATTTGCATGCACTTAGAACGCTCTCGCACCAAGTCTTTGAAGAAATCCTTGCTCAATCTCCTGGCCCCTTTAAATCCACGAGAAATCCAACCCAAAGCTTATTTATTTTGCATCGCATAAGAGCATCATATTGGTCTTATTTCAATATCGAAAAGCTAAAACCTTTGGAGGCAATTTTGAGCCTCTTATGTTGCCCATTAATGTTAGTATAGCTGGAGTTTCTCTAACGTTGATCACTATTGTGCTTTGCTCATCCCCTATAGGTACTTTGGAGTATATCATCATTAATAATATCATTATTGTTTCTATGGGATAACACTACTTTCTTGTTCACTGGCAGCATCTCTCTTAGGCTGATGTAACCTGGTTGTCTATTAGAGAGCTATGGTATATTGTTCCTACATTGTTGGAGGATTATATTGGTGTGCACTCTTTAACAAAGAGTTCTTTTACTCGAGGAGAGATGATGCAACATGCCATCAAAATTAAATTCCATGTCATTGATATTTTACACATCATTAGAATCACTTGCAAATTTTTGCTTACTAAACAGGTTTCCTTGTTTTAGGGGAATCTTTTATGATGATGCTGCATGTTATGAAAAATTCAAATTGATTATTTTAGATCTCCCTTATTAGTTTTCTTTGTTGAGCTTTTCCTTAGTTCAAATCCTTTTATTAATTGTGGAGGCTCGTATGTTGAAAAGACATATCATGAATATTAAGCAATTGCATGAACTATTTCTCTCCATCTCTATCTCACTTACCCTCTTTCTCAATGGATTGAGCAAGGACATCTTTTCTAGTGCCCTAGTTCACGTCAATTAGTATAGCATTAGCCTTTCTCTGTTTAGGCATCTTTTAATCACACAAGTATATGCTTTAAATATGTGGTGTTTCCTTTTGCATTTTGGAGCAAAACAAAATTCATAACTCAATAATTTTTTGGAGATGCATCAACATGTGGATTTCAGAAAAAGAATTGATAACATGATTTTACTTACTCCAAGTTGCATGATATGGGATGTCATGATGAGAGCTCCATGAATAGTAGAGGAAGATGCTAACAAATTTGATTTTAAGGAAGGTGGCTACAGGATGCATGAATAAGAAACCAAAATAGGGAGATGTGGGACTTTCTTTTTTGGGATATTATGAAGGGACAATACTAGGCTTTGGCTGGATCTTTAGGGGCATCACCTTTTTAATGTGTCTATGTAGAGATGCTCAGGTGGATGAGTGGATTTACTCTTAGAGATATGATACGAAACGAGCATATTTGTGAAAAGGTTGGAGTAGCTCCAGTGGAAGATAAGATTAGAGAGAGTTGCCTTAGATAGATTGGTCATATAAAAACGATGGCCTTCTTCTGATGACCCGGTTAGGAGAGTAGATGTATTAGATTTGGCTTTTGTTAAGAAAGGATGAGGTAGACCTAAAAAGATTTGGTTAGAAAATATTAGAAATGACCTTTCTTTATTAGATTTAAATGAGGATGTGACTCTTAATAGGACACAATGTAGAAAAAGGATTCATGTAATCGACCCCACATTATGGGATAAAGGTTTGATGTTGTTGTTATATGCAGAGATGATCAAACAGTTGTATTCATGCTATTTTCTTTTCAAGCAATATTCATATCGCTTATAATGGAGGTTGACTTTTTTCTTTCTATCAATTAAAAGTGGAGTAGCTCTTTTCTTGCTCCAAAAACATTTATTAATGTTATACATTTTCAAAATCTTCTTCAACTATCTGCATTTGTTGCAATCCAACACACTCCACGCTGCAGGAAATCATAAGATATCATCGTGAAAAGCTTAACCAGCCTATTAATCAGTATACTGTCAAGTCATTGCTCTGGCAGCTGCTTAATGGGCTGAACTATCTTCACAGGTGGGCTTCATTGTGCGTTTTCCTATTCATATTTTTTATGCATAGTCATAGCAAGAGTAGGGTTGAACTAATATTTAAATGATTTCTCTATGATAACTAAAGTTTTGTACGTATCTTTGGCTGCAGCAATTGGATTATTCATCGTGATCTCAAGCCTTCTAATATATTGGTTTGTTCTAACATCTTATCATTCTGGCGTATGCTCCTTTTTATTTCTTGAAATACTAGCATCCATTCTTATTGAGTCAACTTAAATCAGGTCATGGGTGAAGGAGAGGAACAAGGAGTTGTAAAGATTGCTGATTTTGGACTTGCTAGGATTTACCAAGCTCCCTTGAAGCCTTTATCTGATAATGGGGTAAGGAAATCTTTGTTCCATTGTTATCAAAATAAACATTGTGGATGCAGACTTGATAAAATTTCTCATTTGATTTGTTACTTTTCTATTAACATGGTGTTCCTATTTTCTTAATGTTAAAGTTCTTTCTGTTATGCTCTCCATTTCTTCTTTGTTTTCATTAGGTGTTGTTTGTTTATAAATAAGGCAACCTCCAGCAAATTATTCCGTTATTAGATGAACTAACATGGGAGTTAGTTAAACAAATTTCTTTCTATAAATTCAAATTTAGCAGAATATTGTCTGTAGCTACCAAGCTTTCTCTTTGGGAATTTTTCTCATGCTTAAACTTTTTTTTTAACGTGTGTTATCCGTTTGCAATTATGCATCAGCTAATTTTTTTTTAGTTTTGTTATGCTGATATGTATAGTTAGGTGTAAGACGTTTTTGGAACAATCTAGTTTTTTTCTTATTTTCTCCATACCGTTGTTTTTTTTACAAGCTTTGTATTATTTTCAAATAATAGTCATGCTCATACACAATTTTTAAGGCACTTTACTGAAACAAATTACCTTGTTTTTTGCTAAAAAAATGAACTTTGTTAACTTTCAGAGTTGTTTTTTTTTTTGCTTTGGCTACGAAGATATGTGTCATGTGAAAGCGGAAAGAGGGAGTGTGGGGAAAATTTGAAAAATCTAGCAATATAGGAGGGTAAAAATGCTAAATGCAGTTGAAAATTGGATGTAAAATTTTTGTCGGTTTGGTATGTTTGAAAGTTTGCAATGATATGCTTATAACGGAGGTGTTATTTATATTGAAATGATGAAGAAATGTCTCAACACAAATGATGGAATGCATATTATGGGAACAAGAGGCATCAACAAGCTGTTGAGGGAGGGGAGGATGGAAGGAGCTAGTCTTATTGGGAAACATAGGTTGACATACTAAATGCATGTTGTTTATCCAAATATCTAAAAAATCTGGTTCAAGCTAAATCAAGCTAGTTCAAACCTAGCTAACTCAACATGTTCGATCTCATACTTGTTGGCAAGTTGGCCTATGAGAGAACTCAACTCAAGCGGGTGAACAATTTAAGAACTCATCCCAATCGATGAGGCAAGCTTATTAGTCAGCCACAAAGACTACTATCTATAAAGTTGACTCTAGTGACTACTTAAGGAGGGATGAGTATCCAATGCAAACTATTAATCGGCTACTTAGTTATTCGACTATCAATATATGCCAAGCTAACGGCTTGTTTAAAGCTTAGTAGCCGACTTCATCAAGTTAGACCTTCTAACGAAGCTATACAATTATTATATTTCCTCTTATTTTCTCTATAGTCATGTATGTAATTAATTATGTAACGCTCCAACCCTAATCTCTAAATAGGGTGTCGAGCAGTGAGCTCAGTTTAGTAGTATTTTTTTTATAATCAAGTAAGTTTTATTGAAATTTTAGGGCTTCTTGCTTTAGAATTCTTCTCTCTCACTATTTTTCTAGTTCTCTTTTTCACTTAGTATTCTCAATATAGTTGGGTGTGATTTATAGAGATTTTTGAATTTAATGCTTATGAAATTAGAGTTTAAATTATGAAAATTTAAGTTCAATGTTTTGACATATAGTTGCAATAAAATGTCATTATAGTGGAGGATATGAACAAATTAAAGAAAGTTGTAATTTGACATTGATGGTAAAATTGTAATGTTAGATTTATTTAGGCTGGGCATGCATATTTTTAGGACAAGATACATATTATTAAGGTGTGGATCAATATTTATGTGAAATGACTTGTCATAAAAAGTGATAGGCTAAAGCTGACATAGTTTTACAAAATCATGCACATCATCAGTAGGCTTATTCTAATTATTTTGGTCAGTTTTATAAATCCATAGTATCTTTCATTCATGTTGAATGCTACATATGTTATTCTTATTGTGTGCAAGTATTTTTGCACAATTCCTAGCCTTTTTTGATTGATATATATTTGTTCCTTTCTAGTAATTTAACATTTGTTCTATATGCCAGCTTAATTGCTGCATCTTATGCATGCATATTGAAGCGAACTAAGTTTATTCTTAACCACAATGTCTCTCTAATAGGAGTTATTTCTACCATTTTTAGGCTCTTTTCTAAATGTATCCCTACAAGCTTTATTATGCATCCTTCAATATTTCAATTTTACTACGCTCAAATGACTTATTTTTGCCCAACACTCGGGGTTAGAGTTCAAGAAATACAAAGTAAGATTTATGCGAGTTGGTTCTAACCAATTGCTAAGGTTAGTTTTGGTGTTAATGGTTCTTTTGCTACCAATTAAACAGCTCTTTTCCTTGATTTAATTTTCTAATATCTATTATTTTCATCCTTTCATGACTATCCTCAGTGAACCTATTTATTTTTTTTATGCGTTCAGCTCATTTTGTTGCTATTAGTTGATTTATGCAAACTTTTCCTTTTTGACAGGTCGTGGTAACTATTTGGTATCGGGCTCCTGAGCTTCTTCTTGGAGGAAAGCATTATACGAGTGCTGTTGGTAGGATGTTTTCTGAATTTACAAAAAACTTTTTCCCCACAGTTCAATGCTGGTTATCAAGCTGTAGGGTCATTTATTATTGTAAACTGGTTCTTCTACATGTAGACATGTGGGCAGTGGGCTGTATTTTTGCCGAACTACTGACTCTTAAGCCATTGTTTCAAGGGGCGGAAGTCAAAGGGACACCTAATCCTTTCCAGGTATAAGTGTTATCTTTTGCACTCCCATTCTGTTCTTATTGTTTTTCTTTTTGTTGATGTTTAATCTAATACATGATGATTGTAGTTTGAACTCATCAGCACAGTTAGTTATTTGTAGTATTTATGAAGAGTAATTTTCAAACTTTGTTGTTGCACCTCTTTTATTGCATTTTTTTGCTGATTCAAAAAGATAGCATTTAACGATAATACCGTAGTATTTGATATCTGTGGTATTGATGTTAGGCTGATCAACTGGACAAGATTTTCAAGGTATTAGGTAAGAAAACAACGCTCTAGTGGGAGCACTTTATTCACAAATTTATACGCATATATTGGTTAAAGTCATTTACTACAGGGAACCCTAACCCTGAAAAGTGGCCTACGCTATCGTTTCTCCCACATTATCAGAGTGATCAGCATCATATTCAAACTGTTAAATAGTAAGTGTTTTTTTTTTTTTTTTTCTATCAGTTGATAAATTTTCCATCTTTCTGCATCAAAGTCATGCAAGACACAAGGCGATTACTCTCTTTAAATTATCATGTGCAGTGAAAGCTCCTGTCTTCATAGTTATGTTCATTTAGCTCTGAAGAGCCCTGCATATGATCTCCTTTCAAAAATGCTCGAGTATGTATGTTTTATAATTTATTGACAACTACCATCCAATCTTCTTGTTTTTTTTTTTTGTTTCTTCCAATATATTAGTTTGTATTATATTTGTTTTACAATAAGTGATAGTGAAAGTTAGTGTAAATTTACTTTCTGATGAATCCAACATGGTAGTTAATTGGGAGCCATTTTATAAAGAAGTTCGAAGGTTGTGCTGATACATCACCAAAACATTATTGCTTATAGTGCTCTTGTCTATTTGCAAATTTGTTATGTATTCAATCATCTAGCCTAAATGGTTATTTTTGTTTTTACTTTGTACATTTCAAATTATCCATGAAAATATAGATCTCCTATGACAAAGTAAATTAAGTTTCATTTTCTAATCAAAATTTACGATGATGTATGAAGTTTAAGGGTTAACTAATACAACTTAAGGTAAGATGCACTATGAAATGGACAAAAAGCACAATTCATAAGTTACCAATTCTTAACTTTAGAAAAACTTAGTTACCCATAATGTAAAAATAACATTCTTCTATCATTTCAGAGAACAATTTAATAGTTACCAAGATCTTAAATTCCAAAAGAAAATATAGAAAAAATATTGAAGTTCAATGGCAATCAAGATTCACACTAAAAAAGGGAATTTGCATGTCTCACACTTGACAAAATCTCAATTGTGCACAATTCACTAGGTAGTGAATACATTAATTTCAAGAACAATGATAGTAATAACCAAAAAGGAAAATACAGGCCTTATATTGGTGCAATGAAACTCTCCATTCGACTCAAGATTAATGAAATAGTCAAGGATTACATATCCAACAATAATCATGGTGTTGCAAGCTGCTGATTGTTATAGTCCCTTGGATCAGAAGCCGTAGAAGAAACTAAGAGTAAAGTCATTATGAAAGATTACTATAGTATAGTGAAGGAAAGACCTCGAGAAATAGAAAGGTATTAGAGTGCTACAGTCTCGAGAAAGGGAATCCCATAGCTTTTTGCTTGCATCATTCTACGCATTTTGGGAATGTTTTGATCAAAACAATTGAGTGTTTGATATTTTTCATGCAAGTCTAGGCAAAGCTAGTATGCTTCTTGAAAGGTAACCATAAATTATTACAAATAAATTTGTCATTCTAAGGCATGATAAACTTGAGATATCCACCAGCAATTTTTAGTGTAATCCTTGTATATAAGATAGTTTATGGAGCAAAATGAGCATAATCATTTGGCAAGGTGTTAGATCTTAATTAGCAAGGGGGTATTGAAAAGAGATAGAAATTTACTATACTGGTAGTAGGTTCATAAAATTAAATCAAATTAAAATATATCACAATATGTTAATTTGTATTTATCACAATGTATAAATCCATGAAGTTTGAAATCTTCCAATTCTAATTAAAGCAATAAATATTACACTTAATTAAACACACAAGCGTACTAATGAAAGCACCCTTAAAGCTTGATGGTGGGTTGTGGTGAAAGAAATATGGTTAAGAAGGGATTTGTTAGGGGGATTAAACTAGGTTTTATGTGGAGCGGAGATTTGACTGAGTGTAAGAGGTTGGCTAGGATTAGTTTGTGTATCTCTTGTGCTTTTTTGAGGTTAGGTTTAGGGGTTGATTGAGGGGTGGCATTAGGGTTTAATGTCTTAGGAATGTTTAGAGGGAAGTGGAGTGGTGGCTAGGTTTTAGTTGATTTGGTGGTAATTGTCTTGAGGAAAGCCGAGAGAAGAGGGGTTTAGCTTTTTGAGTGGGAGGGGTGTTGCTGCTTGGCTATGGTTTTATGGGGAAGTTGTGGAAGAGTTGTGTGTGCTCAGGTTAGTTGTAGAGGCCTTGTATAGGGGAGGCCAAGAGGTGGGAAAGGAGGGCGCTAATAACTTAGATTAGCAAGGAATTCACCAAAACTCTAGTGAAAAGTCAGCTAATAACTTAGATTAGCAAGGAATTCACCAAAACTCTAGTGAAAAGTCAACAACCAAACGGGCCCTCACAATTTCTCACAAGCAAATAAGCTTTCTAGTTCATTGACTAATAACAAGAGATTACATGAGGGGGGCTTCATTTATAGGCTAAACCATGCAAACAAAATAACAAACAAAATAAGAAAAGTAGATGTTATGAATTAACCAACCTCTAAGGAAACAGAGTGAATACAATCACAATTTTTTCTCCCTTTTTCCTTGTCCAACTAGGCAACTATGTATTTTTATAAGGGAAATTACAATCAATAAAATACTTATCATTCCTAATAAACTAATTTGGTGCTGACCATACTAAATTGGAAGGTGGAGTAGGCTTTGATTTTGAAACACTCTGCATGAATTCTTCCTCGAAGGGCTGAGCATATATGTTAAATCCGATACTTTGAGATTTTTTTGATGATGATGTTGATGATGCTGATGATGCAATGCCTTTATCTAAGATTTGGTCACTAGTCCATGTGCATGTGGTCGTGCTTTATCATAATATTAATAAACTAGTTTTAATTGTGAAATAATATTATCCACAATTGATAATTTTTCAAGTTTTGCATATTAAGCATATAAAATAAAATAATATTTAAAATAATTTTCAAATATAAAAAAATATAAATAATTCAAGTAACTAGATTATCAACCCAAATACACAAAAAAACTCAAAAAATTGTGAGTTCTGTTGACCTGTGCTGATTAAAAAAAAAAAAATACAAAAAATACCTCACATGCCCTCTGTCCGGCGCCGAATTCAGCACGTCGCGGACACGTCCGCGACATTTTTCCCACGACCTCGCACGATCAGATGTCTACATCGTGTTAACTGCTCTCTCCGCTCTAACTCTCTCACACGAACGCCCTCATTCCTCTCGTTCGACTCTCCCACGATCTCTCTCTCCCTCTCCTGTTCGACGAAGCTCCTTCGACGACGTTCCCTTTGGGTCGAATCGGAAGTAACGACTGGAGCTCGCCTCTCCTCCGACTCCATTACCGCCGTTCGACTTCACTCCCTTCGACGACACCTCCTGTAGGATCGAAAGTTAAGACATCTTGATCGGAAGCAAAGGAGCTCGCTCGCTGCGATCATAACTTTCTCCCTCCCGTCGTTTCTCCGACTCCTCAGTGGCTGTTCGACGTAGCTCCTTCGACGAATCACCCTTCCAGTCGGATCGGACGTTACGACATTTTAATCGGAAGCTTGAACGGGAGCTCACTCACTGTGAAGATAACTTTCTACCTTTAGCGCCCTTCTGCAGCCCCTCCGACGCCGTTCGACTTCACTCCCTCGTCCGACACCGTCCCCATCTGGCCGGACCGGAAGTGACGACCACTTCCATCGGAAGAAAGAAACGGGAGCCGCTCGGTGTGAAGGAAACTTTCTCCCTTTGCCTCGTTTCTTCGGCTCCTTCAGGGCTATCCGATTTTGCTCATTGGACGGCATTCCCATCCAGTTGGACCGGAAGTTACACCATTTTGATCGGAGGAACGACGGGAGCTCACTGGTGGTAAAGGTAACTTGATCTCTTTCGTGTGCTTCTCGGCCAAATTTCATAAACCCGTCGAATTGAGGGATTTAAAAAAATTATTATAATTATTTTAATTAATTCCAATTAATTAATTAATTATTATTTTTAACTAATTATTATAATTAATTATATTTAATTTTAATTAAAATTATTATAATTAATCTAATTAATTATACTTAATTTTAATTAAAATTAATTTTAATTAATTATAATTTATAAATTAATTATTATTAATTATTATTAATTAATTATAATTTATTAAGATTAATTAATTATAATTAATTATAATTAATTATAGATTAATTATAATTAATAATCTTTAATTAATTTTAATAAAATTTAATTAATTATACTAATTAATTATAATTAGTTATATATAATTAATTAAAAATAATTTGTTGATTGATTAAAATTAATTAATATTAATTATAATTAATTAAAAGAGGACCCTCTTGCCTCGTCTCCTCCCACGAGCCGACACTGCCAGTCCGCCGAGCCCTAAGGTATACATTTCTAACTTAAATTCCGTCCTCGACGTTTGCAGCGGACCAGGGAACCACCTATACGCGCTCTTGTAGCACGGTAGGAGGGAGCCCGGTGCGAAGCATACGACGAGGCGGGTAAGCCCTATACACGCTCTTGTAGCGTGGTGGGGACGGTCCTCGACCTCGACACCGACACCGCCGACACTACCTCCACCGCCAGATCTTCAAGGTATAAAATTTCTAACTCCAATCTCATTCTCGACGTTTGCAGCGGACCGGTGAACCACCTATACGCGCTCTTGTAGCACGGTAGGAGGGAGCCCGGTGCGAAGCATACGACGAGGTGGGAGAGCCCTATACACGCTCTTGTAGCGTGGTGGGGAGAGTCACTGCTGTTCTGGGAGTCACTGCTGTTCTGATACGCTACTGCTGTTCTACTGTACGGGTACTGCTGAAGGCCCCATACACGCTCTTGTAGCGTGGTGGGATGAAATTTTGTACGGCCGCGGTGTCTGAGGACACCTACCATACACGCTCTAGTAGCGTGGTGGGATGGCCCAGCTCCCCAATTTTCCCCCAAACGGGGGATATGCCGGGGTGCTGCCGAAATTTTCACTGAAATGCACAAGAAACTTGAACAATATAAAGACCTTCTTGAGCAACAATGTAGAAGACATGTACTTGAACAGAAATGTACGGAACTTGAACCAAATGAGCAGAGGACCTGTACAAGAACAAAGGACTTGTGGACCTAAATCAGAACCAAAATTCAAATGATTTCTAAAGACCAAATTCAAATAGAATAAAATCATACTTGAACCAAATTCAAATCAATTTGAATATGAAACTTAACTTGCAAGGACTTCAAAAGATCCCAGAAGACTTTGAAAGCACTTGAACTTGTTCTTGAAACTCGAACTGTGCAATATCAGGGGACCCGAACATAGAACTCAAACTCAAATTGAACTCAAGTTGGATCCAAATTTGACATGAGCAATAAAGAACTTGAACTTTCAAGAACAACACACAAGACTCAAGCATGAGTTGAACCTTGGACTTGGGTTCAATGGAATACATAGAACTGGGCTTTGGATGAATGAACAAATCAAGATCTAAGTGCACAGTCGTCCAAGCTAACAACAAGTTGCAAGTAGGAGATGAAATCTCGATGCACACAAAAGATGAATGCAACGAACTCCTACGACAATCCCTACAATGCCTGTTGATTGAGAAGGCAACACTACTATTAGATAGTCAAAGACCTGTCCTCTATAAACAAATCCAGACATTAAACCACCTGAGATTGGTGACAGGTGGGCATGATGTAGGAAACAATGGGTCTCCTACGAACAGTTCCAGGAGCTCGTGGCGGACGCAACGGATCCTCGTAAATGGATACAACCAGCTTGTGGATAACAACAGTGAGTACCTCGTAAGCACAACGAATCACTGTGGACACAAGTACGAATATTACCTACAACGACAGTCCCCTGCAAAGGGATTCTTGTGGATAACAACAGTGTATTGAAAGAACAACGAATAACTGTGGACACGAGTACAGATATCACTTAAGACAATGGTGATCAAGATCTTCAAGTATACCGGGTATAAAGGCAACCCGATGTACGAAAAAAAGACACCCCCTGGCAGAAGGGAGGACATGTTTGAACAAATTAGAACCAAACTTCCTGGTGTTCTAAACTCTCTTCTTAGTTCTATACTCAAGAAGAAAACAGCTCTGGTACCTACAAATACCGAAAATAACAAGTCTGCCACACTGAAGAGCCTGAAGGGAGTCCTCCCCAAATCAGCAGCCTTTGACTCCCGAATCCAGAAAATCCTTCCCCGGTGAATGAGAAAGGAGGATTCAACATCAAAATACAACGCCACCGGATCTGCAACACCGATATAAGCAGACAGAAGGCGTCTACAACCTACAACGCAACGCCACCGGATATGCAACACTGATATAAGCAGACAGAATGCGTCTACAACCTACAACGTAACGCCACCGGATTTACAACATTCGTACAAGCAGACAGAAGGCGTCTATAATTATTTCAAAGTACCCATGCACGTGCACCTTAGTTTGTATACACATAGGTACACAAGGGGTAAATACAATCTCAACCCGCATGGGCCCCGACGAACGTGTTATTGGTACACACGTGACACTTAGGGATGCTGCGCGGGTTGACAAGTGAATTCAAGTTCGAATCCGATCCTTCTATACGGATCAATAGAAGTCGACAAGATTCGAACTACCTAACAAAATACACGGTTGTATCGAACGGTGTATTTGTTTAAATACATTCTTTTTAGGCCTTCAAAGCCTAAAATCAAGAGAATTCACTAAACAAAAGGCACAAAGCCTACGAGAAACCCGATCCCCTATCGATAAGTTGATAGGGTCGACAAGGTTCAATCAAATGGAAATGACCCCTAAACACCCCGATGATGGCCGTGTTGAATGCTAATTTCAACCGGAGGGGTTCACAAATACTTTCAAAGTCCACACAAAATCCATACTCCAAAAATTCAAAAATCAATCCCAAAAATCCAGATATTTAAATCTGAAATCAATCCATCAATCACTCAAAGTAAAATCCATCCACCCTCCGCAACAGTCTGTCGGGGTGGACAAATTCAAATAAACTCTAGCTCACAAAGAGCCAAATGCCTAGTCGAAAATATCACTAGGATCTATTCTCAAAACAATCTCTTGCCAGTAAGGACGTGGTACGTGTCCTCTAACCGGCAGTTTCGCCGCCAAATGGCACTGCAGGTAAACGGTTATGACCCGGGGCCCTCTGAACCGAGTGGTTTCGCCGCCAAATGGCACCACAGATACCGGTTATGGCCAGAGCCAATACGTTCCTTATTGGCATCAAATCCTTGAGATATGAATCAATAGGATATGATCGATAGGGCACAAAGCCCTCTGTTAGCTAAGGTGGATTCAAATTTGTCCCCTTAGACAAACATCCAACCCCGGTCTACAAGGTTCCCTTGGACGAAGCAACCCATGGCTGCCGACAAGGATCCTTCTGTCAGGTTGGGTCGACTACCTCCTCTGACTAAGTAGACCAGGGACCACGATGGCCCGGGACGACGAAACCATGGGATCTTGATCGGGCCCATCATCCATTCCCCCACCATCCGCTTTAAGTGAACGATGGTGAAATTTCTATTTTAAATATAAAATTTTCCCAAATCTTCCCAATCAAATTCTTCAATTTCCAAATCCATTTTCAAACCATTCCATACTTATTGCTGCTACTATATGCCAGATAACATGTATATCCTACGTATCTGATTGATGACTAGCCTTAATCGAAAGTTCTCTCTTGTGATCGGGAGGGGTAATTAACTATAGGGGCTTGCGCCTATAGGAAACCAGAACTCAGATCATAAAGTCCTCACAAAATGAGGGCGAAATCTCTGGGTAGTGTCTTATCTACAAACCCATCTGCCTTCCAAAATTTACCCCGGAACTTAGTTCGTTAAAACTCCCTCGCCAAATAAGAAAAAGCGAGCGGAGGCCGGGGCCGAATTTTCGGAGCCCACAAGTTCAAAAATAAATTTTGCATAATTTGAATCAATATTTTAGTTTTCATTCTCCTTAAGGCCTTTGGTAAATTAAAATCAATGTATTATGAATTTAAGACATGAAGCCATACCCAAAACCTTGAAGCTCTTGATTCTTCAGTTGAGTCTTTGTGGAATATTCCTTTGACCTTATCCTCCAAGTGAGCAAGCCTTGTTGCTTGGTTGAAATCACGTTTTATCTTGAAGGATACTAGAATATGAATAATTTTGGAAAAAAGAATAAAAAAACTTAGCAAACCATTATGTGACACCACATAAATTCTATTATCACTTAATCAATAATGTGTCACACATTAGTCATATGATCTCATGGACCCAACATTAATCTCTTCCTAGGACTAGGAGTGAGAACCATCCTATTCAAGTTGATCTAGTCTTGATTGAAATATATATAAGTTGGGTCAAAATTAATTTGTGGATCAAGTGATTCAATTTTGAGCCGATTTGAGTCAAGTCAGGCTCATTTGCTTTTTTCCCTTCTTAAAAATTAAAAAAAATTTAATGCATTTATGTATATTTATAATAATAAAACACATATACATATATACCCAACTAAAAATAGACTCAATGATCAGGCTAAGCCAAAAATTTTCTCATGGCTCAGCTCATTTAGCTCGATTTAAGCTCATTCTAAGCCAAAATTGATTCAATCTTTAAGCAAATTTTCATCTTTGCGCTGAAATTTTAGCCCTTTCAAAGACTTTTAATGAAACAAATAATGGTGAAAAATAGTATTTGGCCACAAACTTCTGAAACCTATCTTAGTATTCATGTAAATAAAAATTGAGGAAAACTAAAATGTCATTTCAATGCTCAATTCTCATTGCTTTTTACATGACCCGCGATCCTATATGTAACACAAAAGATCATGTTTAGTAACTTTTCAGAATCTATAAAGGTTTAGTTAAATAGAAGTTCCAATTCGTAACTTGAATTTTATAAAATTCCCATATTTTTATGGGAAAAAATAGTACTCACACTTTCCAGAATATTAAACAAAAAAATTTGCACATGCTATAGTCCCAATTCAAGGGATCAACGTATGAAAGCCATTGATTGTTACAATTCCGCTGATTGTTATAATCCTGTAGGAAAGATCGCTGATTGCTAAAGTCCTGAGAATCAGCAGCCAAAGCACTAACGTAAAGAAGATTGCTATAGTTACATAAAAACAACCTTGAGAAATATAAAGGCCAAAAAGCACCACAGCCCCTGGAAATGGAATCCTTTTAACTTCTGTTGCATCATATGATTTTTATGAGGATGGATCATTGTTGCAGGACAAACCATCAACTACTCTATAAATGGTATATTTTGTGATTACTATGATTTTTCATCTTTTATTTGCTAGTTTTATAGCTTGTACTCTTTTATATGACCTCCTTGTGCCTCGCAAGAAAACTACTGTTGCTTAAATCAATAACAAGCATTAACCAAAGCCCAATTTATGCTAATAAAAAGTTTATTAACATATAAAGACGGCCCCATCTGATGCAGAATCCTCTCTGTAACTATGTTCTTCTCTTTGACCTGTTTTGCGGATGCACTTTGGAGTTTTTGGCTATACTCTTTGTGGTAGGATGTTCCTACACTTCTTAAATCCATCAAGTTTCATTAAAGTCGTGCGGTTTTGGCCAATGATTCTCTGGCCGTTGTTGTTTTTTTGGCTTTAACAAGGATGAACAATCTTTTGTGTTGTGGTTAAAGTAATATCGGAGGTTTCTTTTCCTTGGTTTGATCAAGTGTTTTGTAGGCTTTGTTGGCTAAACAATCTATTGGATGCTTATCTCCCATGCAATTTCATAATAGGAGTTATGTCTTCAAGAGTAGGGATTATTGACTTCAATTTGTTTTTTTAATTGTACAATTGAGAATACTTCGTGATTCTAGGAAGCAGTCTGAGGCATTTAAAGTCTTAATTAAATATTTTTGAATAAATTTCTAGTTGGAGCCAATTCCTTCTATTCTCATCTTAGTTCAAGTTAGGAATTTGAGATTTTCGAGGGATGCCATTTCTTTGTACAGATTGGAGGCTTGATTTATGGCTTCTTTTATTTCTATCTTATTTCTATTCTCAAATCTTAATATGGTTTGCACGTTCATTGGATTTTAGTTTAAGTTTAATTTAATTGAGATTTCTATGGTG
The DNA here is from genome assembly GCA_016618105.1 of Dendrobium huoshanense. Lineage (NCBI taxonomy): Eukaryota > Viridiplantae > Streptophyta > Magnoliopsida > Asparagales > Orchidaceae > Dendrobium > Dendrobium huoshanense. The sequence continues at coordinate 25,544,172 of CM028345.1, forward strand.
ACATTATTTTTAATTTATTGTATGATTTTATGATTCTGAATTTCCATGCATTATGACTAGTAGCAGTCTATTAATTATCTTTGAGCATTTCTTAACATTTCTAGCTTCATTTGAAGAAGAAAAAGTTGTCAAAATTAAAATAATTTGTCTTATGGATTTTTTTGCCTGAATTTTTGTGCATCTCATTGCAAATGTTTAGCAAGCCCAATGATGAGGACATCAGTAGGAGATTCTAGAATGTCTACTCCCGGAAGCATCGTAGATCAACAACTACGATAAGGAGTTTATATATTTGATATATTTTATGTATTAGTTCAGATTTTCTTTATTTATGTTTGTACCCTTGCTTGTGTGTTGACTTGAGTTGTAGCCGCCCCATGGGCATGTTAGTCTTTTTCTTTTCTTTTTTCTTTGAGGCTTATATATTAGGTCCTTGGTCTTATATTTGGATGATGAATGAAATTACAGCTTTTCTTCTTTGATCTCTTTGTGAGTTCTTGAGAGGAGAAACCCTAGGAGAGGGCCTTGTAACACCCGTTAGCCACCGGTGGATTCCGGGACTCACGGTCTGTCGTCATTCTTCCCATTCACACCCGGCCAACCCACTCTCCTTCCCCCACCCTCCGGCCAAGCCAACCCACCTCCCCAACCATCTGCCCCCCTTGCCAAATTTCCCCTAAACCGCCGGCTAACCCTGCTCCCACTCTAAGCTGCCGGCCACCCTCCCCCACAAACCTGGCCGCCGACCTTGGCAACCCAAGCCCCACTGTCGGCCACCTCTTCCTTGCCCCTTGATGATGATTTCAATCATCATTAATACCTTCCTAAACTAGCAAAATTAATTTGGAAAAATATTCAATTAAATTTGAAATTCAATTTGAATTTCAAATACTTTCTAAATTAAGAAAACTAAATTAGGAAAGTTCCTTGATTTGATTCAATTTAATTTTAAATTAAATTGGATTTAATTCCTTAATCCCTAATTTAGAATAGTAAATTAGGAAGCTCATAAATCCCTCCCCAATCTTCTCCTCCTCTCTACATGCCGCCGCCCCCTTCATTGGCCAAATCCCCCCCTCTTGCCTATTGACCCATTAACCCTTATTTGAATTTAAAATTGAATTCTATTCCCTCCTCATTTAATTAAATCTGAAATTAAATTCAGATTTAATTGTCTTTCCATAACCCAAACCCTAGACCCAACACAACCCTAATTCCCTCTACCCTTGTCCGGCCATCCCCCTTGTCCAAATCTCATGAGCTCTCTTGCAAGAGAAGAAGTCAAGCATCTCTCTTCCAACGTCCCACTAGTGCATGGTCTATCCCGACGTTGATCACGGGTTAGTATATGATAATCAAGGAAGGACAAACATTCTTCGATTTGAACTTGGAGGTTGCCGAACCCGTCGAAGGGTACATCAAACGCATTATATTTACATTAGCCCCTTCCTTCGAGGAGCATCTTTCCTCCGGATGTTGGCGGATCACCGGTCGTCTACACATAACCCCTCCTCCGGCTAACTTTCGTTGGATCTCTACCCTCGGCTTCCTCTCATTCGTGGTGGCATCTTCTAGATTGTGGCGACTCTTCTTCCGCTAACCCTTAAAGAGTGTGAGTGAGGGAAACTCGAGGTGACTTTTCTCTTTGTTATGTCGTGGATTGTTAGTTTTTTGCACTATCGTTTTCATTATATAATTGATATTATTTTGAAATCTTGTTCTTCTATTGTGTGGTTACTTGTCATATCAATTTAAACAATTTTAAATTCGTAAAATCTTTTCAAAAGTGAAACATTAGTTGAAGTTACGACGCCTAATTCAATCGTTATAAATTTCTACGTGCAATTCCTATTTGGTTTCACATCACTCTAGATTGTAATACAGATTTCATCAGCATCCATATGTCCATATGTGCTTTTAAAAAATAAAAGCATCCATATGTCCATATTGGTATCTTTTTGTAAGGAAAAAACAAAAAGAATGAAGTAAAGTAACTACGTTGCTTCCCAACCACCTAGCACTTATTTGAATAATCATAACCCTTTTTGAGTGTGACTTTATCTATGTAGGCATTTTCTTTTGAGAAGTCCCATGTTTCCTATTTCCCTGCTATAAAATATGACTGTTTTTGCTTATACTAGTTGCTTCATTTGGATATGTGATCTTAGATTTACATTGAATGCCAGTGAAACATGAAGTTAGAAAAAAAAAAGATAGATTCACATTCATCTTTCTTGGAAAAGGATATTAATATTCACATTCATCTCTCCTGAATTATCTTTTGGTCTGTTTAGATTTTTTTTTTTCCTTGGTAAACTTTGTAGAAAGATTGGCATCTTTCTCATTTTCATACAAAAATTGAATTTCTCTTTTCATCTCTCATACTTATCCACATCTTTTGACTGTCTGTCCAAGCTTTTGGTTGGTTGGCGGGAAAACTTGGAAAATCTAGTTTGACTATTTGCAGAATGGTCATCGTTCTTTTGTTTCATACTGTAACTGACCATTGCACTTAATATCACATACATAAAATATTCTTCTTGAATCAATAAAGTTCATTGTGTTTTCTGTGGGCATGTTTAATGATTGCAAAATTTAAATCTACTTTCTGTTGAATGCATCCTTTGTTAATCACAAAACACTTGGTATGCAGATATGATCCGCAGAAACGTATAACTGCTGCACAGGCATTGGAGCACGAGTAATGTTCATAATCCTTCACTATTTATTTCTCTTTTTCTTGGATGTTGCATGTAATGCCACTGGATTTACCTTTCCATATGAATGTAAGCAGATGTTAGCGACAACTGGTAGAGACTCTTTATGTTCTGCAAAATTGCATACGCACTTGCATTGCTGGAACTTTTAAATACTTATCAGTTGGTTGATTACATCTGAATATTCAATATATTTTTTTCAGTATTTTAAATGATTAATATTCGTTATGAATGTAAAAGATCTTGAAGCATTGGAATGCTATTACATCCTGCGAAAATGCTTTTTGATTAGAAGTACTCCCAAACATGTTCCTAAATGCTAAAGCAATGTCGGAAATGGGCCCTCATACTTTTAATTTTGCTTTTGTAAATGGATTTATTTGGGTCTGATTTTTTTTTTTTAGCTTGGCCGATGACAAGCTTTTCTTTTTTGATAGTATAGTATTCCTCTAATTGTTGATTTTGAATCATAGTGCATATTTCTAATGCCATAGCTTAGGTCTGGTTTCAATGGTAAATATAAGTAGAAAATGAAATTTGAGGTTTAACGTTACTCTTCATAATCTTATTTGCTCTGGAACATCATTTTTTAGATAATTTAGTAAAGCAAAGCTAGTTGCTTTGCGTATAAAACTATTCTTATGCTAAGTGTATTTTCCTATTTCAGTAGGATTATTTTAGTAGGATTACATCAATGATCTGCTTTAAGCCCATATCTTTTTTGCTTTAGTCATGGAGGTTCTTACTAGACATTTCCAAGAGGTTGTACCTTGGTGTATGCTTTTTTACTGATGGTATTCTTCTAATTAAAAAGACTAGAGCTATGATGCACAGACACGGACATGACGACACAGATACGACACAATACATTTATAGGGCATATCAATTATTGAAAATATAGGATATGGACTTGGATTGAACATGACATTATAATTTTTATATTTTAAAGATAGTGTATAAAAATTGATTAAGTATAATATTAAAAATAATTAAAAAAAAGTCATTTAACTAGAATTTGTGTTTAAAATGATTAATATTAGGAATGTCGAGGGTCGGACGTCGATGCCATGTATCAGGCATAGAGGACAATGCTGTCAAGAGTCGGATGTCGATGTTATCCAGTAAGCATTGAGTGCCAATGTCAAGGGGGCGTCTGTCATCAATGTTGAGATGATGTTGGTTTTTCATGTTAAGACGATGTTAGACAAAGATGAGATGTCAAGTTTTGGGTTTAGAAATTTTTAGCATCGAACATCAATATCAAGACAACATTGGATTTTAATGTTGAGATGATTTTGAAATATTGATGTTGTAACGATGTTAAACGTCAATGTCATCAGACATTGTTATGAAACCAAAGTCGCAACCCACCAAAGAGAAACAAAAATGAGAATATTCGATGAATGGGGTTTTGAGTGTGGGCTTGATTTGGTGTTGTGGATAGGAAATAAGAAATTTAGTTTTTATATTTTAAATAAATAAAAATTTTAAATACAAAAATTATATTTAAAAAAAAAATCATAAAATATTTAAGGCACGTGTATCGAACACACGTATCCTATTTGTATTTAATATTTTGTTAATTAGGCACATTTTTGGTATATTCAACATGTGTCAGAGGCGTGTCATGTCGGATATGCGTCGGACACTACACACCTCTTTGAAGAGAAGTGTTGGTGCATCATAGCCTCATAGGACTAGAGAGGGAGTTGAAGGAAAACTTGAATTATGAATGTCAACTTTAAAGTCTAAAGATTTTCGTTTGAGTAGATCTAAAATCAAATACATGGAGTGTTATTTTAGTGGAAATAGTAAGCTTTTAAATGTCGGACTGGACTGTCTGGTTGACCGTGAACTGGTCATAAGGCCGGTCCAGTCTATTATTAAAATAATTTTGCATTGACCAAAGTGAACCGGCCAAAATCACTGGTTCAACCGGCAAATCAGTTCCGATTTCTTTGAACTAGCTAGTTCAATGAATTATTTAAATAATTGAATAATTAAATAAATTAATTTAATATATTTAAAATAAAATGTTAGCTTTAACATATTTATTTAAATTTATTTTATTTTAATTTCCTAAAATAATTATTTGTTAAAGAAATGTAATTTAAGCATTTAACCTGGCTCCATCTCTTCATTGGATTTCTTACCAAACACAAACTCAAAAAGCAATATAAACTATACAAAGAAAAATTTTAAGTGATGGGGGGTTAAATAAGTTGAAGTTCTAAAGTTTATAATATAAACTATATATTTTTAAATTAGTTTTTTATAATAAAATTCATTTTTTATTTTATTATTTATTACTCTATGAAATATTAATTAATTAATTTTTAATAATAAATGATTTAATATTAATAATTTATAGATGTAAATTTATAATATGAATTTAATATATAATCTATAGGTGTAAATTATATCTAAACATGTAAAATAAATTGATAATAACTTATATCAAATTTATAAATTTAATGTAAACTAAATTTATGTTAAATGTGAATTAAATTTAAAGATTAGAGATGTTTAAATTTAAAACTACATAAGATATTATTAATGTATGAACTCACTTTATTTTTTAGTTAAAAAATTATATTATTAATGATTATTCTATTATTTAAATTTTATTTAAATAAATTTCATATTTATTACATCATCTAGTTCAACTCCTGTTGAATCTTTGAATCTTGAATTTCTTCTTCTGGTTTTATGTTTGGTATAGTTTTTTAGAACCTTGAGTTATAAATCTAGTGGGTGGATTGTGATTTTGGATGATCAAGTCATTAAAAAGAGTACATGTTTTAGATATCCGGGGTCTTTTGTTCAAAGTAATTGTGAAATAGATGGGAATATTATTTGTATAATTCAAGTTGAATAGTTGAAGTGGAGGAATGCCTCGGGCCTATTTTGTGATAGAAAAGTACCCTATAAACTTAAAGGAAATTCTATAAAATGGTGGTGAGACCGGCAATGCTTTCTTTATGTTGCAGAATGTTGATCATTAAATGAAAAGTATAAAGTTAAGTGTTGCATATATAGGGATGCTAAGGTGGATGTGTGGCTTTACTCTTAGAGACCAAATGTGAAACGTGTATATATGTGAAAATGTTCGAATATGTCATACCCCATTTTGACCCTCCTCAATTCACCTGAGGTGTAATAGAGAAGGAAAATATAGAAAAATACATTTCTCACTAGCACCCATCCTGAACTATGTTCATTAGGATCGAGTGAGTAAGAAATTAATCTATTTGGACTTTCCCAACACAAATATATTTCAGTCATAGAATTATACCTCATGATTTCATGTTTGGAAGCATGCATAATATACATCAAAATAAAGTATAGAGCTTTATTAAAAAATTTTAATTAAAATTTTACATACTCAAAAGCTTTAATCTACAGCTTACTGATTAGTCTTCTATCTACACCCAAAACAATTATGTACACAGGACAGCCAAACTCCTACCTAAAGCCTCATTGGCTCATTTCCCTTCCTATACTATATCAATTAGTGAGCTAAATGCTCAATGAAATATACAATCCTCATACTAGAACAAGAAGCAATTAACATGTATGCTAATATATCAAACTAATATTAGAGTCATAAGCGGTATACATGTATAATTCACAAAAGAATAAATAAATAAATTGTAATGATCAATGTATAAAACTATGCAATTTACTATATGAAATCTTTTAGGTATTTTCTCTTGTTTCTTATTTTATTCATGTACATTATTTAGAAAAGTCATATGATGCCTATAGGCTTTAGCAGCTTTTTTAAACATAGAGTCGAGTACCTCTTGTACGGTCTCTACTAAGACTTATCTCGTTTGATCTTTTGCCTTTCCTTACACATGTCCTCACTTGCTAGCCTATCCCCAATAGTATAATTTTTCTCAATGACAACCAAACTAGTATAACAAATGTTGAGAATATAATGTAATAATACACAATAATCATGAATTTGAAAATATTGTACATATAGAATAAATTCATTATGAGGAAGCGACTATGAAACTAAAATTGTTCTTGTTGCTAGAATTCTCATCTTATGATTTCATCTCATGATTAATATTAAGAAATACTATAAAAGTTAGATTTAAAAAAATTTGTTACTTCTTGAATTAGAGATTGGGCATCTCACCTCATTTTCTAGGTTAACAGGATTGATTTGATCCCTTAGAATACTTAGACCTCTTATTATCTTATAGACAAACTAAATAACAATTATTTCAAAATTTATAAATAATTCATAACTTAGAAATCAATTTATGATAAACATAAAAAAGGAAATTTACCTCAACTGTATTTCTCTTCATTCAATCCAGATTCCTTATCTAATTCCTAGCCTCTTTCCCCTTATTCCTTCTTTTTTCCTCCTCTTCCTTCACTGATTTCAAAGTTTCAGGCGCAACAACCCCCACAACCCCCCTTCCAAAACACAACTTGCTCTTGGCAAGTTGCTGTTCTAATTGATGAGAAATGGAAGCAGATTGAGAAAGATGGCATGCATCAATCTCTTTCCAAATATCTTCCTTTGAAGGCTCCAATCTAGGTAGCAAACAATGTCTCTTCCAATCAAACATTATAACCTGAAAAGATAAAAGAAGAACTATGAAAATCACATGACAAACAACTGCAATGAATTCCTTGCGTGAAAATCACCCAAGAATTTTGTTGGGAGGCAAGTTGTTGACTAAAATAAAATAAAATAAAAAGGAGGGAATATTTGAAACCAATATACCACTGCAGAAGTCCAATGAACAGAAGCAATGCTTCAGAAACTTCACAATGACAAATATTTGATCAATAAATATACGAAGAAACAAAACAAATGAACTGACACTTTCAATTTCTCTAAGTCTTGCTATCTGCCTTCGTCGATCAGCCTGTAGCTCTAATCCTTTCGGCTCTGTCTTCCGCAACCATACCTCTTTCCCACGTGCGTTGCTCCTGTACATGAACAACCAACCTTTGCCAACTTCGTTTGTCCAATTGCCTATACAAGTAACGTTGTTGTGCAAGTCTGCGTCTCTTTGACCATAATCCTCCCGTCAGCCACACTTTGCATGGCCCGATAGTTACAAACCAGACCGCTTCGATTTATGTGCGCTCAAGTGAGATCATAGCCTCCGCCGCCTGCACGTCCTACCCATGAGCTTGTATAGTTTTTTCTCAAGTCTATGTTCCATTAATTTGGGGCATCATAACTTATTTTTTTTACTCATTAGGTTTTGTCCTTCTATAATAATCACAATTTTGAACATCTGTTATGTTTTTAGATTTTAGTACTAATACGTTTTTTGTCAGATTATTTGACATCATCTTAGCCCTAAAAATTCATTGAAAAAAATCTCTATAGTATCTCCCCAATAACTCTCCGATTCCCATCAAGAATTTTATTTGAACCTAAAGTCTACTTTTATAGATTTTCTTCAAAGCCAACTCAACTTTACTTTATTGATCAATTTATAATATACATCTTTATTTTGTTCGCCATATTTTTCTAAAATAATTTTTTTCTTAACACTCCTATTTAATAATTTCTCATAGCGGCATTCATATTACTTTCTTATGAGCTATGATTACTAGAGTAATTGTGATCTGTGCTTGATTTGTATTTTCTTACTTGTGCCATATGTTGTAACGGGTCATTTAGGAAACTTTAGGTGATATATGAAAATTTGTTGATTAATGGGTACACCATAAACTTATTTGCTTGTCCTAAAGATTTTTTTTTTTTTATCTTTGTTCAGGTACTTTCGAATTGATCCTCTACCAGGTCGGAAGTAAGCCACTGTTATACTTTGCTTTTTTCTTGTAAAATGGAGTAGGTTTGCAGTTCTCTGAATAAAATTTTTTGAAGAAGCTTGGAGTTTTATTGTTTATTTCTTCCTGTGCATAACATATAAGGGCTGTCATCGTTGACATTTCAAGCATCCTTCTGACTTTATATTTGACATTTTTTTATGTACATTATCAGTGCTCTGGTACCAATACAACCTGGAGAGAAAATTATCAATTATCCTGCTCGTCCTGTTGACACCTCTACTGATTTTGAAGGAACAACCAGCATCCAGCCCCCTCAACCGGTATTTTAGCATAACTGAAGTATTGCAAATTGGTTGATTATTAGACTTCTTAGGAATTCTGCCCAATACATATTTTTTTGGAATGTCGTTTTGTTAGGAATTGCCTGCATATTTAATATATAGTTAAATCCATATATTCTTAAAATTCAGCGAGTACCAGTTGGATGCTCAATGCATTTTGCAAGTTTTGAAATTTTTCGTGGCATGGCTTCGAATTTCCAATCCCACAAGATATAATCAAGAGATGCTCATCAAATATGAAATTATTGATGTATGTTCATACATACCAATACGAGGAACTCGTAGGTACCAAGCAGGTTCCACCCATAAAGAACTTAGTCAAGAGACACACTTGCCCAAGATGAGCTTCGCCCTGAGGAGCATTCACAGAAGTAAGTTTAGAGATAGATAAGTATTTGCCCCAATGAATCTCACATTATCCCTCAAAAAGTCTAACTGGGATGCACATGTTCTAAGCGAGTTCGGCCATAAAACTTGCAAAATGCAATTATTGACACGACCTGACAACTCGACTCGAACCCAATCCGAAAAATACGGGTTAGGGTCGACTCGTTTAATAAATGGGTCTGGTTCCAGTTTCAAATTTTGACCCATTTAAAAAATGGGTCAGGTCCTAAGATTTTTTTAGAATTAGGAGTGGAGTGTATAGACCAGTGTTTTGAGTAGTTTATTTGAATTCTTGACAGATTTTATATTGTTTTACAAACTTCGTTGTGTTTTCGCTTGTGGGGCTAGTAATATCATTCTTCATTCAAGGTTGTAGTCTTTCCTTGACCAAAATGTCCTAATCCTCCACCATGAAGTTCTTGAATGAGTTTTTCTTGTAAATAGCTTTGGGAGATACGAAGTCTAGTTCTCTTAAACAGAAATCCTTGTTGGATGGTAAATTGAGCAGAAGGGTTAGTTTCAGAAGTACAACATGATTACCAAATAGTTTTGAAATCTAGGTAAGTGGCATAGTTATATATTTTAAAGAATCATGGAAAATCGCAGTTGGGTGGATAGTCACCAATAAATGGGCTCATCTGCTTAAGGCATCAACAACTTTATTCAAAATTCTAATGTTTAAAGATGAAATGTATATTCTTCTAAGGAAGATGTCAACTTAGCGTATCTTCGATTCAAATTTTTCTGAGATCCTAAGTATTGTAGAGCTTCATGATTAGAGTTTAACACAAATTCTCTTTAAATAAGATAATGTTTTCAGAATTTTAGGGCCTGAACAATCATATAGAACTCAACATTGTAAGTCAAATATCGAGATCAAGTATCACTGAGCTTTTTGCTAAAGAAAGCAACAGTTTGACCTTCTTGACTAACGGCAGCTCCTATTCCTACATGGGATGCATTACAGTCTACTTCGAACATCTTTTCAAAATCAGGTAACCTAAGAACAGGTGCTTCGCTCATTTTTATTTTAATCAGATAAAATGCTTCTTCAACTTCAGGGGTCCACCTAAAAGTTCATTGTTTAAGAATTAAACAGTCAGTAATGGGTGAAATCAAAGTACTGAGATTTTTCATAAATCTTCGGTAAAAAGAGGCAAAAAAAAAATGAATGTCTTTCTATAAAAGGGTCTTCTTAACAACCAATGGATTCACATGCTCAGTGATGAGCAGGGCCCTCCCCTTCAAGAAGTTAAAGGCTTGTACCTCCTTGTTAAGCTCAACAATGATGAACTTCTTCTTGGTGAAAGGGAAGGAACTAGTCTCTTGCTATGTTAGCCAAGCCATTTATTCTCATGTGAATTAAGGAGAGTTGGATGATGCCATTCTTAAATGCCTTCACAACAAATTTATTGAGGAAGAGAGTGAGACTCCACCCACTCTTCTCATGTAGCTAGTTGGAAAGGAATGCCACTACATTTTCCATGGAGTGCAGCATTATTTAAATGGTTGCACAAAACCTTAAAAATTCAAGATCATGGCAAGCTCAGAGTATAGTAGAAGTCATAGGTTCAACTTTAAGTGGTCGTAGGGGTAGCACAACTTGTCTTTATGCAAGGTGTTGAGTTGCTTGTCCTCTTAGGGAACACACACAAGGTTAGAAACTTTGTAGCAATGCCCTAAAAATATCATTTTGGTGAATAGTTGCCTCACTAGTGAATTGTTGACCTCCAAAACAGAACAAACCAAAAAAAAGAGAGCTCAAACCATTACCTGCCAGGTATCCTGCTCGTATCGCGCTCTAGTCGTATCTGCCGCATCTGCAGTGCCCATCCCTTGCTATTCTGCGTTGAACTATCACTTCGTACGATCTACCGCTCACCTCGTTCTTACCTACTGTTATTGTTAAAACGACAAACGAAGCCTTCCATTTCTTTACCTCTTCTTCTCGCTTGCAAGCTACCACACACGAAGCTGACCCCCTATTCATAAATCGACTCCATTCGACTTCTTAATCTACCCACTTCCTTCCACACTCAACTCCAGTAGCCGACCTCAAAATTCCCGATCACTCACATGACCATGATATTCCAAGTTGCCGACATCCAACCCATCAACAACCTCTACCCGTCCTGCCTTCCTCACGGCTGAACTTAGAATCCTAGTCGAAGCCATCTCGCCTCCTCAGACTTCAGCCCTTCCAATCCCTATCCTAGCTCCGATTCTTTCTCCTTTGCTTCGGTTGAACATCCCGAACCTAGCCAACACCGCCTCCAGCTACCCTATCTCTCGTCAAATGAAGCCCTTCATTCGTGCCCGATTGCCGACTGATCCTCCACTCTACTGTGACGACCCAACTCATCACTATTTCCCCACCATGCGCTTTAAGAGCAAGGTGGTGAATTTCTGATTTTAATATCAAATTTTTAAATACCAAATAATGCTGCTACTATATGCTGGATATTACGTATCTACGAATACGATGTATTCATTTGACGACTAGCCTTTATCGAAAGTTCCCTCTTATGATCAGGAGGGATAATTAACTATAAGGGCTTGCACCTATAGGAAACCAAAACTCAAATCATAAAGTCCTCACAAAATGAGGGAGAAATCTCTAAGTAGTGTCTTATTTCGCAATCTAATCTTCCTTCTAAAAATTTACCTCGGAATTTAATTCGTTAAAACTCTCCCGAAAGCAACAGGGAGGCTGGGGTGCAAATTTCGGAGCTCACATGAATCCTAGTAGTACTTGTACTTGATATAAGCTTTGTGGTGTCTTCTCAGATCGGCCATCTCACAAGAGAATACTTACGCCAACAAAAAGAAGAGGGCAGCGAAAGAGAGTGGAAGTTGTTGAAGAAATGACAGATTAGGTGCTTCAAATGAAGTGCAAGGGAATATTTATAGGAAAAAAGTGGTTTGAATATTGAGACATGACTCACGTCCATCATTAATGAGCGTTGATCTCATCATTACAAAAAGATCTCTTCACACAACTCACTCGCCCAGTGAATAATTGTTAATGAAGGGTCGTTGTAGATAATTATGAAGAGTCATCACAGACGATAATGTAGAATCACCACAAGTCATGACAAAGAGTTGCCACAGATAAAAGCAAATAGTTTTCATAGGTAAAAGCAAAGAATCGCCACAAACAAGCTCTTATAAGAACAAACTCACTGAGCTATCCATAATGAAAATAAGCATGAGCTACAAGCTTAAATGACATGTTTAAATAACATGAAAACTTTAGCGCAATAGCATCTGGATAATAGAGGATCTTTCTTTCTCCATGGTCGCAATCCTCCTCTTCTCCTCGAATTCGGCCTTAATGCGAGGGAGTTCCTCTTCCAAGGTTTGAACTAGCCCTGACGAAACCTCCAATGAATATGGAGTATGCATATGGACTTAAGCATCCTGGTGATTAGATGGACGACAAGATTATCAAACAGTTGAAGGAGACAAAGAAGTGGTGGAAAGAAGCTCCTGAATAGGTGGTTGTTGCACACATTCGTCTACATTCGTGGCTTCCAAGGGCATCTTGAACATCGCTATATGATGGGCTTCTAGAGGGGTCACCTTCTACTGGCCAGCAGTGTCTTGCACCAACACTGTCGGAGCCGCCCTTATTAGGTAAAGTGATGGGTCAAGTAGGGATAATTCTTTATTCAAAAAGCTAAGGGGGCCCTCTAGTAATCCATCATGGAGATCCCATGCCCAAGCATACAAGTCAGGTGAACACTAGGCTTGCTCGGGATCAGCAATAGGCCCCCAGACATAAACTTCTCAAAAATGAAAAGAAGCCTTCTTACCTCCACTGGGAACTTGCTATCACCTAAGCTCCTCTAGTATTGGGTCATGGTTACTTGATGGATCCACTCGAGAACAAATTCGAGTGGTTGAGGTAACTTCTTTGTAAGCAAGTCTCACAATCTTGGCACAATCTAACCGTTGCAATCTCTTTAGGATGTTGAACCCACCCAATGTGCCTCTTAGCAAGGGGCACTCGGATGGAGACCTTCCCCGTACTCAGCCTTGTTACAACTTTTTTCCTTTTCTCACTAAATTGGCTAGACTTATGTCTCTCTACCTCCAAGATTTTACACTTAGGAAGGGGGCCTCTTGGCGTTTGTGGCTATCAACTTCAACATATTTCAGAGAACACGACTTGACTCGACCATTTCTTGTCTAAGCTAGAGGAATTAAGCTAAAGTAAAAGAAATGAGAAAATGTGGCCTTATCAATGCCCCTCGTCTCTATATATAGCCAAAGACAATAAGGGGTCACATTGGCGTCTTTATGAGAATATTGAACAAATGCGCTCTTCTTGAGGATAATAAAATCCATTTAATTTCTCTTTCCCAGAGCATCTGCCTTCGTATGCTCATTTAGTATCCTCGTCCAAAGCACTCGCCAAAGACATCCTTAGTTATGTCAAATATAGATGGCTACATGTGCACTATTTTGGCCCAGTCCACATTTCTATTCCAGTTGATACTTATCTAGTCATGCAATATTTCTCTATTTTTTTCTTGGTGTAGCTTTTTTTGTGGCCCTCTTGATCCTAGAAATAAGGGGTCATGAGGTATATTTTTAGACTTTATACCATTTCTATTATTTATAAGTATTATCTGATTCTCTAGCTGCTTTCTATACTCACTCTTCCTTCTATTCTCTTGCTCTAGCTAATCGGACTTGTTAGTAGGGTCAATTGTTGTTTATGAATAAATTTGGTTTCAATAATAGAAATGTATCACAATTTTCATTGAACTTATTACTTATTAGGGATAATGGTATAAAATCATCTTAACTAAAACTGGGAACTAGAAATGGTTTCGTGAGGAAAATTTTATTAGTGTCTTTCTGATTTAGGATTCTATATGTTCTGACAAGTCTCTATTTCTACAAATGATAAGACTTATATAGTGATGTAACAATGTTAATTCACAGATGTGATCGTCCAGTGGAACATTACAACCGCAGGCTTGAATATCTAGTTCAATATTTCTTTATGTTGATTTTTCTATTAAGATCTATATGAAGTATAGGAACGATAAAAAGTTGACAAAATATCAAATTGATTATTCAGTAAAACGTAATGTCATCAGTGCTCTTGATGAGAAAATCAGAAGTTTTTATTACATAGATTACTATCGACATTGTTTCTTATATTAATCTGTTTGGTCATTTTTTAATTTATGGGATCCAGGTATCAGCAGCTGTCGCTATTCCTGGGAGTGTTGCAGCTTCATCGGTTGTGCCTCCTAGAGCTGTTCCACGGCCGATATCCATGATTGGAATGCAGAGAATGCCACCTGCTAGCATGGCAGCTTTCAACATTGCCTCCCAAGCTGGCATTGGCGGACTGAATCCTGGAGGTATTCCAATTCAACGGGGTGCTGCAGCACAGGGACATCCACAGCAGGTAGTCTTTGGATTCCAGTCTTTTATTTCATGTAAACCTTGCCTACATTCCATTGCATGTTTACTTTTTGGAACAGTTGAGGAGAAAAGATCCTGGAATGGGAATGCAGAATACAGGCTACCCTCAACAGAAGAGACGATTCTAGCAAAATATTCATCAGAAAATGGTAATTTTGTTTCCAAAGCAATGGTGTGTCATAATATCATTTTTTTTTTTCTAGAGTATCTCGATTCAAGTTTGAGGGTGAGCTGGTAATGGCAGTCCCAATGAACTGCTGCCATATTTATAATGAATTATGTTAAAAACGGGAATTTGAGAGGAATAAGAGGGGAAAGCTTACTTTATTATCTAATGTACTCCCTATTTATAGATCTATACAAGAGGTCTAATGAAGAAATAAATAACTACATAATAATTGCTGAAATAAAATCCTTCTTAAATCAGATGTCTAGTTATGAAAGATACTCAATGTATTTCTAGAAGGCCTCCCACGGATCCATCTTTGTAGTCGTTGGATCTTATGAGGGAATTGAGGGCTAAGATTTAACAAATTCAATATCAGGCAAATGCTCGAATCTATTATGATATAAATATTAAGTTACTACAACGGCTAAGAATTATGATTGCTACCAAATCCTTTATCGATACCTAGGTAGTGGTGTAGGCTAGTGGATTATCAGAAATGAAATTAGCACAAATTCATCCAAGTGGAAGGTGTATAGCGACATGTTAAAGTCAATTCCAAGTGTTTGGACATATTATGATGTGAATAATGGGAGCCTGCTGGAGCTGCATGGCTTTCTAATCTTTCTATTAGTATCTCTACAACTATGTTAACTTGGACTTACCAAACTGAAATAAGCACGGGGAAGGAGCAGTGGAGATGTTCAGGGCGGGCTTACATCCTTCATTGCAGTGCTATAAGAAGTTAAAAGAGTAAATGTTGACCTTTGTATAAAATTCAGAAGAGACAAAGATGAAAATCCCGCATACATACCTCATACCCGTCGGATCCTCAAAATCTTGCTGAAATCGCGCCGATTCGGTGACGTTCGTGTCGCTTCCCCGCGAATACTGCAACGGCAGCCTCGATCGTTGATTTTTGACTCCTTTAAAAGCCAATCGAGCGGACACCTTCAGGGCTGCCCCACACACTCGTTCATTTTTCTCCCGTAGCTCTCCGACTCCACACGAAATCCTCTTCCTCTCCAACTCTCGACCTACCCCGACCTTACGAGCCCAGGCCGACAACGACCCTCAGCCTCAATTAATTATTTTTATTTTAATTGATTATAATTAATTATATTAATTATAATTAATTATTTTAATTGATTATAATTAATTATATTAATTATTTTAATTAATTATAATTAATTTTATTAATACTAGTTAATTATTTTTAATTAATCTTAATTAATCTCTAATATTAATAATTAATTGTTCCTAATTATTATTAATTATAATTAATTTCTAAATAGTTATAATTTATTTTTGTATTAATTATAATTAATTCCTATTAATTATAATTAATAATTTATAATTAATTATAATTTTTTTAAAATTAATTATAATTAGTTTTTTTAATTATAATTATTTTCAATTAATTATAATTTTTTTTTATTATAATTAATGATAAAAGACAAGAGAAAATATAAATGCTTCTCTCCCCCTCGATCCATGTGCCAACGACCTCGCGCAGGTATAAAGTTCCTAAACTCTAAAACTTCGAGAACCCGATTTCAACGTATGCATCGAGACAAAACGACCACCTATACACGCTTTTCTTAGCGTGGTGGGAGGACGTGCGTCCCGACGCTTGCGACGAAGCGGGTAATCACCTAAAATCCTTTCTTAACGCACCGGAAAATCGCCTATACACGCTTTTTTTAGCGTGGTGGGATGGGAACCCGGTGCGATGCGTATGACGAAACGGGGATATCCCGCTTGCGGGGAAATAACTGTTTTTCTTACAAAATGTACCAAATACCCATACACACTGTTCTTAGCATGGTGGGGGATCAAAAAAAACAAGGCCGCGGTGTTCTCGAAAGAGGGCACCTACCATACACGCTTTTCTTAGCGTGGTGGGAAAGACTCAGTTTTTCGTAGTTTTCTGTTAAACTGGGGAGACGCCGGGAGGTTGCCGAAATTTTGGGTGAGGATAAGACCGTACTTGGGCATTATTTAGACTTGCATTTGGACACTAAATGACTTATAAGATACTTGAACTTAAATAAATTTGAATATGAATGAATTCGAATGCAAACAAGGATTTGAACAAGAGGAGGAGACCTATTTGGACATGCAAGTGAACTTGATTGAACGCAGGGACTTTGATGTGGACTTATAACTTGAACAATAATAAGCTTGAACTTGAAAGTGATACAAGCGACTTGATGAACTACAAAAAGACTACACTTAAACTTGATTTGAGCTTTAATTGAACTTGAATTAAACAAGATCATATGAGACTTTTGAACTTGGTTTGAACCAAGTAAGAAGGATTTAAATTTGCCATATGAACGAACAAGGTGAACTTGAATGTGGACCGAAGCTGACAAAGAACTCGAACCACAGGGGACTTGGACTCAAGCTAGACTTGTGAACTTGAGTTGGACTCAAAGAAATCGGCCTTGAACAAATGATGATTAATAGTATTGCAAGGGATTCGAACCAAACTTGAACTGAACAAAGAGCCTGAATCATGTTTGATTACGAGGAGTTTAAGTTTAACATCAAATAAATGAAGAGGAGATTTAAAAGTCAGAACTTGAGTTTGCATTTGGATTCAAATTGATCCGCGTCAAGTACAACCACTAACAAGTTGTTGTAGGATACTTGTTACTTAGAAGACATGTATCCCCTACAAATAAAGAGGTCAATGAATGAATGAAGGTCATTCATTAAAATTCCAAATAGAAGTGAAATGTTAGTTCACTCACAAGCAACAATACGAACTCCTATAAGTCACTACAAAAGATCTGCAATACATACAATCTTTCTACGAATACGGATGTATGTATAACATGTCATTTATGGGTAGATGTAGAAAGACTTCAATAAATGCAGTATCCTGAAGTCAATTTCAGTCTGTGAAGGAAGACATCTACCTACATACATGTAGCAGTAGCGGATGCACTGAAAATATCAAAGACCACAACAAAATGCATGGAGAATACGACAAGTACAAGCTCCTACGACCTAAAGCAGGAGATTCGTTGGTGCACTACATCTACCCGCATAAATCATACAAGTAGTGCACGACAATCTACCAGTACAAAGCAGCAAATAACTGATCCAAAAGCTGCTACTATACGCCACCCGATATGCAACATTCGTACAAGCAGACAGAAGACGTCCACAAACTATCACTAGGATCCATTCTCATACAATCTCCTGCCAGTAAGGACGTAGTACAGGTCTTCTAACCGATGGTTTTGCCGCCAAATGGCACCACAGGATAAACGGTTATGACCTGGGACCCTCTGAACCAAGTGGTTTTGCCGTCAAATGGAACCACAGATAGCGGTTATGGCCAGAGTCAATACGTTCCTTAGTGGCATCAAATCTTTGAGATATGAATCAATAGGATATGATTGATAGGGCACAAAGCCCTTTTTTAGCTAAGGTGGATTTAAAATTTTCCCCTTAGGCAAATACCCATCCCAGGTCTATAAGGTCCCCTTGGACGAAGCAACCCATGGTTGCCGATAAGGATCCTTCTGTCAGGTTGGGTCGACTACCTCCTCTGACTAAGTAGACTAGGGTCCACGATGGCCCAGGATGACGGAACCATGGGATCTTGATCGGGTCCATCCATTCCCCCACCATCCGCTTTAAGTGCAAGATGGTGCAATTTTTTATTTTAAATATCAAATTTTCAAAATCTCCAAACTCTTCAAATCCCAAACTCATGCTGATACTATATGCTAGATAACACATATATCCTACGTATCTGATTGATGACTAGCCTTAATCAAAAGTTCTCTCTCGTGATCGAGAGGGGTAATTAACTATAGGGGCTTGCGCCTATAGGAAACTAGAACTCATATCATAAAGTCCTCATAAAATTAGGGTGAAATCTCTGGGTAGTGTCTTATCTACAAACTCATCTGCCTTCCAAAATTTACCCCGGAACTTATTCCGTTAAAACTCCCTCGCCGAATAAAAAAGCAAACATCAACAGCGCGGTGGGGAGAAGCCGGAGCCAAATTTTCGAACATGAGTTGGACTCAAAGAAATCGGCCTTGAACAAATGATGATTAATAGTATTGCAAGGGATTCGAACCAAACTTGAACTAAACAAAGAGCTTGAATCATGTTTGATTATGAGGAGTTTAAGTTTAACATCAAATAAATGAAGAGGAGATTTAAAAGTCAGAACTTGAGTTTGCATTTGGATTCAAATTGATTTGAAGGTTAAATGAAATAAACTTGGATCGGACTTACCACTTGAACTGAGATCAAACTTGAATCAGCTCCGGACCACAGTGGACTTGAACTAAATGCACTTGAACTTAAACTCGAACTTGATATGACGTCGACAATTTGGACTGAAGTTCAAATGAACAGAACCATGTTTGGATATTGAACATGAATACAAGCAAGAACTTGCAACCCGAAAGTTAAAGATCAATCCCCTTGTGGAAGAATACACTGATCCCTTGCAAGTGAAAGGTGGTCGATCCGCGTCAAGTGCAACCACTGACAAGTTGCCATAGGATACTTGTTACTTAGAAGACATGTATCCCCTACAAATAAAGAGGTCAATGAATGAATGAAGGTCATTCATTAAAATCCCAAATAGAAGTGAAATGTTAGTTCACTCATAAGCAACAATACGAACTCCTACAAGTCACTACAAAAGATCTACAATACATACAATCTTTCTACGAATACGGATGTATGTATAACATGTCATTTATGGGTAGATGGAGAAAGACTTCAGTAAATGCAATATCCTGAAGTCAATTTCAGTCTATGAAGGAATACATCTACCTACCATAGTTTGTATACACATAGGTACACTAAAAGGGGTAAAAGTAGTTATAAAACCCGTATGGGCTCCGGCGAGCGTGTTATTGGTACACACATGATGTCTACGGATGTTGTGCGGGTTATTAAATTTAAACATGATCCTCCTAGGCAGGTAAAAAGGAGTAGATAGGGTTTAATTACAAAATGCCAACAAACACCCGCATGGGCCCCGACGAACATGTTATTGGTACACATGTGATGTTTAGGGATGTTGCGCGGGTCAATAATTGAATTATAGTTCGAATTCGATCCTCCTATACGGATCAATAGGAGTCGACAGGGTTCGAACCTTCAAACAAATACACGGTTGTGACAACTAGTGTATTTGTTATAATACATTCATATTAGGCCTTTAAGGCCTATAATCAAGAAAATTTACTAATAAAGGCATTAAACCCATGAAACCTGATCCTCTGTCAACCAGTAGACAGAGTTGACAAAGTTCAATCTAGAAAGTGAAAATGCCCCAAACACCCCGATGATGGCCGTGTTGATTGTTTATCTCAACCGGAGGAGTTCACAAACATGTTTAAATGTCTCCTAAATATCCAAGTGCCTATCAAAATCAAAAACTCCACAAAAATTCAAAATTTCAAATTCCAAAAATATTTAAAATGAAAAATCAACCATCAAATCACTTAAAGCAAAAATCCATCCACCCTCCGCAACAGTCTGCCGAGGTGGACAAATCAAAATTTATTTCAGCTCACAAAGAGTCAAATGCCTAGTTGAAAATATCACTATGATTCATTCTCAAACTATCTCCTACCAGTAAGGACATGGTACGTGTCCTCTAACCGGTGGTTTTGCCGCCAAATGGCACAGCAGAATAAACGGTTATAACCTAGGGCCCTCTGAACATAGTGGTTTTGTCGTCAAATGGCACCACAGATAGCGGTTATGGCCAGAGCTAATACGTTCCTTAGTGGCATCAAATCCTTGAGATATGAATCAATAGGATATGATTGATAGGGCACAAAGCCCTCTATTAGCTAAGGTGGATTTAAATTTTTCCCCTTAGGCAAATACTCATCTCAGGTCTACAAGGTCCCCTTGGACGAAGCAACTCATGGCTGCCGACAAGGATCCTTCTGTCAGGTTGGGTCGACTACCTCCTCTGACTAAGTAGACCAGGGTCCACGATGGCCCGGGACGACGGAACCATGGGATCTTGATCGGGTCCATCATCCATTCCCCCACCATCCGCTTTAAGTGCAAGATGGTGCTTTTCAATTTTAAATATCAAATTTTCCAAATCTCCAAACTCTTCAAATCCCAAACCCATGCTACTATATGCCAGATAACACGTATATCCTACGTATCTGATTGACGACTAGCCTTAATCGAAAGTTCTATCTCGTGATCGGGAGGGGTAATTAACTATAGGGGCTTGCGAAATCTCTGAGTAGTGTCTTATCTACAAACCCATCTGCCTTCCAAAATTTATCCCGGAACTTATTCCGTTAAAACTCTCTCGCCGAATAAAAAAGCAAACATCAACAGTGCGGCGGGGAGGCTGAGGCCGAATTTTCGGAGCCCACAGTAAACATTGATGTGTTTTTTTAAGAAGAAATATATTAAGCTTTGAGCTGATTTTTTCTCATTTCGATTCAATAACATGCAAATCTCTTATTGCAGATTTGTGAGATACTTTATAGGAACATAGCTTGTGAGTTTGAGCAAATTCATGTTCATAGTAAATGTTGAATCTAGCTGCAAATGGTTATCAAATTTTTCATATCTTCTTAACATTTTAATTGTCTTCTACTGCCTTGCAGCATCCATGTAAAATATTGCCAACTCATTATTTTTTACTTAAACAATATTTAGTTCCTCGTTTTTTTCGTTATTTTATCTTGGAAGGTTTGGAGGAATGCTTTCCTTGGATACATGAAGGGATTAAGAGAATTAGTGGCATGACCGCTCGTGAACTTGTATCTTATGACTATTTTGGTGTTATTGTATGTTTAAACGTTGAAACCAAACATGAAATAGCAATATTATTTTTTTTTTTGAGTTATATGAACATTAAAAAGCATAGCGAAATTTGATTGACTTCTCAATACATGTATGTTTTGTAGATACAAGTGCGGAAGTTTAACTTTATTGTGTTGATGACATTAGATGCTGGGTATATTGCTGTATTCTGTTGCATTTTCTGTTTTTGCGTATCTCCTGCTCACTAGAAATTTGGTTTTTGGCCTTTCCATGAATGAGCTTTCACTTCAAATGTAAATTTTCTTTGTAGCAGGAGCAGGACGGCACGATCAAGAATGTCATATACCTGGCAATAGTGAGGCATTCAAAGGAGAAAATTGCAGATTCTTGGTCAGAGATTCATCTCCCAAGATGAAGATGAACTGTGGTACATCCCTACAATCTGCCAATTCAATAATCTTATTGATCAATCTAAATTTGTCCGTAGGTGACACCATAATTTTATTAAAAAAAAACTTAGAAAAAGGTCTATGATTTTACTACGACTTGAAAGTAAAAATGTTGGGATATGACTTATGTCCGAGGCCCATCTTCTGCCCCCCTATTAATAGGTTTGGGAAGGCACAGTGCTATGGGAATTGTGTAATATATGTAAAATTATGTAACAAGGTTTAATTAGTGCTTATTATTAAATGAATGTCTAGCTTACTTGTTGCTATCAAAATACATAAAGCTCCATAAACTCCAAGTAAACAGTCAAATTTAGATGAAGTCTCAAGTGACTTAACTTTCAGCTGTCGAGCAGCTACATGGGTGAGTTTACGCGATGTTAGTGCCAAGTAATAGTTTTATCAAGTATCGAGGAACAGATTCAAATAGCTTTCGGCACTGAGTTCGTCATGCCTTGATTTTGTAAATTGCTAAATATTAGGTGCTACAAACTAAATTGGCTCACAAATATTAATATATAAAAATTTCCTGCTTGGTTCATTTGTTGTTTGGTGGAATTTATAAAAATTCTTAGAAGAATTTCGTTACAGAAATTATTTTAACATATATGAGCTTCCATACAATGCATTTAAATGGCAACCCGGTTGGACAAAAATACTCTCGAGGAATTCCTAATTCTGAGGACCATCATCCATCATATCAATTGCAAGAATCTCAGTACACGATGAATGAGGAATTTCCTTTAGACAATGAGGACAATGATGTCCCACTTGATACTGGATGGATCACCAAAATTGCTATAGTTTAATCAATAAGCTGTGCTTAAAATATTAAAGTGACTGCATTTGTGAGTAATTAGGGGAAGGGGACCTAAATTGTGGGATCCATGATATTTATGTTCATTGTGATATTTTATCTAATGAAATATGCTGTTTCATAGATGCGATCTTGCGTGATCATACTGCAAGCTATGCAACTCTTTTCACAGTGACAATTCTCAGTGTATGTACAATATAGTTTTATATTATGTAATAGAAATGTGTATACATTATTGCTATAGCACTACCTTTTTAGGTCCTGCTAATATACTATTTTCTTATGGATTGTATATTTTATTGTTAGTTATACTATAATTCTAAAATATTATATTTTAGTATCACATTCTTTTCTTGTATAGAATTTTCAATCTTATAATTTCTGATAAAATAAACAAAAATATATTTTCATCACAGATTGTTTGAAAAGTTTCTTATGGAGAAGAAATGATAGTTTTTTTACATTATATTAATTGATTGTTTTATTTAAGTTTCAAAGAACGAGCTTTTAACAAAATAGGTTCTTTGTATGAATGTTGCAGCCGTTTTAAACCTTCTTAGGCTTCGTTTGGGACGATTTTTTTATTGCTTTATAAAACGGAGTTTTAATACAAAAATAAAAAAATTTGTACTAAAATTCCGTTTTAGAAAGCAATAAAAAAGCCGTTCCAAACGAAGTCTTAATTAGGTAGGCTTGTAAAAGTTAGTAGTACAAGATGATTGCCAATAATATATATAGTAATGAAGTGATATCATGCGAGGAACAAATGTTTATGATGGTATCTAAATTAAAATCCAATGATGGTATGTGTCGGAATGCTATGCAATTTTTCTGTGCATATCAATATCGAGAATCATGTGAAGGTTAACTTTGAAGGATGCATATCAATGTGGCAAGAAATTGATTGAATTGTAAACGTATCTAATTATATATAGTTCATTTTGATCCGTTGGTTTGGGGGAATGTTTGAGTCTCTTAATATAAGGTGTGGTGGAGAGGAGTTGATATAATAATCTACATTTATAGCAAAAGAGATTTTTGTTCATGATTCAAACAAATAGCTTTTAATTGAAAGCAAAAAACTAAATTAATATCGAAGGTCTGTCCTTCATAAAGAAAGGAAAATAGAAAAACAAAGGCTATATCACTATATGATAAAGTAGTGTGCTTGCTATAGACTTAAATTTGTAAGGCATAGACTTGGCCGAAAAAAATCATATATGCAGGTGATAAAGATGATCCTGTCGTGAGCTCATACATATGAGCGATTCTTTTCTTATCCATTTGTGGGTGAGGGTTAAGTTCAGTCTATATTATATAAGTTCATTGTTTTGGAAAGATATTGTGTTAAATAATTCTTTATAGTAAGTCTTATTGTGGGTAAGAATATACGTGGCGATAAAGTTAAAAATTTTCTTCTAAGCGTTGTATGGATATTCAGCACACAAACAACAAATGAAAAAAAAATTAAGATTTTTATGTGGAAATTTCTAGAAAGGAAAAAATTACGGGGCCATGCCTAGTTGAAAGGATTCCACTAGTGTTTGTTTAACTTACAAGTGGTTGACTCATCCCTGAAATTGAGGGCGATCAGATTACAACTCTCGGGTTAAAATTCGATTATAAATGGATATCGAAATTTCGACGACGTTGGATGGTTGGGCATAATTCTGGTGTCAGTCGGTTATCGGGTAGAACTCCGGAGTTAGTCGGTTATCGGGAAGAACTCTATGTCAGTTGGTTATCGGGCAAAATTGTTACAAACCTGTTTTTTGGATTATAATTTTGATGATAGCAAACAAAACTTATTTCACTACGATTGCCTTTACTACTAATATTTTCAGGATTCAAAGATTGGACGGAAATCGGAATCAGCTCAAGACTGGGTAGATTAGGGTTGAGTCAGTCTGTAATTTTTTTTTTCCTTCTTGAATCAATTATAATTGTTTGAAGTGACAGATGTTAAGTAACCCTACACACACACTTGAGAGATTTAGAACCTGTGTTTTTACTCACATCAGCCCGAACGATATTTATATCGTCCTAGACGATCGAGTTCAAAACAGAAGATCTAACCATGATTTCTTAGTTAAGACAGTCGTAATTAATTGATCGGCCTGGACGATACCTATATCGACCAAGACGATATGCTCAATACAGAAAGAAATTACCGCCATGAACAATTTAGGTATTCTGTATATTTGAAAATCGGCCAAGACGATTTTTTAATCGGCCTGGACGTTATTGTATAATTATGCCTAAATCGATCCGGTAATCATGAAAGTAGTTAAGGATGATTGATATGATCACATCGTCCTGGACGATCGCAAGATCGGCCTGGACGATCCATTCAAAAACCCTTGGTTGCTTCTGGACGATAAATATCGGCCAGTATAAATTTAGGGTGATGCTCTAGCCGATTTAGATCGGACATCTCAAATTCAGGGCGATGCTCTGGACGATTTTCCTCTGATTTGAACTGATCGGCTGGGACGATCGTGAGATCGTTCGGGACGATCAAGCAAATTTTCAATCGTCCAATTTGCATTCAGGGCGATGCTCTGGCCGATCTTATGAGATTTGTACTGATCGGCCAGGACGATTTCCATATTGTCCTGGATGATAAAGTCGGCAACTTGCAATTAATGAGCTCCTTTGAAGCTCTTCTATTTACGAGCTCTTATTCAACGTTTTTGAACATCCTTGGCTGCTGTCTTGACCTGAAAAAACTTAAAAGAGAGAGAGAGAGAGAGAGAGAGAGAGAGAGAGAGAGAGAGAGAGAGAGAGAGAGAGAGAGAGAGAGAGAGAGAGAGAGAGAGAGAGAGAGAGAGAGAGAGAGAGAGAGGATTGAGAGCTTGTGAGGGGGTTCACAAGGGTTGCTCCAAGCATTGTTCCACTTCTTCTTCCCTAGAGTCTCTTGTCCTTGGAAGGGTTAGGAGAGGTAAGTTTCAGCAAGTGATCGTGGTTCTCTACCTACTTCAGGAGGAAGTAAAAGGAGTTGGGTTCTCTGCCTTGTCGGGTATGACAAAAAGGAGGTGTTTTGTAAGGGCTTCTCCGCCTAGCTGTGGGGACTAAAGGAGAGTCACATTGGTAGTGCAATACTCGGAGGGCGCCTCCGGGGAGTGGACATAGGTCAAGTTGACCGAACCACTATAAACCCTTGTATTCTTTTTACTGCTTCCACACTTAAATTTTCTGCACTTATTTTTTCGTGGTTATTTTGGTTTGTGATAATATTTCTTTTTGTTTAAAGATTTTTTTAAAAATACCAATTCACCCCCCCCCCCCCCCCCCCCCTTTCGATTAGCATCGGGACTAGTTCATAGGGCCTAACATCACTAACGAACTCTCAAGTGGTATCAGAGCGGGATTCATAAAAACAAAGTTTGAAAACTTTTTGAATTTTGATCCATGGCTAACTTTGGGAATCGCAATACAACTGAAGGATATTCTATTACACGACCTCCCTTGTTTGATAACCTTCCTTTTGATTTTTGGAAAACTCGCATGGCTACTTTTTTGCAATCAACTAACTATCGCATGTGGATGCTTATTAAAGAAGGATATTCTCCACCTACTCATGAAATTAACAGAATTAAAACTAAAGTTGCTTTTACTAAATGGACTACTGATGAAAGAGATTTAGCCCAATTAAATGCGAAGTGTTTGAACTATTTTTTCTGTGCTTTAAAGTTTGAGGATTACATGCGTGTTTCTACTTGCTCTACTAGAAAAGAGATTTGGAATAAGTTGTGCATTACTTATGAAGGAACCAATGAAGTGAAACAATCTCGTTTGAATATTTTCTTGCATGACTACAAACTTTTTCGTATGAAACCTTCTGAATTAATTTCTTATGTATACACAGTTTACTCAAATTGTAACATTTTTGCATGTCTTATGAAGAGAACTTTCAAACTATGAAAAAGTGAACAAAATTTTAAGATGCTTGCCTTCCTCTTTTGATGCTAAAATCACTACTATAACTGAATATAAGGATTTAAACATCTATTTGATTGATAACTTACTTAGCTCACTCATTGCTTTCGAGCAAGGAGTGAATCAAAGAAATCTTGATGCATGTGAGAAAAAGAAAGAGAAAATAGTGGCACTGAAGGCGCACAAATCTGACTCTGATTCTTCCGGGTCTGAGAACGATGGCATTGCCTTTATCACAAGACAATTCAAAAGCTTTCTAAGTAAGAAATACAAGTATCATTAAAGTTGGAGAAAATGTAAGGATAATAAATATTCTAAAAGATCTTCTGATGTTGTTTGCTTTGAATGTAGGAAGCCTGGACATGTCAGAGCGGATTGTCCTACACTTCAAGATCACACCAGCAAAGAAAAGGGTGAGGAAAAATCCAAGCTCATGAAGGACAAAAAGAGACTTCAAAAGGCGTTTTGGGCAGATTCTGCAACTGATTCATCGGAGACGAAACCTGAAGATGAAACAACAAACTTGTTCTTAATGGCGGAAGATCATCTTGATCAAAGTGAGTAAGAAGAGGTATGTAAACCAACTTATAATCAATTATTCGAAATTTGTGAGAAAATTTATGCATCATACAAAAAACTTAAGAAAACTCATGCTAGTTTTAAGTTGGAACTTTTAAATTTATAAAAAGAGCATGAAATTATTCTCAAATATCATTCTATAATTGATTCAAATCACATGGCTCTACTTGATGAATTTGATGATTTAAACAAAAAGCATTCAGAATTAATTGATGAGCATGATGCATTAAAAGTTTCACACGCCTCACTTAAATCTGATTTGAAAAAATCTAAATAAATAGAGCGCAACTTGAGGATTGATAATAATGCTTTAGAGAATACTAATTTGAGGCTTAAAGATTAATTGAACTCAATTAAGAGAAATTGGATGACACCTACTTTTAATCTAAAGCTAAGACCTATGAATAGACATTACAATCCAAACCATTTAAGAAATCTTTTTCCTGGTGTTAGATGCTTTTCATGTGGCATGCTATGACACATCTCACACACTTGCACTGTTCACCGTAGTATATATTTGGTGTGGAGACCAAAATTGTATAATTCACAACATAACACACATGCATTATATTCTACTTTTCATGAGAAGGGACCCAAACCTATTTGGGTTCCTAAATCTGACAGTTATTGATTCTTGCAGGATTGCTCTCACCAAAGTCCTCGTGAGAGCATAGGATACTTGGACAAACGGAGGCTCGCAGCTCATAACTATTTAAACTTGCTGTTTAACAAATTCTTGAATTGCATTTTAATTATTATTATATTTTGTTTTTGTGATAGTTTTTGTTTAGTTGTTTTAGTCGTTTTTACTTTTGTTTTCTTTATGATGATTTTTCCTTGTTCTTAAACTTTGAAGATTTATGACCAATGCTTAGCATTTCTAAATCGGTTAAAGGAGAAAATATCGTTGATGGTTTCCCTCCCTCTAATCTCTTTTGATGATATAATTTTATTTTTTAAACAAAAATCTATCTCATTTTAATAAATTTTTTTTGAAATTAAGATCTTTTTTATCTTGCTACAATAGTCTATCTTATATATATGATCAAAAGTTCTTATATATCTTTCAAGTTAATTGAAATCTTGCCTTTGCACTTATCATATGATTTTGATTTTCGTTTTGTGACTTGTTCTTCCCTATGTTAGAAAGAGAGCTCCTCTTCTCTAATATCTAGAAGATATAATCACAACTAAGAATCTTTTTTTAAGGGTTTGTTAAAGAGTTTTTAGCTTGCAAAATTAAAAAAAAAAAAGAGTGGCCAATGATGCCAAATTGAAAAGAAAAGTATATACACAAAAGTGTATCAAAAATCAAAAGATGCTCAAAGAGCCAATCAAAGTGACAAGAGGAATAAAATGAGCCCACTAAATACAAGCTATTCTCTCTTTTCAAAACTTTTAAAACTTAGAAGGACTCATGGGTTATTTGATGTTTTCAAAGGCTTGATTTCAAATTTCATAATAGAGACAAATTACTTTGGTATACTATTTTATAAGATATTTTTTTTGTAACCAAGTTTTGAACGGATCTTCTTTTTATCCAATGTATTTTGACTTAGACCTCTTATTTTCAAAAGATAATTTTTTATCCTGAAAGAAGCCCGAGCTAGGGTAAATAGGATCGGATATTCTATCGTTTTTAGATTATGACATTGTTAACTCATTAATCTTTCAAATATTTAAAATTTAATTATTTGAGCAATTTGTCATATGCTTGCTTTGCTAAAAACAAAAAAATAGAAAAATTAAAAACTAAAAAAAAAAATTGTTTTTCTTTTCTTTAATTGTTTTTAGTTTTTTTGTTGTTCTTTGTTAGAATTTTTTGTTTTATTTATTTGTTTGGGGCTTTCTCTGATCATCTCCATCTTTCCTTGGTTTCAAAATTCTTGTCACATCGTCCTGACGATACCTCTATCGTCCTGGACGATATGATAATTTTTCTTCAAAATTCCATCTATTGAACTTTTTTGAGCTTTCTGTAACGCATCGTCCCGAACGATAATTTATCGTCCTTGACGATCTGATCGAACTCTGTTACAATCATCTTGATTGTCTTGGCCGATACAACTTTCGTCATGGCCGATGCATTTATGGTCATCGTCCTGGCCCATACACTAGATCGTCCTAGATGATCCACGTGTCAGTATGTTTAAATCCTTAAAATCGGCCCCGGACGATCCATTATTGGACAATCATCCTGGCCGATCCACTGTTCGTCCTGGACGATACACGTGGCACAGATTTAAAACATTTTAACTTCGGCCGGTACAATCAATTATTGTGCATCGTCCTGGACGATACACCTAATCGGCCCGAACAATCTTCTTTTTCAATGGTCATCCGGCTTAACTTCTCGGGACGATCGCCTGTGTCTAATCGTTCAGGCCGATATTTGATCGACCTGGCCGATCGGACCGCCTTTTTGACCAATCGACCTGCACGCAATAATTGAACCAAATCGTCCTGGATGATTCTGCGATCGTTCTGGCGATGTGGCCGTTTCTTTAAATTCAGAGCATTCCATCCATCTTTTCTCACCTCAAACCTCTTCTCCTCTCCTGCTTACTTACTGATTTCTTAATATGGCTGGAGGAAAGCGAGTCCGTCAAGCTTCTGGGAGCTCCTCAAGGGCCACACTGGACCCTCAATTTCGGGAAGCTGAAGATCAAGCAGCTTATCATCGGTACAAAGAATGCAGCATCACTCTCTCCATGATAATCAATCCTGCCTACCTTTCATATCCGGTACTAAATCTCTTCACTCACACTTCTCTCTACTTCGTTCTTACTCTAGAAGTCCCTTTTGCCTCCAAACTTCTATATGAATTTTTTGCAAATCTCTGAATAAATGCTGCCTACACTGCCCTAACCTCCTATGTGAATCGACGTTCGGTCGAGATCAAATATCAAGACTGTGCTGAACTGTTGCAGCTATCCACCACCGGGGATAAGATGCATTTAACTATCTCTGATCCTGACTTCAACTGGTCCGTTGCAAATCATTTTCTACGCCAAACCAACTCTCCCTTTCATGTTGAAGAGACTAGCTCTTTAGCCAAAGATGTTAGGACAATCCAACATGTTCTTCGCACCTCCATAATTCCAAAAGCTGGGGACCGATCCGCATCACCCCATTACTTTTTCTTACGACCTTTTACATCATGGCCCATTGAGATTTTAATGTTAGTGATCTAATCTTTCGATACATTGATCATTTAACTACAATCCGTGATCCGGGTCATTAGAGGAAACCCAATCTGGATTTGAGACACATCTTCTCATATGTTCTTGAAACCAAATACAATCTTCAATATCCTGCTCACCTCAACCATCTGCCTCCCTGCTACTTAAACAATTCATTCAATGTCCTTCACAGTATTTGTCTCCACCTAGGAAATGGGGAACCTCAGGGGGGCCGAGAAGGAGGAGGCTCCCGCTCCCGTTCCTGATCCTGTTCCTCTTCGCCAGCACTCACAGTTTGACCAGTTAGTGGAGAGATTTGATCGTTGGGAGACCCGTTTTGACGCTTACATTGCTGCATAGGAGCAGCAACATTCTGAAGATATGACCCGTTACGAGCAGCACCGTATAGAGGACTTAGCCCGCTTTGACAGCTACATAACTCAGCAGCAGCAGCAGCAGCAGCACGACTAGGACATAGCCTGGTTCAATGCTTAGTTTACTACGCTAGCTAGTTACTTTCAGCATGCTCCACAACCTCCACCTCCATCTGATGATCAGGATCCCTAGTTTCTGTAGTTTTAGTTTCTATTTTTTGTAGATTGCTTTCTTTTTATTGTTTTTAGTTGTTTTAGTTTGTGTTTTTAGTTTCCTCCTCCTTTTTGATATATCAAAAGGGGGAGTAGTATGTTTGTACTTGTTCTGTTTGAAAATTTGAAAGCTTG
Source organism: Dendrobium huoshanense (assembly GCA_016618105.1). Classification (NCBI taxonomy): domain Eukaryota; kingdom Viridiplantae; phylum Streptophyta; class Magnoliopsida; order Asparagales; family Orchidaceae; genus Dendrobium; species Dendrobium huoshanense. Next base: position 25,575,486 of record CM028345.1, read on the forward strand.
TTTAGTTTTGCATTACTGTTTTAAAAATTGATTATCGATATGTTTACCATCATCAAAAAGGGGGAGATTGTTACAAACCTATTTTTTGGATTATGTTTTTGATGATAGCAAACAAATCTTGTTTCACTACGACTGCCTTTATTACTGACATTTTTAGGATTCAAAGATCGAACGAAAATTGGAATCAGCTCAAGACTGGGTAGATTAGGGTTGAGTTAGTCTGTAATTTTCTTTTCTCCTTCTTGAGTCAATTGTAATTGTTTGAAGTGACTGATGTTAGTAACCCTACACGAACACTTGAGAGATTTAGAACTTGTGTTTTTACTCACATCGGCCCGGAAGATATTTATATCATCCTAGACGATCGAGTTCAAAATAGAAGATCTAACCATGATTTCTTAGTTAAGACAGCCGTAATTAACTGATCGGCCTGTACAATACCTGCATCGGCCAGGACAATATGCTCAATACAGAAAGAAATTGCCACCATGAATAATTTAGGTATTCTGTATTTTTGGAAATCGGTCAGGACGATTCTTTAATCGGCCTGGACGATATTGTATAATTATGCCTAAATCGATCCGGCAATCATGGGAGTAATAAGGATGATTGATACGATCACATCATCCTAGACGATCGCAAGATCTGCCTGGACGATCCATTTAAAAACCCTTGGTTGCTCCTGAACGATAAATATCGTTCAGTACAAATTCAGAGCGATGCTCTAGCCGATTTGGATCGGACAGCTCAAATTCAGGGCGATGCTCTGGATGATTTTCCTCTGATTTGAACTAATCGGCCGGGACGATCGTGAGATCGTCCGGGACGATCAAGCAAATTTTCAATCATCCAGTTTGCATTCAGGGACGATCCTCTGGCCGATTTTATGAGATTTGTACTTTCTCTTGTCGTGGAAGGACTTCCGCCTGTGGTGTGGTCCAACCCATGGGCGGAGTCGAGCGAATTTCTCGAATGGAGAGCAGGATCGAGGAAATGATAGAATAGATACCCAACTGGTGTAATCCACCAACTACTAGGAACTATGACACGCTGACGCCTGTGACTCGGGTATTTCATCCGGTCACTTCGGCCCGATAGTCGCTGCCGAAACCAAGATGAATCTTTCGTGCTGGAGCTTTTTGGGAGGATGAAAGGAGGCGCGGCAGGGATCTCGGTCCCTGATAAACTTTAGATTGAAAAGGAAACTTCTAGTGAAATTCTAGGAATGTATATGCAACAACACCTCTGTGGAACCAGATTCAAGCTGGAGAAATGGTGGAATTTTCCAGCGGTGTTCAATACGAGATGAAGCAGGAAGAATCTGGGAAGTCGCTTTTTCGCTAGAGGGGAACTTGCCTGGCCTTCCAATGGTAATATCCGGAACTTTCACCAGATCTCATCCGAGTCTCCTCTCGCTTTGCTCGAGTGGCCTAACGGCTCCTCTCGCTTAGCCAAAATTGGCTTAGGTTGATTCTAGAGGCGGCCGATAGGCGAAGATAGCTTGCTTCCAAGGAGATGTCCACAAATAAGTGGGACTCCAAGATCTTCCGCCGAAGGTAGGAACCGACCGATTCGTTTTCGATCCTAGTGAAGTCGAGTTTTTGACTTCCATGCTATTGGTAGTACTAGTGCTTTTGGGTCCACGGGAAGGGCTGGATCTCGGTCCCGGAAGCATGGGTCCGGCTATCGATCACTAGTAAAGTCTACCGCGAGCGAGAGTCGGTCTAGATGGCAAAAGAAGGTAACCGTAGGAGGGGAAGGTGGCTAGCTTCTTTTCAGTTTAGCTTGGCTTTTCAGCTTGTTTCAAAGCATTTTCAGTGCGCTTTAGAGCACAGTAAAGTCCCTCTTTCCATACGGAAAGATCGTTCCCCTTCCTCCGAGAAAACTAGCAAATAGCATTTTCTTTTATATAGGGTCTTTTCTTTCAAGGTTGTGGCTTGATGAGGATAACTAAGCTGACACGCCGGAGTTGGCTGCTGCACCATTCGAAGGTGGATGGCCCGCCCAGAATAGGAATATTTGACTGGGCTTACACACATTCGCTCACTTACGCTGTCCCCCCTTCGGCTAGTATGATTTCCATATCGTCCTGGACGATAAAGTCGGTAACTTGTAATTAATGAGCTCCTTTGAAGCTCTTCTATTTAAGAGCTCTTGTTTAACGTTTTTGAACATCCTTGGCTGCTGTCTTGACTTGAGAAAACCTAAAGGAGAGAGAGAGAGAGAGAGAGAGAGAGAGAGAGAGAGAGAAGAGAGAGAGAGAGAGAGAGAGAGAGAGAGAGAGAGAGAGAGGGGGGGGGAGAGAGAGAGAGAGAGGATCTTGTGAGGGGGTTCACAAAGGTTGCTCACAAGCATTGTTCCACTTGTCTTCCCTAGAGTATCTTGTCCTTGGAAGGGTTGGGAGATGTAAGTTTCAGCAAGTGATCGTGGTTCTCTGCCTGCTTCAGGAGGAAGCAAAAGGAGTTGGGTTCTCTGCCTTGCCGGGTGTGGCAAAATGGAGTGTTTTATAAGGGCTTCTCCGCCTAGCTGTAGGGGCTAAAGGAGAGTCACATTGGTAGTGCAATACTCGAAGGGCGCCTCAGGGGAATGGACGTAGGTCAAGTTGACCGAACCACTATAAACCCTTGTGATCGTTTTACTGCTTCCGCACTTTAATTTTTCGCACTTGTTTTTCCGTGGTGATTTTGGTTTGTGATAATATTTCTTTTTGTTTAAAGATTTTTTTAAAAATACCTATTCACCCCCCCCCCCTCTTGGTTAGCCTCGGGACTAGTTCATAGGGCATAACATCCCTAACGAACTTTCAAAAACTTCACGTCAGTCGGTTATCGGGCAGAACTCTGGCGTTATTCAGTTGTTGGGTAGAACTCTGCGCCAGTCGGTTATCGGACAGAACTTCGATGTTAGTCAATTGTCCGACAAAACTCTGGTGTTAGTCGACTATCGGGCAGAACTCCAGTGTCAGTCTGTTATTGGGCAGAACTCCAGTGTCAATCGGCTGTCGGGTAGAATTCTTGTGTTAGTTGGCAATCGGGCAGAACTCTATCATCGGTCGACTGCCGGGTGAAAGTCTGGCAGTGGTCGAGGAGGAGTCTGTTTCTTCTCTTCCTTTTCTTCTTGCTTCCTTGCTTAATTTCGGCATCAGTTAGCTTCCAGGTGAAATTCCGGCATGGTCGAGGAGTCTCTTCCTCCTCTTCCTTTCTTCTCTTCTCTTCTTCTCTTGTCTTCCTTCTCTTCTCTTCTTGATTCTTCTTCATTCTCTTATCTTCTTGCTTGGGGTCCTCTCTCAAGAGAAATGAGGGGTCTATTTATAGTTTTGTAAGAGTGACATGGCCATTAAATAAGAGGAAGATCCGGGGTAAATTAGGAGTGATTTGAATGGACAGCCGATGTTGAAACCTATGATCGTAAACTGTTTATTGGGAATTTTAAGGCCTTAATGATATCAAAATTCGACGATATTAGGCTCGTTTGATTCGTCTCGTCGAGCCACCCAATTCGACTATAAGAACGCCATATTTGAAAAATATTTGGTAATCCAAATTATAGATTGAACCTTCTAAATGTGCTTCGCATCTTTTATTTGGCTCGAATTGTGTTGAATTTGGTGTCACTGGATTCGTATTTCTGAGACAATCAGTTCAACTGTAGCTTTGCTGAAATTGGTGTTCAGATGGTCTCGAATTTAATTTTTGAAATTTCCAATCGAAGTTCATAATTTTTGGAGAATTTTTTGTGCGATTTGAAGCTAGAAAATAATCCGATTTTATGTGTAGAGGTCCCGAATGTTTTAAAAGTTTCAAAATTGAGTATGAAACTTCAAAAATAGTAACGGGAACCCTAAAAATGTTCTAATTGGATTATCTGAGCCAAAAAAATGGGGCTTGAACACGCCTAGGCGGCCGAACAAGCTGGTCAGGTGGCAGACCCGCTAGTGGCAGCTCGTGCTAATGTGCAGCTGGAGTGTCGAACCCTTAAGTGGCACGCGAATTTGATTGCAACCAGTAACTGGCAGTTGCATTTTAAATTTTAATTTTTTTTTTCTTTTCATTGGGCTCCACAATCATTTCTTTTATATGGAAGATGGCTGCTACAGTGTCGATTGCCTTTTTTTTAATTTCAGATTTTGATATTTTTTTAATTCCAAAAATAATATTTTGGGCCCAAAAAATTTCAAAAAAATTTAAAAAAATTCAAATATTTTTGAAAAGGCTTAGAAGCCTCCTAATTTTCAAAAAAAAAAAATCCCTCTTTTTCAAACAATCTCCCCTCTTTTTCATCCTATAAATACCCCCCTAGGGTAATAAAAATTTTGCACATTTTCTTATTCTCCCTTCTTCTTCTGACATTAATATAGTTGAGGCATTCTCCTGTTTTTGGTAGGTGGCATCCCCTACTAAAATCTAGGACCTCTCTCTTTATGTAGAAGTTAGAATTTTTGTAGTTGTTACTTTTTTTTTCTCTTACATTATTCTAACTTTCTTACAATTGAAATATTCTATTATTTTTAGTAGATGGCATCCCTTACTTAAATTCAGTGCCTCTCTCATTGTATAGAAGTTAGAAGTTTTGCAGCCTTTTCTTTTCTATCTTCTCCTATTTTTCTTATTACTCTAAAGGTATTCCACTACTTTTGATAGGTGGTATCTCCTACTCGAATTCAGTGCCCCTTTTTAGTATAGAAGTATGTTGACCTCATTTTTGTATGAGGTCACTTAGACTACTCTTGATCCTTAATTTAATTTCCAAATCAATTCAAAATTCTAGGATCTTTCTAGAATCTCGACCTTAGGATCTATTCTAGGTCCTAGGATCCTTCTAGACTTCAGACCTTAGGAATCTATTCTAGATCCCAGGACCCTTCTAGAGTTAGACTTTGGGATCTATTTAGATCACAAGTCAATCCAGACTTTTATTTGATCAAATGTAAAACCTAATTCAAAATCCAGAATTTCAAATCAAAATCCAAGGTCCAAAGGTTTTGTCCTAAAGGCCTTTTTCGTTGAAATTTCAAACACTTTGAAACCCAGTCAAGTGACCTCCGATTCAGAGTTTGTCAGTTGCATACTGATGGGACATGTCTCGGGAGGCAACCCTCCAAATTTGAGTCCAATCTAAGGTCTCTAACCCCAGAAACTTAATTGAAACCCAAAGGCTGTAAAACCTTCAAATATTTACAGCCTATGCCACTGGACCTGTCACTTTGAAGATTCTGACCTTAGAGCCTTCACAGAAGCCTCTAGTCACTTTCAGACCTTTAATCTTGATATGTTGAACATTAAACTATATTTTTTTTCTGGACCCACTTTGACCCCAGTTGACCAAGGGTCAAAATGACCAAAATACCCCTATGGGGCTCAAATGTGTATTTTAAACCAAATGAACTCCGAATTGAATGCAATCACTTGCAGCAAGTTTCAAATGTCATTTCAAATCTGTTTGAATAGAATTCATTGGGGAATGATTAGTGAGTGATTACGTTTTAATCATTCACTAATCAAAATTTTGATACCTTAATTACTATCAATCTTTGCATGTTTAGGTTGTGCACACACACACTTAAGGCTCTCCTAGATTTAGGTGTTGAATGTGCTTGTGTATATGTGCATACTTATATGTCAAGTTAAGGGTTAGTTAAAACAGTGATTCAAACCTATATAACTTAGTGACATTAAGGACAATAATTAAGGACCTACTTGTAGAAAACTTAGAATATTTTCCAATAATTAGGATTCACCTCCTATTGACTCAAAACTTTGAACACTTTAATGTAGTGATATTCTCAACCTTAGGGAAAAGTTTCACTGATTTTAGGAATCATTAAGGCCCTTAATCGATTTTCCTAAGTTTAACCCTTAATTAAGCATTAAAACCTTCCAGAAAATGTAATAAATCCATTTTAAATCCAAAAAATATGTGTAAGCCCTCTAACTGACCATAATTAAGCCCTTAACCAATGAAAATTAAAACTAAAATTATTTGACAGCAAATTAAACCTTAATTTAATTTTAAGCAAAATTGAATATTTAATTAATATAATTAATTAATAATAATTAAAAATTCCAAAAATTTCCCAAACACTTGGGAATCTCTCCTTAGGTCATTTATGACCTTTGGAGCTGATTTCAAGGAGTTGGGAACTCATTTGGAGCAAAATCACAAGAAGGGGCCTTTAATTAAGGATTTTCAATAATTCAATAAATAGCCTAAACTTCAAACCTTCATAATTAATTCTAGAAAAATCCAAATCACCCAAACTCACTTTAATTCAACTCCTAATAAGGTCTAATATTTATTAAAAATATTAAATTCCAGAAATATGTAATATTTCAAAAAGTCAACTTTTTGGTCAACCGTAGTTAAAACTAGTTCAAAACTTCAAACCTTCGTAATAAAATGTAGAAAAATCCGATTTCAACGTACTTAATGTCTAACTGATCGTAGTGAGGTCTAGTATTTTAATAAAATGCTAGCTGTCCAGAATTTAACCTTAATTAAAAAGTCAATTTTTTCTGACCCTTTAATTAAATGATTAAAATATTCCAAAAATTCATAAAATTCAAAATTATTCCAAAACTCCAGAAAATGTTAACTTAATGTTTAAAACATTCAACAAACCTTTTAAAACACAACAACCATCCTAAAGATGAAGTTTATTGGCAGGACTACTCCGGACTGCGGGGCTAAGTGTCCTAAAGAGGCTGGTTCCTCGAGCCTGGTGGCACAACGCCACGAATGGATTCCAAGTGGTGTTAAACCTTAAGAATAGATTAATTATTAATTATCTAACCTTTTAAAACCTCTAATTTAATTACATTAATTTGGTTTATCGGTTGGACTACTCCGGGCTGCGGGGCTAAGTGTCCTAAGGAGGCTGGTTCCTCGAGCCTGGTGGCACAACGCCACGAATCGATTAATGGCAAACTTAAATCAATCAATTTCGAAAATTAGCAACCAAACATTTCTAATAAAATTTATTAATTCTTAAGCCTTTATCAACTTAAGCCACTTAATTATACCGGGTACCACTAGGTAACCCAGGCCTACGAGGCTATTAACTTAGCCCCAAGGAAGGTGAAATAAACTTCACGGCCTCGGTGTGAAACAAAGGTGATATCCAACAAATAATTAAATAAATCTTAAAATTAACTTTAAGCCATTAATATTTGAATTCAAACGTAAATACCTTAAGCCTTTCAACAAATCGAACTTTAAATAACTCTAACCAATAATCCTATTTAGGACATATCTAAACTACACAGCCTATTTCACACACTGTAGATGGTTTGCTAGGAGCACCAACTCTAGTTTTAGGCTAGGCCGGTGTTTACTTTTTGCAGCTGTGTGTCGGATTTTCGAGTTTTCACTGCATGCTGTTTGCTAGCCTAGGATTGATGCGATTGTTTATTTATTTATTGCATTTTATGTTGTAATTAATTGAGCATTTAAATTTTGAATATTAACTGCTTGAGATTGAATATTAACTGCTTGAGATTGAATATTAACTGCTTGGGACTATAAATATAACTGTTGATTATTAGGATAACCTTGCAGGATTGAGTCTAGATTTTTTTATTTCACATTAATATAAATTTGATTGAATAAGGTTGTATTTATTTGAAATGATTTGAGATTGGGACATTTTATCCAATTTGAGTTCTAAAGAGGTGAAGACATCCCTAAAGGGGAGAGTCTTCTTCCATTTGGAAGTCAAATTAGGATGCCTTTCAAATATCCAAAGAGGAAATATAACACCCCGTTCAAGGGGGAGTTTATTTCCATTTGGATATCCGGAACCGACGAATCAAGATGTTCGTGAGAAGACGAAGAAATGGACAACGAGAAGAATCCCAAATCTCAAAGTCATTTGAGTCTTAAGATAAAATCTGGGTTGTAGTCAGTGGTGCCCGGCCACTTTAATTTTCTGTAAAATTCTGTGATGTAATAATTAGAGGCACTTGCCTACGGACATTCAATTTGATGTATTTAATATGATTGATTTATTTAAATTGATTGCGCATTAGAAATATCTGTTTTTCTAGTCTTTTTACTTGCATGTCGTATTTGGTTTGACCTGGAGTACGATTTTAGGCTCTTAAGGACTTAATAAAACTTTTTCTACTCAAATTAAATTAAAACATTTAGGCTTATATAGAAATTCTAACGAATTTAAGAAGTAAGCCCAGGACCGCCGGGAGTCCTCATTTCATAGCCTTAATTCAAATTCAATCTTTTAATCGAGTCGATCAGCATGCATTAGATTAATAACAAATTAAATCTTTAATTACATTAGCTTAAGCATCAAACCCAACATAAGTTTAAGGGACCATTTAGGATCCGCTCTAGATGTCGGTCCCGTTCTCAAATACCTTTCTTAATTAACGTCCCTACCACTCTTCAAAAAGACCGGACTCATATTTTAAAATCGTTTAGGTGGTTTAGCTGGCTCCCCAATCCAGGCCGGGGTAAGACCAGATTCGCATTGCACTAGCTAGGTTCGGGGTGCTAACTTTAGTGCCCAGTTTAGACTTAAGTTCTGAGGCTGGCTCGGGCCATAAGACCTCAATTTTCGGGAATTGAATCCCACTTTCTAATAAAATTGACTATTCAAATTAAAGAATCTATTTCAATCAAATTCGAGCCCAACAATTAGGATAGACTGGGGTGCTTCTGAAGTAATTCAGAATCTCAAAACACCTCCTACCTTTCTTTCTTTGACTCTAGAAATAAGTGTTCAACCTTGATCTAATCCCGATTGAAAATTCCAACCTTTTTCTTCATTTGATATCGATCTTTGAAAATCTAAATAAAATTTATACCGCTATTTTAATCGAGAGTTTTCGTAGGAAATTTTGATTTCCTACGATGTAATTAACTACGGGGGCTTGCGCTCGTAGGAGATTTAGAAACCCAGAATTGATTTTCAAAATTAATTTTTTTTTAAACCTTCAATTAATTATCTTTGGGAATTCAAACAAGAATGACGATCGTTATCGTCATATTCAAAATTTTGGTAATAAGTAATATCATCTTTCTTAGGGAAGATATATTATTTTATTATCATTATTTTGATTATGAAATTAATGATCTCTTATTCGAATTATTATGGTTAAACAATTGATTGAACATCATTTTGATCTTTCGAGATCATACATGTTCCCCCATGAGTTTGACTACGATAATTTGGATAATTTTAAAGTTTTGAAATTAGAACCAATTAGTGAATGATACTCTCTCTATTTGAGATAATATATCGTTCCTAATGTTGTGTTCTATTTCAAAGCTAAAATTTAAAATTTTAATATATTCCCAAAGAAAATTAATATATTTTCAAAACTATACTTATATATATATATATATATATTTTCAATCTAAACAAAAATGGCGACTCTGCTGGGGACCATCTCACTCTCCATCTTTAATAGCGGTATAAATTTTACTGAATCGGTAGTTTTAACTACCTTACTCTCCGTTGGTCCCTCTCCCATTTCTTCCTTGGGTGAGCGTGACCAACTCAATTAAGACATGTCAAAAGAGAGGTGAGCGTAGGAATCCTCTGTCGAAGTCGGGCTTTGACATTTGTCCTCCAACTTGATTGGTAGAGTGAAAGAGTCAAGCCAAAATACTTCTGTATATGTTGTAAACTCGCGTGCGAACAAATATATAGCATGCTAAGTTTCACAATTTACAGAAAATACTTCAACTTCAAAATCAAAATTTCAATCCTTTAAACAAAATTCAATCACTTTCAAATCTCAATCAATCCATGTATTCTATTATTACATATGAAATTATAACTCCTATAATTTGATATGTGTGATAGAATACAAACTTCTAGTCCAAATTCAATTTCAACACTAAACTCAAGTTTAACTTCAACCTTGAAATCAATTATAATCTTGATTTTAAAGTCAAAATCTAGGCTTTGACATTTCATCCCAAGTCGATTGGTGAAATGAAGGAATCAAGCCCAACTTTTGGATTTTTCATGTTAATTTTGTGAACCTACGTGACTGAATGAAACTCAGTGTGTTGAGTTACAAAATTTGAAGAAGATCCACTCGACTTTAATTTCAAATTCAATTTTAAGCCAAATTCAATATCAATCTTAAAATCAAGTTTGATTTCAACTTTAAATTCAACCTCAAATTTGATTACAAATTCAAATTTGAACTTTGACATTTTGCCCCAAATCAATTAGTGTAGCAAAAGAGTCAGGTTCAACTCTTAACTTCAATTCGTCAATTTTATGAACCACCGTGTTCAGTGTAAACTGAATATGATTGAGTTATAAAATTTTGAATAAAGTTAATCAAACTTAAAATTCAAATTCAATTTCAAATTACTAATTCAAATCACTTTCTTAATTCCAGGAAATCAAACACTCAAATGGCTGGGAAACTCGTCTTCTCACTGAATAAGGATGTGCCTGTAGAAGAAATTCTTAATGGCAATTTAATTCAGTACGAGATGGAATTTCAGAACCTCAAGATTTAAGTTAATGGGAAAACACTGATTGATCTGTCTCCCGCGATACTAGGAAAGTCTCCTTTAGTTGAGATTACTTTAGGGTCAGGAGCTGACTCCCGCATCTCTAAGATGGAGGTCATTGTCGCCCCTGTACCCACTGTATTCTCTACTCCGGAGGATCAAAACCAGAAGTCAATAATGACAAAAGAGTTACCATCTCAATCTGAGATCGGATCAAATTCTAGCACCCCTGTCGTCGGTAGGAACAAGATGAAGAATTATCTTCGAAGAGCCAGGAAAAGGAATCTTAAGGCTACAAAGACTGTTGAATTTGAAGCCTTAGAGAAGACCGACTTCGAGGCCAATCGAGAGTTCGTTGCTCCTTCTACGTACCCTCTCCTTGCACAAAGGAGGGAGGTTGTAGATACGAGAGTGCGATCTTCAATACACCTGCTTGACTACTACACAGAAAGACTCGAGCAAGAAAGGATTGAGCAATCACCAACATTAGGTTATAGGCCCCCAGCTGAGGGTTATGATCCGTCCACTCTACTAGAAGATGTTAAGGCGCGTTACTACACGTGTCTCACTACATCATCTATAGAGGAGGAGGAGTAGGAACCACTCGGGGTGCCACTCTCTTAACTGTTAGTCTAGTAGTAATGAGAGGGGGAAATAATCTAAGATTGTGTCAGATAGTGATACCGTTAAAATTTAAATTTTCAATGGGGTCCTATCACGATAAATCTTTTGATTGCAATGATGCCGCTTTCTAGGGACGTTGCAGACCCTATAACAGTCTCTCTCTTCAAAGAGATTATAGGAATTCAATTCCATACTACTAGGGTCTTACCACCTAGACTTGCAACTTCTTAAGGAAAACTTTCCAATTTCTCAAGTGTACCGGGTCTGGATTTTCAAGATAATTGATTCTTCTTTTTAATGAAAATTGACCTCTACCTTAAGTCTTAAGCTGGAGAGAGTTGTAGTTGATTCCATCAAATATTTGAATACCCCTCCCTCCCACCGCTCTCGTGGGTTGAATTAACTTTTGAATTAAAATCTATTTCAAGATCAAGTTGACCTTAGAAATGAAAATTCTATCAATCTTCTAGTAATCTTTTATCTTAATAGGCGATTCTCGCATGTCAAAAATCTGTTCAATGATTTTCAAAAGTCAAGTCGATACCCTTTCAAAAAGATTGAATGTGCTTTGAGGATTATTCTTCTTTGCATAAGAGAATGAATTTTCTTCTCTAATACTTGAGATATAATCCCAGCATACAAAAAAAAATCAATCAATTTAAGATATTTGAAGAAAGTGGAGCCTCTTCTCAAATTCAATTGAAATCAAAGATAAGCGAATGCTCTAAAAAATTAAAAGATACACGAATGCGCCAAAATCAAGAAGTGCACGAAGTGCACAAAAAGTCAAAAGATGCGCAATATGTGCCACCAGAAAAAGAGAAGAAGAGTGAGATGGCTTCCTTTCTTTGAATCGTTAAATTTCAAAATACTCGATCAACTTTAAATAATTGACTTTGAAAATCCTGAATTCAGATTCTTCAACATGCATGAATTATCTGTTAGATAAAAAAAATCGTGCAAGAAAATTGAAAAGATCAAATTTCTACCTTCAACTTAGACTCTTTGAAGTTAATTTTAATTCAAAATCTATACAAGGGAGACCCCAGTTCAGTTTCTATAAAATTTGGTCTGGGTCAACAAAACCTAAATCTTTAAGCCTTTCCAAGATTCGTTGGAGTCAACACTACTTCTTACTGCACTTCTAAATTTGTTCCCACATGTCGTTCCGACAGGGTCCAAAAAGTTATAGGAAATTTCTTAATAGAAAGATCGAATCTTCTACTCCTGAAAAGAATTCAAATCATGTCCTTGAGAAATGTATGTAAGTCCTTACACATAGGCATCTCTTCCTTTAAGAACCTTTTTCAACAAAATTACACTCTATACTGGGTCCAAGATCAAACCCACTAGAGGAGTATTTTGTAATGCTGGAAATTGCCGTTCAAAATCAAACTACGACTGAGTAGAGTGCCCGACTCTAATTTGAGGAGTTCGAGGCCTTGTAGAGCTTTATCTTTAAAGCTCAATAAAGCTCAGAGTCGTCTGTAGCCTGTTTGGTTAAAGCTTGTGATAAGATAGATCAACTTAAAACCTTCCAAGGAGGAGACTTGGTCTAGGTTCTTTGGATGCATATCTTAGCCTATCGATAGATCAGTGGAGGAGTCTGAACCAATACAAGAGTGTCCTCCTGTCATAGAGACGATCTTTGAGAAAATTTCAAACATTAATTAATCAACCCTGGAGAATGTCACCCGATATTTTTTAAATGTTGGGGAGGCTCTTCAGGAAGTACCATGCCAGATGAGTGTCAAATTCAAAGTTAATAAAAAGTCTTCAAATTTCCTGGATTAAAAAAATTTCTTAATTCAAAATCAAAAATTAAATTCAAACTTCAAAATTCAAAAAAAAAATCAAATCAATTCAAAACTTTCAAATCTCAAATTTCAAAATTTAAGCCCGATCCTCTGTGTAGAGCAAGTTTCCTCTACATACGATCAATTTAAACCCGATCCTCTGTGTAGAGCAAGTTTCCTCTACATACGATCAATTTAAACCCGATCCTCTGTACGGAGCAAGTTTCCTCCACTTATGATCATCCAGACCCGGTTCTTTGTGTAGAGCAAGTTTCCTCTCCACAAGACCGTCCGTTAGTGGTGGAGCATGCCCTCTGTGGCACCACCCTAACATTTGAGTTAAAAACGATTAGTGGTGGAGCGTGCCCTTCGTGGCGCCATCCTAATTCGTATCCGTTAGTGGTGGAGCATGCCCTCTGTGGCACCACCCTAACATTTGAGTTAAATGATTAGTGATGGAGCGTGCCCTTCGTGGCGCCATCCTAATTCGTATACGTTAGTGGTGGAGCATGCCCTTTGTGGCACCACCCTAACATTTGAGTTAAACGATTAGTGATGGAGCGTGCCCTTCGTGGCGCCATCCTAATTCGTATCCGTTAGTGGTGGAGCATGCCCTCTGTGGCACCACCCTAACATTTGAGTTAAACGATTAGTGATGGAGTGTGCCCTTCGTGGCGCCATCCTAATTCGTATCCGCTAGTGGTGGAGCATGCCCTCTGTGGCACCACCTTAGCATTTGAGTTAAGCGATTAGTGATAGAGCATGCCCTCAGTGGCACTACCCTAATAAATTTAAATCTTGATTTCCTATGGATGAATTTTTCATTCCCTTAGGATTAAAATTCCACACTTGATCTGTAATCTCGGTCAACGCCAATATGTGCAATAGAACTTCGCTCTCTTACACATATTGGGGGTCCATTTGTTGACCTCATTTTTGTATGAGGTCACTTAGACTACTCTTGATCCTTAATTTAATTTCCAAATCAATTCAAAATTCTAGGATCTTTCTAGAATCTCGACCTTAGGATCTATTCTAGGTCCTAGGATCCTTCTAGACTTCAGACCTTAGGATCTATTCTAGACCCCAGGACCCTTCTAAAAGTTAGACTTTGGGATCTATTTAGATCACAAGTCAATCCAGACTTTTATTTGATCAAATGTAAAACCTAATTCAAAATCCAGAATTTCAAATCAAAATCCAAGGTCCAAAGGTTTTGTCCTAAAGGCCTTTTTCGTTGAAATTTCAAACACTTTGAAACCCAGTCAAGTGACCTCCGATTCAGAGTTTGTCAGTTGCATACTGATGGGACATGTCTCGGGAGGCAACCCTCCAAATTTGAGTCCAATCTGAGGTCTCTAACCCCACAAACTTAATTGAAACCCAAAGGCTGTAAAACCTTCAAATATTTACAGCCTATGCCACTGGACCTGTCACTTTGAAGATTCTGACCTTAGAGCCTTCACCGAAGCCTCTAGTCACTTTCAGACCTTTAATCTTGATATGTTGAACATTAAATTATATTTTTTTTCTGGACCCACTTTGACCCCAGTTGACCAAGGGTCAAAATGACCAAAATACCTCTATGGGGCTCAAATGTTGATTTTAAACCAAATGAACTCCGAATTGAATGCAATCACTTGCAGCAAGTTTCAAATGTCATTTCAAATCTGTTTGACCCATTCCTAGGCTTTGGGTCAACCTAGTTGACCAAGTCAACCTAGTTGACCCAAATGGCCCTTTAAGGGTCCAAACAGGTGTTTTGAACCAAATGACCTCCTTAGACCCTGGGATTACAGTCAGTAGACTCAAAATGTTATTTTGAATTGATTGAACCCATTTCCAAACCTTGGACCCACCTGGTTGACCAAGTCAACCAGGATTGACTCAAAATTCCCTTAAGGCTCTAATGGGTTATTTTAACCCATTTAATCAATTGAATTCATTTTAAGCTTCAAACCGACTTCTAATTATGGCCTAACCATGTTTTGGGATGTTGATCAATCAAATCTAAGTAGAGTTGACTAAGTCAACTCTAAGGTTGGGTTAAATCTACTCTAAACTCCATATCAAATTCAAACCTCCATCCCTTCACTTGGCTTTGGTTGGGTTTCATTTTAATCAATCTTTGAGGCCACTTGGATGCCACATCAGCAGTCCACTTGGGTATTGACTAGTCAACATTTGGTCAACAACCCTTTAAATGTCCAAATGGCTTGAACCCTCAAACTCCTAGTGGATTGCCTTAAGCTCTTAACACTCCAACACTCAAGACATCCCTCCAAGCCACCTAGGCAGTCAAACTGACTGTTGACCAGTCAAACTGGTCAACAAATCTTTAAAACTCCTTTAAAATGATTAAGTTCATATGTTTAAGTTAAGCCTTTCAAATCCACTCCATTCAAAATCCTTCCAGCAAATCAAGACATCTCCATATGCAACTCACAAGCCCATGTGGCATATTGACCAGTCAAACTGTCAAACCAAGCTTAGGAAGTGGTCAAACCCGGTTAAAACCATTCTTAAACTTAATTCACTTTAGTTCAAATCAATCCAGCTGTTTAAACAACCTCTAGAAGCTTCTTAGGGCCCATCCTAGCCCTTGGATCAGGATCAAATGATCCATATGCTCTCCATATGGGTGCAAGAGGACAAGGGACACTTTCCACATAGGCTGTCCTCTTGTCCTTGATTCCATCTGCTCCCAACCACCCCTAGGACAGATGGCAGCTATCTAGGAGCTCCCAAATTCAATCCCAGCCGTCCATTGATCCTATGGACATTTGAATAGGGCAAATGAAGCATTTGAGCCCTCATTCTAATCCCTATCTTCTCTCACTATTCAAGCCCTCCCAGAACTCAAACTATTTTCGTTTGAGCATTCCAGACCCCAATCTACATATTCACAGCTCGATTCAGCCGGTCAAAGCTCGCCGGCGACTGGATTCCGGCGAGTTCAAGCAAATCTCCGTCCAAGCCGTTTGGCCGTCGATCTAGGCATTTTCAAGGCAAGGGATCTTCTACAAAAAGGAGCGTGGACAGCCAACAAATGCAACAAATCTTTAAACGGATTAATCCGTCCATTATCAAGGTGAAAATCCCTAACCCTAGTCTAAAACACTTAGCATTAAATAGCTTTTTAATAAGCTCTTTTTAAACGTTAAAATTAACTCCCCAGAAATTCTGTTCGGCTAAGAATTCTGTGTTTAAAATTTCATTTAATTTGGACGGGTGAGTTGAGAGAACGAGCCATTTCTTTGATTAGGGCTCCGGTTCGTAACGTGCATGCGTTGCACGTTTCCTGGACCGTTGATCGCGTGATCAACGGTCCCGATCAAGCTTCTCCGCGGCTTTGATCAGCCGGCCGCATGATCTCGCGGTTATCTTCCCGTCCGACGAGATCTGGGACGTCCGCTCATCTTTGCGGGTTTAAGTTTCCGCCGTTCGATCTCTTTCGACTGAGATCAAATGACGGAATCCCGTCCCCGCCGTCGGATCAAGCTCCTGAAGATCAGACGGTTGCGAGAGAGTGCCGCGCTGGATAAGTGGGCTGGGCCCACTTGACCTCCGCCGCAATCATTGCGCCGCCGCCGTTTCTGGCTGGCCGAATCATATCGGGCCACGTGGCGCCACCGCCAATTGATTAAAAACGGATTAATTTGATTTTAAATCGTTTTTAATTAATGATTTTTCTTAAAATTTAATTAAATTTTAATTTAAAACTAAAAAAAAAGAGTAATTATCTGAAAATTTAAGGTATTAAATTCAAATTAATATTAATATAAAATATTAAATATATATATATATTTTTTATATTAAATATATTTTAAAATATTTTAAATTTTCATTATCCTAACTTAATATTTAATTAAATTAATTAAAAAGAAATGTTTAATAAAATTCTAAACTTTATTTTAAACAATATTTTAATATTTTAAATATAAAAATATATATATTTTTAAAATATTTTTTTATAAAAATATATATATCTAATTTAACTTCAAATTTAATTTAATGTAATATATAATATATATCTTAAATGGTTTAAAAATACTTAGACATTTAAGTACTTAATTACGACTTAATTAAATTTAAATCTAAACATTATTTTAATAACTTAAAATTTCAGAAAATAGTTAATGTTTAATTAAGTTTAATTTAGATATTAATTTAAGTATTAATTAATTTGGAATTATTTAAATTCTTTTAATCTCTTCAAAGCTTTAAAAACTTAAAACAAATTCATTTTAAATCATAAAAATTAAAATAATATATTAAAATTATTGAAATTCAAAATATTTTAACTTAACATTAATTGTAAAATTAGGGTACCCATTTATTTTGATTAATTTGAATTATATTAATATTTTAATACTTAATTAAATAGTTAATCAAATATTATATTAAATATTTTTGAAAATTGAAATTTATTTTCAAATGATTTTGAAAAATCAGTGGATCTCTCAATCCATAAAATTTTTTATAATATTTTGAATTATTTTATTTTAAAACTTATATGTTTATATATATAGGTATATATATATACATATATTTTAAAACTATTTCAAAATTATATGCATTTAAATTTTGTAAACTTGAGGGATCCGTTTGAAGTTTTAAGCATAGATTGAATATTTGAATAGAATTCATTGGGGAATGATTAGTGAGTGATTACGTTTTAATCATTCACTAATCAAAATTTTGATACCTTAATTACTATCAATCTTTGCATGTTTAGGTTGTGCACACACACACTTAAGGCTCTCCTAGATTTAGGTGTTGAATGTGCTTGTGTATATGTGCATACTTATATGTCAAGTTAAGGGTTAGTTAAAACAGTGATTCAAACCTATATAACTTAGTGACATTAAGGACAATAATTAAGGACCTACTTGTAGAAAACTTAGAATATTTTCCAATAATTAGGATTCACCTCCTATTGACTCAAAACTTAGAACACTTTAATGTAGTGACATTCTCAGCCTTAGGGAAAAGTTTCACTAATTTTAGGAATCATTAAGGCCCTTAATCGATTTTCCTAAGTTTAACCCTTAATTAAGCATTAAAACCTTCCAGAAAATGTAATAAATCCATTTTAAATCCAAAAAATATGTGTAAGCCCTCTAACTGACCATAATTAAGCCCTTAACCAATGAAAATTAAAACTAAAATTATTTGACAGCAAATTAAACCTTAATTTAATTTTAAGCAAAATTGAATATTTAATTAATATAATTAATTAATAATAATTAAAAATTCAAAAAATTTCCCAAACACTTGGGAATCTCTCCTTAGGTCATTTCTGACCTTTGGAGCTTATTTCAAGGAGTTGGGAACTCATTTGGAGCAAAATCACAAGAAGGGGCCTTTAATTAAGGATTTTCAATAATTCAATAAATAGCCTAAACTTCAAACCTTCATAATTAATTCAAAAATCCAAATCACCCAAACTCACTTGCATTCAACTCCTAATAAGGTCTAATATTTATTAAAAATATTAAATTCCAGAAATCTGTAATATTTCAAAAAGTCAACTTTTTGGTCAACCGTAGTTAAAACTAGTTCAAAACTTTAAACCTTCGTAATAAAATATTGAAAAATCCGATTTCAACGTACTTACTGTCTAACTGATCGTAGTGAGGTCTAGTATTTTAATAAAATGATGGCTGTCCAGAATTTAACCTTAATTAAAAAGTCAATTTTTTCTGACCCTTTAATTAAATGATTAAAATATTCCAAAAATTCATAAAATTCAAAATTATTCCAAAACTCCAGAAAATGTTAACTTAATGATTAAAACATTCAACAAACCTTTTAAAACACAACAACCATCCTAAAGATGAAGTTTATTGGCTGGACTACTCCGGGCTGCGGGGCTAAGTGTCCTAAAGAGGCTGGTTCCTCGAGCCTGGTGGCACAACGCCACGAATGGATTCCAAGGGGTGTTAAACCTTAAGAATAGATTAATTATTATTTATCTAACCTTTTAAAACCTCTAATTTAATTACATTAATTTGGTTTATCGGCTGGACTACTCCGGACTGCGGGGCTAAGTGTCCTAAGGAGGCTGGTTCCTCGAGCCTGGTGGCACAACGCCACGAATCGATTAATGGCAAACTTAAATCAATCAATTTTGAAAATCAGCAACCAAACATTTCTAATAATATTCATTAATTCTTAAGCCTTAATCAACTTAAGCCACTTAATTATACCGGGTACCACTAGGTAACCCAGGCCTACGAGGCTATTAACTTAGCCCCAAGGAAGGTGAAATAAACTTCACGGCCTCGGTGTGAAACAAAGATGATATCCAACAAATAATTAAATAAATCTTAAAATTAACTTTAAGCCATTAATATTTGAATTCAAACGTAAATACCTTAAGCCTTTCAACAAATCGAACTTTAAATAACTCTAACCAATAATCCTATTTAGGACATATCTAAACCACACAGCCTATATCACACACTGTAGATGGTTTGCTAGGAGCACCAACTCTAGTTTTAGGCTAGGCCGGTGTTTACTTTTTGCAGCTGTGTGTCGGATTTTCGAGTTTTCACTGCATGCTGTTTGCTAGCCTAGGATTGATGTGATTGTTTATTTATTTTTTGCATTTTATGTTGTAATTAATTGAGCATTTAAATTTTGAATATTAACTGCTTGAGATTGAATATTAACTACTTGAGATTGAATATTAACTGCTTGGGACTATAAATATAACTGTTGATTATTAGGATAACCTTGCAGGATTGAGTCTAGATTTTTTTATTTCACATTAATGTAAATTTGATTGAATAAGGTTGTATTTATTTGAAATGATTTGAGATTGGGACATTTTATCCAATTTGAATTCTAAAGAGGTGAAGACATCCCTAAAGGGGAGAGTCTTCTTCCATTTGGAAGTCAAATTAGGATGCCTTTCAAATATCCAAAGAGGAAAGATAACACCCCGTTCAAGGGGGAGTTTCTTTCCATTTGGATATCCGGAACCGACGAATCAAGATGTTCGTAAGAAGACGAAGAAATGTACAACGAGAAGAATCCCAAATCTCAAAGTCATTTGAGTCTTAAGATAAAATCCGGGTTGTAGTCAGTGGTGCCCGGCCACTTTAATTTTCTGTAAAATTCTGTGATGTAATAATTAGAGGCACTTACCTACGGACATTCAATTTGATGTATTTAATATGATTGATTTATTTAAATTGATTGCGCATTAGAAATATCTGTTTTTCTAGTCTTTTTACTTGCATGTCGTATTTGGTTTGACCTGGAGTATTTTAGGCTCTTAAGGACTTAATAAAACTTTTTCTACTCAAATTAAATTAAAACATTTAGGCTCATATAGAAATTCTAACGAATTTAAGAAGTAAGCCCAGGACCGCCGGGAGTCCTCATTTCATAGCCTTAATTCAAATTCAATCTTTTAATCGAGTCGATCAGCATGCATTAGATTAATAACAAATTAAATCTTTAATTACATTAGCTTAAGCATCAAACCCAACATAAGTTTAAGGGACCATTTAGGATCCGCTCTAGATGTCGGTCCCGTTCTCAAATACCTTTCTTAATTAACGTCCCTACCACTCTAAAAAAAGACCGGACTCATATTTTAAAATCGTTTAGGTGGTTTAGCTGGCTCCCCAATCCAGGCCGGGGTAAGACCAGATTCGCATTGCACTAGCTAGGTTCGGGGTGCTAACTTTAGTGCCCAGTTTAGACTTAAGTTCTGAGGCTGGCTCGGGCCATAAGACCTTAATTTTCGGGAATTGAATCCCACTTTCTAATAAAATTGACTATTCAAATTAAAGAATCTATTTCAATCAAATTCGAGCCCAACAATTAGGATAGACTGGGGTGCTTCTGAAGTAATTCAGAATCTCAAAACACCTCCTATCTTTCTTCCTTTGACTCTAGAAATAAGTGTTCAACCTTGATCCAATCCCGATTGAAAATTCCAACCTTTTTCTTCATTTGATATCGATCTTTGAAAATCTAAATAAAATTTACACCGCTATTTTAATCGAGAGTTTTCGTAGGAAATTTCGATTTCCTACGATGTAATTAACTACGGGGGCTTGCGCTCGTAGGAGATTTAGAAACCCAGAATTGATTTTCAAAATTAATTTTTTTTAAAACCTTCAATTAATTATCTTTGGAATTCAAACAAGAATGACGATCGTTATCGTCATATTCAAAATTTTGGTAATAAGTAATATCATCTTTCTTAGGGAAGATATATTATTTTATTATCATTATTTTGATTATGAAATTAACGATCTCTTATTCGAATTATTATGGTTAAACAATTGATTGAACATCATTTTGATCTTTCGAGATCAAACATGTTCCCCCATGAGTTTGACTACGATAATTTGGATAATTTTAAAGTTTTGAAATTAGAACCAATTAGTGAATGATACTCTCTCTATTTGAGATAATATATCGTTCCTAATGTTGTGTTCTATTTCA
This sequence comes from Dendrobium huoshanense, assembly GCA_016618105.1. Lineage (NCBI taxonomy): Eukaryota > Viridiplantae > Streptophyta > Magnoliopsida > Asparagales > Orchidaceae > Dendrobium > Dendrobium huoshanense. Next base: position 25,596,866 of record CM028345.1, read on the forward strand.
AAGATAAAATTTAAAAATTTAAAATATTCCCAAAGAAAATTAATATATTTTCAAAACTATACTTATATATATATATTCAATCTAAACAAAGTATAAATGGGTGACATAAGCTCCACCAAAATCCCACCAGCCAAAGAAGATTGTCCTGCTATCCGATCTGAGGGTCTGAAGAAGTCTCAGTAAGTGGTCAAAGATGTTGATGTCGTATCCACTATAACTGGCGATTCTTTGATCATTTTTAGGAATAAATTTCAGTTCTTTAAGATATTGTGATAAAAGTGCTAGAAAGATCTGCTCGTGTTTGGTCCCCTTCCATGGAATTTTTTATGGTGTACGAGTTTAATTTGCGAGCAGGGTTACGGTTTCTCCCTCTTCCAAAGTTAATCATCATTTTAGCGACATATGGAGTGAGTTTGTCCTAGCTTTATTATAAATTCATGTCGATCATAATGGGATTGATAGTGTTTTTTAGAGATTGTAGAGCGGTGTTGTCTCCAAAGTGTCTTTTTCGGATGGGTAGACTTATTGGTGATACACAGGGTTGTATCTCTTTAAGATCAAAATGGCTGGATATTCGCATTCGAGACCCATCAAAGAGCTGGGTTAATGATTTCTTTTTTGTGCAGAATGACTTAAATCTCCAAAAAAATAGAATAACTTGAAGGATTTACCAATTCCCCTACATTTTGGAGTAGAAGACTTATTGAAGATACTTAATCTCTCTGATATCGACACCCTCCGCTACAATGTAGGATATTTGAGTAGATATGTAGATGAAGAATATTTGTTCAAGATGAGACTATCTACTCAAGTAGGGAGATCACATGCTCGTATGCTAAACAAATCAACCCAAGTACTTAAGGCGGATATTCAACCTTGAAAGGCTTCTCCTAAACTATCAGGGAATGAGGTGATCCTCATATATCCAAGAAGAAAATGGTGGATGAGATTTTGACAGTTACTAAGAAAAGTCACCATGTCTCTCCATCCAAGTCACACATTCTAGAAGATGTTTTGAAACATCAATGTGTTAGTCATCGATGGGTTGAAGAGTTGGTGAGTTCCCAGTCTCTTTTTTTCTTTTTCGAGTTGGTGGATGCACAGGCAGTAATCAATCAACATGTTAAAGATCAATAGGTCATAGGAGAGAATATTACAGTCATTGAAATTGAGATCAAGAAGCTCAGCCATTGAAAATGAGATCAAGGAGCTCTAGAGTTTGTTGTCTGAGAAGGAAGCCATGTCCTAGTTAGAACAGTCACCTTCCAAAGTCATAGAAGAATTCAAAAAGTCTTATGCCTTTAAGATGATCGTTCATGATTAGATTCAAGAAGCTCATGTTCACATATGTAATGTTGATGTCAAGGCCTTGGAGTTAGAGTGTATGGAGAAAGGCTTCATCAGAGATTTTTTGAAGGGTGTATGTCTAGTACAGTGTAAGACTAGAGCGAAAATTGAGGTGTTGACACATAGCCAGGCTTCTAGTGACCCTTATTCAGATTCTCATGGTGATGCAATAGAGAGTGAGTTGTAGAAGGCCTTTAACCTTGAGGAGGATGATATTGAGATTCTGTAGTGTTTCTTCTTTTATTGGTTGTACCACTTTATATGTTTTAGGGATGATTGTATGCATTTAATATTGATGTTTTTATATGATGTTCAGTGATATAATAAGAAATAGTTGGTGTTTTTTCTCTTTGCATATGAAATTTACTTAGTTTTATTTTAATTTAAATGATGAGAAATATTTTAGTGGGCTCTTTTGGCTTGAGCAAATATGAGAGACATCATCATTGGATGTTTGACTTATCCGAGGTTGTTAGTCAAAGCATTTGTTTGATAACATTATCTTGTATAGAAGAAATCGAATCAAATTCTCATTGGATTGATCATCCAGTGATTGAGATACAATATAAATTGTGTATTTCTCGAATCATGGATAAAGTGGTTTGATTCTTTTTTTTTTTTTTGGTTTTTTACCCTTTTATAGGAGGAGATAATATCAGAACAAAATGAACATCACTTTACTGCATTATATAAGACAGTACAATAATTTCTTGATATAATTTAGGTATATCGAAGTTAGAAGAGTTTTACTATACTTAACACAAAAGGGATGAATACGAGGTCAGCCCACCAATATAGAAGGGATCATATGAGGACATTATAACGACTTGGGAGAAATTACATAACACAAGATAAATAGTACTATCAACGCCTACTGATAATACTTGTGAAGGTTTTCAACATTTCAAATTTGAGGGAGCATCTTCCCATTAGCATCCTTCAGTTTGAAGGTTACGGGCTTAATTATAGCTGCTACCAAATAAGGACCCTCCCATATGGGAGAGAGTTTATTGTGTTGGGGGCCCTTTCCAGCTGCCTTGATAATGCGTAGAACTAGATTTTTGAAGTAAGTCTATAACTCTTGCTTCTAGGAGAAGATACAAGTTATTTTAGAGCTTCTCCTCATTATTACTGAAGTCGAAAGTCTGAACTCAAATTGATTGGGACTCTAATATCAACCGATATGACTGCTTCTGTACCAATGCAGAGATTATGCGGAGTTTCTCCTATAAGAGTTCTAGCGGTGGTTCGATAAGCCTAGAGAACATTTGGGAGTTCTTCAGTCCATTGCCCCCTAGCCTTCCTTAGATGTATCTTTAGCCATTTCAAAATTATCCTGTTTTTAACCTCAGTTTGCCTATTTGCATGAGGATGGATGAAAGCTGTGTGGACTAGCTAAATATGAAAATACTTATAAAAAGATATAAAGATGTTTTCAATAAATTGGGTCCCGTTGTCGGTGATAACCCTTCTAGCAATGCTAGCATGAGCAGATGAAGCAAATCCCTCTTTCTTAGAAAGGCTAGTAGCCTTTTCTACTAAGCCAACCTTTTCTTGGGCCTCCACTTTCTCTGTCTGTGTCAATTCCACTTCATTTGAGGCAGTTGATGGGGCTGATGGTGTAACAAACAAGTCATACCCCTCGACTACTCTTTCCTGTGCGATTTCCACAGCAATTGGGGCTACATATGGGACTGAAGAGGTCAAAATATTATTGCCAAAAATAGTTCTTGAAGAAGATTTTTCAGAACTTCCACTTCGATAAAAATTAAATGAACTACGGAAGTGGTCACCCAAAAACTTCTGTATACCAGCATATTTCAATTTACTATATTCTTTCATATCGAATATTGATTGTTCCAGAGCCGTGACACGCCTTTCTAGTAGGCCATTTGAGGATTCCACTGATACTAGCTACTTCACAAGTAAGTTGTTCTGTGAAATCAGTATGTTGATTGCTTGGTTCAAGCTTTGCCAGTTAGAATTTTCTACAGCAAGAGTTGAAATAGGAGCACTGGAGTATTTTTCTGGGAGCGGGTGCTGCGATTTGGAGGTGGGCTTGGAATCCTAGTTGGACTGGCAGGGTAGTGCAATTTGGAGTTATTGTTCCGGTGGATATATTGAAGAACTATCAAGTAACATTCTCTCAGCTTCTATAATTATTTGTAAATGTTTGAAAATCTATATAATATTTCTTTTTTAGGCATATGAAATATACAATTCATTTAGAAATTGATATACATGCATATATGTGTGCAACATCAGCATCCTCAAGTTCAGCAAATAAATTATTAACGTCTTTCTCACTGTACATAAAATTGTCATCCGAACGAGTAAAACGAGGTCGGGATAGGTCATCCACTATGTCGTGGATCCTTATATGCTCCAAAAACTAAATCTGCAAATATTTAGGCTGAAAAAGTTCGTTTAATCATATTAAAAAAAAAGCTTTAACAATAGGAAAATTAAACAAAAATATCATTATGTACTCACAATTACAATGATTACAAATCCATTGACGTAACCTGGTGAATAATCTTTAGATTGTTTCTTTGAAATGACATTGAATTCTGTCACCAGGAAATTCCTAATAGATTCAAGCTAGTTGTATGTACCAAAGTTATCTACATTCTCTACAACATTCAGGATTGCAGTAGGTACACGAAAGTTGGCCATGGAAAAGAAAATATTGGATAATAAGTAAATTATGAATTCGTTTACTAAATCTTCAATTGGAGTTGACACATCTAATTTCTCAATGTCATGTCTGATGTCATTTGTTGTTATTCCAATTATTCTAGCACTTTCGGCCTCAAATTTATCACCTATGTTCGGCAAACCAAGAATCATAGCAACCTCATCCGATGTAAACTGTAATATTTGTCCATTAATAACAAAACACTCTGTCTGCATATCCCACTTCGTCAATAACATATAGACAATGGAAACATTCTGAGGGATTAGAGGTAATAACAAGAACTGATTTATGTGTAGCTGGCGTAGTCTGTCAACAAAATGCTCTCTGAATTTAACAATCAACTGATTACAAACTTCTCTAAAAGTCAAAGTTCTGCATCTGAAATGAATCTTCAGAGAATATCCCTGCATAATACATAATAAAAAAATAATATTTAAATGCTCTATTTAAGTTTATACCAAGTATTACCTTTGAGTACCGAGCACTACCGAGCAATATTACCGAGTATTCATACCGATTAATATCGATCATTGTAAAAAAAATTCAATCAATAGTAAATATATATTATATATTTTAACAACAATAAACAATTTTTGAAAGATCAAATTAAGTTTATACCGAGTGACAGCTTTACATACCGAGCATTCATACCGAATATTACGGACCATTGTAGAAAACATATTGTTTAAATGTAAAACATTTTATTCTCGAGATACGAACAATAAACACTATTTTAGGACTCTATTTAAGTTTATACCGAGTATTACCTTTGAGAACCAAGCTATACCGTACAATATTACTAAGCATTCATATCGATTAATTCCGATCACTGTCAAAAAATTTCAATCAATAGTAAATATATATTATATATTATAACAACAATAAATAATATTTCAAATATCTATTTAAGTTTATACCGAATGATCGCTTTCACCATTGTAGAAAATATATTGGTTAAATGTAAAATATTTTATTTATATTATACCAATAATGAACACTATTTTAAAACTATGATTATGTTTATACCGAGCTGTACAGAGAAATACCTATCACTACCGAGAAATATCGATCGGTACCGACAAATACGTACCGACCATGAAGCTGTGATTAATTATAGATCTTTTTCAAAGCAGGCGTTCAAAGTTTTACAGCAGCAATCAAAATTTGTAAGGAAACCCTAATTCTAAATATTTGATTTGTAAATTTTTTAATCAGAAAAAGTATATCCGAAAAATATTTGCTTCGGAAGAAAATGCTAACATGAGGCATTATTTCTGCGAAGTTAATCCACCGAAAATTTGCATTGGAAGGATGGAAGATGCTTGAAGACGATGAAAATCAACTGACACAGATGAAACGCTTCGTATTTGAATTTGGTTTAGTGAATCGCCATTTTTTTTTAGGGAAAATTTTTAAACTAGGTATTATTAAAGATTTAATAATGTAATTAGGTACTGAAAAAAATAAATTTAAAAGTAGGCAAAGTCGCCCATCAAACGGGCGACTTATGCTGACTCAGACTTGCTGAGTCATGTTCCAGTCGCCGAAATGACATGCGACTTATTTAAGAAAAAAATTACTATTGTAAGTTGCCCGTTAAACGGGCGACTTGCTACAGTAAATTCTGAAAAATAATTTAAAAATAAAATAAGTGAAAAATATATTAAATAAATATATTATAAAAATAATTTAAAATAAAAAATATAGACAAAAAATATATAAAGTTATGATATTTACTTTCCAAGCTTATGTTTAAAGAAAAACTTGGAATCATTAATTTTTTTTGTCACTTTACTTTTTGTAACGTCTATCCATTAAAAATACAAATTACAATTTTAATACTGTCAAAATAAATAAAATTATCAAATGTTTGATGAATATATATTTTAAAATATTTACTTCTATTAAAATATAGAAATTATAGTTTACATTAACATTATATTTTTTTTGTTTTTCCACTATTTTTTTTTATTTTTAATTATTTTTAAAGTATATTTATTTAATATATTTTTCACTTTATTTATATTTAAATTATTTTTCAAAATTTACTGTAGCAAGTCGCCCGTTTAACGGGCAACTTACAATAGTAATTTTTTTTTAAAATAAGTCATATGTTAGTTCGGCGATTGAGACATGACTCAGCAAGTCTGAGTCAGCATAAGTCGCCCGTTTGATGGGCGACTTTGCCTATTTTTAAATTTATTTTTTTTTATACTTAATTACATTATTAATATTTTAATAATACCTAATTTAAAAATTTGTCCTTTTTTTTATTGCTTAGAATGAAGGTCTCTTCGGTAAATCTGATAGCCTCACCGGCCTTGCTAAGAACTGCCTCTCCTTTCTCAGCTAGCTCTCTGCCAGTCTGCCAGATGATCTACGGTAACTCGTACTGCTTTCATTCCCGGCACCGGCTAGCTCTCCTTCGTTTCCTGCACCTTCACCCCCATGGCCACCTCCTCCCTCGACAAGTCTCTCTATTTCTTGAAGCTAATAGTTATAATAGTCCAAAGCCGTCGTCGGTTTACGTCGGCATGCCGAAGGTCATTTGACTCAGGGACGGTAATCAAGCGGCTGACCGATGAGATCTATGCGGCGTTGTTGAGGATGGCGGTGGTCACGGCAGTCAAAAGAAAGCTGAAATGTAAATAAGAAAATAAAAAAAACTTTATGCAATTCGCCCCTAAATGGGCAATGGCTTAGGCCATGCGGTGGTAGACGCGCCGTCACTCGCCCCTGCGAGTATACTTATTCATTCACGTTGTGACCACGAAGAGAGTGTGAATCCATAATTATTTAAATGAATATTCCAACTTTGTAAGTGTAAATCTTCGTGCAAGAGTCAATGCATGCTTAAATGGCTTTCAGCCAACCATTGACGCCTTCGCAGCTCATAACGTCAAGCTCTGCTGGTTGTTGAAAAATGCTACTGTGCAGAAAAACAAGAATACCGTGAATGCTACAACTGCCAGCACTTTTAAAAAAAAATGCGTAGTTCACCTCTCTCTCTCTCTCTCTCTCTCTCTCTCTCTCTCTCTCTTATGGTCGGGTGATCGGGTCTATGAGCTCTATATCTTTTAAGTTCTCAAATTTCATATAATAAACTCACTCTCTCTTATGGTCGGGTCTATGAGCTATATATCTTTTAAGTTCTCAAATTTCATATAATAAATTGTTTTAATTGCCATTTGAACTCATCCTTGTAATCACGCGGGGATAGTTTTTTACTAGACATTTATGAAATTTGTTTCTAATTTTTTTTATTAGTTATTAAGCGCTATCTACCACATTTAAGGTGAGTTTTAGCTAAGTTTTCGCATTTTTATCCTTTGTTCTATTATAGGCTTCGAAGCCGATTGGAACTATTACTTTTGAAGTAAATTTTTGGTATAATTAAAAAATTTTGAATTAAAAATTTATTTTATAAATTAGTACAAAAATATCTTATAAAAAACTTTAATCATTTAAAATTGAAATTATTAACTCAAAATTAGCGGGGTGCTTAATCATTTGATATCAATATTGTTTCTTTTTCTATAAGAAAAAAAGTACCAGAACAAAAAGTACTTTTATCTTCCATAAGACACCAAGCTAGAAAGAACACACAAGAAAAGAGTCATTATAAATGGCATTACTGAAAAACAGTACATTTAATACACGAAGGAAAGGCAATGATGACTTTAACACTTGATATAATCAATATTATAATTTAAAATTAATTCAGATAATTGTTTATGTTGCAAAATATATATATTCAATCTTTTCAAAGAATAAATTGCACTTGCAGTTCATCCAAATTTTAAATATTTTTGCCAAAACTTCATCCTTTTCTTTCAATTTCATCACTCTTCAATCATTTCTTCTTGTTTAATAATATAAACTTATGGCCAGGGCTTCATAACTAACTACTTAGCCCTCATTGTCTAAAGTATTTATCACTTAGCTTGTACCTTTATTTTTTAGTGTGTGCATATAAATCTATTGCATGCATGAAATATCATCGTATTAGGGAGATTGTTAACATTAATTATCATAATTTTAAATGATGATCCAACAGGTATAAGATTATAACTATTGATAATCCTTCTCACAATCGAAGATGTCAGTACAATCTAAATACAAAGTATGGTTAGTGTCTTATACAACCTAAACATATTGATGTTGATATCATATGACCATCAAAATGATTAGTTATCTTAAAGGGAAAATATGGTCAAAAAACTTAGAGTCAATGGTTATCAATGGGTATTAGTAATCAAGATCTTTACTCTCTTAGAAGATTATGATATAAGCTGAAATAGAGTTGATGCCCCCCAAAGGAGGGAGGATTAATGTGTAGGAGTTAGTGCAAAATTAAAGATATTTAGGATAATCAATTCCACTAAAAGAAGGGGAAAACTAGATAACCCAAAATTACAAGATATATTAAAGCGTTCAACTTACACTCCAATGAGTCACTAAAAGGGTTCCACTCTTTTTTCAGGTTTCTTCTCTTAGAAGTCGAAGAAAAGTATGTGATTGAAATCACATGACATATTTGTGACACCAGGAACAACTAATTGCATTGAAGGTAATGACCAAAGATTTGAAATTATCTAAGATTCAGGGGTTTCTATACTATTTTTTATGTGTTGAATATGTAGAATAAAGATTTATTTATAACCTTTTTAGGCATAACATTTTGACCATTTTTACTAAATATACATGATCATCCTTAATTAGGAAGGTGACTAGACGATCCTACTCTTGGTCTAGCCCAATGATGATTTAGTAGTTACTACTAGTGATATCTATGATCAACAAATATATTATATTATTTAATTTTGAAGCTTTTGATATCATGAATTAAGTGAAGTTCATCTATTTAAGGCTTTCATGATTGAATTTATTCACAAAATTTTTAGAAGGTTCATAGATCAAATTTATGTATATAAAAAAATGATGATAACAAGCTCTTATTTTCTTTTTTTTTTTTTATTCAAATATTTGTATTCTTATGAACAATCTATTGCCATAAATGATTTATAAAAATGGATATATATATATATATATATATATATATATATATATATATATATATATATATATATATATATATATATATATATATATATATATGTGTGTGTGTGTGTGTGTGTGTGTGTGTGTACGTACGTGTGTGTGTGTGTGTGATAAGAAATCAATAAATTTTAAAACATGTTAGACAAACCACTCAAAATACTTCAAACCTATTTATGAACTAACCCCATAAGTATATAGCATGTGTAAAATGGGTGTTGGGGATGGGCAAATGGTTCTCGGGAAGTTGCAAAAACTTTTTTTTTTTCATTACCCTTCTTGCATTTACATTCATCCATGCATGTGAATCATGTCAAGGAAGCGACAAAGTGTTGGTCATGCCCCTTAAATTGGTTTAGGTCAATTTAGCTCGAGCTAGTTCAATCTAAATACACTTAAGTGTAGGTGTTATTGATATCATTAGAACAATCATGATTAGATATTTATTGTTTTTTTTATAAATTTGCATAATTTGGATTCAATTTGGTTCTTAAAATAATTTTTAAATCAACAATCTAAAGTTAGCTTAGGTTTCTTGATTGCTTTAAGACTGAAAAATAAGATTTGAAATATAAACTTTATCAGGTTAGAATTTAATGTTCTAAAAGTTGCTTCATATTTTTAGACATCAAAATCTAGATATTTGAAAGTAGTATTTGCTTTACAAAAGTAGAACATTAGAGAAACTCCAAGGCATGATTACTCCTTATACATTATGTGTATCTCTTCTCATGTTGTAGACCACTCTATTGGTTATAACTTCAAGCATATAGAAACATTGGGTGATGTAAATGAACATTTTAAATGACATTTTCCAAAATATTTGCTAAAAGTCACTTAATCTATTCAAAATTTTCTTTGAAGGTTCATTAAGATTCACAATTATAAAAATTCGATCCACAATATCAAAATAGGGTGTAATAATTTTGGTGTGTAAAGCTCACTTTCTTTCTTCATATTAAATAAAATTGGATGATCAAGGATTTGATTAGCCCTTTATTGGAAGGAGGGAATAATTGGGTGATCAAAGATGCAAGATGGATTTGAGAACAATAAAGGACAAATTAGCACTTTTATCAATAGTTAGAAATCTTAACTTCTCTATGATTTTTGGAATTTCTTCTCCATTTTATATGCATATTGAAATATTATGAAAGAAGTGTTATGATCTTTTTTACTTAATTTTTCATATTCAAGACAAAATCAAACGTACTAGCATGTGCCTTCTATAATTAGAAAAGTTAATTGGCCTATTCGATGGACCAACATGAGAAACATGAGTTATGATTGGTTAGATAGTTGTTACAGTTTATAACATTTTCGATAAATAAATAGAGTATATTAAGTCAAAGCACTTGACATCGCGAATTCAAAAAGCTAACATAAAATTGTAATTGCTAGATTGAGAGAAATAATTTTGAAAATGATTATAGATCAAATTTAGAGTTGCTTTAAAATTTAATTGACCACCATTTTCATGTCAGAAATATGTTTCTCTAGTGTAATTTAATTGCCAATGATTCACAAAAGAGAGATTTATAAGATCATTGGATCTCTTAAAAGTTTGATCATACCAAACAAAATGCATAAAAAACCATTGAACCTCATTATATTACACATTTGAAGCTCGTCATTGTATGACACTAAATGAGTAGCTTGTAGAGAGGTGTTTAGGAGCTTGATTGGATGTCCCTTGGTCATCTAACAAGGTAACAATGACACACTTCACCATCCATAGGATGCTTGCATAGTTGCATGCATTCTCCTTGTCTATTAACATGAGAAAGGAGGAAAGGGTTCGATATAATCCTCTAAATTATTTATGATCATTTGATCTCAGGATTAATAGACTCAAAATCTGCATAAAATAGGATATATTTAGTATCCTAAAATCACTATGATGAACTATAACATTGAGTTTTTTTTAGTCCCGATGGTTATTGAAATAAATAGTGAAACCATAATCCATGGTTGGTCCAACGACTCCCGAGTGCTTTAAGATTCATAATATGCATCAAGAATTTATACAATCTATGAATTTCTATTATATATATATATATATATATATATATTATATATATATATATATATATATATATATATATATATATATATATATATATATATATATATATATTGGTTGGTCCAACGACTCCCGAGTGCTTTAAGATTCATAATATGCATCAAGAATTTATACAATCTATGAATTTCTATTTTATATATATATATATATATATATATATATATATATATATATATATATATATATATATATATATATATATATATATATATATATATAAATAATAGAAATTCATAGAAATAGGCTTCAATTTATATATCATATTTTGTTAATTAATTTGAAAGCCCCTCTTTCACTTCACTTGAAACCTTTCTTCGATTAAAATAAAGGTTAGGATGAAAAGCTCATAATGATATCTAACAACAAAGACATGATGATTTCTCTGATTGTGACTTGTCAACTACGACTCTTTGTCCATTTTAAATACTTCTTATGCACATGGTTGGGTGGATATTGAGATTCACTCTTTTTATGAGGGAAAATGTCTTAAATACTATGAATATATTTTCTTGTTTATAGAAGATTGGTGAGAATTCTAACTTATTAATACATACACGTCTAACTACTATTAGTAGCAGTAGTAATAATAATAATAAATCCATTGAAAATAAATCTAAACGTTATGTTTATACGTTAAAGGACTAATCAAATCGTAGCAGGTTTTAGATCTAATAATAGAGCTAAGCATGTTGATTGAACTGAAAATAACGTACCAACTTTATTAATTTTTGAAGAAGTATTATTGCATGCGAGATACTCACGTCAATGGAATTTTATAATCCATTGATAATTTTGGAGAGAGAAAATTTTATAATCCTACAAAATTTATTTGAGTGAACGCAGATCTTGATGTAATTCTAGACATAAAAATGATCGAGTATTTCAAGTATTTTTTTTTAAAGTTAAGTAAACAATTTTTAGGTTCAACTAAAATATCATCCAATTTATAGTTGAAATGAGTGTCTAAACAAATCTGACGAGCATATGATCACTTAACTCCAATGTAATTAAAAGATTAGATATCTTCAATATATTGATGATTAAGGGAAAAACATATATTGTCTGATATAGTGTTTGGGTCTTTGGTCAAAATGAACAAAATATCTTTCATAAAAAATGGATAAATTAACCATGCTTTCACATATTTGAGGAGGTTGGGATAAAACTATGAAAATGACTCTAGAGGTGAGAATATAAAGCTTTACTTGCTTGTACCTGACATCCACCTCCAACAACTATGAAAATGGCTCTTGTTTCCACTAACATTGACGACTATCGTTGCCACCAGTGCTAACGCCCGATGTCAAGACCATGCTTGATTCCCATCATTGCCACCAAGCCTGATGCTTACAATTTCCACTAAGGATGATGCCCGTCATCATCAATAAATCCAACACATGTCATTGCCACCAATGCTAATGACTATCATAGTAATTAAGGTCGACAATCACCATCAACAATAAAACTGATGACTTCCATCACCATGAAGGCTAATACTCACCATCAACAACAATGTCATTGACCATCATTTACCAATGTTGATTCCCATTATCATCAATATGTTTGGAGCCCATCAATGAATCCAATAATGTCGTTCATCATTAAGGTTGATGCCAATCTTAATAATGTCGACAAGAACTATTGCTTAAAATTGATGCTCAGTGTTGCCACCATACCTGATGTGCCACCAAGCTTGATGCCCGTTGCCGCATAGATCTTACACTTGATAATGCAACCACGACCAATACTGACAATTACCATCAATGTTAATACCTGCCATTGCCAACATAATCGAAGCATGTTGTTGATAACAATGTTAATGTCCACCATTGCTAATAAGGTTGTCAAACACTATTAATAAGAATGTTGATGGTTATCATCCCCATCTCCATCAATAAATATAATTTCCATTTTATAGTACATGCCTTTTATATTATATCATTGTCTTCTCTAATTAAAGAGATAAACTATCATGACTCAACTCGACATAACCCATATATTGAATGATTCACAACATATTAGATTGCGATTAAACAATTCCCAAAATCTATTTGAAAGGATTTTTTTCATTTTATTATTAGCAGAAACATAGTGCCACTAAGCATCAATTTTAATATGCAAAATATAACTTATCAACATTTTCATTCATCTACCAAAAAAAGATATACAATAAAAATATCCATATATGAAATAATCATGGTACAAAACATTGTATAATCATAAAAAAATACACCATGATTTCCAAAAGAATCCAATTACAAAAAAAGCATACCTAAGACCAGAAATATGCAATCTCCATCTACTAAATATGTCATTTTCTCTTTCTCTGACCTAAAATTAACACAAACAAAAAGAGCATGTATGAGCAAACCACAACTCAGTATGCTACATGGAACCCACCCATATTCTTAATAATATACAAACAAGTAAATAAACACATTATTATATCATAAAAATAAATAAATAAATAAATAAACACATTATTATATCATCACAAAAATATTAAAACATATTAATACTAAAATTCTCAACAAAAGGTTTAGAATAGTATTACTTATTACAATGTCTCACATATCATATGTTTAGTTATTTTAGTTCAATTTCAACATAACAATTCAATTAGATAGCATAAATAACACACATTCATAGATAGTAAAAATAATTAATATATTTTATTAGTCTCTAGTCACATCATATCAATTTTTCCTCAATACCACCTTAGAAGCATTTCATGGTTATAGAATGAAGCCCTTACAACTCCTTATGCATAACACATCAATATCAGGCACCATTTATAACTCTTGGCGCATGGCACAATATATCATATCCTTATGACTCTTAGTGCATAATACAATAACATGAGGCCCTTATAGAACTAATCATTCATATAATATCAGACACTTGTACCTCTAATTGGATGTACATAAGGATTAATTAATAGCAAGCCACTAATATTTTCTTTTTTCACATTTTTTCAATAACACAAACACAGAACATTAGCACATTCAACGTGTATGAACAATATTAGACACTTCATATAAATATATAGAATTTCATGCTGATAGCAGAGCTATCATAATTTTGAGGCAAATTTATATACACACTTTAGCTATTACAAATCATAAAACTATTAACATATAATATTCATAGTAGCATTTCAGAGTTTTTATCCTTTTATAGTAATTTATATCTGAATCCGTAAACACATCAAAATACTCAAAACTTTATTCAACCGAAGATATCTAATGAAAATTTAGAATAAGTATGTCAAAGTATGCAGAATAATGAGAACAACAACATGGAATAAATTATACATTGAATATTTTTTATACATCAAGTTATATCAATATTTGTGCAATTTGTTCAATCAAAAAGCTAAAACTTTTGTAAGAATCCAAATTATTAAAAATAAATTTAGGGTAAATATAACTTACCTCTATCTGTATAATTTTTTAATTCGCTCGATAGACAAAATGGCTTGAAGACCTTCAAAATGGATATTCTCTCTTCAAAATCCTTCTCCTCTCTCTTGCCCTTCTCTCTCTCTCTTTCTATTCGTACAATCGATGGTGAAAAATGAGTTTGAATATTTTTATTTTAGTGTATTTTAATATTTATATAAAATTTAGAACACAGTACCACACATCTCGAAGGCCCAACACTATAGTGCTCCAAAGAAACCCTAAGCCTAAGTCAACATACAAAGAACATAGTGTCATAGCATCCAAAACCCTGTCCTTGTAAAGCTCCAACACAAAGAGACTAACACCATAGCACCCATAACCCAGTGCCACAGTGCTCCCCATAAACCCCTTTATAGTATCAGAATATAAAGAGCTCAACGCCATAGTGCCCATAATGTAGTGTTGCAGTGCTCCTCAGGAAATTTTCTATATACATAAATTTTCTATTTAAAATCCAAACCACTAAACCCTTGGGACTAATTTCAAATATAAAATAAAGTGAACATATTCACAAAAATTCAAAAATATAGAATTTAAAATGTGACAGTCTTATCAGACCAATTTAGATCATTACATGTAATTGATTACTACAATAATGGTCCTTATAATCTTCTCTCATTTAAAAATATCATCATTTACATTTTAGTAAATATATATCAATCAAATAGATCAAGATAAAGCTATCTCATCTCAGATTCCTTCTCTTAATTTGCTTCTCTATCAAATCCATGCTTCCAACATATTTTCACAAATATAAATTATTTACGTCTTTATTGCTTAAAATCATAAGCCAAAATATAATTAGGTTCCTCTTTGTAACTTAGATTAGGTTGTACTTCTATTTCATTTTCTAAAACTTTATTTTCAATATCCGTAACCTATTTCCTCATAGAAGAAATATGAAACACATTATGTATATTAGATATATAATTTGGAAAAATAAAGGCTAAGCATATTTTTTTACTCTTTTTATCACCTCAAAAGGTCCAGTATACCTTGGACTTAACTTTATTTCTCTTCCAAATATGTTCACACCATTCATAGGGCAGACTTTTTCATAAACAAAATTACCAATATATAATTCAATGTTTTGATATTTCAAATTATAATATTTTCTATGTTTATCTTGAACTAATTTCAATCTATTTTTTAGTAGTCTAATCTTTTAGTGGCCTCATCCACAAAACCTAGCCCTAGCATACTTCTTTCTCATACCTATGTCCAAGATAAATGTTTTATCTACTTACGACCATATAAAGACTCATATAGTGATATTCTAATAATATATTAGAAGTTGTTATTATATGTAAATTCAATCAACAGAATGCAATCTTCCCAGATTCCACCAAAATCAAGTACACATAATCTTAATAAATATTTCAATACCTAATTGGTTCTTTCAAACTAACCATCTATCTATGCACGAAAAGCAATATTAAAATTTAGTTGAGTACCAAACCTTCATGGATACTTCTCTATAGTCTTGAAGAAAATCTACCATCAAGTTAAAAAATAATAACCTTTGGAATCCCATGCTATATAACAATATCAACATAAATTTGTGCAAACATTTCAACAAAATAAGTTTTCCTATCTAACAAAAAGTATGAATATTGTCAATCTATCAATCATCAACCATAATTCATCCAAACCTTCTTTAAATCTAAAAAATCCCATAACAAAATCTATAGTGATCAAATGCAACTTCCACTCAATAATTGGTAAAGGTTGTTGTAAACCACCATGTCACTGATATTCTATATTTGCCATTTGACAAGTTTCACATTTAAATACAAAATCACTTGCCTCTCTTTTAAATCCAAGCACCTGAATATTTGTTTCAAATTATGATATATTTTACTACTACTAGGGTTAATTATATAGTTAGGATAATCGGCTTCATACAAAATTTCCTTCATTAAGCCTATTAGAATAGTTGCTATTTGAATGCTTTACACTTTTGCAACTTGTATAGTTTTGATGATTCCAAACATTATTGTTCAAATGTGTAGTTATCTCCTAATAATTTTAGAATATTTGTATTTTCTCTAGTGTGTACTAACATTTCAGGAAAATCAGACTCCAGACTACGAAAACTTCAGATCAAATTCAACATGAGATACTTTGTTAATTTGAAACTTGCATTTTTCTTTGAATTAAATTTGAAAGGGAGTGATTGTAATTGAGTGAATAAAAACATACAAACACACATAAGGAGATCATAAAAATTTTATACTGATCGTACGGGACGATATCCGATCGTACGGGACGATCAGACAGTTATCTTCTATAGAGCACATAGAACGAATAGGAACTTGCTCAAAAAATTTTTCTAAGTCCTATTCATCCAGGACGAAATTAAGTATCATCCAGGACGATTGGTTCACTGTAAAATTTTCATCCAGACGAATTTTATCATCGTCCGTGGCGACTGGTCCTCTGGAAAATTTTTGTCCAGACGAAATTAAAAATCGTCCAGGACGATCGGGTCTCTGGAAAATTTTCGTCCAGACGAAAATAAATTATCGTCTGTGGCGATTGGTCCTCTGAAAAATTTTCGTCCAGACGAAGTCAAGAATCGTCCAGGACGATCGGTTCTCTGTAAAAATTTCATCCAGACGAACATATTTTCGTCCAAACGATTAACCGACTTAGAACAGTTTTCAGCAGTTTCTAGAACTGACCTTGTAATAACTATTCGTACTGGACGAACCAAAATTCGTACAGGACGATCAGCTGTACGAAGACATTTCGTACACATATTCAAATAGGGTCGTTTCAGATCGTTTAAGTAAAATCGTCCAGGACGATCCACGATCGTACCGGACGATCCACTGCGTACAGAATTGAAAACTTGCAGTTTTTGGGCGATTTTTCTTGTCTTTTATATAAATAGTCCAAATTAGACTGCCACCCTATCTTTTGTCATTTGATCTTCGTGCCTCTTGAGAGAATAGCCAAGGAGAGTGGAAGAGAGCATTCAAGGGAGGATTCCTACCACTGGAGAGAGAAGGCTTCACTTGGATTTCAAAGGTAAGAGTCTCTACTTGTGAATTTGGATTACTTCACTCTTTTCCTTCTTCCTTCTAGATTCTTGTGAGAAGGTCAGTCAAAGAGATCTGGTTCTCTGCCGACACTTGGAGAGTGTAAACAGTCAAAGGGTTCTCTGCCTACACTTGGAGAGTGTGAACAGCCGTAGGGTTCTCTGCCCACACTAGGAGAGTGTAAAAGGACGGACGGTTCTCTGCCAATACTGGGGATTGTGTAAAAGGACGACGGTTCTCTACCAACACTGGGGATTGTGTAAAAGGACAACGGTTCTCTGCCAGCACTGGGGATTGTGTAAAAGGACGACGGTTCTCTGTCGCACCGGGTAGTGGTGAAAAGAGTGTGTTGTAAAGGCTTCTCCGCCTTGCTGTGGGTGCAAAAGGAGAGTCACTATTGGTTTTAGTGAAATACTCAGAGAGTGCCTCTGAGGAGTGGATGTAGGTATGGTTATAGACCAAACCACTATAAATCTGGTGTCATTTACAGTTTTTTTGTTTTTGTATTTTATTTTAATTTATTAACAACTCTGTGGTTGAAAAATATTTTCTATAAAAACTTTAAAAGAAAATTTTTCATTTCGGTTCAACTTAATCTTCAAAGAGGGTTTAAAATTTTTAAACTATCAATTCATCCCCCCTCTTGGTAGCCTTGAGACATTAACTTAGGCTTAACAACCTAATTACTAGATTCAACAAGTGGTATCAGAGCATCATTTCAAAATTATAAGTTTGAACTACTTTTTTATTAACGTAGATGGCTACATTTGAAAACCAAAACACACCTGAGGGTTACTCTATCACTAGACCTCCAATGTTTGATAATATTCCTTTTGATTTTTGGAAAACACGCATGTCTACTTTCTTACAGTCACTTGATTATCGCATGTGGATGCTAGTCCAGGAAGGTTACACAAAACCAACTAGATTAGTTGATGGAGTTAGGGTAGAAACACCCTATGCAGATTGGACTATTGAAGAACGTGACTTAGCACAATTAAATGCCAAATATTTAAATAGTTTCTTTTGTTCTTTAAAATCTGAAGACTACATGCGAGTTTTCACTTGCAAAAGCGGAAAGGACATATGGGATAGACTTTGTATAACTTATGAAGGGACAAATGAGGTTAAGCAATCAAGACTCAATATCTTGTTACATGACTATGAATTATTTCTTATGAAACCTAATGAATCTATTTCAGACATGTACACAAGATTCACTCAAATTGTCACTTCTTTGTATGCACTTGGTAGGGAATTAACTAATGCTGAAATGGTCAATAAGATTATTCGTTGTTTACCTACTGCTTATGATGTTAAAATTACTGCAATTACAGAGTCTAAAAATCTGAACATTTATTCCATTGACAATCTTCTTGGTTCACACATTGTTTATGAGCAAGGAGTAAGTCAAAGAAAGATTGATGCAGGTGAACCACGAAAGGACAAGAATATTGCACTAAATGTGGAAGAGTCAGAAAGTGAACACTCACAACCTGAGGATGAAGATGATATTGCATTGATGACTAGACAATTCAGAAGCTTTTTAAAGAGGAAGCAGAAGAGACGCTAGCAATGGAATAGAGGTAAGTATAATAGAAATGACAAGGTTTCTAATGAAGTGATTTGTTATGAATGTAGAAAACCAGGTCATATAAAGACTTATTGTCCAAAACTCAAAGCCACTCCTAGCAAGGAGAAGGTAGAGGAGAAACCAATGGTAAAGAAGGGCAAGAAGATTTGAAACTTTTTGGGCGGACTCAGCTTCAGACTCATCTGAGACTGAAAAAGAAGAAGAAGTCACCAACATTTGCTTGATGGCAGATAATGTTGAACAATCAGATCAATAAGAGGAATACTCTCACACAAGACCTCGTGAGAGTATATGGTACCTGCACAGCGGATGTTCAAAGCATATGATTGGAGATACTGCTCAATTCATAACGCTGGAAGCCAGGAATAGAGGCAAGGTTACACTTGGAGATAATACCACAAGGAATTTAGTTGGATCAGGTATGATTGAAAATTTGAAAAACTTTTTCATAGACAATGTGTTATTAGTTGAAGGCTTAAAACATAATCTGTTAAGCATAAGTCAGCTATGTGATAAGGGCTACAATGTAAAATTTTTACCTACTAGCTGCATAATAAGCCTAAATGGAAAAATTGTTTTAAATGAAAAAAGGGTAAATAATGTCTACATGCTAGATTTAAATTGTATTCAATCTCCTACTGCTTTTTATTTGAAAACATTTTCTGATGAATCATGGCTTTGGCATAGGAGACTTTATCATTCTAGTATGAAAAATCTTAGGAGAATTACCCAAAAGAATTTGGTGAGAGGTATACCTAAACTAGACTTTACTAATGACCATCTATGTGATGCATGTCAATTAGGAAAACAAGTGAGGTCCTCTTTTAAGTCCAATAAGGATCTTAGAACCAGTAAACCATTAGAAATTCTACACATGGATCTTTTTGGACCAGTAGGAACTGTAAGTCTAGGAGGGAAGGTATACGGATTTGTTATAGTGGATGATTTCTCAAGATTCACCTAGGTTAGATTTCTTTTTCATAAGAGTGAATCATTTGAGGAATTCAAAAAATTTTCAACTTGGATTCAAAGAAAACTAGGATGTGAAATAATTTCTATACAAAGTGATCATGGAGGAGAATTTGAAAATGAAAGATTTTAAAATTTCTGTAAAGAAAAGGGGATTGATCACAATTTTTCTGCACCTAGAACCCCTCAACAAAATGGGGTAGTTGAAAGGAAAAACAGAACATTAATAGAAGCCGCCCGAGCAATGTTAGCAGAATACTCACTTCCTAGATATTTTTGGGCTGAGGCGGTTAGCACTGTATGTTATGTTCTGAATAGGGTGAATGTGAGATCAAATTTGAATAAAACACCCTATGAGTTGCTAAAAGGTAGAACAACTAATTTGTCTCATTTGTATGTATTTGGTTGCAAGGTGTTCATACATAATAATGGAAAATCTGCCTTAGGAAAATTTGATCCAAAATCTGATGAATGAATTTTTGTTGGATATTCAAGTATTGAAAAATCTTATAGGGTATTCAACAAAAGAACTTTAGTCATTAAAGAAACCACACATGTTGTATTTAATGAAAGTGGAAATTTGGAAGAGCCAAATGTTGTTGAAGAAGAAATTGAAGAAAACTCCCAAAAGATTGATAGATTAAATTTAGAAGAAAATGTTGAAGAAAATTTGGAAAGAGAAAACCCTTTGCCTAGAGATTTGAGATTTTCTAAAAATCACTCAAAGGAATTGATTATAGGTGAACTAAGTGAGGGTGTTAGAACTAGGCGTGGATTAAACAAGGAAGTCAATCATTCAGTCTTTATTTCAACTATTGAACCCACTAACATTGATCAAGCACTTTCTGATGTATTTTGGATATTGGCCATGCAAGAAGAGTTAAATCAATTTGTAAGAAATAAAGTTTGGGAATTAACTATAAGGCCAAAAGATCAAAGTGTTATTGGAACCAAGTGGGTTTTCAAAAATAAAATGAATGACTCAGGAGTAGTCATTAGAAATAAGGCTAAATTAGTTGCTAAGAGGTATAATCAAATTAAAGGAATTGATTTTGAGGAGACTTTTGCCCCTGTAGCTAGACTTGAAGCAATTAGGGTTTTACTTGCCTTTGCCTGTTTTAAAGGTTTTAAATTGTTTCAAATGGATGTAAAAAGTGCCTTTTTGAATAGGGTTATTGAAGAAGATGTTTTTGTAGAACAACCTCTAGGTTTTGAAAATTCTAAATTTCCAAATCATGTTTTCAAGTTAAAAAAGGCATTATATGGATTGAAACAGATACCTAGGGCTTGGTATGAGAGGTTGAGCACCTTCCTACTTGAAAAATCTTTTGAAAAAGGAAATGTGGATACAACTCTCTTTTTAAGGAAAATTGGAAAGGATATACTTATTGTTCAAATTTATGTGGATGACATCATCTTTGGATCTTCAAATAAAAATCTTTATAATGATTTTTCTAAAACAATGAGTAGTGAATTTGAAATGAGTTTAATGGGAGATTTAAATTACTTTTTAGGATTTAGCATTAAGCAACTTGAGGAAGGTACATTTCTTAGTCAAGCTAAATATATTAAGGATATCCTCAAAAAATATGAAATGGATAATGCTAAACCTGTTAGTACACCAATGAGTTTCTCAGTTCAGTTGGATAAGGACCTTAAGGGAAAATCTGTTGATCAAAAGAAATTTAGAGGGATAATTGGATCTTTACTTTACTTGACTGCTAGCCGACCAGATATTATGTTCAGTGTTTGCTTATGTGCTAGATTTCAATCAGATCCAAAAGAATCACATTTGACAGCAGTGAAAAGGATTTTAAGATATTTATTAGGAACTCAAAACTTAGGGATTTGGTATCCTAAGTTTAGCTCTTCATTTGAAATTATTGGTTACTCAGATTCTGACTTTGTAGGCTGTAGAGTGGATAGGAAAAGCACTTCTGGAACATGTCAATTCATTGGAAATTCATTAGTTTCATGGTCTAGTAGAAAACAAAATTCAGTGGCACTATCTACTGCAGAAGCAGAATACATTGCATTAGGAAGTTGTGTGGCACAAGTACTTTGGTTAAAACAACAGTTGATTGATTTAGGATTAACTATAGGCACTATTCCAATTTATTGTGACAATACTAGTGCTATTTGCATTTCCAAAAATCCTATTCAACATTCTAGAATCAAACACATTGATATAAGGTATCATTTCATAAGGGATCATGTATCCAAGGGAGAAATTGAACTTACACATGTTTCAACTGAAAATCAACTTGCAGACATTTTTACAAAACCTTTAGCCTTTGATACCTTCAGTACTTTAAGAACAAGGCTTGGTGTTATTGATTTGAATGCCTAATCAAAATGTCTTTGCAACATTGATATTTATTTTGTTTTGTTTTTGATTTTGTGAAATTTTGTGTGTTTTGAATGAATTTGTTTTTAGGTCTATGGTTTTGTTTTATGATTTCTGTGTTTTTGAATGTTTACTTTAATTTTCTTAAATTAAAAATCAAAAAATTCAAAAATTGGAGGAAATCGTCCGGAACGAATTTTTTTTCGTACTGGACGATGTGTGAAAGAAACAGTTTGCGCGAATTTTAACCGTTTTTTAGAGTAGTTTTTAATTAGATCGTCTGTACGATCTGACGATCGTCCAGGACGAAATTTTTTTTTCTAAAATGTCGGGACGATTGAATGCAGCGGTTGAGTGGATAAGACAGTTTTTAATATAGATATCGTCTGTACGAATTTTTGGTTCGTCCAGACAAACAGATGTCGGTTCATAGTAGGGGACGGTTTTCAAGAGAGATTAAAACGAGTTACTTTTTGATCGTTTGTACGAAATAATTTCGTATGTACGATTGGTCAAGTCAAAAAGCCTGTACGAAGGGACGCATCGTAAGTTGTGTTGATTACGAAAAGCCGTTACATTTAGGACGAATTTGATCGTTTGTACGAAATATTTTCGTCCAGACGAACGATGATTTTCGTCCAGGACGAACGTATCATTTTTCTTTAAATATGAAGGCTTTCTAACTTAACAATCACACTTTCAAACTTCACTTTCAATCCCTTTCTACTTCAAATCGACAATGGCCTCCTCAAGCAAGAGACAAAAGGTGTTGGTAAAGAAACCCAATAGGAATGCCTCAGAAAACTTCCTGTCTAAGGCGAATGAGGAATCCTTTCCTCGTTTTGCATCCGCCAAAATAACTCCCTCTCGCATTTTAATCCAAAGCGAGTTAAATTTTAAGGTAATGTACCTTTTTGCCTCAACCCAATTTCAATTCATACTTTCTCTCGTCCACTTCTACAACAAGCAAACCTACCACTATTTCCTAGCAAACATGAGTTTTAATTCCGACCACTCCTCCATAAGTTCTTATGTCTTCAAGCAAAAAGTTGAAATCACCAAGCACGACCTTGGTGCCTTTTTGAACTTAAGAACTGAGGGATATAGAGCACACACCGTAATGTCAGAAACCTCTTTCAAATGGTATCATGTCAATAGGGTAATTAGAGAAAATGGTCTTGACTATCATGTCGCTAGAGTCTCCGGTATGACAAAAAATGCCCGAATCATCCAGCATATCCTAAAATCTTCAATCATTCCTAAAGCTGGTGATAGGATTAATATTACCCCTCTCCTTTCTGTTCTAACCTTTTTGATTATAAAATGTCATCCTATTGACGAAGCCCAACTTATCATAGATCATATCTATGAGCTTTCAGAAATAGGACATGCAGAATAGAAGAGAAAAAGGAACATCTCATTAGGACACTTAGTCACATACATTTTAAAAAAGAAATACAACTTAGTGCATCCTGATGAAGAATACGAAGAGCCAGTATACTGTAATGATGCTTCCTTCATATTGCTTTTTAAGGAGGAAAAAGGAAAAGCACATGCCAGTGCTTCAGAAGAGGAAGAAGAAGGAGAGCAAACTTCTACACCTCAGTCAGATTATCAGAATCTGATTGAAAGATTTGATAGATTAGAGACTCATGTTGATCAAAGGTTTGATCATTTTGATGCTCAACTTAAGCAGCAGTAACAAGATATTGGTAACATTAGAGATGAAGTACATGAAATTAATATCAATGTAATGTTGATGGCCTCCTACTTCAACCTTTTTGGCGGCATTCCTCCTCCTCCTCCTCCTCCAGAACAGTAGAGATGAATTTCTTTGTTTTTGTTGTGTAAGTATGTTAAGTGTTTGTTTTTATGTTTGTTTTTTTTTCATTTAAGTTCAGTGTATTTTCTTACTTGTTTTTAGATATTATGAAATGTGTAATCCTTTCATTAATATCAATGGATGTTGTACTTGTTTCAAATTTGATTTATTTTTGGAATGTGGTTAATTTTTATGAATTTCATTAGTATTATTTAATCTTCATAGTGCTTAAATTAGATTGTAATTTGAGATTATCTATATTAGAAAATCTAGTCTTTCTAAATTTAAAAGTTGTTTATAACTTGTTGTAATTAGAACTTTTAAAATTCATGTCTATTCATTTAGACTACATAAAAGTTAATATTATTATTGCAATTTAGATGTTTTCTTATTTTATATTTCTATGCTCAAGTGATATTTATGCACTTAGAAATATTTGAAATTTTAGATTATTGATTTTGGAAAGAATTGGTCTCAATTACTCTTGAAAATTGTACAAATAGTACAAAAATCAAAAGGAATGTGCAAAGATTTGCAATGTGAAAAAGAGGCACAAAATAAGCCCAACAAAGAAAAAATGCAAAAAAATGTGCCCCAAAAATTTTGGAAAAGATGCGCAAAGCGCCACATGTGGTAATTCTCTTCTTTCCAAATTCTTTCAATCTCTTAATTCAAATTGATCTTATGTTCATTTATATTCCATTGAACTTTGAAATATAAATTTTTTTTATATCTCTCTTGTAATGATTTTCTATATTCGAATGTCTAAATTGAATCATGTCTTTGAAAAACTCTTCTTACTTACAATGTTATATCACTTCTTAAATTTTATGAAGTTCTATGATTGACCTAATGTTTTTAATTTAAAATTGCATACCTTATGTCACTCACCATTTAGATTAAATTTTTAAATGAATTTCATATAATTACTTACATTTCTCGTCTATTTCTTCTTCACTTTTTGTTGTTGTCAAAAAGGGGGAGAAATTATTGTGTTTGTATTGATTTATTTTGTTTTGATTATTCTGTTTGCATTTTGCTTTTGTGATTGTTTGTGTTAAAATTTTTGAAAAACAAAAATATTGTTCTTTGCTTCAAAATGCCTCCTTATTTTCATGTATTCATAAATTCAGGGAGAGTTTAGGAGATAGGAGATTTGTTGAAACAATACAAATAATAATTATTTTGCCATCATCAAAAAGGGGAAGATTGTTAGAATAGTTGCTATTTGAATGCTTTACATTTTTGTAACTTGTATTGTTTTGATGATTCCAAACATTATTGTTCAAATATGTAGTTATCTCCTAACAATTTTAGAATATTTATATTTGCTCTAGTGTGTACTAACATTTCAGGAAAATCAGACTCTAGACTACGAAAACTTCAAATCAAATTCAACATGAGATACTTTGTTAATTTGAAACTTGCATTTTTCTTTGAATTAAATTTGAAAGGGAGTGATTGTAATTGAGTGAATAAAAACATACACACACACATAAGGAGATCATAAAAATTTTATACTGATCGTACGGGACGATCAGACAATTATCTCCTATAGAGCACATGGAATGAATAGGAACTTGCTCAAAAATTTTTTCTAAGTCCTATTCATCTGGGACGAAATTAAGTATCTTCCAAGACGATTGGTTCACTGTAAAATTTTCGTCCAGACAAATTTTATCATCGTCCGTGGCGACTAGTCCTCTAGAAAATTTTTGTCCAGACAAAATTAAAAATCGTCCAGGACGATCGGGTCTCTGGAAAATTTTCGTCCAGACGAAAATAAATTATCGTCCGTGGCGATTGGTCCTCTAGAAAGTTTTTGTCCAGACGAAGTCAAGAATCGTCCAGGATGATCGGTTCTCTATAAAAATTTCGTCCAGACGAACATATTTTAGTCCAAACGATTAACCGACTTAGAACAGTTTTCAGCAGTTTCTAGAACTCATCTTGTAATAACTGTTCGTACTGGACGAACCAAAATTCATACAGGACGATCAGCTATACGAAGACATCTCGTACACATATTCAAATAGGGTCGTTTCAGATCGTTTAAGTAAAATTGTCCAGGACGATCCACGATCGTACCGGACGATCCACTGCGTACAGAATTGAAAACTTGCAGTTTTTGGGCGGTTTTTCTACTATTTTATATAAATAGTCCAAATTAGACTGCCATCCTATCTTTTTGTCATTTGATCTTCGTGCCTCTTGAGAGAATAGCCAAGGAGAGAGTGGAAGAGAGCATTCAAGGGAGGATTCCTACCACTGGAGCGAGAAGGCTTCACTTGGATTTCAAAGGTAAGAGTCTCTACTTATGAATTTGGATTACTTCACTCTTTTCCTTCTTCCTTCTAGATTCTTGTGAGAAGATCAGTCAAAGAGATCTGGTTCTCTACCGACACTTGGAGAGTGTGAACAGCCGAAGGGTTCTCTGCCTACACTTGGAGAGTGTGAACAGCCGTAGGGTTCTCTGCCTACACTAGGAGAGTGTGAAAGGACGGACGGTTCTCTGCCAACACTGAGGATTGTGTAAAAGGACGACGGTTCTCTGCCAACACTGGGGATTGTGTAAAAGGACGACGATTCTCTGCCAGCACTGGGGATTGTGTTAAAGGACGACGGTTCTCTGCCGCACCGAGTAGTGGTGAAAAGAGTGTGTTGTAAAGGCTTCTCCGCCTTGCTGTGGGTGCAAAAGGAGAGTCACTATTGGTTTTAGTGCAATACTCAGAGAGTGCCTCTGAGGAGTGGATGTAGGTCTGGTTATAGACCGAACCACTATAAATCTGGTGTCATTTACAATTTTTTTTTCCGCATTTTATTTTAATTTATTAACAACTCTGTGGTTGAAAAATATTTTCTATAAAAACTTTAAAAGAAATTTTTTGATTTCGATTCAACTTAATCTTCAAAGAGGGTTTAAAAATTTTAAACTACCAATTCACCCCCCCCCCCCCTCTTGGTAGCCTTGGGACATTAACTTAGGCTTAACAACCTAATTACTAGATTCAACAAAGCCATTATTAATAGGAACCCATAATCAGCCTTTACATTTTAACACTCCACTATCATCTACATGTACCTCAATTCTCCTTCTAGATTGAATATAATCTATCAATTTTATATTATCCTCATTAGACTTTAGGGTTTCTTGAATCCTTCTTGTAGCTCAGGTTGTATAATCATCTAAAGAAGTACAATAGAATATATATCAATGGTTCTGACCACTTTTAGTTCTAAATATTCTATATCATGAAATAGACAAGCATTATACTTAATCATTCAACCAAGAGTGGGTCTAAAGTGGGGACCTTCGCGGTATAGGCCCCCATACACCCTGTACAAGCCCACTTTATTTTAAACTTAAATTTCATTTTTACTAACTCAATCCCATTAGAGGCTCTTATCTATTTTCTTTACTAACTCATGCTCATGAGAGGCCCGCATCTATTTACTTTAAAACTAAAATTACCCTTAGGATAACCTAAAATAAAGGAGTTTATGGGATTCAAACCCAAAATCCATGCTTTGGAAGGAAGGCCCCTTATCCAATAGGCTAAAAAATTTATCATTGATACTTTTTATTATATTTTAGATAAAAATTATATATATATATATATATATATATATATATATATATATATATATATATATATATATATATATATATATATATATATATATATATATATATATATATATGTATGTATGTATGTATGTGTGTGTGGGTAAACACTATATCACGTCAAAAGTCTTTTCCAACCTCATCAGCTAGTCCTCTATTGCATAAGTTTTTAGATCACCTTCAAATTGGGGAGGCTTCATTCAAAAAAATATTTGTAGATGTTTATCCAAAACCTTTGTTCAGACAATAATTATTCTACTATGAGCCTTGCTCATCAATTGAGCCACTAAAGTAGCATACTATGACACAAAATCTGAGCTTATGGCTCTCATTGCACTCTATGGTGGTAAAAACTGACTAAAACTCTACCCATCTATCATATATGGATCTTGCTGATTCATTAGACTCATTACTCCAAATCTTTATTATGATACAAAAACTTTACCTATCACAGCCCCGTATACCTAATGGGTGAAATTACAAGATGGATAAGAGGGGGGGGGGGGGGGGGGGGGGGGGGGGGGGGGGGGGGTGAATTGTGAAAATATTTTGACAATAGTTAAAACCTAAGCAGGAGTTCTAATATTTTTTTTTTTATGTTTTAAAGTTTTAACATGAAAATTTAAACAACCTTTTTTTCACAAATTTTTCCAAGCAAATATTGAAAAATAAAATTCATGCAGTAATGAAAGACAATAAGGAAAAAGCACACCGAGATTTTTATAGTGGTTCGGTCAAACCATGACCTACGTCCACTCCCTGGAGTCCTCCGCTCCGGGTATTTCACTATAAGCAATAGCTATCCGTTTTCCCCCCTTGGCAAGGTGGAGAAGCCCTTACAATACTCCCTTTCACAAACCCGGCGTGGCGGAGTGTCAAACTCTATTTTTACCCTCCTGACGATGGCAGAGAACCTTCTCGTTTTCTCCCTCCTAGAGAAGGCAGAGTACCTCGAGATCACGGAAGTAAAAGAGCCTTTCCCCTTGGAGATCCCCCCACAAATTCTTCTAAGGCCATAGGAGGAGCAAGATGCAGCAAGTTTGGAGCAACCGTGTGATCTCCCTTACACCTCTTCTCCCTCACAACGCTCACCCTCTCCTTCCTCTCTCAAATCCTAAAGAACTTCTCAAGAGCTCTCCCCCTCGGAATCCCTCTCTAACCACGTTCTCCTCTCTAATTCATACTGTTAAAAAAATTACTATTTTTTATACCTAAAAAATGGGCTCCACAAACCTGAAATTTTAAAAGTAGTCGTTACTATCGTACAATACAGTTTCTAATCATACCGTACGATATTCATAAATAGACTTCGTCCTGGTACGAAGTGGTACAAACAGTTCAAAAACATTCAAACAGTACGATATTAAATCGTACGGTACGATCCACAACAATTCTGTTCGTACAGGATGATAGTTAGGACGATCAAACATCGTCTTTGTTCATCGTATGGTACGATGTACATCGTACAGTACGATGAGATAAAACCCAAGAGATCATCCAGGATGATCTTCGGGATGATTATAATTCGTCTTTGTTCATCATATTGTACGAAGGGTTTGTGCAGTACGATGTTCAAATTATAATTAAGCCCGACGTTTTTGCACTAATTAAGGATTTATTGCACTAATTACGAGTTAAATTAAGTAAGCATTTAAAATAAATCATACAGTACGAACATGTTCATACTGTACGAACGGCGTAAAATAACTTACTTAAGTTAAAACGACGGCTAGGGTTTTGGATTTGAACTTATCGTACAGTACGATTATATTCGTACGGTACGATCTATTCACAGAATCGTCCTACAAAGCTCTGATCGTACGGTACAAAATAATATTGTACAGTACGATCTACGGAGAAAGAAAAACTCTAAATTTTTCATTTAAAAACACTCTCCCCCTGTGTGTGTGCATGGTTGCTTAGACTTTTATGCATTTTGTGGTCATACTCAAGAAAGTAAAAATAAAATAAACTACAAAATACATTGCAGACTCATACTCCTAATCTACCCATTCTTGAGTCTTCCTGTCGTCCTGAGTTGCTTTTGATCTTTCCTGAAATATTAGTACTCACGGACAATAGCAAATAATATTCAATGAATCTCAAGATAATTCAAACGACATTATTTGTCATCATCAAAATCTCAAACTCGGGGTGATGAGTTGCAATAATCTCCCCCTTTTTGATGATGTCAAATAATGTTTGTTGTAAGTAGGTGTTAAAGGCATTTTTTTTAATTTAATTTAACCATAAGAACAAGAAGAAACGGAAAAAAAGAAAATGCAGTACGAAAGAAAAAAAACATGCATTTAACCATAGAAACAAAATACAACAACCTTCTCCCTGTTTTGACAGCACCAAAAAAAGGAGCAAACACTAAAAAAGAAAAAACAACTACAATACAGTGATAATTTATAGTGGAGGATCCTGATCAGTAGGTGGTGGAGGTGGGTTTGGTTGGAAGTACTGAAAGAGAGTGTCACAGCGCTGATCAATAGCAGTAAAGCGTTCTCCAAACCATTGCATATATGTCTCGTGTTGCTGATGTTGTTCTTGAATGTGAGTATCGAGACGAGTCTGAAGTTGGTCGAAGCGTTCGACCAAATCATCGTGTGCTGGTGCAGGTGCTAGGGGTGGTGCATGTCGTCATGGACGTGCTGGAGCTGTTGTTGAGTCCAGTAATTAGGTTGTTAAGCCTAAGTAAATGTCCCACGGCTACCAAGAGGGGGGTGAATTGGTAGTTTTAAAAATTTTAAACCCTCTTAATAATAAAGTTGAACCGAAATAAAATTTTCTTTTAAAGTTTATAGAAAAATGTTTTTCAACCACAGAGTTGTTAAAACTGAAATTCAAAGTGCGGAAACGTAAAAGCAATAAAGTAAATGACACCAGATTTATAGTGGTTCGGTCTATAACCAGACCTACATCCACTCCTCAGAGGCACCCTCTGAGTATTGCACTAATACCACAAAGTGACTCTCCTTTAGCACCCACAGCAAGGCGGAGAAGCCTGTACAAAACACTCTTTTCACCACTACCCGGTGCGGCAGAGAACCGTCGTCCTTTTACACAATCCACAGTGCTGGCAGAGAACCGTCGTCCTTTCACACTCTCCTAGTGTGGGCAGAGAATCCTAAGGCTGTTCACACTCTCCAAGTGTAGGCAGAGAACCTTCTCCCTTTTACACTCTCCTAGTGTGGGCAGAGAACCCTCGTCTGTTCACACTCTCCAAGTGTCGGCAGAGAACCGGACCTTCTTGAATGATCTTCTCACAATAATCTAGAAAGAAGAAAGAAAAGAGTGAAGAAATCCAATTTCACAAGTAGAGACTCTTACCTTAGCAATCCAAGTGAAGCCTTCTCGCTCCAGTGGTAGGAATCCTCCTTTGAATGCTCTCTTCCACTCTCTCCTTGGCTATTCTCTCAAGAGGCACGAAGATCAAATGACAAAAAGATTGGGTGGCAGTCTAATTTGGACCTTTTATAGAAAAGACAAGAAAAACCGCCCAAAAACTGCAAGTTTCCAATTCTTTACGCAGTGGATCGTCCTGTACGATCCTGGATCGTCCTGGACGATTTTACTTAAACGATCTGAAACGACCCAATTTGTATATGTGTACGAAATGACTTCGTACAGCTGATCGTCCTGTACGAACTAGGTTCGTCCAGTACGAACGGTTATTACCAGGTCGGTTCTAGAAACTGCTGAAAACTGTTCTAAGTCGGTTCATCGTTTGGACGAAAATATGTTCGTCTGGACGAAAATTTTCCAGAGAGCCGATCGTCTTGGACGATTATTTATTTCGTCTGGACGAAAATTTTCCAGAGCACCCATCGCCGCGGACGATAATTTGTTTTCGTCTGGACGAAAATTTTCCAGAGAGCTGATCGTCCGGTACGATATTTATTTTCGTCTGGACGAAAATTTTCCAGAGGACTGGTCGCCTCGTACGATGGTAAAATTCGTCTGGACGAAAATTTTACAGAGAACCCATCGTCCGGGACGATAATAAAATTCGTCCTGAACGAATAGGACTTAGAAAAATTTTTCCAAGCAAGTTCCTATTCGTTCCAAGTGCTCTATAGGAGATAACTGACAGATCGTCCAGTACGATAAATATCGTCCTGTACGATCAGTATAGAAATTTTAAGATCTCCTTATGTGTGTGTGTATTCACTCAATTACAATCACTCCCTTTCAAAATTAATTCAAAGAAAAGGTAAACTTCAAATAAACAAAATATCTCATGTTGAATTTGATTTGAAGTTTTTGTAGTCTGGAGTCTGATTTTCCTGAAATGTTAGTACACACAAGAGCAAATGCAAAACTTCTAAAATTGTTAGGAGATAACTATACATCTGAACAATAATGTTTGGAATCATCACTAAAATTGTTAGGAGATAACTATACATCTGAACAATAATGTTTGGAATCATCAAAACTACATAAGTTGCACAAATATAAATCATTCAAATAGCAACTATTCAAACAATCTCCCCCTTTTTGATGATGGCAAAACAATTATTATTAGTATGATTTCAAGTTAAAACAAATCTATGATCTCCTAAACTCCCCCTGAATTTATGAGTACATTAAAATAAGGAGGCATTAAAGAACAATATTTATGTTTTTCAAAATTTTTTAACACAAACAAAAAACTTGTAAACAGAAATAAAAAATAGAAAACAAAAATAAAAATCACAAAACACAATAATTTCTCCCCCTTTTTGACAGCAACAAAAAGTGAAGAAGAAAAAAGATAAGAAATGTAAATAATTTTATGAAATTCATTTTTAAAAATTTAATCTAAATTGTGATTTGACATAGGGTATGCAATTTTAAACTAAAGATATTAGGTGAATCATAGAAATTCATAAAATTTAAGAAATGATATAACATTGTAAGTAAGAAGAATTTATCAAAGACATGATTCAATTTAGACATTTGACTATTGAAGATCATTACAAGAGAGATGTAAAAAAAATTTCTATATTTCAAAGTTCAATATAATATAAATGAACATAAGATCAATTTGAATTAAGAGATTGAATGAATTTGGAAAGAAGAGAATTACCTCATGTGGTGCTTTGCACATCTTTTCAAAGTTTTGGAGCACATTTTTGTGCATTTTTCTTTGGTTGGGCTTATTTTGTGCCTCTTTTTCACTTTGCAAATTTTTGTGTATTGCTTTTGATTTTTGTACATTTGTACAATTTTCAAGAGTAATTTGACCAATTCTTTCCAAAATCTATAATCTAAAATTTCAAATATTTCTAGGTGCATAAATATCATTTGAGCATAGAAATACAAAATAAGAAAACATCAAAATTGCAATAATAATATTAACTTTTATGTAGTCTAAATGAATAGACATGAATTTAAAAGTTCTAATTACAACAAGTTATAAACAAATTATAAATTTAGAAAGTCTAGATTTTCTAATATAGATAATCTCAAATTACAATCGAATTTAAGCACTATGTAGATTAAATAATACTAATGAAATTCACAAACATTAACCACATTTTAAAACAAATCTAATAGAAACAAACTTTCATTAAAATTAAAGGAACGGATTACAAAAAAAAAAAAAAAAAAGATACATTGAACTTTAGAAACATAAAAGCAAACAAAAACAAAACAAACAACAAAAAAATACAACAGACACACAAAAAAAAATTCTACTGTTCTGGAGGAGGAGGAGGAGGAATGCCGCCAAAGAGGTTGAAGTAGGAGGCCATCAACATTACATTGGTATTTATTTCATGAACTTCATCTCTAATATTACCAATGTCATGTTGCTGCTGAGTAAGTTGAGCATCAAATTGATCAAACCTTTGATCAACGTGAGTCTCTAGTCTATCAAATCTCTCAATCAGATTCTGGTAATCTGATTGAGAAGCAGAACCTTGCACTCCTTCTTCTTCTTCTTCTTCTTCTGAAGCACTAGCATGTGCTTTCTCTTTCTCCTCCTTGAAGAGCAATCTGAAAGATGCATCGTTATAGTAAACTGGCTCTTCATATTCTTCATCAGGATGCACTATATTGTACTTCTTCTCCAAAATATAAGTAATCAAGTGCCCTAAAGAAATGTTCTTCTTCCTCTTCTGATCAGGATGTCCTATTTCTGAAAGCCCATAGATATGATCTAGGATGAGTTGGGCTTCATCAATAGGATGTCTTTTCATGATTAAAAAAGTTAGACAAGAAAGGAGAGGAGTAATGTTAATCCTATCACCAGCTTTAGGAATAATTGAGGATCTAAGGATATGCTGGATGATTCTGGGCATCTTGGGTCATACCGGCCACTCTAGCAACATGATTGTCAATCGCATTTTCTCTAATTACCGTATTGATTTGAAACCATTTGAAAGAGGTTTCTGACATTAGGGTGTGGACTCTATATCCTTCAGTTCTTAAGTTTAAAAATGCACCAAGGTCGTGCTTGGTGATTTCAACTTTTTTCTTAAAAACAAAAGAACTAATGATAGAGTGGTCAGAATTGAAACTCATGTTGGCTAGAAAGTAATGGTAGGTTTGCTTATTGTAGAAATGGACGAGAGAAAGAATGAACTGAAATTGGGTTGAGGCGAAGAGGTGCAATACCCGAAATTTCAACTCTGTTTGGATAAGAATGCGAGACGGAGTGATTTTTGCAGATGCAAAACGAGGAAAAGATTCCTCATTTGCCTTGGAAAGAAAGTTGTCTGGGGCATTCCTGTTAGGTTTCTTCACCAAAACTTTTTGTCTTTTGCTAGAGGAGGCCATAGTTGATTTGATGTAGAAAGGGATTGAAAAAGATGTTTGAAAGTGTGATTGTCAAGTTTGAAAGCCTTCATATTTAAAGAAAAACGATACGTTCGTCCTGGACGAAAATATTCGTCCTGGACAAAAAATTATCGTTCATCTGGACGAAGTAATTTCGTACAGACGATTCAATTCGTCCAAAATGTAACGGCTTTTCGTATTCAACACAACTTACGATGCGTCCCTTCGTACAGGCTTTTTGACTTGACCGATCGTACATACGAAAAAAAATTTCGTACAGACGATCGAAAAGTGTTTCGTTTTAATGACTCTTGAAAACCGTCCCCTACAATGAACCGACACATGTTCGTACAGACGAAAAAATTTCGTACAGACGAAGTTCGTATTAAAAACTGTCTTATCCACTCAACCGCTGCATTCAATCGTCCCGACGTTTGAGAGAAAAAAATTCGTCTTGGACGATTAAATATCGTACAGACGAAAAAATAAAAAACTGCTCTCAAAATGGTTTAAATTCGCGCAAACTGTTCCTTCACATATCGTCTCGTACGAAAAAATTTCGTCCTGGACGATTTCCTCCAAAAAAAATTTTTAATTTTGAATTTTTTTTTTAATTAACAAAATCAACAAAAACACAGAAAATATAAAACCAAAATCATAAATCCAAAAACAATTCATTAAAAACACACAAAATTCACAAAATTACAAAAACAAAACTCAACAAGTATCAATGTTGCAAAGACATTTTAGTTAAGCATTCAAATCAATAACACCAAGTCTTGTTCTTAAAGTACTGAAGGTATCAAAGGCTAAAGGTTTTGTAAAATGTCTGCAAGTTGATTTTCAGTTGAAACATGTATGAGTTTAATTTCTCCTTTGGATACGTGATCCCTTATGAAATGATGCCTTATATCGATGTGTTTGGTTCTAGAATGTTGAATAGGATTTTTGGAAATACAAATAGCACTAGTATTGTCACAATAAATTGGAATAGTGCCTATAGTTAATCCTAAGTCAATCAACTGTTGTTTTAACCAAAGTACTTGTGCCACACAACTTCCTAATGCAATGTATTCTGCTTCTGCAGTAGATAGTGCCACTGAATTTTGTTTTCTACTAGACCATGAAACTAATGAATTTCCAATGAATTGACATGTTCCAGAAGTGCTTTTCCTATCCACTCTACAGCCTGCAAAGTCAGAATCTGAGTAACCAATAATTTCAAATGAAGAGCTAAACTTAGGATACCAAATTCCTAAGTTTTGAGTTCCTAGTAGATATCTTAAAATCCTTTTCACTGCTGTCAAATGTGATTCTTTTGGATCTGATTGAAATCTAGCACATAAGCAAACACTAAACATAATATCTGGTCGGCTAGCAGTCAAGTAAAGTAAAGATCCAATTATCCCTCTAAATTTCTTTTGATCAACAGATTTTCCCTTAAGGTCTTTATCTAACTGAACTGAAGAACTCATTGGTGTACTAACAGGTTTAGCATTGTCCATTTCATATTTTTTGAGGATGTCCTTAATATATTTGGTTTGACTAAGAAAAGTACCTTCCTCAAGTTGCTTAATGCTAAATCCTAGAAAGTAATTTAAATCTCCCATTAGACTCATTTCAAATTCACTACTCATTGTTTTAGAAAAATCATCACAAAGATGTTTATTTGAAGATCCAAAGATGATGTCATCCACATAAATTTGAACAATAAGTATATCCTTTCCAATTTTCCTTAAAAAGAGAGTTGTATCCACACTTCCTTTTTCAAAAGATCTTTCAAGTAGGAAGGTGCTTAACCTCTCATACCAAGCCCTAGGTGCCTGTTTCAATCCATATAATGCCTTTTTTAATTTGAAAACATGATTTGGAAATTTAGAATTTTCAAAACTTGGAGGTTGTTCTACAAAAACATCTTCTTCAATTACTCCATTTAAAAAGGCACTTTTAACATCCATTTGAAACAATTTAAAACCTTTAAAACAGGCAAAGGCTAGTAAAACCCTAATTGCTTCAAGTCTAGCTACAGGGGCAAAAGTTTCCTCAAAATCAATTCCTTCAATTTGATTATACCCCTTAGCTACTAATCTAGCCTTATTTCTAATGACTACTCCTGAGTCATTCATTTTATTTTTGAACACCCACTTGGTTCCAACAACACTTTGATCTTTTGGCCTTGTAGTTAGTTCCCAAACTTTATTTCTTACAAAT
The DNA here is from genome assembly GCA_016618105.1 of Dendrobium huoshanense. Classification (NCBI taxonomy): domain Eukaryota; kingdom Viridiplantae; phylum Streptophyta; class Magnoliopsida; order Asparagales; family Orchidaceae; genus Dendrobium; species Dendrobium huoshanense. The sequence continues at coordinate 25,633,896 of CM028345.1, forward strand.
TGATTTAACTCTTCTTGCATGGCCAATATCCAAAATTCATCTGAAAGTGCTTGATCAATGTTAGTGGGTTCAATAGTTGAAATAAAGGCTGAATGATTGACTTCCTTGTTTAATCCACGCCTAGTTCTAACACCCTCACTTGGTTCACCTATAATCAATTCCTTTGGATGGTTTTTAGAAAATCTCAAATCTCTAGGCAAAGGGTCTTCTCTTTCTAAATTTTCTTCCACATTTTCTTCCAAATTTAATCTATCAATCTTTTGGGAGTTTTCTTCAATTTCTTCTTCAACAACTTTTGGCTCTTCCATGTTTCCATTTTCATCAAAAACAACATGTGTGGTTTCTTCAATGACTAAAGTTCTTTTGTTGAATACTCTATAAGATTTTCCAACACTTGAATATCCAACAAAAATTCCTTCATCTGATTTTGGATCAAATTTTCCTAAGGCAGATTTTCCATTATTATGTATGAACACCTTGCAACCAAATACATGCAAATGAGACAAATTTGGTGTTCTACCTTTTAGCAACTCATAGGGTGTTTTATTCAAATTTGATCTCACATTCACCCTATTCAGAACATAGCATGCAGTGCTAACCGCCTCAGCCCAAAAATATCTAGGAAGTGGGTATTCTGCTAACATTGCTCGGGCGGCTTCTATTAATGTTCTGTTCTTTCTTTCAACTACTCCATTTTGTTGAGGAGTTCTAGGTGCAGAAAAATTGTGATCAATCCCCTTTTCTTTACAGAAATCTTCAAATTTTTCATTTTCAAATTCTCCTCCATGATCACTTTGTATAGAAATTATTTCACATCCTAGTTTTCTTTGTATCCAAGTTGAAAATTTCTGAATTCCTCAAATGATTCACTCTTATGAAAAAGAAATTTAACCCAGGTGAATCTTGAAAAATCATCTACTATAACAAATCCATATACCTTTCCACCTAGACTTACCATGCTTACAGGTCCAAAAAGATCCATGTGAAGAATTTCTAATGGTTTACTGGTCCTTAGATCTTTATTGGACTTAAAAGAGGACTTCACTTGTTTTCCTAGTTGACATGCATCACACAGATGGTCCTTAGTAAAGTCTAGTTTAGGTATTCCTCTCACCAAATTCTTTTGGGTAATTTTTCTAAGATTTTTCATACTAGAATGACAAAGTCTCCTATGCCAAAGCCATGATTCATCAGAAACAGTTTTCAAACAAAAAGCAGTAGGAGATTGAATACAATTTAAATCTAGCATGTAGACATTGTTCACCCTTTTTCCATTTAAAACAATTTTCCCATTTAGGCTAATTATGCAGCTAGTAGGTAAAAATTTTACATTATAGCCCTTATCACATAGCTGACTTATGCTAAGCAAATTATGTTTTAAGCCTTCAACTAATAAAACATTGTCTATGAAAAAGTTTTTCAAATTTCAATCATACCTGATCCAACCACTTTCTTTGTGGTATTATCTCCAAGTGTAACCTTGCCTCCACTCCTGGCTTCCAGCGTTATGAATTGAGCAGTATCTCCAGTCATGTGCTTAGAACATCCGCTGTCCAGGTACCATATACTCTCACGAGGTCTTGTGTGAGAGTATTCCTGCAAATTCTCAAATGTTAGACCTGGGAACCCAAACTAGTTTGGGTTCACCTTTATGAAATTTATAATCAGATGCATGTGTGATATGTCTAGGTTTATGCATCTTAGTTCTCCACACCAAATTAGGTTTCATCTTTAAAGTGCAGGTGTGAGATATATGTCCCAAAAATCCATAATTGTTACATTTAACATTAGGAAAAATATTCCTATGTTTTCTTTCATATGATTGTCTTCTAAGGGATTTCATGAATTTAGGATAATATTTAGGATTTGTAAAATCTTCAAGTTTAGGGGGTTTCCTATTATCCTCGAGAGCTCTTATAGTAAGTTTATAAAATGAATTCATATCCTCCGAGATTCGATTTGTATAATTGATTCTATATGTCTTGCTCTCAGATTCATCCTTAAATTTCTTAAATTCTTTTTCAAGTTCAGCATAGGATGATTTTAAATTCTCAAAATTTTTATTCAAGTCATCATATTCATCAAGTAGTTTCATGTGGTTGCTATCAATTAAAGCATGATCTTTCCTAAGGATTTCGTGTTCCTTATTAAGCTCTTCCAATTCTATAACTAAACTAGCATGTATCTTTTTCGTTTTCCTATATGCATCATGTATGTGTTCAGAAACTTCAAACAATTCATTATAAGTTAAATCACATACCTCTTCTTGATCTGATTGTTCAGATTTATCTGCCATCAAGCAAAGGTTGGTGACTTCTTCTTCTTTTTCAGTCTCAGATGAGTCTGAAGCTGAGTCCGCCCAAAAAGCCTTTTGAAACTTCTTCTTGCCCTTCTTTACCATTGGTTTCTCCTTTACCTTCTCCTTGCTAGGAGTGGCTTTGAGTTTTGGACAATCAGTCTTTATATGACCTGGTTTCCTGCATTCATAACAAATCACTTCATTAGAAACCTTGCCATTTCTGTTATACTTACCTCTATTCCATTGCTGGCGTCTCTTCTGCTTCCTCTTTAAAAAGCTTCTGAATTGTCTAGTCATTAGTGCAATATCGTCTTCATCCTCAGGTTGTGAGTGTTCACTTTCTGACTCTTCCATATTTAGTGCAATATTCTTGTCCTTTCTTGGTTCACCTGCATCAATCTTTCTTTGACTTACTCTTTGCTCGTAAGCAATGAGTGAACCAAGAAGATTGTCAATTGAATAAATGTTCAGATCTTTAGACTCTGTAATTGCAGTAATTTTAGCATCATATGTAGTAGGTAAACAACGAAGAATCTTATTAACCATTTTAGCATTTGTTAATTCCCTACCAAGTGCATGCAAAGAGGTGACAATTTGAGTGAATCTTGTGTACATGTCAGATATAGATTCATTAGGTTTCATGCGAAATAGTTCGTAGTCATGTAGCAAGATATTGAGTCTAGATTGCTTAACCTCATTTGTCCCTTCATAAGTAATACAAAGTCTATCTCATATGTCTTTTCCGCTTTTACAAGTGGAAACTCGCATGTAGTCTTCAGATTTTAAAGCACAAAAGAAACTATTTAAACATTTCGCATTTAATTGTGCTAAGTCACGTTCTTCTATAGTCCAATCTGCATAGGGTGTATCTACCCTAATTCCATCAACTAATCTAGTTGGTTTTGTGTAACCTTCCTGGACTAGCATCCACATGCGATAATCAAGTGACTGTAAGAAAGTAGACATGCGTGTTTTCCAAAAATCAAAAGGAATATTGTCAAACAGTGGAGGTCTAGTGATAGAGTAACCCTCAGGTGTGTTTCGGTTTCCAAATGTAGCCATCTACGTTAATCAAAAAGTAGTTCAAACTTATGATTTTGAAACAAAGCTCTGATACCACTTGTTGAGTCCAGTAATTAGGTTGTTAAGCCTAAGTAAATGTCCCACGGCTACCAAGAGGGGGGTGAATTGGTAGTTTTAAAAATTTTAAACCCTCTTAATAATAAAGTTGAACCGAAATAAAATTTTCTTTTAAAGTTTATAGAAAAATGTTTTTCAACCACAGAGTTGTTAAAACTGAAATTCAAAGTGCGGAAACGTAAAAGCAATAAAGTAAATGACACCAGATTTATAGTGGTTCGGTCTATAACCAGACCTACATCCACTCCTCAGAGGCACCCTCTGAGTATTGCACTAATACCACAAAGTGACTCTCCTTTAGCACCCACAGCAAGGCGGAGAAGCCTGTACAAAACACTCTTTTCACCACTACCCGGTGCGGCAGAGAACCGTCGTCCTTTTACACAATCCACAGTGCTGGCAGAGAACCGTCGTCCTTTCACACTCTCCTAGTGTGGGCAGAGAACCCTAAGGTTGTTCACACTCTCCAAGTGTAGGCAGAGAACCTTCTCCCTTTTACACTCTCCTAGTGTGGGCAGAGAACCCTCGTCTGTTCACACTCTCCAAGTGTCGGCAGAGAACCGGACCTTCTTGAATGATCTTCTCACAAGAATCTAGAAAGAAGAAAGAAAAGAGTGAAGAAATCCAATTTCACAAGTAGAGACTCTTACCTTAGCAATCCAAGTGAAGCCTTCTCGCTCCAGTGGTAGGAATCCTCCTTTGAATGCTCTCTTCCACTCTCTCCTTGGCTATTCTCTCAAGAGGCACGAAGATCAAATGACAAAAAGATTGGGTGGCAGTCTAATTTGGACCTTTTATAGAAAAGACAAGAAAAACTGCCCAAAAACTGCAAGTTTCCAATTCTTTACGCAGTGGATCGTCCTGTACGATCCTGGATCGTCCTGGACGATTTTACTTAAACGATCTGAAACGACCCAATTTGTATATGTGTACGAAATGACTTCGTACAGCTGATCGTCCTGTACGAACTAGGTTCGTCCAGTACAAACGGTTATTACCAGGTCGGTTCTAGAAACTGCTGAAAACTATTCTAAGTCGGTTCATCGTTTGGACGAAAATATGTTCGTCTGGACGAAAATTTTCCAGAGAGCCGATCGTCCTGGACGATTATTTATTTCGTCTGGACAAAAATTTTCCAGAGCACCCATCGCCGCGGACGATAATTTGTTTTCGTCTGGACGAAAATTTTCCAGAGAGCTGATCGTCCGGTACGATATTTATTTTCGTCTGGACGAAAATTTTCCAGAGGACTGGTCGCCTCGTACGATGGTAAAATTCGTCTGGACGAAAATTTTACAGAGAACCCATCGTCCGGGACGATAATAAAATTCATCCTGAATGAATAGGACTTAGAAAAATTTTTCCAAGCAAGTTCCTATTCGTTCCAAGTGCTCTATAGGAGATAACTGACAGATCGTCCAGTACGATAAATATCGTCCTGTACGATCAGTATAGAAATTTTAAGATCTCCTTATGTGTGTGTGTATTCACTCAATTACAATCACTCCCTTTCAAAATTAATTCAAAGAAAAGGTAAACTTCAAATAAACAAAATATCTCATGTTGAATTTGATTTGAAGTTTTTGTAGTCTGGAGTCTGATTTTCCTGAAATGTTAGTACACACAAGAGCAAATGCAAAACTTCTAAAATTGTTAGGAGATAACTATACATCTGAACAATAATGTTTGGAATCATCACTAAAATTGTTAGGAGATAATTATACATCTGAACAATAATGTTTGGAATCATCAAAACTACATAAGTTGCACAAATATAAATCATTCAAATAGCAACTATTCAAACAGCTGTGGCTGGGGCATATTCTCCTTCTTCTTCGTCAAAACTAGGTTCTTTTGGCTCGTGTCCTCGATGGAAAAGAATACATAAAGAGGCATCCGTATAAAAAATAGGAATATTGTCGGGTTCACTAGGATAAGTCAATTGATATTTATTTTGGAGAATATATCCTTTAAGGTGACCAAGAGCTATATTTTGTTTTCGGCGAGTGGTAGGGAGACGAACGAAGGTCATGTGGCGAATGTAGTCAATAATCAGATCGTCCTCGTCAAATTTTGTGTTGGTCATGATAAGGTAGGTAGTGACAGATAGGGTCGAGGTCATGTTGAAACGGTCACCACCTTTGGGTATTATGGAGGTACGAAGGACATGTTGAATTATGCATGCATTTCTATTTAGTGAAGAAATGAGAGGTTGGTGTTGATAGAATGCGGCGTTCCTAAGGACTCAATTAACGTCGCTCCAGTCAAAATCGTTTGTAAGCAAAGAACGAACCATAGGCCCTTCAGTAGATAGCCCAATGTGTTGGGCGATGTCAGCTTTGGTTATTTCAATATTTTGACGACAAATAAAAGAGTGGAAAGTGAGGTTGTCGACAGTATAAGTCAGATTGGCTAGGAATTCTAGAAGGAGTTCAGAATTGTAAGGGAAGGCCAACGTGAGAAGAAATTAGAGGGTGGTGAAAGCAAAGAGGTTCATTACCTCGAAGTTCAGAGCCTCCTAATTTAGCAGTCTGGAGGGTGTGATTTTGCAGGCTTTGAACTTGTGGTATGCATCCTCATTTTCGGCATTCAAGAATCGAGTGCTATGGCCGCGAGAGGAAGACAAGCTTCCCACTACCGTACGACCTCTCTTGCTTGAACCAGACATCGTGTAGAGGCTGAGTGCAAGGTAAGAAGGAATCAAGTGGATGGATTAGTGGAGTGCAAGTGAAGAGTTCAGCCAACCCACCCAATTTATAGAGTTTTCCACAAATCGTACAGTATGATTGTAAATCGTACAGTACGATTGTAAATCGTACAGTACGATATGGTATTAATTACTCTAACAGTTCGTACCGGGAAAGGAGGTCAAAATGTACAGTACGATGAATATCGTACAGTACGATCAGAGGAATATCGATCGTCCCGAGGAATTCAGTACGACTTTGACCAAACATATCATACTGTATGAACAGGTGTATCGTACAGTTCGAATTGCATTAATATCGTACCGAACGCCTTTATTTCATTCATATCCATTAGCTGAGGTGGATCGTATAGTATGATGTGGATATATCGTACAGTACGATCGACAATAATAATGTACCAGCACGCTTAAGTTCATCCCAATCCGTTCGCAGATGTGGCACGTACAGTACGAAGAGGAGATATCGTATAGTATGATGACCAATAATGGATCGTACAGTATGATGTTAGTCGTACAGTACGATCAACAGATATGAAATTTACCGTTTAGGTGTGTTCTATGTAGATTATAGTATACCGTATAGTACGATCTATGTATCGTACAGTACGATATTACAGAGTCAAGGTTAGTGCTTTCTGCGTAGTGAGTGTGTGATGATAAGGAGCAGTACTTTTTTTCATTTTGTTTTTTTTTTTAATGCAGTTATATCTATGACACCTAATCTAGTGCTAAAGGTGTCAAAAGCTAGAGGTTTTATGAATATGTCAGCTAATTGATCTCCTGTAGCGATGTGATGCAATTATATATCTCCCTTAGCAACGTGATCTCTAATGAAATGGTGTCTAATGTCTATGTGTTTTATTCGAGAGTGCTGAATTGGGTTCTTAGAGATGCAAATTGCGCTTGTGTTGTCACACATAATTGAAATGGTTCCTACAGGTAGGCCAAGATCAAGAATTTGTTGTTTTAGCCATAGTACTTGTGCAACACAACTTCCTACTGCAATATATTCTGCCTTGGTTGTGGAAAGTGCTACTAAGTTTTGCTTCCTACTGGACCAAGAAACTAATGATTGTCCTATGAATTGACAGGTACCAGAGGTGCTTTTTCTATCTATCCTACATCCTGCAAAGTCAGAATCTGAGCACCCTAAAATTTCAAAGGAAGTGCTGTGCCTAGGATACTAAATTCCTAAGTTTGGGGTGCCTAGTAGATATCTAAGAATTCTCTTGACAGCAGTTAAGTGAGACTCTTTAGGATCAGCTTGAAAACGGGCACAAAGGCACACACTAAACATTATGTCCGGTCTACTGGCAGTCAGGTAAAGAAGGGACCCAATCATTCCTCTATATTTCTTTTGATCTACTGATTTTCCACTAGGATCTTTGTCTAATTGAATTGTTGAGCTCATTGGAGTGTTCATGAGTTTAGCACTATCCATTTCATATTTTTTTCAAGATATCCTTAATGTATTTTGTTTGGCTAAGAAAAGTTTCATTATCCATTTATTTTACACTAAAGCCAAGAAAGTAATTAAGTTCTCCCATCATGTTCATTTCAAACTCATTACTCATTATTTTTGAAAATTCATCACATAATATTTTATCTGAAGATCCAAATAGAATGTCATCTACGTATATCTGAACAATGAGAATTTCTTCTTTGACCTTTTGTAAAAAGAGTGTAGTATCTACACTACCCTTTTTAAATCCTCTATCCAACAGAAATGAGCTAAGTCTTTCGTACCATGCTCTAGGTGCTTGCTTTAATTTATAAAGTGCCTTCTTTAATTTGAATACATGGTTTAAAAATTGTGAACTTTCAAATCCGGGGGGTTGCTCAACATAGACATCTTCCTTAATTATCCCATTCAGAAATGCACTCTTTACATCCATTTGATATAACTTAAAGTTCTTGAAGCAAGCAAAAGCTAAGAGCACTCTTATGGCTTCTAGTCTAGAAACAGGGGCAAAGGTTTCTTCAAAGTCTATTCCCTTAATTTGGTTGTACCCCTTAGCTACTAGTCTGGATTTATTCCTTATTATTATTCCTAAATCATTCACCTTATTTTTGAAGACCCATTTTGTTCCAACAACACTTTGCTCTTTAGGTCTCTTGACTAACTCCCATACATCATTCATAGTGAATTAGTTCAGCTCTTCTTGCATTGCTAGAATCCAAAATTCATCTTCTATGGCTTGATCTATATTTGTAGGTTCTATCATAGAGATGAATGCTGAATGAATAACCTCTTTCCTAAGTCTATGCTTAGTTCTTACACCTTCTAAAGGGTCTCCTAAAATTAACTCTTTAGGATGACTTAAAGAATATCTCCATTCTCTAGGCAAATCTTCATGAGGTTCTACCTTTTCTCCTAATGTTATAGTCTTTACTCCTTGAATTGCCTCTATTTCATCATCTTCAATTTTAGATTCAGATGGCTTATCTGATTCATCAAATATCACATGGGTTGACTCTTCTACTACTAGGGTTCTCTTATTAAAGATTCAATGGGCTTTACCTACATAAGAATAACCTAAGAAGACACCCTCATCAGACTTGAGATCAAATTTTCCTAAGGGATGTTTATCATTATTCAAGATGAAGCACTTACACCCAAAGACATGTAAGTCTGAAAGGTTTGGTGTCCTACCTTTAAGGAGTTCATACAGAGTTTTGTTCAGCTTAGACCTAATGTTCACCCTATTTAAAACATAACATACTGTGTTGACTGCTTCTGCCCAAAAGTATCTAGGAAGGGTGTACTCTGCTAACATTGCCCTAGCTGCTTCAACCAAGGTTCTATTCTTCCTTTCTGCTATACCATTTTGTTGTGATGTTCTAGGAGCTGAGAAATTATGTTATATTCCTAGCTCTTGATAGAATAATTCAAATCTATCATTTTGAAATTCTCCACTATGATCGCTATGAATTGTTGAGATTTCATAACCCAATTTATGTTGAATCCATGTGGAGAAAACCTTAAATTTCTCAAAAGACTCTTTTTTATGTGCTAAGAATCTTACCCAAGTGAATCTAGTGAAGTCATCTACAATCACAAATCCATAATTTTTCCCACCTAGGCTTGCTGTACTAACGGGTCCAAATAAGTCCATGTGTAGGATTTCTAGTGGCCTAGTGGTGATCACTTCTCTAACTGAATGAAAAGATGATTTGACCTATTTTCCTAGTTGGCAAGCATCACATAAATGATCCTTTGTGAAATCTAACTTAGGTACGCCTCTAACTAGGTTTTTCTGAGTGATGTTTCTAAGAGTTTTCATACTAGCATGGCATAGTCTCCTTTGCCATAGCCACGAGTCATCAGCTATTGTTTTCAAAAAAAATGAATTTGAGCTATCAATTGTTGGTGGAATTTTGAAAACATATTTTAAAAATATTAGTTTTCTTTGGAACTTAAAATTGAATTCTAAAATCAAATTGTCTCGTTAGAAAAAGTATTTCACCTTGAGAGGTGAAAATAAAATTTCATAATGCTATTCAGATTTAGAATTATGAAATTCATCTTGAATATCGTGATCAGATGCTAAAGAGAATTTCATATGGCCCTGAAGGGTCAAAATGCAATTCTACTGAATATCCAACCACAATATTCAGGAAGTGTGATCGTTGATTTCACATCCAAAGCCTTATCAAAGAAAAGTGTATCTCCCCGTAGGGAGAAAATACTATTCGATGATAATTCTTTGATTGTTATAATAACGATCACTAGTATTTTAAGTTTTCCCAAAGAAATCCAATTGAACTTTGAAAAATCAATTTTAAAATCAGGTGTGTGTGGTTCTAAATCTCCTACGAGCGCAAGCCCTCATAGTTAATTACATCGTAGGGAGACAAAATCTCCTACAAAAACTCTCGATTAAAATAGTGGCAAAATTTTGTCACATTTTCTAGGAGTGATATCAAAAAGAGATGAATTTTGGAAACTCAAAAGAGAATGGATTAGAATTGAGCAGTTATTAACAGAGTTAAAGGGGGAGAGGTAGGGGACACTTTGAGATTCCGAAACCATCCAGAACTGTCCCAACTTAATCTAAGTGTTGGGCTTTATGTTTTGGATTGAAATGATATTTAATTAGTGTTGAGCATTTTATTAGAAATTTGGGATTAGATTCCCGAAGTTTGGGGTCTTATAATCAAAGATCTGTCCCGGATCCTAAATCTATTTTGGACACTAGACCACAGTCGTCCGATCCTAACTAATGCAGTGCAAGGTCTGGACTTACCCCGGCCTGGATTGGGGAGCCAGCTAACCACCTAATCGATTTAAAATATATGAATCTGGTTTTTTTTATGAAAGAGTGGTAGGGACGTTGTAATTAAAGTTTTGGAGAGTCGGGGCCGACATCTAGAGGTTCTTCTAGTTGGCCCCTTTGACTTATGTTGGGTACAAAATGCTAAGGACTATGCAATTAAAATCTTGACCCTTTTAATTTGTATCTAATGCAATGCATGCTGGTTAATAACTCTAAATCAGATATGCTTGAAATTTTAAAAACAGGCTTATAAAATAATTTTTTTTAGAAGACTGGATTTCCCCAGGTCCGGCACCTCGTCCTCATAGGTCAGACTATCCGGACTCTACCCGTAGGCAGGGAAGGGTCTAAAGAAAGGAAAGAGTAATGCAGAAATATGCATGCGACCCCGGAGTCGATCCCCGGCTAATTCTTTAGATTCGTTATCTTTATATGCTATTTAGACTCACTAAAATTTTAGACTTTTAAAGTTATGAGTGTAAAACTGCCACACCCTCACGAGCCTCACGTATCCAGGCAAAAACAAAAGCGGCACACAATCGCCAAAAAACTAAGAAAAATAAGCAGTCCTAAAGGCAATCAATTCATCACATCAAATATAAATTAATTAATAAATGTCCATAGGCAAAGTTGCCTTGCTTATTACAAATCATAATTTTGCAGAAAGTAAAGTGGTCGAGCACCACTGACAACAACCCGGATTCTAAACCTAGTAATGATGCAAGTAGTTTTGAGTGGGATATTCTCAATCTTCAAATCTTCAGTCTTGTTCTTCTTCGAGCTCCTTTTTCTTCAAGCTCATTTGATTCTTCGTACTGGATTACCCAAATGGATAAGAGGGCACTTCCTTTAAGGGGAAGGCCACTCTTTCCTCTTTAGGTAGGGAGGAGTGTGTCCCAAATTTGAATCTCCAAATAGAAAAGGTCTACTCCCCTTAGGGGCATCCTTTTCTCTTTGAAATCCAAGCTTTAGATCTATATATCCCAACTCAAAGCTGACTTTCACAACACTTAATAATTACAAAAATTACATTTATTTGAAAATAAAATCTAGACTCACCTGCAGGGTTATCCTAAGCAGTTAATAAATAAGATGCAGTTATTCCCAAGCAGTTATATATGTGCAAAAAAGAAAGTAAAACACACTGGCCACGTTTTTATTTGGGGGCTTTAGCAGCTGAAGCACCTGTGCAAGCATTTATAACAGTTATATTTTTTTATGAATTTAGCCCCCTTTTATTGCCCTGCATGAGCGTGGCCACCAGTAGAAAACTGTATGAACATCCAGATCGTACCTAACCTAAGGGTAATCTAATCGCCAAACACATCAATCCATCCACAGAGTGCAGAAAAAGTAAGCAGACACAGCAAAGCAATTTTATCCACAACATGCAGTGAAAACCACGAAAAATCCAGCACACAGCAGAAAAGTAAACACCGACCTAACCTAGATCTAGAGTTGGTTGTCCTAGCACATCTTCTAAAGTGTGTGTAAAAGGTCGTGTGGCTGGGGTAGATCCTAAAGTGGGTGGTTAGTTAGAGTTGTCTAGAAAAGTTCTGAATTTGTTAAGGCTCAAAAAAGGATTTAGATTAAAATTTAAGTATTAGTAGATTAAGAATTTTAATTAAACATATTTTAAAAGTTGATTGATTACTATCTTTGTTTCACACCGAGGCCGTGAAGTTTATTTCACCTTCCTTGGGGCTAAGCTAATAGCCTCGTAGGCCTGGGTTACCCAGTAGCAATCAGGGTTGATTAAGTTGACTTAAATTGGTTGAAATTAAAGGAGTGGATTGATATTAAAGAGAGTTGGTTACTGATTTTAATGGGTTGGTTGAGCATTTTATTAGCCTATTAAGAAATTTCTAGAATTTAGGGGAATTAATAAGTTTTGGAGGTTATCCGGATATGTTAACTAAGGGGTCAAATTTTGATTTTTAAAATTAGGATTAATCTTAAGAGTTTCAAATTTTTAATAAATAATATACCTTATTATGAGTTGTTAGACAGGTGGCACATTCAATTTGGATTTTTCTATCAAAAGTTATGATTTTTAGAATTGTTGACCCGATTTTGACCTAGAGTAGACCAAAATGTTGACTTTTTGACTTTGACCAGATTTTGGGGGTTTGAAATTTTTAAAAAATACTAGATTTTAATTAGATTCATTATCCACTGAGTTTGATTGATTTGGAATTTTCTACGATTAGTTATGAATTTTGAAAGTTTGGGTATTTATTGAAATTATTAAATTATTTCAATTAAGGATCATTTTAGTGATTTGATCTCAAATGAGTCCCAAACTTCTTGAAATCAACTCCAAAGATCAGAAATGATCTAAGGAGATATCAGCAAGTGTTTAAAGGTTTTTTAAGGATTTTTAATAATTTTTAATTAATTAAAAGTGATTAAACATTGATTTTGATTAAAATTAAATTAAAGTGGATTTTAATATCAAATTAATGTAATTTCAATTTTTAATGATTCAGAGTTTAAATATGGTTGATTAGAGGTATTATGGGTATTTTTTGAAATTAATATAAATTTATGATGATTTATTGTATTTTTAAGTCCTTAAAGGGGCTGAAATTTGACATGCTCAATTTTCTAACCTAATGACCTTCAAATTGAGTAAAATTTGAACCTAAGGTATCTGATGTCATTAAGTTTACTAAGTTCAAGTTTCACCCCTATTGGGTATGTGTACAATCCCCTATGAATTTTCTAAGTTTTCTAGATATTTCCTTAATTATTTTTCCTAGGAGTCTCTACTAATTAAATAGGCATGAAACTTGGTGTGTCTAACCCTAACATACATTTAATCATACCACAGAAATATTACAGCAAAATACTAAAACCCTAAAGAGTTATGAATTTTCAAAGTGTAGGGTCCAAAATAGACCATTTACCTTAAAAATTCATATCACAGAAATCTATTGAGCCTATGAACCTAGAAAAATTATTAAACATGCCTAAGATACTCAATAATCATCCACCAAAATTTGGGCTTCATTTGATCACTGGATTGTGAGAAAATAGCAATAAATGAAATTAACATAAACTTAAATATCTCACAATACATAAATCAAATCAATATAATTTTAATTTTAATAAATACTACACTAGATTATCTTTCCAACCAGCCTAAGAACTCCCCATTTCGTGGAGAACTCAATTTTCTGTGAATTTTTGAAGATTTGGAGCATTTAAAGCATTTTTTATTCAAATTTGGGTCAAATCAGCTGACGGTGACGTGACGGCGTGGCGTGACGCCACGTCACCCTCCCATACCATGGGATGACCCACGTTCAAACCTGGAGGAAGCCGCGCGGTAAACCCAGATCTGAGCCGTCTGATCATCGATCGGACGGTCCAGATCTTCTCTAATTCATTTTGAATAGAAATCTTTAAACGCTCATATCTTTAAAAATACGCAACGAAATTGAACAAAATTTGAAATGTAGCTAGAGGGAAATATGATCTTGCAATGCCTGGAGTTTGGAGGCTCCATTCATTGTAAAATCGCTACAGTTTCAAATTGAAATTTAAACTTAAAATTAGTATAACTTACAATTCAACCGTTGGATTTTTGAGCTCTTGGGCTCGTTGGAAAGCTGTAGTGAGCCTCTACAACTTTTATGAAGACACCAAGAGTTGGATCTCGTCGGATTGAAAGTTATATTTGAAACTCCTCGTTCTCTCTCTAGAATGCTCTCTCCTCACTAAAATAGTGATTTGAGGCTTGGAAATGGTTGGAAGAAGCTTGGGAAGGACTTGAAATGTGCTGGAGTGTGTAGGAGGAGCTCTTAGAAGGTTTGGGGCTGCTGGAGTTTGGATCTTTTGATCATATCAAAGGGAATGATGAAGAAGCCCCCTTTAGGTCAAGTTTTCCCCCACTTTACCTTTGGCTTTTGGATTGGATGGTTGAGATTTGATTTGAAGTAGTTTTGGATGAGTGCCAAGTGTCCCCTATGCTGCCCAAAGCTATGGAATAGGGTTGGTGGTTGAGAGTGACATCTCTTGGTCCATGGGAAGAGGGACCACACCTTTTCCCCCATTTGAATGAACTAATGCTTGTCTTGGTTAATAGAGCTTGTTTAATGATCAATTAGGGAGGGAAAAAGCATATTCCCATTAGCCAAAAGGAGATTTTGGCTTGGAGAAAGGGTTTGCTTTATGGGATGATGAGGTGGCCAAGCTATGGTCTCATTTCAAGGGTTGTTTTTGACCCATTGACTTGTTGACTAGTCAATGGTGACTATGATGTGCATGAGGGAGGTCAAGAGTGCTACAAGACATCATGCCAAGGAATTTGAAGTCAAGAGTGTATAATTAACCAATCTTGATGAGTTGAATTGATTCAAAATCACTAGAATGGTTAAAATTAACAAGTGTTGGGTTAAAGGGTTGATTTGGTCAACCATGGTTGACTTGGTCAACCAAGTCAAACCAAAGAGTAAGTTTGGATTCAATGTGTTCCTAAAGTAATTTAGGATCCATTGGAATGATATTTGAAGAAGATTTCAAAGGTTGATAAGTCAAATCAAGTTGAGTTTAGGCCAAAAGTCCAAAAATCTCCATTTAAGGGCATTTTGGTCATTTTGGACTCAAGTCAATTCTGGGTCAAATTGAATCTAAAAAGATGTAGATCATTGATTAATAAGTTAATATCAAGATATTAAGAGGGATCAAAAGATTTGGAGGGGGATCCAAAGTCAAATTCCACTAGGTGAAAGGCCTAGTGGCATGGATTGTAAATATTCAAAGGTTTTTCAACATTTGGAGTTGGATTAAGTTTAAAGGGTTAGAATCCTCCAAATGAGCTCAAATTTGTAGGGTTGCCTCTAGAGTCATGTCACATCAATATGAAATTGATAGACCCTGAATCAGAGGTCAAAAGACTGAGTTTCAAGGTGATGGAAAAAAATCACCTAGAAAGGGCTTTAGGACCTAAGTCTTTAGCCTAAGAGTTCTGGGTTTGGATTGAGTTAAGATTTGGATTGAGCCTAAGGGCTAGGAACTAGGAAAATCCTAGGATCTAGAACTCAAGGAGGAGTTAAGAGTGATCTCATACAAAAATGAGGTCAACATCAATGCAATCAAGGTCTAACATGTAAACATTGTTCATTCGTTTTCCTTATAAAACTAGTTTATCAAATAAACTAATCAGGCATTTATCAAATAGAAATTTAACATCAAAACCTTTGTCACACAGTTGACTAATGCTAAGTAAATTATGTTTAAAATCATTAACTAGTAAGACATTTTCAATTAAAAAATTTTTAGCATTACCAATAATACCTGAGCCTATCACCTTCATGGTAGTGTTGTCTCCCAACGTTACTTTGCCTCCAGTTTTGGTCTCCAGTAGGATGAACTTCTTCATATTTCCAGTCATGTGTCATGAGCAGCTACTATCCAGGTATCACATGCTCTCACTAGGTCTTTTATGAGAGCACCCCTACAATTTCATTCAAGGATTAGATTTGGAAACCCAAGTGAGTTTGAGTTCCACCTTATGCTTGCATGAATGAGATGTATGCATGCTATGATGTGATGGATGCAGTTTAGGTCTCCATACTAAGTGTGTCCTACGGTGCACTGTACATGTGCGGGCTATGTGACCTAGCATGCCACAAGAGAAGCACCTAACACCAGGAAATGGGTTTACTAATCTAGGTGGGTGGTGGTGCCTCTTCCTAGAGTTATGTGATGCATGCTGTATTGGTGGTTTTCTAGGTTGGCCTGTGAGTGATGCAATTTCATTTTCTAGTTCTTTGATTCTTTCACTATACGTGTTGTTTTGATATGTCAATCCATGAACTTCTATTTTTAACAAATGCTCATTGTGATCTACTTCTAATACAAGTTTGTCTAATTTATGAAAAGCCTCTTCTAGTTCAACATGAGTGGTTTTCAAGATTTCATGCGTTTCAGTTAGTTCAATATGCTTCTTATTTAATGCATCATACTCATCAAGAAGTAGCATATGATCACGATCTAAATCAAAATTTTCCTTAAACAACTTAGCATACTCAGTTTGTAAAGATCTAAATTCAATATTAAGCTTGGCATGCATCTTTTTCAACTTCCTATACGAGTCATGGATATTTTCAGAAATAAGCAATAATTCTTCATATGAGAGTTGACATACCTCATCTTAATCCAATTGATCAAGGTTATTATTAGCTATAAGACACAGATTTGTTACCTCCTCCTCTGCTTCTTCTTTTGTTAATTCTGAGGCAGAGTCAGCCCAAAAAGCTTTTTATGTCTTCATCTTTCCTTTCTTGTATTTGACTTTATCATCACCTTTCTCCTTAGCTGGTTGGCTCTTTAAATTGGGGCAATCGGCTCGAAGGTGACCTGGTTTCCTACATTCAAAACAGATTGTATCAAATGAAACTTTATTGGACCTTAAGCTCTTACCTTTATTCCAGCTGTTCTGATGACGCTTATATTTTTTCTTTAGGAAATTTTTAAACTGTCGGGCCATCAGTGCTATCTCATCCTCTTCCTCCCCTGCAGAGCTTTCACTTTCTGAGTTGCTTGCTTTTAATGCCACAGTTCGCTCCTTCTTCTTTTCACATGCATCACTTTGTCTCTGACTCACTCCTTGCTCGTATGCAATGAGTGACCCAATGAGATTATCAATAGAGTAAACGTTAAGGAATTTAGATTTAGTGATAGTAGTTATCTTTGCATCATAGGAACTAGGTAAGCATCTAAGAATTTTATTTACTTTCTCAGAATTTGAAATCTCTCTACCTAATGCATGCAAGGATGTCACGATTTGGGTGAACCTAGTGTACATGTCAGATATTATTTCGCTAGGTTTCATGCGGAAGAGTTCATAATCATGCAGTAAAATATTAAGCCAAGACTGTTTTACTTCATTTGTTCCTTCGTATGTAATGCACAGTCTATCCCAAATCTCCTTACTAGTGGCACATGTAGATACTCTCATATAATCCTCAAACTTCAATGCACAGAAAAAACAATTTAGGCATTTAGCATTCAACTGGGCTAATTCCCTATCCTTATTGCTCCATTCATTAAAAGGTACAGGAGTTTTCAATCCATTAACAGTTTTAAACGGTGGAACATATCCATCGTTCACTAACATCCACATGCGATAATCAATAGATTGTAAAAAAGTAGACATTCTAATTTTCCAGAAATCAAATGGAATGTTATCAAAAAGAGGTAGACAGGTTATTGAATAACCATCCACAGTATTGTGATTACCAAAATGTGACATGATCATTTTTTCAAGGTTTTCTAAAACACTATTTTTGAAAACTAGCTCTGATACCAATTGAAATTACAAGATGAACAAGAGGGGGGGTGAAGTGTGAAAATATTTTGACAATAGTTAAAACCTAAGCAGGAGTTCTATTTTTTTTTTTTTTTGATGTTTTAAAGTTTTAACATGAAAATTTAAACAACCTTTTTTCACAAATTTTCCCAAGAAAATATTGAAAAATAAAATGCACGCAGTAATGAAAGACAATAAGGAAAACACACACCGAGATTTTTATAGTGGTTAGGTCAAACCATGACCTACATCCACTCCCCGGAGTCCTCCGCTCTGGGTATTTCACTACAAGCAATAGCTCTCCTTTTTCCCCCCTTGGCAAGGTGGAGAAGTGTACAATACTCCCTTTCACCAACCCGGCATGGCGGAGTGCCAAACTCTATTTTCACCCTCCTAGCGACGGCAGTGAACCTTCTTATTTTTCTCCCTCCTGGAGAAGGCAGAGTACCTCAAGGTCACGGATGTAGAAGAGCCTTTCCCCTTGGATATCCTCCCATAAATTCTTCTAGGGCCACAGGAGGAGCAAGATGCAGCAAGTTCGGAGCAACTGTGTGATCTCCCTCACACCTCTTCTCCCTCATAACGCTCGCCTTCTCCTTCCTCTCTCAAACCCTAAAGAGCTCTCTCCCTCGGAATCCCTCTCTAACCACGTTCTCCTCTCTAATTCACACTGTTAAAAAAATTACTATTTTTGATACCTAAAAAATGGGCTCAAAAAACCTGAAATTTCAAAAGTAGTCGTTACTATCGTACAGTACGGTTTCTAATCGTACCGTACGATATTCATAAACATACTTCGTCCTGGTACGAAGTGGTGCGAACAGTTCAAAAACATTCATATAGTACGATATTAAATCGTACGGTACGATCCACAATAATTCTATTCGTACAGGACGATAGTCAGGACGATCAAACATCATCTTTGTTCATCGTATGGTACGATGTACATCATAAAGCACGATGAGATAAAACCCAAGAGATCGTCCAGGATGATCTTCGGGATGATTATAATTCATCTTTGTTCATCGTATTGTACGAAGGGTTCGTACAGTACGATGTTCAAATTATAATTAAGCCCGAAATTTTTGCACTAATCAAGGATTTATTGCACAAATCACAGGTTAAATTAAGTAAGTATTTAAAATAAATCGTAGAGTACGAACATGTTCGTACGGTATAAACAGCACAAAATAACTTACTTAAGTTAAAATGACAGCTAGGGTTTTGGATTTGAACTTATCGTACAGTACGATTATATTCGTACGGTACGATCTATTCACAGAATCGTCCTACAAAGCTCTAATCATATGGTACGAAATAATATCGTACAGTACGATCTACAGAGAAAGAAAAACTCTAAATTTTTTATTTAAAAACACTATTCCCCTGTGTGTGTGCATGGTTGCTCAGACTTTTATGCATTTTGTGACCAGACTCAAGAAAGTAAAAATAAAATAAACTACAAAATACATTGCAGACTCATACTTCTAATCTACCCATTCTTGAGTCTTCCTGTCGTCCTGACTTGCTTTTGATCTTTCCAGAAATGTTAGTACTCACGGATAATAGCAAATAATATTCAATGAATCTCAAGATAATTCAAAAGACATTATTTGTCATCATCAAAATCTCAAACTCGGGGTCATGAGTTGCAACAATGGGTTGTTCCCAAAAGTAATTTGGAAGGAAATTCTTTTCATTTGATTTATTAGCAAAATTACAAAGCCACAAAACAACATTTTTAAAATGTAGAAAATAACTCATCAACATTTTCATTCATCTCCAAGAAAAGCTATACAATCAAAATATCATTATACATAATAATTAGGGTATTAAATCATTGTATAATTATCTAAAATACATCATGATTGTCAAAAGAATCCAATTACAAAAAATATACCTAGCACCTAAAATCTACAATCTCTATCTGCTCAACTTTTTCCTTTTCTTTTCTATGGACAAAAATTAACACATGTATAAAAAGTATGTATAAGCAAATCATAGCAAAGTTGGATATATGAAACCTACCAAAATTTCTATTTGTAAATGAATAGGTTATTATGTCATCATAGAAATAGTAATGCATATTATCCATATAAAAATTCTCAACAAATGGTTCATAATAGCACTACTTCCTAAAGTGTCTCACATATCAATTGTTTAGCTACTTACAGTTCATTGTCAACACAATAATTCAATCAAATAGTAAAAAATACACACATTCATAAATAAGATAAATAAATATATTTCATTATTCTCTTGTCACATTATATTAGTTTTTTTCTCAGGCCCTTATAACTCCTAGTACATGACATAATAGTATTAGGACCTTAAGACTCTTAGTGCATAACATAATAGTATAGACCCTAGTGACTCCCAAACCATAGCACCATTTATTCATTTACTATTAGGCCCTTATACATCCACTTGGATGCATAAAAGCATCAGTAGCCAGCCACCAACATTTCCTTCTTTCACAAAGTTTCAATCACGCTAACAAAAAAAATCAGCACATTCAACATGTGTAAACAATATTAGTCATGTCACATAAATACAAAATTTCATATTTATAGAAAAGCAATTGAAATTTTCGGGCAAATTTATACACACACTCCAACAAGTTACCAATTTTAGAATCATTCACATATAATATTCACAACTATATTTTAGAGCTTTTATCCTTCTATTATAATGTTTATTTGAGTACATATACACTTCAAAATACTCTAAAATATGTACAATTAGAAATGTTTGGGGAAAATTTTGAATAAATATATCAAAATGTATATAATAACGAGAACAACAACGTACCAAAACATAGATGGTGAAAATATCCTAAATATTAATTTATCTCAATTTTGTGTCATTTCTTCAATTAGAAAACCAAAAAATTTATAAAAATTAGAATTATTTTAAAAAAAGGTAGGATAAATATAACCTATCTCAGTTAGAATAATTTTTTTAATTGGTTCAATCAACAAATTGGGTCGAAGACCTTTGAAATAGACTCCCTCTCTCTCTCTTTCTAAAATTCTCCTCTCTCTCTCTCTCTCTCTCTCTCTCTCTCTCTCTCTCTCTCTCTCTCTCTCTCTCTCTCTCTCTCTCTCTATCTCTCTCTCTCTCTCTCTCTCTCTCTCTCTCTCTCTCTCTCTCTCTCTCTCTCTCTCTCTCTCTCTCTCTCTCTCTCTCTCTCTCTCTCTCTCTCTCCCCCCTCTTTCAGGCTTATCAATGATGGAAAATGAGTTTGGATATTTTTGTTTAGTGTAATTTGATATTTATATAAAAAATTAGAATATAATGTTGCGACACTCAAAGGATCAATGCCACAACAACTCTCTCCCAAGAATCCCTAAGCCTTATTCAGACTATAGAGAACACAACACCACAACGTCAAGAACCCTAGTATCCCAGCTCTCCAACATAAAGAGATCAGCACCATAATGCCCATGACCTAACCCGTAGTGCTCCCTGTTGACCTCATTTTTGTATGAGGTCACTAAGACCCTTCTAGAAGCCAGATTTAATCCTAGACCCTAGGATCCACTCTAGACCTTAGGATCTTTCCTAGAACTAGACCTTAGAGCTTATTCTAGAGCCTAGGATTCCTTTAAATCCTAGATCTTAGAACTCTCCTAAATCTTAGGATCACTCCAACTTCAAATCAACCTCCACCTTTGATCAACCTCAATTTTAAATCAATTCCTATATTTAATCCACTCCAATTTCAATTTGATTCCTACCTGTGACCAATTTGAATTTCAAACCCTATCCAATTTAAGTCCAAATTAATTTAAACTTCAAATCAAACCCAATTCCAGAAGTTTAAACTCAAATTCAAACTTTTAAAGCCCTGTCCTAAACACCCTTTTCAGAGATTTTTCAAACATCTCAAAACCCAGTCAAATGGCTTCTGATTCAGGGTCTATCACTTGCAAAGTGATAAGACATGTCTCTAAAGGCTACCCTCCAATTTTGAGCTCATTCTGAGGTCTCTAACCCCAGAATCTGAATTAAAATTCAAAGGCTGTAAAACCTTCAAATATTTACATCTTATGCCACTGAGCATAACCCTTTTGAGATCTTGACCTTGGAACCCTTATCCAAGCCTCCAATCACTTCCAGGCCTTTGAATTTAACCCATTGAGCAGTAAACTGCATTTTCCAGACCCATTTTTGACCATAGTTGACCAATAGGTCAAAATTGACCAAAATACCCCTATTGGGCTCAAATAGGGATTTCAAACCAAATGAGCTCCAAATGGGATGCAACCACCTTTGACAAATTTCAAATGTCATTTCAAATCCTTTGAACCAATTTCCAACCCTTGAGTCAACCTGGTTGACCAAGTCAACTGGTTTGACCCAAGGGGCCCTTTAAGGGTCCAAATATGTGTTTTGACCCAAATGACTTCTCTAAGTCACCCAACCACTTCCATTAAACTTAAAATATCATTTCAAACCTGTTGAGCCCAAACCCAGACCCTGGGTCAACCTGGTTGACCAAGTCAACCCAGGTTGACCAAACGGGCCCTTAGGGACTCAAATAGGGATTTTGATCAATTTGACCTCCCCAGACCCAGGAACTACCCTCAATGGTCTCCAAATATCATTTCAAACCTGTTGAGCCCAAACCCAGACCCTGGGTCAACCTGGTTGACCAAGTCAACCCAGGTTGACCAAATGGGCCCTTAAGGGTTCAAATAGTGATTTTGACCAAATTGACCCCTCCAACCCACCTAATCAGCCCATTTGGACTACCTTGGTGCAATTACATTAACCCTTGATTGGGTTGACTGGTCAACAAGTCAACTCAAGGATCAAAGGACCATTTTCATAGTCAAACCCTTCAACCCATTGAACCTAGCCCAAATTAAACTCAACCAGCCATTGGGAGGGACCTCACAGCCTGCTTTGATGCCAACTCAGCAGGTCTTGACCCCATTGACCAGTCAAACAGTCAATGGGAGTTCAAATGGGCTCACCCGGTCAAACCCATTTGAACTCTTTCTCCTTCCCATTTCAGGCCAGCCCAAGCATTGATTTTGATTCTAGAGACTTCCTTAAACCTGGCCTGGCCTCCCCCAGCTGCTGGCATGGCTCTAGACCCGAGCTATCAACCCAGTGGTCCCCCCCATGCTTGAAAAGGACTCTAAGCCTTTTTCACCTGAGGCAGCCGCTCCTCCTGTCCCCTAACAGTCTGGAACAGGTGTCCATCATCCCAGCACTCTCCCTGATCGATCCCCACCGTCCCTTTAGGCTCCAAACCCGTGAATAGGCAAGAGGAACGAATCCCACAGATGAGAAGTAATCTTGCATTCCAGACATCTCCCAGAGCATCTTGAGTTTCGTTTTGATTTCTCGAAGCCCTACCTTCATTTTCCCATCAGTTTCTGGTGTTTTGAAGCTGCCGGCGGCGAGATCGGGGCTTGACCGAGAGCTACTTCCGTTCAAGCTCCTTCAACTCCGTTTCCAGTGATCCTCCAAGCTTGAATCCTGAAGGAGATCAACACGTGGATAATCTACAAGTTCAACCGTGGTAAAATCAACTCATTTGATCCATCCTTCGGTGAGAAATCCTAAACTCTAGTTTGTTTTCTAGGTTTTTTTAATAACACATTAAATATTGTATCAAATGGCTTAAAAATTATTCCCCACTCTTCCTTAGAGTGTATTACGTCTCTGCCTAAATTTTCAAATCATTTGGTTGGGTATTTTTCGAGAACGAAAGGAAAAATGAGTTTAGGGTTCACGGTTCCGGCTGGAGGAAGAAGATGAGCCCGCGACCGTTGGATCTGATCTATCGGGATCTACGGCCGTGATTAAACCCAGTCTAAACTCATTTTAACCGCGGCTTAGCCAGATCCTCGTTGGGCTAGATCTTGGCCGTTGATCCAAACCGCGGGGATCAGATCCACCGTCTGATCATTCTGGATCGAGTTCAATACCGCGGGTTGGATCCTGGCCGTCCGATCTCTTCTACGATCGATCCGACGGCGCAGATCAATGCCGCGCTGGATAAGTGGCGGGTCCCGCGTGACCGCCGCCGTCCGCGTGGCTGCATCCTCTCCCGCCGCGTGTCCCAGTCAGCGCCGCCGTTTGACTGGGTATTTAAAACATCTAAATAAATTCAGAAAATGCCCTGAACTTCAAAAATTCACCAGAATTTCAATTTTGATCCATTTTCGGAGTTCTTAGGCTTGTTTTGTTCGTATTTTCAAGTACTTTATTTTAAAAATAATTAAAAATTATTTTAAGAAGTATTTAAGTATTAATTTCATTAATACATAAAACCCTATTTTAATTTTTAAATAATAAATATAAACTATTTTTCTCTGAATTTTGGCAGAGGTGTAATAGAGCATAGGGTTGGTCTCCTGTAATTTTCCTAAGTCATTTTGATGCAATATCATTTAGTTTATGAACCTACAAAAATCCAGATCAAGATTTGATTCATATTTTTGCAAATTCATAAACAATTTAATTTAAATCCAAATCTTATCATGTTAGAGTTCTATGGGATCAGTGTAAAGTCTTCCTTTCACTGAAATAGGTTTAGATCTTGATCATGTATGGTTTAGTTAAAATCCACCTTCAATATCATGCTTAACCTAGTTTAATTAACCAATAAATTGTACATGATCATCGTATCAAATTAGATTGACTCTTGATTTAGAGATATTGATATGCATATGCATAGATATATATCCCAAGATCATTTCATTCTAACTTGATGTATCTATTCCTCTATGGTAAGTTGTTTAAGTTTATAGGTCATTAAATGACCTATAACTATAATAATTCACTATAACCTTCCATAGAACATTAGGAGCACTTTTATTGTTTATTGTTTGTGTTGATGTGATTGTAAACTAGTGTCCAAGGGTTAGAAGAATATTGATTGCTATCCTAAAATCTAGTGACACTAAGGACAACAATTAAGGACTCGGTCTTAGCCAACTTAGATCAATCTAGGAAGAACTGCATATATCCCTTTTGGGATAAAACCAAACATATAAAACTAGTGTCATGTACCCAATGATTAAACTCACTTTGATTTGACAACTAATTGATCTCAAGATAACTAGTAGATTTAGGTGTTTTTCTCTTTAAAATTTTTAATGTTCAATAAATTACAATAAATTAAATAAAATTCTTTGAAAGCCTAAATCAATCTTAATCAACCTTAATCGACTCTTACCAATCATAGAGCAAGTCATAATCATTCTAAATTAATACTCAAGGCCTTTAATTGAACAAAATTCATTAAATATCCAAAACTTCAATAATTCATAACTAATTCTAGAAGAATCCAAATTACTCAAACTCACTTGCATTCAACTCATAGTAATGTCTAATATTTATTGAAAATATTAAATTCCAGAAATTTGCAATATTTTAAAAAGTCAACAAATCGGTCAACTTTAAGTCAAAACTAGTTCAAAACTTCAAACCTTCGTAATAAAATGTAGAAAAATCCGATTTCAACGTACTTACCTTCTAACTGATCGTAGTAAGGTCTAGTATTTTAATAAAATACAAACATTCCAGAATTTGAACTTAATTAAAAAGTCAATTTTCAACCCTTTAACTAAATGATTAAAATATTCAAAAATTCATAAAATTCAAAATTATTCTAAAACTCCAGAAAATATTGGCTTAATGTTTAAAACACCTAACAAATCCTTTAAAACACAACAACCACCCTAAAGTTGAAGTTTATTGGCTGGACTACTCCGGGCTGCGGGGCTAAGTGTCCTAAGGAGGCTGGTTCCTCGAGCCTGGTGGCACAACGCCACGAATGAATTCTAAAGGGTGTCAAACCTTAAAATGGATTAATTTTTAATTATTTAACATTTTAAAAGTCTCTGATTCAATTACATTAATTTGGTTTATCGTCTGGACTACTCCGGGCTGCGGGGCTAAGTGTCCTAAGGAGGCTGGTTCCTCGAGCCTGGTGGCACAACGCCACGAATCAATTAATGGCAAACTTAAATTAATCAAGCTTTTAAAATCAGTAACTAACTCATTTCTTTATATTAATCCACTCTTTAATTCTAACCAATTTAAATAACTTAATTAACCCCGATTGCTACTGGGTAACCCAGGCCTACGAGGCTATTAGCTTAGCCCCAAGGAAGGTGAAATAAACTTCACGGCCTCGGTGTGAAACAAAGGTAGCAATCAATTAACTTTTAAAATATGTTTAATTAAAATTCTTAATCCATTAATATTTAAATTTTAATTTAAATCTCCTTCTAAGCCTTAACAAATCCAAACTTTTAGACAACTTTAACTAATCACCCACTTTAGGATCTATCCCAGCCACACGACCTTTCTCACACACTTTAGATGATGTGCTAGGACAACCAACTCTAGATCTAGGTTAGGCCGGTGTTTACTTTACTGCTGTGTGCCGGATTTTTCGTAGTTTTCACTGCATGTTGTGGATGAAATTGCTTTGCTGTGTCTGCTTACTTTTTCTGTACTCTGTGGATGGATTGATGTGTTTGGCGACTAGATTACCCTTAGGTTAGGTACGATCTGGATGTTGACACAGTTTTCTGCAGGTGGCCACGCTCATGCAGGGCAATATAAAAAGGGGGCAAATTAAACATGCATAAATATTATAAACTCTTTGCATAGGTGCTTCAGCTGCTAAAGCCCCCAAATCATAAAAAGAGCGTGGCCAGTGTGTTTACTTTCTTTTCTGCTCATATACAACTGCTTGGGAATAACTGCTTTATATATATTAATTGTTTAGGATAACCCTGCAGGTGAGTCTAGATTTTTATTTTGATATCAATGTAATTTGTGTAAGTGTCAAGTGTTGTGAAAGTTTGATTTTGAGTTGGGATACATAGATCCAAAGCTTGGATTCCAAAGAGGAAAGGATACCCCTTTAGGGAACACTCCTTTTCCATTTGGAAATCCAAATTTGGATCATACCTCTTCCTTACCCAAAGAGGAAAGAGTGGCCTTCCCCTTAGAGGGAAGTGTCCTCTTGTCCATTTGGGTAATCCACTACAAAGATTCCAAGAAGATTGAAGAAAAGGAGTCCAAAGAAGAATTGAAGATTTGATGATTGAGAGTATCCCACTCAAAAGAACTTGCGTAATTACTAGGTTTAGAATCCGGGTTGTCGTCAGTGGTGCCCGGCCACTTTACTTTCTGTAATATTCTGGTTTGTAATAAGCAAGGCAATTCTGCCTATGGACATTTATTAATTAATTTGTATTTGATTTGATGATTTGATTGCCTTTAGGATTACTTGTTTTTATTAGTTTTTTGGCGATTGCATGCCGCTCTTTGTTTTCGCCTGGATACGTGAGGCTCGTGAGGGTGTGAAAGTTTTATACTCATAATCTTAAAAGTCTAAAATTTTAGTGAGTCTAAATAACATAGAAAGATAACGAATCTAGGGAATTAGCCGGGGATCGACCCCGGGGTCGCATGCATATTTCTACATTACTCTTTCCTTGCTTTAGACCCTTCCCCGCCTGCGGGTAGAGTCCGGATAGTCTGACCTATGAGGACGAGGTGCCGGACCTGGGGAAGTCCAGTCTTCTAAAAAATTATTTTATAAGCCTGTTTTCAAAAATTTCAAGCATATTTGATTTGAGGTTGTTAACCAGCATGCATTGCATTAGATACAAATTAAAAGAGTCAAAATTTTAATTTCATAGTCCTTAGCATTTTAGCACCCAACATAAGTCAAAGGGGCCAATTAGGAGAATCTCTAGATGTCGGCCCCGCCTCCCCAAAACTTTAATTATAACGTCCCTACCACTCTTTCATAAAAGACCGGATTCATCTCTTTTAAATCGATTAGGTGGTTAGCTGGCTCCCCAATCCAGGCCGGGGTAAGTCCAGATCTTGCACTGCATTAGTTAGGATCGGATGACTGTGGTCTAGTGTCCAAAATAGATTTAGGATCCGGGGCAGATCTTTGATTATAAGACCCCAAACTTTGGGAATCTAATCCCAAATTTCTAATAAAATGCTCAACTCTAATTAAATATCATTTCAATCCAAAAAATAAAGCCCGACACTTAGATTAAGTTGGGACACTCCCGGATGGTCCTGGAATCTCAAAGTGTCCCCTACCTCTCATCCTTTAACCCCGTTAATAACTGCTCAATTTTGATCCATTCCCTTTTGAGTTTCCAAAATTCACTTCTCTTTTTGATATCACTCCTAGAAATTCTAACAAAATTTTGCCGTTATTTTAATCGAGAGTTTTTGTAGGGGGATTTTGTCTCCCTACGATGTAATTAACTACGAGGGCTTGCGCTCGTAGGAGATTTGGAACCCCACACACACCTGATTTTAAAGAAAAATTTCTAAAACTTCATTAGATTTCTTTGGGAAAAGTTAAATAATGATCGTCATAGTTGCATTAGAAGGATTATCGTTGAATGGTCTCACTTCCCTTTGGGGAGATACACCCTTCTTCGATAAGGCTTTGGATGTGAATGCGACGATCATGTTTCTTGAATATTGTAATTGGGTACTTAGTTGAACTATATTGTGTCCCCTCGGGGCCATATAGAGTTCTCCTTAGAACCCGATCACAACATTCAAGATGAGTTTACATAATTTTAAGTCTGAACACCGTTATGAAAGTTTATTTTCGTCCTTTGGGGTGATATACTCTTTCTAACGAGTTGATTCGACCTTAGAATTGGAACTCAACCTTAATCTTAAAATCCCCAAAGAAAACTAATATTTTTCAAAACCTGTTTTCCAAAATTCCACCAACAAACACTCCCCAAAAACCCCTTTACTCTAATAGAATATAGAGAACTCAATGTTGCAATGTCTAGAATGCAACGCCAGAAAGCTCCCAAGAGATTTTTCTCTGTACACATATTTTATATTAAAATTCAGACCCACTAAGCCCTTGAGACTAGTTTCAAATATAAAACAATGCTAAATTTTTCAAAGAAATTCATAAATATAGAATTTAAGACATGCCAGACTTACTAGATCAATTCAGGTCATTATAGGTAACTGATTATTATTGTAGTGACCCTTACATAAACATCCTTTATAACATGCAACTAATAATAGTTAAACCATTTAATCTAAGCTAAGTCTTATAATTTTTTTCTTTCTTGAGTTTCTCATGTAAAAAACTCAGGTCTCCTATGAAGTTCTCTCAACTAATTGATTATCTTTAAATGTGTGGCATGTTCATATAAGACTAAGATAATAATATATATTTTATTATGAATGCTTTAACACAATAAACTTATTCCTAGGTCAGAGGTAATCCTAATAATTAAAAAAAAAAAAAAACTATTCACATCATCATCTCATGCATGGTTCCATCCTTTGATGTATCATCACCATATAAGGCAAGTTAAGATTAGGGGTAACCTTGATTATAATCATTAAAGGATGCTTATGTTAATTCCTTAGGTATGATTGTAGTCAGATAACTCCTCCCTTTTACCATCAATTATTAGGAAAGCAGGTTAAGATTTTGAGCGAAGCCCTAATTGTTGTCACAAAAGAATATTGACATTCGTGTCTTAAGCATAGTTGTAGTTGAATAGGTCCTTTGCTTTATCATCTTTTTTTGTGTCCATGGTAACCTTGTTGAGAACAATCTCTCTTAGCTTCACGTGTGTGTGTCTATATATATATATATATATATATATATATATATATATATATATATATATATATATATATATATATATATATATATATATATATATATATATATATATGAATATTTTCATAAGAAAGCTTCGAGTAAATTAAATTTCATATACAAATCTCATCTGAACTTCTACTCCTTCAATATAGTCATTTCCATTACCTCGAAAGGGTTATAATAGTCCAAAGATTAAGTGTTTGTATTTTAAATTTTAATATATTTTTAATTCATTTATTTTTCTTAGAAAATTATGAAAATCTTATCATTATTTTTTAATTATTAAATTATAAAAAGATATTTTTGAGAAACATCAGGATGAAATGTTACAAATTAAAAAAGGAAGAAACCAATTAAATTTAGAACCAACCAAAAATTGCTAAAAATTCATAACTAAGATGTTCTTATTATTCTCAAAAATCGGTTTATTGACCTTCTATTTTCATTCTATATGATGGTAGCGTGGACAAAAAGTTAGCCTTTAGAATAAAGTGTGATGGAGATTGGTGCGGCATCAAAGTTAATAATGAGGCTGAATGGAGGCATGAAAAGGGATCGAGGATTTATGAAGATCATATGTTTTACCGCTCTTTTCGTTGATTTTCCTGATTTTTGGAATTCTTTGTAATATTTCTCTCTGCATATGCTTCTTATCCTTTTACTTTTTCATTGTGAAAGTCTATTGGTTTGAATTTTGGAAAAACTTTCTCCTCACTATTTTTTGTAACTAAGGCTCTGTTTGAGACATCTTTCTCGCTACTTTGTTTTTTAGGTAGCAATCATAATTTCATTTGGCTTCTAATTTTTTGCTGCTTTCTCATTGCTTTTTAAAAAATTTGTGTTCGGAAGCTGCTTTTTTGCAACCAGAAAAAGGCTCCTTTTGAGGCATTTTTCTTACGGCGTACTTTCAATAGCAACTTTCTAATAATAAAAGATTTTTTATAGTGGTTAAAACATAGTGCCAAAAACTATCCAAAATGAAACATAACTGAAGTGTTTTCCTCACAATAATTTTACAATCAACTTTATAAAATAATGCGGCTGTTCCAAACAAATCCTAAATTTGAAACATTTTTATTTCATAATCTTTCTAAGCTAAAATAGATGTCAAATAATTATGTATTCCAAATCGAAGTCTTCATCTAAGAAATTTTAATATTGAATTACTTTTGCTTAAATAAATAGAGAATCATCTTAATCTAAGTTTTAGAAAACCTATTTTTTAAAACTTCAACTAAGAAAATCCTTCGAAATCTTTGATAGTTGAGACTTATTTTACACACACCCTCAAAATATATATATATATATATATATATATATATATATATATATATATATATATATATATATATATATATATATATATATATATATATATATATATATATATATATATATATATATAGGGTGCTTCTCTTATCTTACATATAGATACACCAAAACAAGTAAGAATTGATTATTCTATAAAATATCATAAAGTATAAATTATTCAAGAACTCCAATGCTACATAATTATAATAATTTTTTATAAAAGAAGGTCAATCGAATAAGTTTCCAGACTAACAAGAAATTTTCAGAAAGAGAGCTTCTTGTACTTTTATTTTTATAATGTCATAAGTTTTTGAAGTTATTAATGTCCTAAATTCACATGATTGTAACGCATAAACTATATTAAGATTATTAATACCGTGAGCCTAAAGTGGCATTAAAGTATTTTGATAATCATAAAATAATTGGCTTAAGCTAATCATGTTAAATACGTTTTGTTCTAACATTTAAGTTACAATCTAGAAGAACAAATTCAAATATTAGGGGAACATAAATGATATGCACAACTCAAAAGAAGCTCATAGCTCGAGATTAATAAGCTAGCTGGTGATTTGAGTAACTTAAGATAGTGTAGAGGTTGAGAAATTAAAGCTAGCTATGAAAACTTTGATATAAGCTTCAATATATAGAAGGCTTGGAGTATTATGTGTTTTGGGTGTGAATGTCCCAAGATGACAAAAACATTCGAGAGAATAAGCAAAAATAAAATTTAAAAACAAATTAAATAAAATTAGTTATAACTTATTGTATCATACAAACATAAATATTAAAATTAATCATATTGTAAGATCATCAAGAAATCAAAATTTTCAAAGTTATTAATAGATTATACCATCAAAGTTTGTTTTGTAAGATTTTTGACCTCATTCTTTAATAAGGTTAACTCTAGTCCTTTAGATCTTAACCTTAGCAGTTAGCACTTAGTTTTCTTGCCTTAGTATAGAATCCTTCCTCGTAGGACCCTCTTGGGTGGATTCCTAAGGACTTGACTTTGGCCAACTCTAAGGTATCTCTCCATTGGACCCTTTTGCTTAGGGCTGCAAACGAACCGAGCCAAGTCGAGTATGTGAGTGTTCATGTTTGTGTTCATTTAATATCAGCTTGTTCAAATTTGGTTCATGTTTGTTCGAGCTTTAGCGTTTGTGTTCATGTTTGGTTCATTTAAATTAAGAAGTGTTCATGTTTGGTTCATGTTCGTTCGTTTAGTGTTTATCGAGGTTGTTCGCGAACATATTTAATGAATTTTTTTTAACTATCAAACGTTCATGAACATATCCATGAACAAATACATTTATAATAAAAGCAATGGTCTATGTAACAAAGGTAATGATTATTTATATTTATTAATTCTATAATCAAATATTAATTATTTTTATAGAGCTTATTCACAAGTTCAAAATCGAACATGAATCGAGCTTTTATTGAGCTTCTTATCGAGCTTAATGTTGAGCTTGTTCACGAACTTCAAATGATGTTGTTCACGAACATAAATGAGCCGAACGCATTAGTGTTCAAGTTTGTTTATTTAAGAATCAAGTATTTAAAATATTGTTCAAATTTGTTTGTATAGTTAATTAAACGATCGCAAACTAGCTTTAATCAAACCGAACAACGAGTAGCTCGCCGAACGTTTGGTTCGCTTGCAGCCCTACTTTTGCTAGTCTAATCTTAGTTTTACATTAAGAACTATCCATGATCCTTAAATACTTACTTGGAGTGCTTTAGCCATTCACAACCTCATATATGAAAGGTTGAAATCAATCCAAAACTCAAAATACAAGTGAATCCATAGGTAATCCCAATGGACTTAATTAGACAATCCATAGCCCAATCAACCTTGCATTGGCCAAAAAATCTCTTATCGACCTTGACATTTCTTAGTGTCCCTAAATAAGTGGTGGAACCTACTAAGTAAATCCTAGGTCAAACACTAAAAGCACTCAAAACTATCTATATGCCTAAACTCCTAAATAATCATTATCCCTATGATCTTCCTAGAGACTTTAGACCCACTACATGGTTACAAATCCAAACTAAACACCTAAAAATGGTCATGTGAATTTGAATTTGAATTTGAGTTTAAACACTCTCAACCCATATTAGGAGAGTTTTGACTCAAGTTGGTCAACCTAAATTTGACCAAACCCAAAAATAAGCCTATATCAAATCCAAACACTCATAGCTAGCCTATTATCTATGGTAAGAGCCATGTTTTTTTTTAAGTCTTCTCAAGGTATTAGGAAAGGGGACCCCATTTCTCCTGCCTTATTTATCATTACTATTGAGTATCTTTCAAGGGGTTTGGATAATTTTTTATTTAGCACCCCAAACTTTACTATCATACCACCGGTGGTTTTCATATTTCTCACCTGAGTATTGTAGATTATTTCATTATCTTCTCGAATGGATATATTAAGATGCTCAAAACTCTTTCTAAGTTTCTTAATCAGTTCCAAAGAGCTAATGGTTTAACCATTGGGAATTCCAAAAGCTATATTATTCATGCTAAGTCTATTAATCAACATAGATTAAATGTTATTAAGTATAAATTTGGTTTTGCTGCTAAAAAATTTGCCTATTAAATATTTGGGTGGTACTCCTTTTAAAAGAAAGAAAATATCCCATCTCTTCGAGGATATATTTGCTTTCATAAAAAAAAAAGTTGTCTTGGGCGTTTAAGTGTCTTTCTTTTGGTGGGAGGCTCATTTTGATTAAAAGTGTGTTGTGTTCTCTCCCTATTTATATTTTTAACAATATCCAACCAACTATTTGTATTTGTCTTTGTTTGTATGTGTTGAGTAATAAATTTTTTTTGGGTTCTAAGAATACTCACTCTACTATGATATGGTCCTCTTGGTTTAAGTGTTATGGGGTGTTGGATGAAGGGGGTTTGGGGTGTTAAAGCATTTTGGACATGTCCCAAGTTTTTTTTTCCTTTAAAATTTGGTTCTCTTTTAGATCTAATAAAAGTCTTTCGGCTAATTTCATGTTAAGGAAGTATTGCATTGGCAATCATCCTCTTATCTGTCATTTTTTTTAAAAAAAAAGGTGATTCTATTATTCAGAAAACATTGTGCTATAGTAAATGGGAGGTTGAGGCCTTAATTTCTTGGTGTTTTGGTCATGATAATGTTTCCTTTTGGCAAGACAATTGGATGGGAAGTTCTTATAATGAAAACTTTTTAAACTCTCATTCTACTACTGTTATTAAAGTTATTAGCTTTATTATTAACAACAACTGGAATAGGGATAAGCTTTCTGATTTTGTTCCTAATTGCTTACTAGATAAAATTTTGAAGATCCCTTTATAATTGGATGTGGAGGATCACATTATGTTTAATCTTTCTACTTATGGTAGCTTTCAATTTAAGAAAATCTCGGATCATATTAGGACTAGACAAAGTAAGTCTTATTTTTACTCTTCTATTTGGCATAACACATTCCTATGTATTATTCCATCTTGGTATGGAGAATTTTTCACAATTTTATTCCTATTGATGTTTTACTAATGAAGAAGGGCTTTTTTATTCCTTTCAAATGCCAATGTTGTTATCATATTGAGTCTTTGAATCATGTGTTTGTGCAGGCTTCCATTGCGGCTGAAGTCTGGAGATTGATGATATGTTTCAAATCAATAATTTTAATAATAATACTTATATTCACTCCATTTGACATGCTTGGTTTTTTCCTTCTAAAGGCCATATTAGGAACCTCATAATTATTTTTATTTTGTGGTTTATTTGGAGGGTGAGGAATGATTCAAAGAACAATTATGAGAAAATGAATTTCTTATGTATTATTAATAAGGTGAAAGATAAAGTGTTGTAGCTTTTTTCTGTCAATTTGAATAGTGAAAAAATTTTCAAAAATTATAAGGCAGATGCTTTTAATTTTGGCATTAATCTTAACAACTTTATTAAGGCGTGAAAGGATAAAATTATGAGATGGTTCAAACCTAAGTTTCCTTTTGTGAAATTAAATTCTAAAGGTGATGTTAACAATTTTTCTTATGGGCATAGTGGTATCATCAAAGATCACTTTGGTAGCATGATTAGTGCCTTTGTTGGTCCTTTAGAGCTTTATTATGCTATTGTTGTTGAGCTTCAAGCTCGTAATGTGGGGCTAAATTTGTGTTATGCTCTTGATTTAAAGGATATTTGGGTGGAGGTGGATGCTAACATGTTATCACAGTTGAATGATGGTAATGTTGTTAGTTATGCTGCTTTTTTTATATCATCAGAGAGATTAAACTGATTCCACTTAATTTTAATTATACTATCACCCATATTTATCGAGAAGGTAACTATTGTAGGATAAGTAAAATTTTGAAGTCTTTTGCTACCTGGATTTTTTGGATGGAGGCTAGTGCTAATAAGTTATAATGGATATGTTCTTTTTGGTGTTGCCTTTTGGCCCCCCGAGTTTTTTTATAGGTTTTTTTGTTTACTTTTACTTAGTTGGGATTTATTGCTCTAGGTTTTCTTTCTTTATTGATGTATCCCTTCTGAGCATTGTCAAGTCTTGAATCTATCTTAAGGACATATAATTTTATTTTGAATTAATGTATAGGTCTCTCTGTGGATTCTAACAAAAAAAAACACCCAAAGCTAACCTATTTCCTTTATCTTTAGTTTTATATGATTATATTCCATTTTAGAATCATTTATAATCATGCATAACCCATGTTCAAGAGACCATTTGACCATGATTGAAAATTACTAAATTGCAATTAGGGTTCCCATTATAAGGCCCTTAGGTCAAAACCCTAAACCTTATCCATGGAATTGACTTCAAGTGATTCTAATTCACCATAGAATCACTTAAATTTATTCTTATCCCATGTTTAACCCAAGTTGACAATGAGTAACCTAATTTCCAAAAAATACTCCTATATGACCCATTATGGCATCCTTATGTTAATGTCCTAAGTCTTGAGGTAACATTCAACCCATATGGCTCTAAATCACTTAAGGAGCATTAGGAGTTATGCATGACCAATGAGTGAACCAAGTTCCCAAAATAACCCTATAGACTCACTATGGAATATTAAACCAAAACCTTAAATTTTGGGATTAGTATAAGACCCTGATGATCCTAAATCACTCTAGAGGTAATTACAATCATGCCTAACCCATGGTCAACCTAATTGACCAGGGTAACTCAAATTTCTAAAATGTCCATGAGCCTCCTAATCCTAGGTTTCTTATGTTAAAACTATGTAATTTTTGCTTTGAGACTTAGTGACCCTAATCCTTTTTAAGGTCATTTAGACTCGGGCTCTTAGACTTAGGTCACATATTTTATTTGGTGTGATTATTTAAATGTATATTTTGTAATGGTTAGATGAATGAACTTTCAAACCTACTCAAATTTTATTATCATTTAAGAACAAAAATTAAGGCTGATTTCTAAGAATTTTGAAAAATCCCTAAATATTAAACATGCACCATATAAGATTGAAACTTAAGACATGTGAATTTAGTGACATCATACACCTTGGTTCAAATTTCATCGAATTTGGAGCCTATTAAGTAAGAAAATTAAGCAAATTAAAATCAGCCTATTTAAGTGGCCTGAAACATTAAAAATGTAATAAATCTAAATTAAATCTAAAAAATAAAAATAATAATTCAAATTGCTCATATTTAAACCCTATATCTAGGAAAATTAAATGCCCCACCACTAGACTTCACTTTTGACCTTAATTTAGTATTCAAGGAAAATAAATAATTAATTAAATTAAATAATTAAAAATTATTAAAAATATGAAATAATTTCCAAACTCTTAAAAACTCTCCTACAAGTCATCCCCGCCCTTTTAGAGTGATTTCAAGAAGTTTGGAGTGAGTTTGGTGCAAAATTAACAAAACCTCTTTAATTAAATAATTTAATATTCAATTAAATATCAAAACTTTGAAAATTCATAAATAATTCTAGAAATTTTCAAATTGAAAAAACTCAAAGGCATTGGACTCCATCAAGGATCTAATATTTATAAAAAATATTAAACTTCTAAAAATCAGTTAAAATAAAAAAGTCAACTCTTTAATCAACTTTAGTTCAATATTGCACAAAACTTTTAAAAAATCATAACCTAATATAGAAAAATTCAAATCCAGCAAACTTAGTATCATTTTACTCATCTTACGGTCTAATATGTAGAAAAATATTAAAAATCTAGAATTTTGACCCCTTTATTTAATGAATTCAATCATTCATAAAATTCTAGAAATTTAATTAAAGATCAAATCTCCATGAAACATTAATCTAATCAATAAAATCAGATAACCAGCCCATTAAAGAACAACATACACTGCATTTATAAAGTTTTTAAGATGGACGAACTTGAGCTGCGATGCTACATATCCTAGGTAGACTTAGTTCATCGAGCCCATTATGAAAACGCCATGAACAAAATCAATGTAGTGCAAAACTATAAAATCAATTAATTAACAAAAATTTAAATCATTAATTTAACTACATCAATATGGTTTTTATGATGGACTACCTTGAGCTACAAGGCTATGTATCTAAAAGAGGTATGGTTCCTTGAGTCTATTGTGATAACACCCTGAATAAATTATTTATAAAGAAAAATAATTAATTTATTAAGTCAAATTAATAACAAATGAATTAATTAAAAATTATTAACCCTCAATTTCAACAAATTAAAATAATTAATAATATTTATTACTATTGTGTGACCTGGGCTTGCGAGACTATTAACATATCCCCAAATAAGGTGAAATAAACCTCATGACCTTGGTGAAAATAAATGTAATAATCACTCAAGATTAAAAATTCATCTTAAAATGAACATTAAAATACTAACACTTAAACTCAAATTAAAACCCCTTTTGACCTACAACAAATAAATCAATATTTAGAAAACTTTAACAACTAACAAACATAAAATATATCCAAGCCACACAACCTGATGCACACTCTTTAGATGGTTTGTTTGGACAACCACTTTTAGTTTCAATCTAGGCCGGTGTTCTTTTTTTTTTCTGTTGCTTGTGTGTCGAGGTTTTTTAGTGGATTTCACTATATGCTGCTTGTAATAAATTGATTGATGTGATGCCTTGTGATGTATTAATTTTATCATGCTATATGTGAATTGATATAATGGGCAATAAATTACTCCTAGGTCATGAATGATCTAGAAGCTTACAGGATTTTTTTCAGGTGGCCATATTCATGCAGGTCTATAAAATAAAGGGAGCTAATTATATTTAATTAACAAATTTTTTGTAGATACTAAAAATGGCTAAGCCTCCTTAATATTAAAAGAGTATGTCCAAGAGTATTTGTGCTTAAATTTGATTAAATTAAATTATATAAATACTTGAGATTGTTGATAATTTTAATTATAATTACTTAAGATAATCATACACGTTGTCTAGAGTCTTTTAAATTTTCAATATGTATTTTGAATTTCAAATGTTGTGAAAGTTAAATTTTAAGATGGGATTTTAAACATTTGAAATTTAAAGAGAAGGGAAACATCCCTTAGGTGAGAGTTCCTTTCATTTGGAGATTTAAATTGGGATGTTTTAAAAATACAAAGAGGAAAGGAACACCCCTTCATGGAGGAGTTCTTTTTATTTAGATACCTGGACCTGACGAGTCCAAGCAGCTCAAAGAAGGAAGGAAGATAAAGAAATGAAGGCTTCAGAATAAAATTACCCAATTCTTAAAATTACTTGCATCATTTCTAGGACTAGAATCCAAGTTATTGTCAGAGGTACCTGCCACTTTTAATTTATATAGACCATGAGTTATAATTAAGTGACATTTCCCACATTGACTTTTATTACACGTACTTGATTTATATTTCAATTATATGATTTGATTGATGTGTTTAATTCTATGTAGTAGGAGTTTCATAATCTTTTTAGGTTTCTTACTCTTGCATGCCACTTTCATTTTTGCTTGGATATGTTTAGACTCTTTAAAAACTTTTTTTTTTACTTGTAATTTAAATAAAAATTATTGGTATGCAAAGAAAAATAAATGATTTTAAGAAGTAAGCTCGAGTTCATTGAGGGTCTCATGCACGTATATCATACATTCTTTTCCTTATTAGGCAACTCCCCACCTACGAGTTATAGCAAACTACCTGGCCTAGTAGGGTATAATTTTATATAGGGTGTTGTGTAATCTCTAGAGAAAAATATATTTTTAAGCCTTATCTTTTAAACTGCTTCAAAACATTTATACATACATGGTAAAATGGCATACATTACAATATAAACCAATTAAAAATTAAAATTTTAATTGCATTGAAGCATAATTACCCTACATAAGTAAAGCAGCCAATTAGGGCACTCTCTATATGTCGACCCCAATTCCTCAAAACATAAATAACAACCCACTCTTATTTTATAAATGATCGGACTCATGATTTTCAAGTGTTAGGTGGTTAGCTGGCTCCCCAATCTAGGCTAGGAGAAGTTTAGATTTGCATTTTATTAGTTAGGTTTTGGCCACTATAGTGTAGTATCCAAAATAAATTAAAGATCTGGGGAGGACCCAAACCATAAGACCCCACCTTTAGGAATACAATCCCAACATTTTAAAAAAATGACAACTCAAATTAAAATATCTTTTCAAACCAAAATGTAAAGCCCAACACATAAAATAGATAGAATATTTCAAATTCTCAAAATACCTCCTACTTTTCATCATTTGGCCTCCAAAATTAAGTGTTCAAATTTGATACATTCCTAATGAAAATTTCTAACTTCATTCCTTAATACCACTCTTTGAAAAACTCTAAATAAATTTTCATTCATTATTTTAATCAAGAGTATTTGTAGGAAACTCAAGCTTTCTATGATGTAATTAACTATGAGGGCTTTCCTTTGTAGGAGATTTAAAACCCAACAACAACAACAACAACAACATCAAGCCTTTATCCCACTACCTGGGGTTGGCTACATGAATCCTTTTTCTCCATTGTGTCATATTAAAAGTCAAATTCTTGTTTAAATCTAATAAATAAAGGTC
This sequence comes from Dendrobium huoshanense, assembly GCA_016618105.1. NCBI lineage: Eukaryota > Viridiplantae > Streptophyta > Magnoliopsida > Asparagales > Orchidaceae > Dendrobium > Dendrobium huoshanense. Next base: position 25,673,640 of record CM028345.1, read on the forward strand.
ATTCCTAAACACTGCCATTGCCAGGTCCCAAGTCCTAGATGAGAAAAGTGGAGGGTTGCGTTAGGTAGTCGACAGCCAGCGTAAAACTTGTCGAACAATAATGACATGAATCCTTTAAGGAGATTTAAAACCCAGATCAATTAAAATTTTAATTAAGTCTTTTTGGAAAATTAAGAAAATCAATGACAATCATTTTTATCATATTCAGGTGAGTAGTAGGGAATGATACTTTCTTCCCTTTGGAAGATATACCATTTGTTACTATGACCTTGAATATGAAATTAATTATACCTATCTATATTATCATAGCTAAATATTCGATCGAACATCATTTTGCGGGGTCATATATAGTTCCTTCCTAAATTTGGCTATGACATTCAGGATGAAATTTACAATTTTGAATCTAAACCCATTGGAAAATTTTATCTCCCCCCCGGGTGGAATATCATTTCTAATAGTATGTTTGATTTCAAAATTATAATTCAAAAGTCAATTTCAAGTTTTCCAAATAAATTACAATTTTAATTGTTTTGCATCTTTCCAAAGCACAACATCAAAAATATTATCTAAGAAAATAACTAAGGACATGATTGAAGAGTTAAAATTAAGTTTAGAAAAGATTGATGAAGAAGAAGTAGCAAAATTTGATATAGATCAGGATGATCCATTAGAGGATACGTTAGTCAAGGTCTAAATTATTATCATTATAGGATCCCACAAAAGGAGGATTTATCAATGCTTGATGTTTGGGATGTTATTTTTAGGGAGGAAATTGCCTTAAACTTAATACTATGATTGTTACATTAGTTATAGAAGAAAGATGAATAAATTTTGAGAATGGAAAGAAAATGTTTTAAATAATGTGCAATATGACCTCATAATAGACCCATATGAACCAATAAAAATAAATACACATTAAGTGTATTTAAAGAAGAAAAGAAAATTCAGTGATGAATATTCTAAGATTTAACATAAAAAATAGCACTAAGATGAACTCTATTCAAGTAAATGATCCGAGATAATTAGTTAAGGATTAGGTTAACGAAGCATTGGAAAAATATGAAGGAACCTCATCATTTTACCCTACTTAGACAAATATGTTGTAATACAAGAGCTCGAGTTTATGTCTCGATGATAACAAACATTATTGGATGGTAATTGAATTCTCTTATATTTTATTATTACATATATTTGTTAAGTATACGAACATTTCAGGTTAAGCATATGACAGGCACCACCAAAGGATCATGGCTCAAGATTGGGTATTATAAGATTAATGTTTTGCAAAAGTCTATAATTTTATCTTTCTTGTCTTTGTATTGTAAAAGTTGTATGCTAGCTTAGCAACTATGCACACACACACACACACACACACACACATAAGAGGAGTGTAAATGAAAATATTTTAATTTCTATAAAAATTATATTGTACGATGTTGATCATACAATATTTTAAAACATAACTAATCATGTAGTTCAAACACCATATCATATTGAAAGATCAGTTGTAATAAAAAAAACCCCACTAATAATTAAATAAGGTAATAATTTAAATTTTAAATTTTGTTCTATTCGTATTATACAAACTTGATCGTATTGTATAATATTTAAAATATTGATTAGTTAAAGCCCTTTTATATATATATATATATATATATATATATATATATATATATATATATATATATATATATATATATATATATATATATATATATATATATATATATATATATATATATATATATATATATATATATATATATATATATATATATATATATATATATATATATATATATATATATATATATATATATAAATTAAGTTTTTTATCGTACAATATGAACTAGATCATACTAGATAATAATTAATAGAGATGATATTTGGTCATCCTCGAATTCATCCTGAATGAATTTAAATTTGGATGAACTAATCATAATAGACTACTGTTCATTCATACAATACGATCGGTGAAAGATTGAACTGATCATACTATACTAATTGATAATCATATAGTATTAACAGATAATAATTGAACTGATCATACTATATTAAAGGGTAATCATACAATACTAGTAGGTCAAACATTTACTAATCATAATGTACAGTCTTCAGATCGTATTATAGAAATAGAAACTTATGAATTAAATTTTTAGGGTCTTTTGAAGCATTTTATTTAAGCTTTATTACTAAACTTTGTAAGGGTCATTTGGAAGTTATTGGATTGTACCTTCTATGAGAAAGTGTTGAAGAGAAAGCTTTGAGATAAGGAGAGAAAGGGTGAAGCTTGACACAAAGGGAGAAGACCCTTGTGGGTTCAAAGGAGTGTGAGAGGGGATTTTAACACTATTGCTTTGGCAAACTTGCACCTGAGTTCCTCCACGTCAAAGTTTATCTTGAGGGAAGCTTTGGGAAGAAGATCCCTTTGGTCACAAAAGACCTTACTACTTTGTTGCATGGGGTTGGTGAAAGGTATTCAGGTTCTTCTTCTCACGAGCCTTAAGTTATCTACCTCATCAGGAGGGAGAAAAAGATTTTGATTCTCTGCCTCTTATGAAGGGTGAGAAGGATTTCAGTTCTCAGCCGCACCAAGGGTGAAAATGATTTTTGTAAGGGCTTCTACACCTTATCGAGGGGGCTAAAGAAGTGATGCTAAATTCTTTAGTGAAATAATCAGAGTGGAGGACTCTATGGATTAGACGTAGGTAAAGTTGATTGAACCGCTATAAAATTTGAGTATATTCGTTATTATATTTTTTATATTTGATTCTATGTTTTATTCTCTTGCATATTAATTCTCATGCAATATGGTTTGTGTTATGATTATTATGATGTGACACTTATGAATTATTGCAGTTATTTATTAGTTAAAAAATAAAAACCAAAAAAGGAAAAGAATAAAAATGGTTTTTGTTTATAATTATTCTCTTCAACAATTAAGAGAATCTTATTGAGATTTTAAGTTGTTGAAATTGGTTTTAAATTTTAAAAGAATATATTTTTTATAAAAGAAACTTTTTGTAAACACCAATTCACCTCACTCTTAGCGTACCTTGGGTAGCTCAAGTGGTTTAACAACCTCATTTGAACTTTCAAAATATAATATGATCCAATTTCCAGAAGGGGTTGAGCCACCTTCTTTCAAGGGGTTTACTAATACCAGGGATCTTAGACAACATTTATCCTTTTTTATTATTTATATAGTTTGTTAGCAGTCTATCATTAATACCATTTGATTGGTATGTGTATCTTCCTAATAATTCAGTATAAACTTTTGTTGAGTTAGAAAACCAATTTATATGGAGAATTATTGAAGAATAGAACCTTGTTACCATTTGTTAATTTATTTGTTGAAAGTAAAAGCCAAATTAGTAATGAGCAGACTATATTATGAGATGGTGGAATTTAAGCATGCAAAGTGAACTTCAATTATAGGAACAACATGTAATTAGGATTCTAATGAGACTATTCATGGGATAGTAACATTCATTTTAAAGGGGTTCATCATCAAGACATTTGAAAAGATACTAAGTAAGACTTGCATTTTATAGGAAGAAGCCTCCCAAATGATATTTTAAAAAGAATAGCTAGACCCCAAACTATTAATATTTAAACTCTAATCAAAAGTTTCCTTTTTAGACCTTCAACAAACCTAAACTCGAAGCAAGTTGAACTAACTACATGACATAGGACCTATCCAAAACCACACAAGCCTACTGCACACACACACAGATTTTTTAGGTCACAACTTCTAGCTCTAGGATTAGGGCCGGTGATTTTTCTTTTCTATTTTCTGTATTGTGATACTTCTGTATGTGGCACATGTGATTGATTTGCTTTGGTTTAACTTGTTTTGATTTCTAAGATATTTATCTTATGGTTATGCTTTCTATATTTTACTTATGATGTGATGAGTGTGAAAAATTACCCATGGGCTAGGGGCACTTTTATTACTAACACTATCTTATGTAGGTGGCCACGCTCATATAGAGCTAAAATAAATGGGGAAAATAATTAATTTTTAAAACTAACACTGTTTTCTGCAGATGCTCCAGAGACTGCTTAGCCCCCTTTGAAATCAAAAGAGTATGACCAAGCATGTTTACTTTTCTGCACAAGCATTAACTGCTTGGGATATGACATATAAACTGCTTGGGATTCTTTTTTTTATTAGGATAACTATGCAGGAGAGTCTAGATTTTTTTTTTCCAAATGTATTGTAATTTGTAAAGTATAGAGTTGTGAAAGTCTTTAAAAGTAAGGCATTTCAAATACTCGGTACCCAAAGAGAAAAAGAAAGACCCTTTATAGAAAATTTCTTATTCATTTGGGTACTCTTTTGGAGGATGAGCCATACGGAGCCTGAAGGAGATGATCTGAAGGGAAATAATCCGGAGAAGGATGATCCACTTGAAGACGAAGACTTGAAGACAAAATGCTTAGCTTTTTAAGACTTGCATCATTCATTAAGATTATAATCAAGGTTGTTGTCAGTGTGGCCTGGACACCATTACTTTTTTGCAGACCCTAAGTTATATTTATACAACACTTATCGTGGACTTTCTTTACTTTGCTCTAATAATTTATATTGATGTGTTTACATTGATTACGTAGTAGAACTTGCATGTTTTTCTTAGGTTTCTTTCTTGTATGTGCTTGGCCTGATTTCTCTAGGCTCTTTAAGGACTAAAAATCTTTTTTTACTCATAATAAAAAATTAATATTTTAGGAATTAAATAACATAGAAATCTAATGACATAGGAAATAGCTGGAATTGTTTGAGATCGCATGCATATTATTACAATTTTTCCCTCCTTGTTATAAGACACTTTCACACCTATGATTAGAGTTTGGATAATCTGACTTATGATGATGAGGTGCCGGATCTAGGGAAGCACAATCTTTTAAAAAAAATTATTTTAGAAGCCTGTTTTTAAAGTTCATGCATTTCTGACTTGAAGCCTTTTCAACTAGCATGTATTATATTAGAAACTCATTAAATTAAAATTTTAATTATATTATCTCTAAGAGTATTCACCCTATATAAGTCCAAGGCTAATTAGGAAATTCTCTAAATGCTGGCCTTACTTTCAAAAACTGAACCACCCACCTATCTTTCATAAAGACTGGACAATATAAATTTTATGTGCTTAGGTGGTTAGCATGCTTTCCTTTTCAGATAGGATATAATCCTATATGAATTAGCTAGGACACGAGTGTTAATGTTGGGTATAGAACACTTAACCCACCTTAGTTCTAGGATTCATGGCTACTACTTTCAGTGTCTCGTAGTACGCCTCATTGGTGGGTAACTCTCCTTTTCTTCGAGGATTATAAATCATGTCTATCCACATCATATGGATGACGCCACCTCCATCCTCCCCCTTTATATACTCTGAGTGTATGATTTTCTTTCTCTCATTACTACCTTAATCCCTCTGGATGCAGAGATAAATTGTACATACACTAAGCCACTTGAACCTTTCTTCCCTTTGAGTAGGAATTTCTTAGTCTCCCCTTCTGTGGAAATCCATTCATTAGAAAAGATTAATATCAAATCTTTAATCGAGAGTATTCTCAGGTTCTGGCCTGAGATGTAATTAACAACAGGGGCTTGTGCCTATGGGAAAAAAAATTCCACAATAAATAAACACCACTCGAGTTGATGTATAGGGTGGGGAAAACCCCATGACATTGATCAGGTTGTGTATATTATTACCCATCGAGGTGCGTTGGTGAAAGCCGCTATCCTCGGTGGTTAATCATATATACAATCTAATCTTCCATTCCATTGACATGCTTGCAAAGAGCGCGGAGGACCTACGATCACTTTTATCCCTCGGTGCACTTTTAGAGGTCTAGACACCGCTATAGAAATATACCCTATTATTTACCTTTCCATCCCTAGTAGGTAGTATAACAGACTAAATACAAAGTAATAGTATAAAAGGTAAGTATAATAAATCAAAATATCTCTTATAAATAAATTATTCACTAGCTTTAGAATCAAATAAAATATGACAAGACAAATAGAAAATATAAGTCATAACTATAACCATATTTACAATATCTATAGCCTTATGTTACATTAAACTATATGCACATATCAAAACTAAAACTGGAGTAACAAAACTACCAGGCTCTCTCAAACTATTCCTAGGTAGTCTCCCCGCCACCAAACTAGAACCACAGTCTCTTCTAAATGAACCCTTAATAAACACACAAGGTAGAACTATGCTCGATCTCCATATTGGTTTAACAAAACTCTCAAAATTGAGCTTAGAATATCAGTCAGGCCTTACCTGCGGGCACTTATATACCTTATGTCTAATTTAACCATATTAAACGCGTTGACATATCATCATATATCACTGGTTAAAGTTCATTCTACCATAATTGCGACACATAAGTGTCCCATTAATATAACCTAAAGAACTCGCAATGCTGCCATCATTAGGAGCTGGCACAAATGGCCCTCCTCTCTTGATGAGGCTATGGGAAAGGAGGTGCTACTTGACTGACATTATTTCTAAACTATTGATGATTTTATGAGAGGAGAACTCTATATTGTAATAGTGCTCTTTGTTGTCCAACCTCTCTAAGAGTTGCAAGATTTGAACTTGACTGGAGTTTGTAGATGGTGACAACGATTGCTGGTAATAGTCATCAGTGGTGATAGCTAGAAAATTCAAGAGAGCTCTGTAATTCTCTCGACTCTTGAACCATCTTTTCTATAGAGAATGAAACTCTATTTATAGACTCTTTAAGGTAAACATTTTGGCAAATTTGGCCAGAATCTAGAACACACAATTATATGGTCCATATTGATGCGCTTGATTGTAGATTTTTTAATCAAATATTTAAATGCCTTAATTATATCAGAATTGAGTGATCGTGGGCACTTTAGATTTGTCTTATCGAGTTGCTCGATTTGGCTAAAAATATGCTATAATTGAGAGTCATTTAGGCCACCAATTTATGTTCAGAAGTTTCCAAATATAGTTCAAGTGCTTCATTTGAGCTCATTTGGAGTCAGATTGGATTAATTGTAGCATCAATAAGTTTGTTGAAGCCTCCAATTTGAAAATAAGTTAGCTAAAATTAGAGTTTGTGTGATTCTGAATTTAATTCCGAAAGTTTTCAATTCAAATATTACCTTGACATTCATGCTGATCATATAAATTTTTTTGAAATCGAATCAATACATTAAACTAACATCAACTAGTGAAGAAAGACTATTGAAACCTAAGAAGATGAAAGTGCTTTATTGGAACAACTTTTCATGATTTTTAAGCACAATGCTTTTTGGGAGATATCACCCATTAACAGATAAATTATTCAGTGTGGACACCGAACGCCGTCCAGAGGCCAACCAGAATGTACCACGTTACTTTTTTGGCAGTACCGGTCTTGGGTACCGTTGGGTAATGTGTGACATGGCGCGTTATTGTTTGCCTCCGGACTGTTCGATGTCCACACAGAATAATTTCTCCATTAACAAAGATATCATTTGGGAATAATCATTTTTCTTCCAGAAGGTAAAATCCACCATTTTAGACAACTTCAACAGCGATGGATACTCTCAGGTTGGTTAAAATTTATCCCCTTATTGATGAGGAGTAATAATTGGTCATCATAAAACCAATCAAACATATTTCTATCGGTTTTCCAAATTAAGACTAGAATATGTGAGTGATTCATACACATCATCTCTTTCTTTTATCAAGGGCTCTACCAATTGATATGTTTTCACAAATAATTGAAATTCAATTTCTTGATCACTATCTTCAATTTTTTGAAACTTATGAAATTCTTCCGTTATGCTTTAGTCATAAAAGCATGTAAAAGCTTTTTGGCTTTGCTGAGTTTGTTATATAAGTTCATAAAGATTAATGATATTTTCCTTACACAAATGAATATTATTGTTTAAACTAGTAATTATGGTTGGGTATACAGGTGGTAGTTCAACACTAAATGGAAGGATTGCTTTAGACTTGTAAGTCAAAGCATACAAAGGTTTTGTTTCGGTCATTTTTTTTGTTGCTTTGTAAAATAACTTTTTGGTACAAATATTTTTTGAATTATAAACTTTGTACTAGAAAAGTACTTTTAAAAAATGCAAAAAAACCGTCCCAAACGAAGCCAAATTATATTGTAGAAAAGTTTTTTATTTTTATTTTTCGTATAGCTCGTAATGTTTTATTGTATCATTCTTTCTTATAGAAAGATATAATTTTCTTCAAAATTTTGACAAATATTTAGTTTAAAATTTCTATTAAGTCATTAGCATCGAGGTAATAGACCATCGAATACTCCTAATTATTATTATGAAATCGAGAAAATCTATTAATCTTTATATTTTTAAGAGAGATACTATTTTTAGGAATAACCCAATGAGGTATACTAATTAATATAATATAACATAATATTTGCTTTAACTTCTCTTAATTGGACCATTTTTACTCTTTTTGAGAAATAATATATTACTACAAATATAATAAAAACAAGCCACTTCGTAGGAAGAAAATCTATTTGACCAATAAAATTAATTCACCCAACACTCACAAAGGCATAATATAATTATTATTTTTTAGACTTTTGAGTTTTGAACCTAATACCTCTTAGTTGTTAGTCGAAGCATAAATTCTTATCGAAGAAAAATTGGATATATATATATATATATATATATATATATATATATATATATATATATATATATATATATATATATATATATATATATGAAATACAAAACTTAAACCTAAGAGAGATTTAGATCAATTAAGGAGAACTCAGACTTTTTTTTTGGGACATTTAGACCACTTAAGACAAACTCTAACATACAACGCATACACATGACTCGAACATAAGATCTCTTAGTTGGGAGCCTAAGCTCTCAACCAAGAAGCCAAGGTGAGCTGTGATATATATTACTCGAACTCAGACTTAATTGACGAACACAGACTTACATCATACATGTAAGACTTAAATCTAAAACATCATAATTAATAGTCAAAATTCTCAATCAACAGATCAAAATGAGTTGAATAGAAGTGATATATATATATATATATATATATATATATATATATATATATATATATATATATATTAATTTTACTCGAATTTAGACTTAATTGACGAACATAGACTTACATCATACATGTAAGACTTAAATCTAAAACATCATAATTGGTAGTCAAAATTCTTAATCAACAGATCAAAATGAGTTGAATAGAAGTGATATATATATATATATATATATATATATATATATATATATATATATATATATATATATATATATATATATATATATATATATATATATAATGTATTATTTTTCAAAATTAATTAATCTTAAAAAAAGTCATAGGCGTAACACCCCACCTAAGAATAGAGCAACAAGACTTAACCAATTATGCAGCCAGCACTCATGAGCTAGCCGATTGTCACTTCTGAGCAAGAAAAAAAAAAAGCAATTATAAGAAAAGAAACCCAGCAAAATAAAGAAGAGAAAAAAAAAAAAATAAAGACGAAAAGAGGGAAACACGAACTTGAAAAACGGGTGGTGGCCAAAAAGAATTTTTTATCTATCAACGCTAGAAGAATTATTGGAAGGTAAGAGAAATCAAAGGGATCACTTCTTTTTGAACCTTGCTAGCCCTCTCACCCTGTTGAAGAAAGCTCCTTTTCTTCTTCCCTCTCTTCTCATTCTGGAGAGGCCTCTTCGAATTTTTAACACGACACCAGCTCGAAAGCAAGAAGGTTCTTCTGTCTCTCTTTGTTCAAACTGATTCAACAATCTTGGCATCGACATTCTTTGATTTACGGCATTGCTCTCTATTTTGAGTTGGTTCGAAGAGAGATGTTGTGTTGTGGTGCGGAGATCTGCCGCCGACAAGAGTTACTTGATCTGAGATGAGAGAGGTGGTGGCTTGCTCCGGTTTTGGTTTTGATTGGGGAAAGGATAGGAAAAAGAGTAAGCTAGGATTTGTCCGTCGTTTCGTCCCAGGTTAATAATGACCACCAAACGCGCCTACAAGCTGCGTATCCTTGTTTTGAAGAAGGTAGGGTTTGGTGGTTACTGGATCTGTTCTTCATTTTAATCGGCCAAAAGTTTTTCCTTCTTTCCCAAAATTGTATTATAATTTTTTTTCGTTAGCTTCCTTGACCTTGTTATGTTTAGAAGAATTTGTGCTCATGCTTCCAACGTGAACTGCCTCAAGATAGGAAGGAGGACTTCTAGGGTTCTGGTCACTGGAGGGGAAGATCACAAGGTCAATCTTTGGGCTATTGGAAAACCTAATGCTATCTTGGTGAGTTCTCTATTCAAATCAAATTTATTTCCATCTGTTCTCTTTGCTTGTCTCTTTGACGGTTCTAACTTTCTATAGTATAACCAAGCTGCATTGTCTTGTTCATGTTTGTAGAGTCTCTCAGGTCATACGAGTGCCGTGGAATCAGTCAGTTTTGATTCTTCTGAAGTGCTGGTGGCTGCGGGAGCTGCAAGTGGAACTATAAAGTTGTGGGATTTAGAAGAGGCAAAGAGTACTCTCCTTACATTATCTTGGAAATTTTTTTATAATATCATAAAAACCATCTTTTCTTGTTGTTGACCATAATTCCGTTTTACTACAGTTATCCGCACTCTTACTGGTCATAGATCAAATTGCATATCTGTCGACTTTCATCCGTTTGGGGAGTTTTTTGCTTCGGGATCGTTAGACACAAATCTTAAGATCTGGGATATTAGAAGGAAAGGCTGCATTCATACTTATAAAGGTCATACGCGTGGGGTAAATGCTATTAGATTTACACCAGATGGTCGCTGGGTTGTTTCTGGCGGTGAAGACAACATTGTTAAGGTAATTTGCTGAGAATTAGGCCTAAGATCAAATTATGAATTTTCTTTCTCCATACTTCACAAACATACTGTTGGATTTTGCTCTCTTTTAATCTACAATCTGTATAATTGATATGAGGAGAATGATAAGATTGATGTGTCACTAGTTTCAGCTTACCTTAAAGGTTGCACTAAAACTTTTCTGGACAGCTTTGGGATCTAACGGCTGGGAAGCTACTACATGATTTTAAGTGCCATGAGGGTCAGATTCAGTGCATAGATTTTCATCCACATGAGTTTCTCTTGGCAACAGGTTAGCTGCAATTTTCAACTCGTTTAGAATTACTGTTTTGCAGAAGCTTTTCATCCTAATCTTCCTGTTACTTATTTTGATAAAGTATAACATGTTTATTCTCTTCATTTGTTTCCTCTTCTTGCTCATATAGAAATTGCGTAGGGTGTACTCGTTTGCATTCCAATGAATAAAACATTGATGGAATATGATTGCCCTAATATCAAATTTGATGGAAAACTTTGTTTATAATGTCTTGCTTAATATTTTCCTTTATTCTACTTCCAACTAGCCTTTGCAGTTCTTTGTTTCCTTCTTTAATTGCAAGAGGATTGATTTGGTTTGTAGAGGGAGGATTATAGCAAGAGAATGGGATTGAGTTTTCTGTTAGAGAGAGAATCATGAGGGAGATGTTGGAATTTGGGAGATTTGTGAGGAGAAAGGGGAGGGATAGAAAATTGGGTAATAAGAGGAGGTTTTGGTCAATTTTTATTGAATAACCAATAGTGAAATGCATGTGTTTTCTATTTCTATTTATAGATGTAGGCTTTTATTTAAATTAATTCAAATTTAAATCTCATTAAATTGATAAAGCTTATCATTTAAATAAAAGAAAGACCATCCTAATGAAAATGATAATGAATTTAATCATTGTTTGAAATACAATGCCATAAATAATTCAAAAGGAATACATGCTAGAAAAATCTAAATGAAGCGTAATGTATATTATGTATTGTATGATCCCCTTCTAGGGATGATGGAGCTCTTTTTTTTTTTTGACAAAGTCATGCATGTCTTTGTCCATAGAGGTTGTGTTTGCATAATTGGCGCATGGTTATTCTGATAGGTACCACTTGAGTATTTCAAGTGATTCCTATCGGATCTAAGCCAAATCGCAACTAATCCACTGTTTTCTATGAGAAAACAGCCACCAAACACCAAAAACAGTGGAAAAATCTGAGAGAACTCGTAGGGAAAATAGGAAAAAACAATAGCAAACGATTGAATTTCACTAGTCGATGCAAAAGACAAGAAAGATACAAGTTTCCTTCGATTCGAGAGGAAGGAATAACTCTCCAAATCTCTAGCCGTAGCCTAGAGCCCAAAAGAAAAACCTAGATCTTCCAAATCACATTCAAAATCAACATAACCCTAATTTCCCCCTCATCTCCCTAATTAAGCATGAAAGGAGGATTACAAAAGACCTAATTACCCCCTTCTAATTCAAATTTTCCCTCCCAAACGACTCCACGTAGGCTCCCTGGGTTTTCCGCCCCCTCCCTGTTCGCGCGGCTTCCGTCGGGTGAAGACCTGGACCGGTCCAGCCGGCTCAGGTGCCGGCCTAACATTACCCCCCTCCCAAAGTACCACCTTGTCCTCAAGGTGGAAAGCAGGAAACTGCTCTGTAATCCTCTCCTGTGGCTCCCAGGTGGCCTCATAGTCAGGGAGGCCGCTCCACCTAATATTCACCTCCTTTTCCCCCTTCTCATTGATGCGCACTCCTTCTACCGCTAGAGGCTCCAATGTCACTTCCATGTCCTCCTTCAGTGTGCTGGGCAGCTCTGGGCTCACTGCATGCTCCCCCACCACTTTCCTCAACTGTGAGACATGAAAAACGGGGTGTATTCTGGCTGTTGGAGGAAGCCTCAATCTATAGGCCACCTCTCCAATTTTCTCCTCCACTTCAAAAGGGCCAAAATATCTTGCTGCAAGCTTCTCATTTCTCCTTTGAGCCATAGTCCTCTGTCGGTATGGTCGGAGCTTCAAGTAGACCTTGCCCCCAACTGCGAATTGTATATCTCTCCTTTTGCTGTCCGCCTGCTTCTTCATCAGTTGCTGTGCTCTAAGTAAATGCCTCTTGAGCTCTTCCAACACCTGATCTCTTTCCTTCAAATGCTGATCCACTGCAGATACTGGAGTACTACTATGGCTGTAGTGTACCAAATGTGGGGGGTCCCTCCCATATAACACCTTAAAAGGTGTCATCTTGGTCGCCGAGTGAAAGGAGGTATTGTACCAGTATTCTGCCCAAGCTAACCATTTGGCCCACTGCTTTGGTGTTTCAGACACAAAACACCTCAAGTATGTTTCCAAGCTCCTATTCACGACCTCTGTTTGCCCATCAGTCTGTGGATGGTAGGCTGCGCTCCTCTTCAATACTGTTCCCTGCATCCTGAATAGCTCCCTCCAAAAATGGCTCAGGAACACCTTGTCCCTATCAGAAACAATAGACTCTGGTATCCCATGCAGGCGGACTATCTCCCTCACAAATGCTGCTGCTACAGACACCGATGTGTACGGGTGTCTTAAGGGAATGAAATGAGCATATTTGCTCAGCCTGTCGACCACTACAAGTATAACAGTGTAGCCTTCTGATTTTGGGAGCCCATCAATGAAATCCATAGTAATCTCTTCCCAAACCTTCTCTGGTAGGGCCAGAGGCTGTAGTAATCCCCCTGGTGCCATCGTCAGGTACTTGCTCCGCTGACAGATATCACACTTCGCCACCATCTCCTTTACATCTTTCCTCATCCCCTTCCAGTACAATTCAGCAGCTATCCGGCTATAAGTTTTTTGCACTCCTGAGTGCCCTCCTATGGCACTCCCATGAAACTCCTGTAGCAGGTGGGGAATGTGGATGAAAGACCTTGGAATCACACTCCTTCCCTGATAGTACAGTCTTTCTCCCACAACTGAGTAGCCTGGTGGCTGTTCCCATCTGATAACACATCTTCTTTGATTTTCCTTAGCTCCTCATTCTGAATGCTCTCCTCTTTGATGGCTCCCCAATCTATCAATACTGGTACTGATACAGCCATCCCCTGGAGCTCCCCCATACAGCGTGATAAGGCATCCGCTGCCTTATTCTCTAGTCCCGATCGGTAGTGGATCTCGGACAACCACCTCTGGTGCTCCTCTATGACCATCCTTTGCTCTAACAAGTACTTCAGACTCCTCTGATCAGTCCTGACAATAAAGTGTCTGCCCAATAGGTAAGGTCTCCACTTCTGGATGGCCAGTACAATAGCCATCAGCTCTCTCTCGTAGACAGACTTCAGCCTAGCCCGGGACGACAGTACCTGACTGAAGTAAGCTATGGGCCTGTGGTTCTACATCAACACTGCTCCCAATCCATAGCCTGAAGCATCTGTCTTCACCACAAACACCTGGTTGAAGTCCGGCAGAGCAAGCACTGACACTGTCGTCATGGCCTTTTTCAGCTTCTCAAAAGCCTCTGAAGCTGCTTCTCCCCATAAAAAGTTGTCCTTCTTCAACTGCTCTGTCAGCGGCCACGCTATGGTGCTGTATCCCCTCACGAATCTCCTGTAGTAGCCTGTCAATCCCAAGAATCCTCTGAGCCCCTTCGAGGTCTTGGGTTGAGGCCATGCCAGCATTGCCTCTATCTTGGATTGATCTACAGCAACTCCCTCCTGGGATATCACATGCCCCAGGTACTCCACCCGTGCCTGAGCGAAGTCACACTTCTTGAAATTGGCCTTCAGCTGATGCTCCCTCAGCACACCCAACACCACTCTCAGGTGCTCTAGGTGTTCCTCCTCAGTCCTGTTATAGATTAGAATGTCATCAAAAAATACCAACACAAACCTGCGGAGGTGTGGCTTGAAGATCCGGTTCATCAAGGCCTAGAATGTGGCAGGTGCGTTGGTGAGGCCAAAGGGCATCACCAGAAACTCGTAGTGGCCCTCATGAGTCCTGAAGGCCGTGTTCTGCACATCTTCCTTCCTCATCCTGATCTGGTGATAGCCTGACTTCAGATCAACCTTGGTGAACAAGGCTGCTCCGTATAGCTCATCCATCAACTCGTCAATCACAGGGATAGGAAACTTATCAGGCACTGTCTCCTTGTTTAGAGCTCTGTAGTTTACACAGAACCTCCAACTCCCATCCTTCTTTTTCACAAGAAGAACTGGACTAGAGAAAGGGCTCACACTGGGCTGAATGATCCCTCCTTCTAGCATTTCTCCCACCAGCTTTTCAATCTCATCTTTCTGCACCTGAGGGTATCTGTAAGGCCTCACACTGATAGGAGATACTCCTTCTTTAAGGATAATCTGGTGCTCCTGCTCTCTGTCAGGTGGTAATCCCACCGGAGGTTGGAACACATCCTCAAATTCCTGCAGCAGAGGCTGAACCAACGTGAGAATGAGCTTTTCCTCCCCCTCCTCTTGCTCCTCCAGGCTCTGTAGCTCCACAAGGAATCCTCCTCCTTCCTCATGGATGATTTTCGCCATTGATCTGAGTGACACTCCGGCTCTGGACAATCCTGGTTCCCCCTTTAGCTTCACCCTCTTCCCCTCTACAATCAGCTCCATCACCATGGTTTCCCAGTTCACCTTGGTTTCACCCAAGGTCTGTAGCCACTTCATGCCCAGAATGACATCTGTGCTACCCAGCCTCAGGGGTAGGAAGTCCTCTACCACCCTGATCTCCTGTAGTCTCATCTTCACCCCTTTGCAGATCTCGGTGCTGGACTCAATCTTTCCTGTCCCCATCATCACCCCATAACTGCCTGTCTCAGTAGGCTCCATCCCTAGCTCCTCCGCCACCTGGGTGGATATGAAATTGTGGGTTGCCCCACTGTCAATCAGGACCACTACCTCCCTCCCAAGGATCTTTCCCTTCACCTTCATCGTATGGCTAGGAGTAAATCCCAACACAGAATTGAGGGATACCTCAGCTACCTCCAACTGGGGATCAATCTGCTCCTCATCAGAATCATCACACTCTTCAGGCGCCTCGTCTATATAGACGGTGAGAGCCCGAAGGGCGCGATCCTTGCATCTGTGCCCTGGAACAAACTTCTCCTCACATCTGAAACAAAGGCCCTTAGCCCTCTTCTCCTGCATCTCTTCCTCAGTCAATTTCTTGAAGCTTCCAGCAGATCTGGTCACCCCGCTCTTCTCCTTTCCACTCTCCTTAGGGACGCTAGGGCTTGGCCCTTTTGGAGCCAAGTAAGTGGTAGTTGTCCTGGTGGGACCTCATGAGTGGTTGTTTCTCCAAGTTAGGGCGTTGGTCTTTTGATTCTCCACCAACTGAGCCAATTCCATCGCCTCCCTCATGTCTCTTGGTCTCATGACCTTCACAGCATCTCTAATTTCTGGTTTGAGGCCCTTCATAAAATTTCCCCCCAAAGTACTGTTTGAGAGGCCCTCCATGTCTCCCACTAAGCTCTCAAATTTCTTCCTGTATTCCTCCACTGTTCCCTCCTGAGTGAGGGCGTAGAACTGTTCTGATATCTCCCATGGGCTGCTCCCCCTGAATCTCTCCCTGATAGCCTCCTTGAAGTCCCTCCAGGACCTCACCGGTTCCCACTTATCCATGTACTTGAACCAGGCAAACGCCGCCCCTTCCAAGCACATACTAGCATCCATCAATCTCTCCTCCTCCATCAGGCCGTTCACTGCAAAATACCTCTCCACCTTGTGGATCCACTCATCCACATTTCCCTCCTCGAATACTGGCATTTTCAGCTTCCTGGCCCTCGTGTCCACCCCGTATGCCCTATTCCCCCCATGGCCTCCTCTGTCCCAAGCTATGGGGTCTTCCCAAGTTCCTCTTTCTCCATATCGGGGCTCATCCTCCCTCCTTGGCCGCCGGTAGCCATCTTCCCCTCGTGCCCCGCCATGGTGGTTATAGATCCCCCACGACCAGTCCACTGGGTCGGGCCTCCGACGTCGCCAATCATCTTCTCTTCCTTCCCGGAAGTCTCTCCGTCTGTCATGTTCTTCTCGCCTGATGGACTCCCGAGGTGGCATCCTCCCGTTGCTGTTAAGCAGTTCCACCTCCTCTTCCTCTTATGGATTCACCTTCTCCTTACTCCTGCTCCCACTACCTTCTCCTCTTTCCTCCACTGGCACAGCCCTTGCTTGCCCTTCCAACAACTTCTTCATCATCTCCTCAAAAGCCATGAATTTCCCTTCCACATTCTCGCTAAATGTGGCCATCTTCTCCTCCAGATCCGCCTTAAGTTGACCCATCTCGGTCTCCAAGACTTCTACTCGCTTAGATGCCATGGAAAACGACGAGATGCCTCCGGATCCTCAAAAAATCAGCAAAAATCTGCAGCGAAACAATGGAGAAAACAGCCCTCCACCGCCCGGATCTTGCTCTGATACCAATTTGATAGGTACCACTTGAGTATTTCAAGTGATTCCTATCGGATCTAAGCCAAATCGCAACTAATCCGCTGTTTTCTATGAGAAAACAACCACCAAACATAAAAAACAGTGGAAAAATCTGAGAGAACTCGTAGGGAAAATAGGGAAAACAATAGCAAACGATTGAATTTCACTAGTCGATGCAAAAGACAAGAAAGAAACAAGTTTCCTTCAATTCGAGAGGAAGGAATAACTCTCCAAATCTCTAGCCGTAGCCTAGAGCCCAAAAGAAAAACCTAGATCTTCCAAATCACATTCAAAATCAACATAACCCTAATTTCCCCCTCATCTCCCTAATTAAACATGAAAGGAGGATTACAAAAGACCTAATTACCCCCTTCTAATTCAAATTTTCCCTCCCAAACGACTCCACGTAGGCTCCCTGGGTTTTCCGCCCCCTCCCTGTTCGCGCGGCTTCCGTCGGGTGAAGACCTGGACCGGTCCAGGTTGGACCGGTCCAGCCGGCTCAGGTGCCGGCCTAACATATTCCTCATATCATCAACATATACTATTTGAGTCTAAACATTGGAAAGAGGATTTTGTTGGCTTTTGATCTGAACTTTGCCATGCATCATATAACTTTCTTAGATAAATACGCAAAATTACATTGCGATGGCAACAATCATAAAATGAATTCAACTTGTATTTTTGGGTAGGGAGTATGTGATTTGTTTTGGAACTTATATGTATGTGTGTGTTTATTTATATATTAGTGAATCTTATAGTAGTACATGAATAAGTGACTTAACTTGTATCTTCATTCATGGCACTTTTGAATAATTACAGTTACAAAAGGCTTTTTAGTATTAGGGATAGGCTTGGTCAATTGATTTTGGCTTAACAAAAGGTTTCAATCGCAACCTCAATTTTGAGCTAAGCAAGAAGCTTGATTATTGACAACTGATCATCATTATCATTAAGTCCATTTACAAAAAAATGAATCATTATAATAATAACCCTCAAATTGCATGGGCCAATGACCACAAGGATCTAGTTTGATTTTTTTTAATAGGGTTTTGAACTAGTGCTGATTTTGTTGCCTGAATTATTGGAATTTATACAAGTTTCTAAACTATTAGAGTCTTAGAAATTTGTTTATGATATGACCAATCATCACAATGAGATGGTTTTGGATGAGATGATTATATGTATAGTCATTAAGGGAAAGTTCTATAAGATCGTGGTTAGACCTACACTGCTATATGGCGTAGAATGCTGGCCATTAAAAGAGAAGCATAAAATTAAGTGTTGTAGGGATGAGGATGCTCTGGTGGATGAGTGGTTTTACACTTAGAGACAGAATGTGAAACGGGTATATGCGTGAAAAGGTTTTTGTAGAATTTAAGTAGGATGGTTAGCCTTTCGATGACTCGGTTAGGAGAGTAGATATATTAGATCTGTCCTATGTTAAGCAAGGTAGAGGTAGACCTAAAAATTATTGGTTATGAAGTATTAGAAATGATATTCTTTTGATTAGATTTAAATGAGATTTTGATTTTTAATAGGATACAATGGAGAAAAGGAATTCATATAGCTGACCCCACATAATAGGATAAATGTTTGATGATGTGATTTATGTATGTTTTTATTTGTAGAATTCAAGTTGGATGGTTGAAGTGGAGAAATGCATCGGGCTTGTTGTGTGATAGAAAAATATCCCTCAAACTTAAGGGAAAGTTCTATAAGATGGTGGTGAGACCTGCAATACTTTATGGTGTAGAATGTTGGCTATTAAAAGAGAAGCATTAAATTAAGTGTGTTGCAAAGATGAGGATGCGCAAGTGGATGAGTGGCTTTACACTTAGAGATAAAATGTGAAACGAGTATACTACATGAAAAGGTTAGAGTAGCTCCAATGATAGATAAGATTAGAGAGAGTCGTCTTAGATGGTTTGGTCACATAAAATGCCAGGCTTTTGATGACTCAATTAGGAGAGTAGATGTATTAGGCCTGGCCTATGTTAATAAAGGTAGACATATACCTTGAAAGACTTGGTTAGAAATGTTAAAACCGGGATTTGAGAGGGAAAAACTTGAAATTCTTTGTTACAATCTTCCCTATTTATAGATCTATACAAGATATCCTAATGAAGAAATAATAAATTGCAGATTTAATACATAAATAATACATAAAAAATCTTTCCTAAATTCGTTCCTCCATTATGGCGTGATCCACGAGAGACGGATTGATCTTTGTGTCCGTCAGATTTTTTTCACTGGATTTCAACACTCCCCCTCAAGCTGGGAGATATGGATCTGTCATTCCCAGCTTGTCAATTATTCTGAGAAAGGCAGAACTGTCCAATCCTTTAGTAAGGATATTTGCAAGTTGATCCTTTGATGATACATGGTCGACACTTACTAGACCACTGTCTAGTTTTTCTTTAATAAAATGTCTGTCCACTTCTATGTGCTTGGTCATATCATTCTGGACTGGATTGTGGGCTATGCTGATTGTTGATTTGTTGTCACAATGTAGCTTCATGGGCTCATCCCACTTAACCTTTAAATCATCTAGGATTATTTTGATCCATAGTAGCTCACATATTCCCATGGCCATAGCCCGATATTCTGCTTCTGCACTGGATCTTGCCATCACATTTTGTTTCTTGCTTCTCCATGTAACTAGGTTACCTCCAAGAAATGTGCAATATCCAAAAGTAGATCTTCTATTAAACGGTGATCCTGCGTAGTCAGCATCCGTGTATACTTCTAGGGGTTATTCCACAATCTCTTTTAAAGAGAATTCCTTTTCCAGGTCTTCCTTTAAGGTAGTGTAAGATCCTGTCTACTGCTTGCATGTGAATCTGCTTTGGATTCTGCATAAACTGACTGACCATGCTTACAGCAAATGCTATGTCTGGTCTGATGTGGGAGAGGTAGATCAATTTCTCTATAAGTCTTTGGTAGGCCCCTTTATCTACATCTGGATCTTCTTTAGCTTCTCCCAGTTTAAGATTAGGTTCTACTGGTGTTGGTGCTGGTTTTACAGGCTAGTTTACTTGCTTCTCTTAGAAGATCTTTGATGTATTTCTGTTGTGAGATGATTCGTTTGCTGCAGTGAGCTACTTCAATTCCGAGGGAATATTTTAGTTTACCAAGTTCTTTGATGTCAAATTCCTTAGTAAGACTTTTCCTTAAGCTGGCTTTCTCCTCTTCATTATTTCCAGTCAAAATAATATCATCAACATACACTAATAATATTGTGACTCCTCCTGAGTCTGAGTGTTTGAAGAATAGTGTATGATCCCCTTGACTCTGTCGATACCCATTCAGGAGTATGAATTTAGAGAATCTTCCGAACCAGGCCCTTGGTGATTGTTCGAGTCCATATAGGGGTGTAAACGAGTCGAGTCGAGTTGAGTTTAGGCCCTTATCGAGCTCGGCTCGTTAGATAAAAAGCGAGCTCGAACTCGAGCTCGAGCTCGAGTCGAGCTTGACAGTCGAGCTCGAACTCGAGCTCGTGTCACTGTTAACGAGCTCGAGCCGGCTCGCCAGCCATGGGAGGGAATTTTTAAATTTAGGTGCTATTTTTAAAAAAAATTAAAATTAGGCGGGATTTTTATAACTTAAACAATTTTTTTTTAAAAAATATGAAATATTTCACTTTTAAATAATATTTAGGTGATTATTATTATAATTTTTTAATATTTAAATTTAATAAATAAAATAAAATTATTTTAAAAAATATTAATATTTAATCGAGCCAGCTCACGAGCCAAGCCGGCTCGAGCTCGAGCTCGTTTACTAAACGAGCTCGAACTCGAGCTCGAGCTCGACTCGCGAGCTCGAAAAGCTCGGCTCGCGAGCCCATAAACGAGTCGAGCTCGAGCCAGCTCGCGAGCCGGCTCGGCTCACTTACACCCCTAAGTCCATATAGAGCTTTTTTCAGTTTGCACACCTTGTTACCTTCAGATTTTTCTTTAAACCCTGGTGGTGTTTCCATAAATATCTCTTATTCTAAGTCCCCATGCGTGAATGCATTTTTCACATCCAATTGTTCCAGGTGCCAATTGTACTTGGCTGCTAGTGAGAGTAGTATTCGGACAGTATTCATCTTGGCTACAGGCGTAAACGTTTCTTGGTAGTCAGTGCCATACGTTTGAGTAAACCCTTTGGCCACTAGTCTTGCCTTATATCTCTCTAGTGTGCCATCAACATTGTATTTTACTGAGAACACCTATTTGCAGTCGACCGATTTTTTCCCTATCGGTAGATTGACGATCTCTCAAGTTTTGTTCTTCTCCAGGGCCTGCATTTCATCATTCATGGCATTTCCAATTTTTATCAGATAAGGCCTCAGAAACATCTTTAGGAATATGGATATCTTCTAAAGTAACAAGGAAATTTTTGTGTGACGATGAAAAGTTGTTGAAGGAAATAGAGTTGTTTATAGGGTATAAGGGAGGTGGTGAACTTACCTTATTTCCAGGAGATGATTTAGATGCTTGGATCTGCTTTGGAGTACATCTTGAGCTTGTACGTCTGGAGTAAACCTTTCCAAATCTAATGCCGTTGTCATTTGTTTCCCTTTCTTGGGTTTCAGGTGGATTGTTTTGAGGTGGTGGAGGAATGTCAAGAGGTGCTAGTTCATTTTCCTCATCTTCCTCAAGATCAGTCACCCCTTGAAGATGAGTTTTTGAGTAATAAGAATTTTTCTCATCAAAGGTAACATCAATAGAAATAAAGGTTTTTCTTGTGGGAGAATGATAACACTTATAACTTTTTTGGGTAGCTGAATAATCAATAAAGATGCATTTGAGTGCTCTTGGATCTAATTTTCCTCGCTCATGGCTGTGGATATGAACATAGGCAGTGCATCCAAAGATTTTGGGTGCAATATTATGATGGGTTCGAAACTTTGGGTAAAAAGAGGACAAGGTCTCCATTGGAGTTTTGAGGCCTAAAGCAGTTGAAGGTAATCGGTTTATGAGATAAGCTGCAGTTAAAAGAGCTTCCCCCAATAGGATTTGGGTGTATTGTAGTGAAATAGGAAAGCTCGGGTGGTGGCTAGAAGGTGACAATTTTTCCTCTCTACAACCCCATTTTGTTGTGGGGTGTGAACACATGAGGACTCATGGATGATCCCTTCACTCTGGAAGTAGGAGAAAAGGGTTTGGTTGAAATAATCTTTGGCATTATCGGAGCGGAATCTCCTTATTTTTATCCCAAATTGATTTTGGATCATGGAATGAAAGGTGGGAAGAATGGTGCTAACATCAAATTTATTTTTAAGGAGATAGATCCAAGAGACTCTAGTGCAATCATCAATGAAATACACAAACCAGCGTGCCCAGAGATATTGGGGATTTTTGAGGGTCCCCATATATCACTATGAATAAGGTAGAAAGGAGTGTCACATCTCTCACTTTTGTTTGGGAATGAGGTTCTTTTATGTTTAGCCAACTCACAGGTTTCACAATGAAAATTTTTTTATTTTCTATTTTATGAAAAAGTTGTGGATACATATGTCTTAGGATATCAAAAGACGGATGTCCTAGTCTATAATGATGAAGCTAAATAGTGGAATTCCTATCTACTAGGGATAACATAGAGCAACTATTTTTAAATTGGTTTGGTTCTTCCAGGTAGTACAATCCTGCTTTCTCCTTAGCAAGTCCAATCTTCTTCCCCGATCTCTGGTCCTGAAATAAGCAATAAGTGGAGTTAAATAAGGCTTGACAATTATGATCATTGGTAAGTTTTTGTATTGATATTAGATTTGTGGATAATTGTGGTACGTGGAGGACATTTTTCAGGGTGAGTGAGGGAGATAATATGATGTCTCCTTGGCCAGCTATCGTGGTAAGAGAACCATCAGCAGTGATGATTTTCTTGTTGTTTGGGCAAGGAGTATAGTTCATGAGGTGGGTAGGTGAGTGGGTCATATGATCTGTGGCTCCTGAATCAATTATCCATAATTCCTTTAGATGATTTCTGGAAGCACTTAAACTGAAAGAAATTGGAGTCTTACCTGAGAGTGCAAGTGAAGAAGAAGCATTTAGTTTTTCAAGAGATACCAGGAGTTGTTTTAATTTATCAATATCTTCTTTATTGAATTCTCCAAGGCTGGACTGTGCTTCTGGCTTACTTGTAGTGTTGTTGGCATGTGATGTGCTCCTTGTCTCACCCTTTTGATTCCACTCTTTGCTGGGGGTTTTTCCATGTATCTTCCAACATGTTTTTTTTGTGTGTCTTGATTTTTTGCAATAGCTGCACCACAGTGAGTCTTTATCTTTTAATTTTGAAGAATCTTTACCTTTCTCCTTTCATGATGATTCTTTGTTCATCACCATTGCAGAGCTTTCAACGACCTTTGGTTCTAACATCACTCCTCGTCGACTTTCTTCTGCGCGGATGAGATAAATGGTTTCGTTGAGTGATGGCATCTCCTCTTTGCCGAGAATCTGAACTCTAACTTGATCAAATTCTGCATTTAGTCCTGCAAGAAAGTCATAAACTCTATCTTTTTCAATAAAGTTCTTTAGGATCGCCGCGTCTTCCGGACATCTGGTTTCTATGCACCTATAGTGATCAAGTTGCTGCCACAGATTTTGCAGAATGGTGGCATACTCCGTCACGGTCTTACTCCCCTGCTTCTTTCTTCCAACTTTGACTTTAACTTCAAAGATTTGGGCTGCGTCACGAGCTTTGGAGTAGGTTTGTCTGGCAGCATCCCATATGTCCTTTGTCGTTGAAAGGAACATAAAAGTATCACTAATTTTTGGAGTCATGGAATTCCACATCCATGACATAATCATGGAGTCTGCTTCATCCCATGCCCCAAATTTGGGATATCCTTCTTTTGGTCCTCCTCCAAGGAGATGATGTATTTTACCTTTCCCCTTTAAGTAGGTCTTCACAAATTGAGACCACTTCAGGTAGTTCTTCCCATTTAGACGATAGAAGGTTGAATGCTTTGAAGGTCACCTCGCCCTTGGTGCACCATCGACTCTTCCGTTTGGTCAATACTTTGGGAAGAATTGATTTCTGACATGATGATAGTAATAAAGACTATCTTGGATAGCAATGAAGGCTTTCCAAAAAAATATCCCTCCGGTTTTTGTTGTCGGCAATAAAGGCTGATAAATTTTTTTTTCTCTCGGTTTTAGTAAACCGAATCGGATCTTAGCCTTTAAGAGGCTCGGATTATAATAGGGCACGGTCCGGCTTCTCTAACAAAAATTGGGTGGCTTTGTTTCTTCACGGGTCGCCTATTTGGCTTGCTCGTGGCTGTTCGAATCTCCTCCTTTGGCGATCCGCACACAAGCTCCGCTTTGCCTGGGACAGAAGAACCGCACACGAGCTCCGCCTATTTGGCTTGTTCGTGGCTGTTCGACTCTCCTCCTTCGGAGATTTGCTCCTCCCGTCGGATCAGAAGTTTGGATCAGGGTTACGAGTCGCCTCTTCAGCTCGTCTCTCTGGCACAGATTGCGGCTTCGGCTTCCGTTAGTTTGCCAAGCTTCGTCAGGATGCCTTCGCTCCTTCGTTGGCCTGTGAGATCGAGTTTCTGGGATGTGTGATCGGAAGAGGGGGGCAGGTCGAGCGGCTGCCTTCGCTCCTTCGTCGGCTTTCCTCTCGAATCAGAATTTCCAATCGGAAGTTCTGATCGAGTCGCTCGTCTTGTCCGGCGTAGACGGATCAGCAGCGTTTTATGCCTCGGGCTCTGATACCATGTTAAAACCGGGATTTGAGAGGGAAAAGCTTGAAATTCTTCATTACAATCTTCCCTATTTATAGATCTATACAAGATATCCTAATGAGAAAATAATAAATTGTAGATTTAATACATAAATAATACATAAAAAATCTTTCCTAAATTCGTTCCTCCATTATGGCGTGATCCACGAGAGTATCTCACGGATTGATCTTTGTGTCCGTCGGATCATTTGCACTGGGAACGGCTGGATTTCAACAAGAAATGATATTTTTTTATTTGATCTAAATGAGAATTTGACTCTTAATAGGAAATAATGAAGAAAATAAATTCATATTGTTGACCCCACGTAGTGGGATAAAGGCTTGATGATGTGTTGTATGTATTCTTTTATTATTAGAATTCAAGTTGGATGGTTGAGGTGGATGAATGCATCGGACATGTTGTGTGATAGAAATTTATCCCTCAAAGTTAAACATAAATTCTATAAGATGGTGGTGAGACTTATAATGCTTTATGGTGCGGAATGTGTGCCATTAAAAGAGAAGCATAAAATTAAGTTAAGTGTTGCAGAGATGAGGATGCTCAAGTGGATAAGTGACTTTACATTTAGAGACAATATGTGAAAGGAGTATAGTACTTGAAAAGGTTGGAGTAGCTCCAATTGAAGATAAGATTTGAGTGAGTCATCTTAGATGATTTTGTCACATAAAACATCAACCTTTCGATGACTAGATTAAGAGAGTAGTTGTATTAGGTCTGCCCTATGCTAAGAAAAGTAGAGGCATACCTAGAAAGAGATGACTAGAAAGTATTAGAAATGATATTTTTTATTAGATTTACATGAGAATTTGACTCTTAATAGGACACAATGGAGAATAACAAATTCATGTAGCCGACCCCACGTAAAGGGATGTGATGTATGTATGCTTCCAGGGGAAGAAAAGAAGAGAGTTGCCTAGAACCTGATTTGTGTTCTGATGTTAGAGCAGTGACTTTGCAACGAGTTAAATGCATAGATAACAAATTCAAACTTTTTTTTTTTTCATTTACTTTCAGCCTCTGTTTCAACCTTCCAAAATTCCAATTTATTTTTATAGTTTATCGGTTATGAATCATATTACTTGATATTAACATATATTCATGCCATATCTTGTACTCTTTTTTAATTTATACTTTTTCTTTCATAAGGATGCTAATGGTAATGTCATCTTCATTACTAACGACTGACATGATATTTGATGTTCTTTTTTGCCATTCTTTTGTGTTGGCTAATTGTTTCTTGCTTCCCAAAGCCAGCCACCAAAATTCTTCCTGTTCATGCATATTTCATATAGATTCAAGATAGAAAAAAAGATGACAATCTTGTATTTAACTCATTTATTTTCATCATCAGTATCATCTTGCCAACTTGTTTTGTGCATGAATTCCCTTTAAATTCATGTTCTTCTTGCAAGTGCTTTATTTTGTTACTTGAAGCATATTTACCATGCACAGGTTCATCTGATAAAACGGTTAAGTTCTGGGACCTAGAAACATTTGAGTCGATTGGTTCTGCTGGACCTGAGGTACAACATTTTGTTTCAGCGTTTATAATAATGATTCTCGAGTTTTCTTAACATTTTCACTTAGCTGCTTGTTTTATTTTATACAACAGTGAATCATGCTTCATTTAACATAAGAATTGATTATCTAGCAATTTATGGTATGGGGTTTAAGGTTGTGCGGTCATGCTCTTTGGAAGTCTGTTAGTTTTATGCTCTTCCCCTACCGTGCATGTCTTGTGTTGTTATTTAATGTTATACAAAGGTGAATAGAAGAGAGTTTAGTTCCTAGAAAGGCAGATTGATATGTATCTTTGATGCAAGCAAAAGTAAGCAAAAAAATTAGGAGACCCCTAATTTTTTTGCTAGAAAAATATGACCTTACTAGGATAAAGAAATTACAAGAAATAGACAAAATACAACTTTACTATTATAAAAGGACTTACAAACGACACATACTAATGACGCATACAAACTTTGACATAAAATCCTAAACTTGCATTCCTTGAGACAAAAGATACTGATGTCATCGATCTTGTGGAGAGAAGAAGGGATAAGAGGCCGAGACGAAAGAGGAAAAGCTTGCGAGCTTTCCTAGAAGGAAGAAGAAGAAATGGACAAAGCTCTCAAGCTTTTCCAAAAACCCTCAGGTTTTCTTACTCCACAAATTACATTTTTCACCACTTTTAACCATCCAAAACAACTTCAATATATAGGCAAAAGAAGGCAGCTAAACAGCCCCTAAAAATATTAATTAAACCTATAAGATTTAGGGAAATGAAAGGCCAACAGCCACCTAACATCAGCCCCCAAACGGTACAGCAAAATAGAGAAGAAAAGCCACGGAAATCAAGCAGAAAAGCCGAAAGAACCAAGCAGCCAGCTCGTGGAACCAAGCATCCAACTAAGGGAACCAAAGGGGCAAGCCACGAGAACCAAGAGACAAGGCACGGGAAAACAATCAGCCACGGGAAACCAAGGGACAAGGCACGAGAAAACAGCCAGCACAAGAAAACGAATAGACAAAGGGGAGGAGAAGAGGCAAGGCACGGGAAACCAAAAGCCAAGAGGAAATATTGGGAAGAGAAAGGGTCAACTCCAAATAATAATGAGCTACTTTTTAGTTCAATAAATGAACTAAAAACAGGTCATAATGAGCTAAATTTCAGCTCAAAGAATTAATGAGCTAGCAAGTCTAAGAGAAGTCAAAACCCAAAATTTAGGATTTGGTTTGATCCCCCCCCCCCCCCCCCCCCACATCGATCTTCTAGGTTATCATAGTGTTTTCTAAGTGTGCTGACCCTTGGGTTGAAATTTTCTTCTTGGTTCATGCAAAGGGGAAAACATGCAAGTGAAGAAATCCATTCCTACACATTTCTCTATTACATTTTTTTTTTCATGCTTTCGCTGTACTCAAGAGATATGGGGACAAAAGTAATTATCATTTTTGATAGTAAGATTGAAATCTTTAAGGCTAAAGGTGAAGAATGGGATCATTTTGGGTGGGTGGTTTTTTGGTGTGAGAATTTTTTCTTTGATCTGGTTGGGGTGTAGGCATTATCATTGTGACCATTTGCTTTCTTTTTGGACTTGCTTTAAAAACCCACTTCTATGATGCCAGATCATTCAAAATGAGTTGAGAAGCTTCAAAATTTAAAATTTCACGTTTCTTTTAATTAAACCTATTACCGTGTCTAGTTTCCAGCTGAAGATTTGCAAAGGGATGCAAGCTTAATGTATTTTTGTGTTTGCTGAAGTAAAGACAAACTGAGAGAGGAAGGAATATACAAAGTTGAAGAAAGAATCATGGTAATCTTAGAGTAGCTTTATGGTGTAGACTTAATCAAGGATGCATAAATATGATATTGTAGATAACCTCCACAAGTAGTCTTTCTTGGTGAACGTGTCTCCCCTCCCTGAAAATCCTCCAAGGAAGCACACTCACAATCAAATATTACTCACTTAAAGGTGCAAAAGCACAAAGAGAGTTTCAGCAGTTAGCAAAATCTTCCATTTATTCAATGAGCTACATAATACATCACATCAAAAGGGTGGCTGGTCAAGGGTTTGTGAAGGAGAATGGAGTACTTGTGGTTGGGAAATTGAAGAGTTGCATGTAGTTTCCAAGAAGGTACTTACAGCATCATTTATTTTTTATAATTTTTAGGGGAAGGTGAGGATCAAGTGCTATATGAGGAATAAACATAATAATGAAGGATTTGTAAAGCTGTAATATCTACAATGATGATGACAATGGTGACATCAAATCCCATTGACTTTAAAGGATATACCTCTAATTTGCCTCTAATGAGGGCAGTGTTAAATAAGCAAGGGTTCCCACATCATGGATGAATGTGGGCACATCATGGATGAATGTGGGCAAAGAAGTCTATGAAACTAAATTAGGATATGAACATGGAATATAAGTTTTTTTACAGACCAATTAAGGAATCAATAGATATTATGATTCATAGAAAAATAAATATTCTATACATTCATGAAGTTAAATAGGTTGGAGAGAACACTAAAGAGATTGATAGCTAATGATTTAAACTATAGTATTCAGGTAAGAGTCATACTAGAATTGGTGTAGATATGATTAGAGATATGAGTTTAGAAGATAATGCTGTAAAAATTAATAGAATTGAAGACAAAATTATAGTTTTAAAGATTATTGTTAATAATACAATTATTAATATTATAAGTGCTTATGCTCCTCAAGTAAGTTTGGATATGGGCTTAAAATTAAAATTTTGGAATGACTTAGAAGAATTAATACAAAAGATACCTCTTGAAGAAAATATTTTTAGTGGAGGAGATTTAAATGTCACATCCAAAATGTCTTGTTGCTCCTTGACATGCAATACTTCAATGGAAAAAAATATGGAGTGTGAAATTAGGAATACAATGACGAGTGGTGTGAAATGGGTAATCATCTTGCACCTAGCAGTTATTGCTAACTCTAGGGTCCACTTTTGTCATTGACTTATGGATTTTACTAAAATTTAGTTACCTTTATACGTATGGGGCTTAAAATGAGGATATCCTACGAAGTGCATCAACAATTTTGTTCTCAACACTAGCTTTGTCTTTGAGGACAAAAGTGTGTTCTTTTAGAAATTGTACTCACTCGACGTATCATGAATTCACATTCTTTTGAGCATTCAAATATTTGAGAGTTTCATCGTACAGAGTGAGCATAAACTCTTTAGATAGAAAATAATGATGCTAAAATCGAAGTGTTTGCAATACTATATAAAATTCTTGTTCAGATGTCAATTAATATTGATATGCTTCATTAACATTCTCTCTAGAATATGCAATTTGTTGTCCCTCCTACTTGAGGAATTCTCCAATGTTAACTCCCTAGGCACCACATGATACCTCAATAAACTAATTGAAGTCGGACAACTTCAAGGCAAGTGGGCTAGTTAAGTGCTCCTTAACTTTGGTAAAGGCTATCGTCGTAGTAAAGGTTCATCTAAATTTTGCTCTTTTGAAGCATTGGGTGATTGGAGCCATGATAGTGCAAAAGCCTTGGGTAAACCTCCCATAAGAATTTTGACTATTCCTCCAAAGCTACACACGTCACAGATAGAGATTGGCATGGTATTCTCACGATCATTTTAATTGTTTTCATTTTAGACCGCAATGCTAATAATTAGTGAAATTCTTATGAACGAGCACATTGCACTGATGTTCCTCAAAAACGTTTTGAAAATAGTTGACATATTTAGGTTGGGTTTAACTAAAAATCAAACTATTATAAAAATAGATGACTAGGAAATGATCTATAAAATTTCAAAATATTTGCATCGTGACATGCATAAACATGCTTGGGGCATTAGTCAAGCCAAATGATATAATTAATCCCTCATAAAGAGCATCTTTTGTTTAGAAGGTAGTCTTTTATTCATTTCCCACATATGAATTTGGTGATATCCACTTCTAAAGTTGTTTTCTCAAAAAATGTGTATTTTGACTATCACATCCAACATGCATCAAGTTGAGGTACATGAAACTTATATTTGATAATATTTTTCTTGATGGCATAACTATTAACGCACATGATGTATGATTCATTCTTTTTTGAAGTTAGCAAGATGGGAATAGAATAAGCATGCAAACTCAAATGAAACTATTTAGTATATATTTATTGACCTTTCAGTTGAGCTCTACATGTTCAAGGCTTATTAATAGTGAGGCAAATTTTGATGACTAGATCCAAATACAATGTCTATGACATATTAGATGCTCCTTGATGTTGGAAACTCACTAAAGTGTTCATTGAGACAAATCTCTTGAATTTAGACAAATGATCATTCACCTCGGATGGGAGGGGAGGAGACTTGACAATAGGTTGACTCAACATGATCAAACTACTAATGCATATATAGTGTTATGCTCGCTATTATGTTTATGCTCTAAACAATTGATAATATGATGGAATTTCTTGTTTGTAGGAGGCCTCTTTTGGCTTAGTTAGATTAGACATAATATGTCTTACTTCAAATTTGTAGACATATGGATTGGAGCATCTAAAGTGCATGATATCCTGGTCATATAGCCATAGTTTTCCTAAAAGGGCTTGCATAAAGCGATGTCCATCGGTAGAACGTCAAACCATATGTAATTAACATAGGTTGCTAATTGAATTAGGACATGGAAATATTGGGAGATAAGAATTGATTTCTTATCCAAATGTTCTTCCTTGTAAGGTCGAGGGTAAGGTTCTAAGGTGAGCGTCACCCTAACCAACGTGGAGGTAGCAACAATGCTCATGTAATTGTCATTGAATGATTTGCGTAATGTGTTGCTTCTTTTGAAGTAGACGTGGAGCATGGTGGTGTCTTAAGTTTGTTTATGTCAGCAAGGTAATTGGAAAACACAATAACAACAACATCAAGCCTTTGTCCCACTACGTGGGGTCGGCTACATTAATTTTTTTCTCCATTGTCATGTTAAAAGTCAATTTCTTATTTAAATCTAATAAAGAAAGATCATTTCTAATATTTTCTAACCAAGTCTTTTTAGGTCTATCTTTACCTTTCTTAACATAAGTCAAATCTAATACCTCTACTTTTCTATCCGGGTCATAGGAAGACTGCCGTTTTATGTGAACAAACCATCTAAGGCGACTTTCTCTAATCTTATCTTCCACTGGAGCTACTCCTATCTTTTCACGTATATGCTCATTTCGTATCCTATCTCTAAGGGTAAAGCCAATCATTCAGCTAAGCATCCTCATTTATGCAACACTTAACTTAGTATTATGCTTTTCTTTTAATGGCCAACATTCGCCACCATAAAGCATTGCAGGTCTCACCACCATCTTATAGAATTTTCCCTTAAGTTTGAGGTGACTTTTCTATCACACAACAAGCTTGATGCATTCCTCCACTTTAACCATCCAACTTGAATTCTTCTGATAATATCCCTATCTATTTCACCATCACTCTGAACAATAGATTCAAGATATCTAAAACATGTACTTTTATTAATGTCTTGATCGCCCAAAGTCACAATCCCATCATTAGGTCTATTACTACTAAAATTACACTCCATATATTCAGTTTTATATCTACTCAAGTGAAACCTTTAGACTCTAAGGTTGACCTCCATAATTCAATTTTATCTTCAACTCCCTCTCTAGTCTTATCAACAAGAATAATATCATCAGCAAAAAGCATACACCAAGATACATCTTCTATCAAATGTCTAGTGAGAACATCCATAACTAAAGCAAAATGGTATGGACTTAAGGCTGATCTTTGATGCAATCCAACCAAAATAGGAAAATACTTGGTCAAACCACCTTGTGTTTGAACACAAGTAATAGCTTATGCATACATATCTTTGATGATTTGAATATAAGCGTTATTAACTCTTTTCTTTTTAAGAACTTTTCATAGCACTTCTCTTGGAACTTTATCATATGCTTTTTCTAAATCAATAAATACATATTTAGATCCTACTTATTCTCTCTATATTTCTCCATCAAATCTCTCAATAAATGTATGTCTTTTATAGTAGACCTACCTTGCATGAATCCAAATTGATTTTGAGAAACATTTGTATCACACCGTAACCTACACTCCATAACTCGCTCCCATTGTTTTAAAGTATGATACATTAACTTAATTCCTATATAATTCACACAATCTTGTGCATCACCTTTATTCTTAAAAATAAGAATTAACCTATTCATTCTCCACTTATCTGACATTTTTTGTCTTCAAAATAATATTAAAAAATTTAGTAAGCCAATAAATTCCTTCATCTCTTAAGCATTTCAACACCTTTATTGGAATTTCATTAGGTCCAACAGCTTTTTCACACTTCATTTTCTTTAAAGCCTCTCTAACTTCAGTTTTACTAATATGCCGGTAAAAGCAGAAATCTTTATTATCACTTAGGGTGCTAAGATCACTAAAGTCAATCGTATTTTCATATATTTTTTTCAATCGTATATTCACATTCTTCATTAAAAAGTTTAGCAAAATATCTCATCCATCTTTGTTGAA
Source organism: Dendrobium huoshanense (assembly GCA_016618105.1). Taxonomy (NCBI): domain Eukaryota; kingdom Viridiplantae; phylum Streptophyta; class Magnoliopsida; order Asparagales; family Orchidaceae; genus Dendrobium; species Dendrobium huoshanense. The sequence goes on from CM028345.1 coordinate 25,706,685, forward strand.
TATCATCTTCTACGAAAAGTACTTTTTGATCTTCATCCTTAATACACTCCACTTGTTTTACTACTGCTATCTTTTTGTTTAACAAACTTATAAATATATATTTCAACCTCAGTATCTAATCTATTACATTGATCATTAAAAGGTAAGATCTTTGCATATCATATTGCTTTCTTAGATTCCTTACATAACTCTTTATAACTTTTTCAATTATCAGAATTTTCACATGTAAACCAATTTTTATATTAAAACTTCTTATTTTTTATCTTTTTTTGCACATTTGGATTCCACCACCAACTATTTTTATTATTAGGAATTTTTCTCTTTGATATTCCAAGCATATCTTTTTGCAATATTTTTAATATCACTAGCCACTTTTTTTCTACATAATATTAACATCTTCATGCACAGACAAAATCTTAAGATTTAAAATTTTACTCTAAAAAATATGTTTATTTCTATTCTTTAAATGCCCCCATTTAATCATAGCATATCGTTTTACTTTATTTTTTTCGCATTTATCTTAAAATCTAAAACTAATAATCGATGTTACGTACATAAATTTTTACTCGGAATAACTTTATAATCTTGCAATCTAAATAATATAATTTTTTATAAGAAAATAATCAATTTGAGTTTTACTATATCCATATTTATAAGTGAAGATATGCTCTCTTTTCTTAAATATGGTATTAGCAATTAAAAAATTATAAGCTAAAGTTAAAGCTAATATGGTCTTACCACATTCATTTGTTATTCCAAACCCATAACCATCATGAATGCTTTTAAAATTATCTATCTCTACCAACTTGTCCATTTAAATCTCCTCTAATAAAAATTCTTTTTTCGAGAGATATCTTTTGTATTAATTCTTCTAAGTTATTTAAAAAATTTAATTTTAAATCAATATCCAAACCTAAACCTACTTGAGGAGCTTAAGCACTTATAATATTAACAATCTTAGCATCAACAATAATTTTTAAAACTATAATTTTATTTCCAATTTTTTTAATATTTATAACATTATCCTTCAAACTCTTATCTATAATCACACATACACCATTTTGAGTATGACTCCTATATGAATACCATATTTTAAAATATAAGTTATCAATCTCCTTAGCCTTCTCTCCAAACCATTTAGTTTCTTGAATTCACAGAATATTTATGTTCCTATGAATCATAATATATATTAATTTTATTAATTTTCCTATAAGGGAACCTATATTCTATGTTCCTATCCTAATTTTAGTTTCAAGGACTAGCTTCTTTGCCTATATTTATCTTTTGATGTGAGAATCCTTGCCTATTTAACACTGCACCCGGGTGCAGGTGCAACGGCTCTTGCACACTTGTCGCTGTATTTAGGCCATACATTGCGTCGCTTCCAGGGAACACCCTAACATTAACTTAATTTTTTAAAGAATTTGTCATGATTATTCGACAAGTTTTACATTGGCTGTCAACTATCTAACTCAACCCTCCACTTTTCTCATACAGGACTTGGGACCTGACAACGACAGTGTTCGATACCTCATATGTATCATTACTATTCTCAAAGGGTACAATGTACCTATTCTTCTTCATGATCATTGTGCTGATTAGGATATTGGAAGTTGATTTGGAGACTTTTTTGCCAGGGTGAGTTTTGGCATAGTGGTTTGTTTTACATGTAAAGCATGTAATGCTAGAAGCTTGGGAGCTTGAGATTCCAATGACACCTTTTCTTTAGGATGACTGGATACCTTGGGAGTAATTGACTATTGTACAACTAGGTTAGGCTACAAGCTAGTTCCAAGGGAGTTAGTCTTCTGTGAGATTGAACCTATAGGTACTAATTTTTTTTTTAAACCTATAGTTACTACTTAATCTATTGGATGATACATAAAACATCTTCAATAATGTAGATCTCTTAAGTGAGCAACTCTAGGGTGGAACCTTGATATGGTTGTTCAAGGATTCCCTATCACATCATATCAAATCATGAGCTTGTTGAACTGAATTATGTAATTGCCAATGAACATGCATCCTTGATGCATTGTAGTCAATACATTAAGAAATATTGCATATTAATATAAGGTATTTATGTTCAAAGTTTCTTTCATCTTGTTTTATGATCTAATGGGTGAATGAATTGACCGGTGGTCATTCATTGAAAGTACCAACCCATGTCTTTAAGTCAATCCATGAGCACTTTTGGGTCTAGATGATTTTTAGAACGAGGGGGTTTCATCTTGACTTTTTGGGTGATGTTCTCATCAAATCTCACTCATTATGTCATGAGGTGACTTAATGATGATCGAGATTGAAAGGAACGTCATATTATCATTGATGTCATATGCATTTTGCAGTATGGAATGAGGCAAAAAGTTATCTTAACGACCCATAATATTCAACCCATTCAAGTGGATGACATGAAATGTCATCTAGAACGGGGGTAAATATAATATTCATCAAAATGATTGACTTCATTTTCCTAGACCCTAGGAGGAGGAGTATTAAAAGTGTACTTTATGAGAGAAGTGAAGTGATGTGTTGGCCTTACTCATTACTTGCCTATGTAGTGCTAGCTCATAGTAGAGTGCGTGTCTTATCCTTTACCGCAGTGCATCCTAGTGTTGCATGCTTGGCTATGGCTCAAAATGAAATCCTAATTTATATTGTATAGTTTGGTTCAACATTCATCGAACTAGGGACAAACGCTTCTCATCACTATTTTTACTATTCATTGAGCCAGTACATATTAATTTTACTGTCATTCGCTTTGGAGCTTTACATTTTTATAGTTCTCTCATGCTATCTTTGCTCATTATTTTTATTACATGCCTTTTGTTTGTTCTTGCTGTTGGTGCTAATTGCTTCTTGCTCGTATGCTCATGATAGACTAATTGCTTCTTGCTCATATGCTCTTGATGTCTATCTTAAAACTCTCTTTCACTTTATCATTCAATCTCACAAGTATTCTAAATTTTTTATGAATTCATTCATTACTTAAGTGTCTATATATTTGATTTTTTTGCTTTCAAATAGTTGAAAATTACTATTATTGTATGAATCATTATTTTGACAAAAAATATTACTTAATTTTCCTAATTAAATAAATATTGTTTGCACATAATATACACCTATATGATGTACAAGTCATGAATACTTTAATTTGTAATGCGTAGCTTCGCTTTGCGCTTTGTGCATTTAAGAAAAAAGAATGCTTTGCGCTTTGGAAACATTGCTTGAGCTGTATCTGGTTTGAGTCGAGTCCAAGGATGTTTGTTCTCAAGAGCATTCATGTGGTTACGCAATTCTTGTCAGAAGGTCATTTCCTCTAGCTGTTCTTATAAGAAAACAATAATGTCATCAAACCCACAATCCATATTACGATGTTGATATGGATGATCCATAGGTTGTTATAAGGAGAAAGTAGACCTATGGAGACAGCGACAATAACTCATTAATACGAGTGTAAGCTTGATAAGCTTAGTCATTTGCAGTTAGGCTAACACAAGCAAAAGGTTTTGGTTACTCAACTAGTATCTAGGAATTGTAATCTTAGCAAGTTTGTTGCAGGTTTATGCTTTTAAAATGATATGGAAATGAAATGAAATTTTAATTGAAATAAGATAGATAAGTAATGAATATAATCAAGTGATAATAAGTAGAAAAATACTTGATTTTGATATGTAAACACTGGTAAATTCTAAGGCCAACAAGCAACCTAAGTAGGAATTTATAATGCAGGAAATACTAATGCAGAAAATAAAATTACGTCAAACTAAATATTTTTATGGCAACAAAAGCAAGGATGAATTTGCTTTGGTACTAAATATGTTGTAGGGCGAGTGGAGAAGCTTTGTAATGAAGGTTTAAGATATAAGCCATTTCCATTCTTTTAATTGAATCTTTTACTTGTTGAAGATTTGCAAAAAGATGCAATCTTAATGAAAGTTATATTTTGTGAAATAGAGGATGTAAAATTGAGAGAGGAAATAACACATAAATTTGATGAAAGAGCAATGCTATTTGTAGACTAGCTTTATGGTTGTACTTAACTAAAGTGGAATGTGTAACAATGATTTTGAAGTTAACCTTCATGAGCAATCTTTAGCTACGAACATGTCTCTCTTCCTTGCAAGTCTATGTCTAAGTGAATAGACTCACACTCCAAGTCAATTAAAGGTCAAAGAGCACAAAAGTGAATTTTAAAATTTAGCAAAATCTTCATTCATTTAGCAATCTATGTAAGCCATCATATGGAGTATTTATCATAATAGTGAGGATATATAGGGTGGCCGGTCAAGGGTTTGGGGAAGGAGAATAAAGTAATTGTGGTCGGGGAATTGAATTGTTTCATGTTGATTCCAAGAAAACCATTGGTTTTTAATGTTTTCCTGAGGAGGGGACTGCAAGCCTTATGGGGGGGGGGGGGGGGGGGGGGGGAGGGAGAGAGAGAGAGAGTATAAAGTCCATGTCATACATTAAGTTCTCACTATACAAATGTCACTCAGAAATAAAATGAATGATAAAGACTCTTAATTGCTTGAAATTAAAACTCTAATGACCATGATGATGATGATGGCGGTAGTACGTTGCATAACTAGTTAGCGATGCAATACTTTTACAGCAACTCACATTGTTGATGTCCGACTACTGAGCAGATGGCGTCCAGTAGGAACCTTGAGTACAAATATCTTGTTGTCCCTTTATTATTTTCAGTTTTATGATGACTCACTTTGTAATGGCTGAGTTTATGTACAGTTAACATTTTTAGCTCCAATTCCAGACATCTGGCATCCGTTCTATGACTTTCAATCCTGATGGAAGAACTTTGCTTTGTGGACTACATGAAAGCTTGAAGGTGAGCTGCCATTACATTTTTCATCAGTTTACCTTGTTATATATAAAGCTTATCAATGTTTGTTCACTTGCAAGATGATTATCAAACTTATTATCTAGGTTTTTTCATGGGAACCGTTAAGATGCCATGATTCAGTGGACGTGGGATGGTCTAAATTGTTAGACATGAATGTTCATGAGGGGAAACTTCTTGGATGCTCATATAATCAAAGTTGTGTTGGAGTATGGGTTGTAGACATCTCGGTATGTTGATATTTTCCTTCTTTTTCTTATCTATTTTTGGGTCTTGGCTTGTTTATGGCAACTTGGTGATTGGATGTGATAGCTGGCCTCTTTTTTGACAGCGCCTTGAGCCATACACCGTTGCTAGCATTGTTAAATCAAATAGTCATTCTGAATCCAAATCTTCTTCAAGCAGTGCTTCACCATTTCATGCTGATAACAGCATGAAGGCCAGTGTTGGGAGGCTATCAATTTCTCAAAATTCTGATGGTTTAGCTAAGGAAATAAAACCTATTGCATGTAATTTTTCTTTCTTCTATCTCCTTTTGTTGGAAAATTCTCTTTCTATTTTTAATTTTTTGCTAGCTAGCTAGCTTTCATTTGACTTTACTACCTTCGTTTTCTCTCTACTGAAGCTACTGGAAATGTCCCTGGCACTCCTCAAAAACCTTTCGTAAATGCTGGTACTAAAATGGTGGCTGTAAATTCATCTGCTAACACGACCACTACACCAAGTGGTATAAGCCTTAAAAGAAGTTTTCCTAAGGGTAATGGCACAGCTGGTTTGCAGACAATCAACAAACCTGATGTGGTCCCTGTCATTGTCCCCAGAACCAGCGCCAAGTTAGAACAAGTCACTGAATCTAGAAAAGAAATTGTTGCTGAAAGAAAAGAAACTGTTATTGAATCTAGAAAAGAAATGGTTTCTGAAAGAAAAGAATCAGTTACTGAAGCTAGAAAAGAAGTTCCCACTGAAAGAACGTTAACTTACAACATTCAGTCAAAGTCAACTGATTCTCGTAGACATCCATCTTCCAGAGATAGTTCTGACAGAGTAAACGTTCCTATTCATTCTGGATTCATGGGAAGTAAAAATGGTGATGATATTGCAGACCAAGGTTTGTTGAATGCTGCTAATGCTGTAAATCAGCCATCAACTAACAGTGAAAGAAGAGTGGATGTTGTTAGGCATACTGGAAATTCAAAATTGAGAGATAATCTCTCTGTGGAGCCTAGCACAAGCTATCAGCATGCGCCTTGTATGTTTAGATTTCTCTGAAGCTTTTTATGATTATATAATACTTTATTTCATGCTGTTCTTGGCTATCATCTTCACTTTTAAGTAAACATTGATTGCATGTTCGATTATATTGTCCCCTTTGTGAAATTTTGCAGTCTAATTTACCCTCAATTGCTTCATTTAACATCTGCAGAAAAAGTAGAGAGAATTGATAAGGATTATGAATTTCAAGAAAACAAAATCTAAAAATTTGTTTTGGTTTAGATATGCTTATGCCTTTATGATTGGTATTAGGTATTCTTCATCATGATTTAAGCATTGATTACCATTTTAACACAAACTTAAATCTTTCAATTCCACATTTTGTGTTACTTATTGATGGCATATAGCATGCTTAGTATTGGATGTCAGTCAAAGGGCTTGTTTGGATACATGTAGGATTTAATTCAAGTAGGATGTCGTGAATCATGTAAATCCGGATTTACTAAATCTTGTGGGTATTAAATCCTAAAAATTGTTTAACATTGTAGAGGCTAAATTATGTTAAATTTTGATGTACTGTTTGAATACTTATTTAAAGATTTAATGTTTGTTAGTTAAAATAATATTTTAAAAATAATTATTAATAAGAAAATTAATATAATTGCAATGAAATTAATCAAATCATATTGAATCATAATTATTATATATTAATATCCTAATTAATTATTAATTAGTAAATTATTAAATAAGTAAAATAAATTTTTTAAGTTAAATTTTTTTTATTAATCCTAAGTCTATTAATTAAAGATAAGCAAATTCAGAAAGCTGATAGATTAATTTTAATATTAATTATTAAGATTAATTTATTTGCATCTAATTTACATGGTTCAATATTATTAATTCTAATTTTAAAAAAAATTTATAAGTTTTAATTAAAATATTTATACTATTTATGAAGTAGCGTTTTGAAAGAGTCTCGAAACTTCTTCGCCTCCTTCAATGCCCTTGGATTAGAAGTCTCAACGGGAGCTCGCCATGAAGGTAATGATTTTTTAGCCTTTGGCGCACTTATACTAAATCCCGTCGAATTTTCTAATTTGCTGAATTATTGTATTAGGTAAATCTGGTATTTACCATGAAAATGGGAAAAAAAGCCGTAAAGTACCGCTTAGACTTTCTATGAGATTTCAATTTGCGTTTTTTGGCGTTTGGCAAAATTTAGATCAAATCCTCGATAAATTCAGCGTAATTCCTGCATCCAAACATGTCCAAAATGTCATTAACTATCTATTTCATGGTTTGTGCCATGGTGTATTCTATTTTATTTAATAGTTTATTTTAAGCTCATTATTAGTGGTTAAGTGACATTTTTCATTTTGGATTAGTTTGTTTTTTTCTCATGGTAATTTTATTATTCTTGTGTTAGGATTAGTTTTAAAAATAGTGGCTAGAACCATGTAATTTGAGATGGTGATAGATAAATATTTTGAGGTATATTAATAGGATTTCTTTTTCTTTTTTATTCTTGAGGATTCACATTTACTTCTTTGAGCTTTAAACTTTAGTAGCACGCTGTTCCCTTGATGATTTGAGTTGTTAGCATCAACTGCTTTAAGATTTGTTGTTAGTTTTTTTTTTCTTTTAATTTCCTACTGATTTCATCACTCTCTATTTTGCATCAATTTTGTATCAAAGAGAAGTTCTTGTTGATTTTGTAGGTTTTTATCTTTCTTGTTGTTTTTCTCGGGATTTCAACTATTTCCTGTAAATTTTCTTTTGATTACAACAATTTCCTGCATGTTCACCTCCTCTTCGCACAGTTTTTCTTACCCTGTACACACTCTTCATTCATGCACTCTCCTTCCTATTCAATCATTATTTGAATCTCAGATTTTTGCACTTTCTCTCTCTTTATAAGAATCTCTATTGGAACTAACTTGCTTGAACCCTAGACATTTGAGTAGAATAAGGCAAAAGGGGTGTGGGTGAGGATTCACATTTACTTCTTTGAGCTTTAAACTTTAGTAGCACGTTGTTCCCTTGATGATTTGAGTTATTAGCATCAATTGCTTTAAGATTTGTTGTTAGTTTTCTTTTCTTTTAATTCCCTATTGATTTTATGACTCCCTGTTTTGCTAATATTTTTTATCAAAGAGAAGTTCTTTTTGATTTTGTACTTTTTCAACTTCTTGTTTTTCTCTGGATTTCAACAATTTCCTGTAATTTTTCTTTTGATTACAACAATATCCTGCATGTTCACCTCCTCTTCCCACAATTTTTCTGATCATATACACTCTCTTCATCCATGCTCTCTCTCATTTCTATTCAATATTATTTGAATCTCTGATTTTTGTACCTTCTCTCTTCTAATAAGATCTCTGTTGGAACTAAGTTGTCTTGAACCCTTGACATTTGAGTGGAATAAGGCAAAAGGGGGTGTGGGTGAGGAAATAATTTAGACTTTTAAATTCAAAGTTCAGATTTAATTTAAACCCTTAGCCAATTTCTAAACTCTCTTCATTGAATTAGCCACCTAAACCAATTCAAATATATCATATTTTAATCTTTTTAAATTTAATCGGTTGCTTTAGTGCAATCTATCCTATTTGAATATTAATTGTCATAGCACAGCGTTTGAGCTTAGAATATTTAGACGGAAAGCTGTTAGAAGGTGATACTTTGGTAAATTTGAAGCTATTCCAATAAACATAATATGATTAAAATAACATATTTCTGTAAATAACATGAACAGAGCATTTGAAATTTATGGTTAAGTATTTTATTCTTTAAAAACATCTGAAAATTAACTATTACAACAATTTGTCCAAGGAGATATTAATGACTAATAAATTGAGCATAACTTATAACCCAATGACATTCCCAAGATGCTCGAAGTGTATATGGAAACTCTCCTCTAGGATGCATAGATGCTAAAATTATAAAATCAATAGATGTTTCGTTTATAAGAAACAAATTCAACTAGTTAAACCTAGGAGATAAACAGTATAAAACCAATGGATGTTAATTGAGAGAATGATAAATGAAATATTTTAAGTTTTAGTTCGATGGGATCTCATTGCCTTATCGATGCTGGAGGATTCACATTTCCTTCATGCTTCAAGTATTCAATGCTTAGCTTTTAGGATTCAATAGTTCATTGTTTGTAGCGATCAACATCAACAATTTGAGGATTTATTCTTTGTTTTCTTTTCTTTCATTTTTATGTTGATCTGCCACTCGTGCTTAAGCTCTGTTTGGTTAGATTTTTGCTGCCGCTTCTGCTTTCTTGTATAGTAGAAACAGGCTTTAAGTTGTGTGTGTATTTAAACTTTAATTTATTTATTATACAGATGTTGATTCATGATTGATGCAATTGATGTTCTGTGATTTCATCTAAACTGATGTGTATGTTTTGCTCATATTTGAAGAATTTGTATTTGATTGAATTTATATTTGTAGAGGATTACTTTCATTCTACTTTGCGTCTTTCTTCAGTTCATGAATTTTTATAATTGTTAGTTATGTCATATAAGTGAAAGTTTGCATAAATAAATGAAATCAAGTATTCATCATATGCAGGATAATCATCTTTATGTTGTTAACATTTTCCTTTTTAGATCATGGGATACCTTTGTGCTATATTCTCCTTTTTTTTACAACCAAAGTGGTGCTGCCTTTTATTGATGAATGATGCTCCTATTTGTGATGATATTCTTACATGTTTGGAGCTCTTGGTTTTTAAATAGCCATTTCTGTTACCAGCTTGTATGCCGCAACCAACTTCCATGTTTTTGTATTTTCTTCCCTAAAAATGCTTCTAAACCTTAAAGACACGCTACATGAAAAGTTGTATGTGTAAAACCCGGAATTCGTCATTTGAGTGCGTTGCACGCATATCGATGCGCCGTGACGAACTTAAGTGAAATTTCGATGTCGTCGGAAATTGATGAAATAAATTTCATTAGATTCGTCTCAAAATTTCGATCGAAACGGTATAAAGAACTTATACTTAATTTGGCACGATTTGAGAATTAAAATTCGCCAAAGATTGTTTAAGTAAATTTTGACTAAACTTCCATTTTTACCCCTAAGAGCTTTAAAGGGAAATGAATAGGTCAAGGGCACATGCGTAAATTTCATTTCTAAAACCCTCATAAGCCTTAAGGGACCGATTATTTCGGTCCCTTGTTGTTTTGTTCGGCCGACCCAAAGAGAGAGGGCGACGGGAGAGAGGGGGAAGCGGCGGGAGCTCCTTCCAAGCCTGCGGCTGGCGAGATTCCGGTGAGATTCCGGCGAGGGATCTTTAGGAAAAACGTAGGGAAAGCCTTGGGTAAGTGTTTCTTCAAAAATATGAAAGATTCCTTGAGTTTTTTTGTATAGAAAATTTTTAGGGTTTGAGTTTTTTAGAAATTTCTTTAGGGAATTAGTAGGGCTTGTTTTGACCTACGATTTCCTACCCTTCATGTTAAATTTTTTTAAGAAAAACACTAAGTTTAAAAATTAGGGTTTCTCATTTTTTTTTTAAATTGTTATAGGATTGGATATAGGAGTGTAAGGGAAGCTTTTTAGTAACATGATTTTGATTTTTTATTTAGAAATTTTGAGTGAAAAAATTTGGGAAGGTTTAGGGTTTTTCTAAAATAAATTTTTAAGGGTTGCATGTTCCCTAATTTAGCTTCTAAAGGTTTGGGGAAGCCTCTAAATTTGGAAATTTGAAAGAAAATAATTTTTCTTAATTATTAATTATTATAAATCCGAAAATGATTAAATATTAATTATGGATTAGATGAAGGGGAAGTTTTGGCATGTTTAAGGGAAGAAATTAGCCAAATTGGAAAGTCAAAATTTTGAGAATTTATTAAATCCGAAAATCATAATTAAATTAAATAAAAATTAAACATTGTGTTGAGTTAAATAAAGTCATAGAGATTTAAATCTCTTGTTTTCCTTTAGGTTGAAATTAAGAAAGGAGGCGAGGACTTGTGCAGGAAACTTTCCAAACACAAATTCTCAAAGGTAAGTGACTTTATTGGCTAAGGAAAGTGTGCATTTCATTATAACTGTATTTGTTTATTAAAGTTTTTATGTCAAGCCATGAAATAGTTATGTTTCTTATGTCAAATCATAGTTTATTAAAGTTTTTATGTCAAGCCATGAAATAGTTATGTTTCTTATGTCAAATCATGAAAGGGTTACTTAGTATCTTATGAAAGCATCTTATTATGGTTGAAATCATCTTATCATAGTCATGCAATGGTTATTTCGTATCACATGAAAGCTTCCTATCATATTCATGCTATATTGCTTGTGATTGTTAATGACGGAGTACCAAGAAGTAGCTCTTTGAGCAAATACGACCTTTGAGGCAATACGGAACGAAATGAAAATGAATAGCCATGAACGATGTGTACCTGATCAGTACAATTCAGTACTCCTGGACGGATGTATACATTATGAAATGACACATATGCAACTATTTCATGTTCTCTTGTATCAAGAACTCTTAGTTTATGTTTTAGGCAGCATATCAAGCATATTATGGTTCACATGCATTAAGACATCTAATAGTTCATGAGTAGTTTTGTAGTTTTAAAATCCACATGTACACCAACTTTAGCCATATTGTCAATTACTGAGCGTAGCTCACTCTCTAGTTTTGAGAAATTTTCAGGAGACCCGACTCTTAGGTGATGGCTTATCACCCGAGGTTTACCTACAGTCGACGTGCACCGGGTGATAGGTTCCTTTACTGTCTTTAGTAGTAGTAGTTGTTGTAGTTATTTTGTTATTTTGGATGGCATGCAGAGTATGTGACAAAAAAAAAAAATTTATTGCCTTCTTGTATATTGTGATAGACCTGTGACTTTGACATGAAAGTTTAGAGACGCTTTTATTATTCTTGAATATCTTTAGAATTGCATGGAACTGATGATGAGTACTTAATTTACATGTCCGATCTCGTTCCCGCCTTGTATCTACGAGCTAACCGGGCCGGATCGTGACAAGAGTGGTATCAGAGCAGAGTTTAGGATTTAAATCTGTATAAGCGCCATTAGGTTGATTGATAACTTTTCGACATTAGCTGTAGTATTTTAGGATGGTGTAATGATGTGCATCTGTTTGAATTGGCTTTATTTCCTTTGTATAGGGCTATGGATCAGGAACCCGATGCCATTGATGGCAACACAGATGGGCATAATGATCCCATTGCTAGAGAGGTTCCAACCTTACCTTCAGTAGCACAACCTACTGGTGGTAGTAGTACGACTATGGGTACGTTTAATCAGATGATGGCGGCTGTCACACACTTGATTCAACATTCTCAGGAACAGCCCCAGACTAGTTCCAGTGCTTCCATTTGGGTTAGCAAATGCCCCAGCTCCATTTATGGACCTTATGAATCGAGTTTTCAAGCCAATGCTAGATAGTTTTGTCATTATTTTCATAGATGACATTCTTATCTATTCTTGTGATGAAAAGCATCATGCCAATCATCTCCAACCAGTGTTGCAAACACTAAGGGATAATGAACTGTTTGCCAAATTTTCTAAGTGCGAGTTTTGGCTAAAGAATGTGACTTTTCTGGGTCATGTCATTAGTGGAGATGGTATTTCTGTGGACCAGCACAAGGTACAGGTTATAGCTGATTGGTCAAGACCTATGACAGTGACGGAGATACGGAGTTTCCTTGGGTTAGCTGGCTACTATAGACGGTTTGTAGAAGGGTTTTCCAAGATTGCTGCACCCTTGAGTAGATTGACTCAGAAGGCAGTTAAATTTGAGTGGAGCAGTCAGTGTGAGGTAGCCTTTCAAGGGTTAAAGACTCGTTTGATGACTGCACCGATTCTTACGATTCCTTCAGGTACTGAAGGATTTCAGATTTTTAGCGATGTGTCACTGAAGGGTTTGGATTGTGTCTTGATGCAACATGGGCGAGTAGTTGCCTATGCTTCGAGGCAATTGAAGATTCATGAGAAGAACTACCCAACCCACGATTTAGAGCTTGTTGTTGTAGTCTTTGCCTTGAAAATTTGGAGACACTATTTGTATGGCGTACATTGTGAAGTGTTCACTGATCACCAGAATCTGAAGTATATCTTTTCTCAGAAAGAGCTGAACTTGAGGCAGAGGAGATGGATGGAACTGCTTAATGACTATGATCTACACATTCAGTATCATCCGGGAAGGGTCAATACTGTTGCTAATGCTTTGAGTAGAAAACTGTCTACGAAGTTAAATAATTTGCTAACTCAACAAGAGAAGTTGATTGAAGAAATGGATAGGTTGGAGTTATCAGTGGTACTTCCTACAACTGGCAATGTAGGATGGTTAAGTCAGTTGACTGTACAAGCTGATTTGAAGAGTAAAATAGCTGAAGCTTTATGGAAGGATCCAAATTTTGTGAAGATCATACAGTTAGTAAAGGCTGGGCATGAAGAAGATTTTATTCTTGATGAGGACAATCTTCTTTGGTATAAAGGTAAGGTCTGTGTACCTAATGTTGATGATTTGAGGAAGGATGTTCTATTTGAAGCTCATTTCTCTGCTTATACTATCCACCCTGGTAGTAATAAGATGTATCAAGATCTGAAGGGTTTGTTTTGGTGGCCCGGACTGAAGAAGAGTGTAGCTGATTTTGTTGCCAAATGCACTGCTTGTCAGTTGGTAAAGGCGGAACATCAAAGGCCGAGTGGATTACTTCAACCCTTACCGATTCCAGAGTGGAAGTGGGATGATATTGCTATGGATTTCGTATCGGGTTTACCCAAATCTCAGAAGATACGAGGCGGGAACGAGATCGGACATGTAAATTAAGTACTCATCATCAGTTCCATGCAATTCTAAAGATATTCAAGAATAATAAAAGCGTCTCTAAACTTTCATGTCAAAGTCACATGTCTATCACAATGTACAAGATGACAATAAATTTTTTTTTGTCACATACTCTGCATGCCATCCAAAATAACAAAATAACAACAACTACTAAAGACAGTAAAGGAACCTGTCACCCGGTGCGCGTCGACTGTAGGTAAACCTCGGGTGATCAGCCATCACCTAAGAGTCGGGTCTCCTGAAAAATTCTCAAAACTAGGGAGTGAGCTACACTCAGTAATTGACAATATGGCTAAAGTTGGTGTACATGTGGATTTTAAAACTACAAAACTACTCATGAACTATTAGATGTTTTAATGCATGTGAACCATGATATGCTTGATATGCTTGCCTAAAATATAAATTAAGAGTTCTTGATACAAGAGAACATGAAATACTTGCATATGTGTCATTTCATAATGTATACATCCGTCCCGGAGTACCGAATTGTACTGATCAGGTACACATCGTTCATGGCCATTCATTTTCATTTCGTTCCGTATTGCCTCAAAGGCCGTATTTGCTCAAAGAGCTACTTCTTGGTACTCCGTCATCAACAATCACAAACAATATAGCATGAATATGATAGGAAGCTTTCATGTGACACGAAATAACCATTGCATGATTATGATAAGATAATTTCAACCATGATAAGATGCTTTCATAAGATACTAAGTAACCCTTTCATGATTTGACATAAGAAACATAACTATTTCATGGCTTGACATAAAAACTTTAATAAACCATGATTTGACATAAGAAACATAACTATTTTATGGCTTGACATAAAAACTTTAATAAACAAATATAGTTATAATGAAATGCACACTTTCCTTATCCAATAAAGTCACTTATCTTTGAGAATTCGTGCTTGAAAAGTTTTCCGCACAAGTCCTCGCCTCCTTTCTTAATTTCAACTTAAAGGAAAACAAGAGATTTAAATCTCTACGACTTTATTTAACTCAACACAATGTTTAATTTTTATTTAATTTAATTATGATTTTCGGATTTAATAAATTCTCAAAATTTTGACTTTCCAATTTGGCTAATTTCTTCCCTTAAACATGCCAAAACTTCCCCTTCATCTAATCCATAATTAATATTTAATCATTTTCAGATTTATAATAATTAATAATTAAGAAAAATTATTTTCTTTCAAATTTCCAAATTTAGAGGCTTCCCCAAACCTTTAGAAGCTAAATTAGGGAACATGCAACCCTTAAACATTTGTTTTGGAAAAACCCAAAACCTTCCCAAATTTTTCCACTCAAAATTTCTAAATAAAAAATCAAAATCTTGTTTCTAAAAAGCTTCCCTTACACTCCTCTATCCAATCCTATAATAATTTAAATAAATGAGAAACCCTAATTTTTAAACTTAGTGTTTTTTTTAAAAATTTTTAACATGAAGGGTAGGAAATCGTAGGTTAAGACAAGCCCTACTAATTCTCTAAAGAAATTTCTAAAAAACTCAAACCCTAAAATTTTTCTATACAAAAAAACTCAAGGAATCTTTCATATTTTTGAAGAAACACTTACCCAAGGCTTTCCCTACGTTTTTCCTAAAGATCCCTTGCCGGAATCTCACCGGAATCTCGCCAGCGCCGGCTTGGAAGGAGCTCCCGCAGCTTCCCCCTCTCTCCCGTCACCCTCTCTCTTTGGGTTGGCCGAACAAAACAACAAGGGACCGAAATAATCGGTCCCTTAAGGCTTATGAGGGTTTTAGAAATGAAATTTACGCATGTGCCCTTGACCTATTCATTTCCCTTTAAAGCTCTTAGGGGTAAAAATGGAAGTTTAGCCAAAATTTACTTAAACAATCTTCGGCGAATTTTAATTCTCAAATCGTGCGAAATTATCTTACAATCAGATCTTACATATGTTGAAGAACCGGATCGTATTCTGGAATTCAGTGTAAAGCAACTTAGGAGCAGAGAGATACCATTTGTGAAGGTACTTTGGAAGCATGGATTGGAAAAGAATGCCACGTGGGAAAAAGAGTCAGAAATGAGGAAGAGTTATCCTCATCTCTTTGCGTAAGGTATGATTGTTTGGTTTTATCTCTTTTCAAATTTCGTGGACGAAATTTTTATTAGAAGGGGAGAATTGTAAAACTCGGAATTCGTCATTTGAGTGCGTCGCACGCATATCGATGCGCCGCGACGAACTTAATTGAAATTTCGATGTCATCGGAAATTGATGAAATAAATTTCATTAGATTCCTCTCGAAATTTCGATCGAAACGGTATACGTGACAGTATGACTGAAGTTTTCCCTTGGAGGGCTTTGCACTAAAAAATGAAGCAGTTAATTTTGCTTGCTTCTCTTGGATTCTCTTCTCAAGGGCACATTTCTTAACTGATTTTTACATGACAAAGTGGAAGAAAGCTAATGAAAGCGGTAGCGTTTGGGTAATTTGTCCTAGTTATGGTGACATTTGGATGTATTGTGCGGAAACTATTAAAGGGTATGCTACATCTATTTGGTTAACAATCTTAATAGTGCTTAATAAGGTCCAACTCAGATGGTTACTTTTTTTGTTTTGAATGAAATTTTAGGAACCACTGTTTCTTCATTACAGGGGAATTGTAAATGCGCTTGTAGCTCCATGGGCATCCTAACAAACTCCCACTCCCAAGACTTTGTAAGGATAAGTTCATAAGCCATATTTGGAGGTTGCTTCTTTGTATATATGGATGGACTCTGTAGTTTGAGCACCTTTCAGTGAGATAATTGTCATTGTTAGTTTATTGGGAATCCTCTTTTACTGGATGAAGCCTACTACCTCAAAAGGTCTATCGCTACATATATCTATGCTGTGGAGAATTTCTTGTTACTTAAAATCCGTACTACATGTGAGAACTTTTTTTTTTTATAATTAAAAGAAAGTAGTTGCATAACCTTTTTGATCATGGAAAGAAGGTAGAGGACTATCATGGATGAAAAACTTAATAACAACAGTTGTGCATTAGATTCTTATTATTGTGCTTCCCACCAAATTTTCAATAGATAATTTGCACATTTGAAGTGCGTTAAATTTGGGAAAGTATAATCAGAATTTTTTAATACATTGGCTGTACGGTTATAATGCTGTCAGAAGGTTTTCAATTCCGCATCGCGGCATCTCTGTCTAAACAGTGTATTTAAGCGACATGCCCAATTCATATGATAATAACCACTCATCTCCAGATTTTGATTTTCCGTTTGGTTATAAATTTTGAAATTTGATGTAACCTTGCGTATAATATGTGAAGATTGCATGTTTTAAAGGCATATTTTTACTTCACAAAGGTTTTTAAATGCATGTTGATCAATAAATAGAACTGAACAAGTAATTTTGTGGGCTTTTTGAATATAGATGACATAAGAGTGCATAAATCCAGAGATTCAAGCTCTTTTGAAATGCCAAGAGGAGGTAAGCAAAGTTTCTTTTGTTTATGAGAAATTATTGCCTGCGGAAAATAATCTAATGATTTATATTTAGCAAGAACAAGAGCACTTGTACAAAATTGGGAAAGGCCGGATTGCTCTCCTGGATCTGAAGGCCCAACTCGATCTGATTCTTCTGATAATTTTCTTTCTGGAATGAACCGGCCCTATGCATTGGTAAGATTCTACGAGGGTCGAATTAAAATTTGGATGGTTTCATTGAAGTTTCTGCTTAGTGATTCCTTCAAATTTAGCCTTTGAATGCATTGGTATCTTGCAAAGTATCATAAATGTTGGATTAATGCTTACTCTGTATTTATGAATAGAAGTAATGCCAAAGATGTTGTCAACGTGTTGTCTGAGTTGTCTCTATTGCATCATCTTGATGTTTAACTATTATTTTGGATGCATATAGCTGCATGCATTCCTTTTAGTGCTTTCATATAGTTTTAATATTGATTATTTAATTAGCTAATTTTCCTAAAAATTTATTTTGGTATGCCTTACCCTTTCAATTTTGTGGAAATTGCTAGGAACTGAATTGTCGTGTACTTTGCGGCACTCTTACTAATAACAGGAAATAATTTGAACTGTAAAATTTGAATCTTCACTTTGATATTTAAAATTGCTTTGATAAACAATTCCTACCTTTTTTTCATGCACCATTTGGGGCTTCGAGAATCCAGTGTGATATATATATGATGCTAAGCTGAGCTCACCTTGGATCACTTTTTTTTTAGCAGTTCTTTTGTAATTTGGTATATATGAGCGTAGCGTTGAGTAAACTTATTCTGCAATGATTTCTTAATTTGAATATATATGATGCAATTAACTAAGCTGCTAACTTGTGTAATTCTAATATACATACTTTCTTTTGAACAGAGAGTGCGCCCTTCGACTGTGGGAAATGAGACTGTTTCTGCTAGTGATGAGGATGCGATTGCTGATTTATTGGACCATCATGGCCAGTTCATTGACACTACACATTCTCGCTTGAGAAAATTACAAGTACTTTCATTGGACTATGATGTTCTGTTCTTTGTTTTTTTTTTTTCATTTGTTTCCTGTGCAATCATTTACTCTTTCCGTGCCTTCTGCGCAATCAAGATCCTAACTAAAAAAGCCTAGAAGACATAATAAGCCAACGTAGATCTTTGTTCTTGTTGTATAAACATTTTTTCCTTGCACCGTCCTGCTTATATACTTGTGGACTTGGGACCCATGACTTGATATGCAGGTGTGGAAGCAATCATTTTCTTATGGCTTATGGTGATGCTTTAATCAGATTGTCACTTATCTATATGCAAGGGTTTAAGAATCCATCAAGGCTCAAATTTATGGCTAATGGTCAAGCTTTAAGTCACTTATCTATTTGCAATGGTTTAAGAATCCCTCAGGGCTGAGATTTATAGATTATGTCATTGTTGATGAATTAAAAAAAAAAGAGGCGAAATAAAAATAAAAAAAGAGAATTTTTGAAGAGATGTATCTCTTCACAATTCCAATCCGACCCCACTGCATATAGTTTTATGCTCAAACGATTCAACCTTTCATCAGGATAACTATCTTCGGCAAGTCGGTCAATAAAAGAGACAAAAAATTGAAGAAGGGTACTCACGCTCATTGATCCTCCTCACACTTACGTTTTGTTTTGTCAATTTTCTTAAATCCTGCTCCAATCCTTACCCTTTAGTCCTATGTGCCCTCCACCCGAACCTGCTTCCAGTCACGAGCCCCGTCTTCATTTGCAAACCTGCTTCCTAGTCATGAGCCCACCTTCTATTCCTGAGTCCACCTACCATCCGATGCCGCCCGACTCATGCGTGTCCAAGCGCGAGTGTTGCCTTCGCCTCTTGCGAAGATCGAACCCCGTCCGATTCACGTGAAACCGATGCTGGACGTTAGCTCTCATTTCTCGTGCTTCCAACCTGCCGATTTGGCCGAACACTGCAAATATCACTTGTAGCCTTCGCCTCTAGGGAGAATGGGTTGTTCTTCTGACCGCACACACAGTGTGATTCACCTCCAGCCCACTTGAACAAGCTTCTATCGATTGACCCTTTTCCGACACCCCATCCCGTCTGCTCATCGGATCCAAACCCCCAGATCCACCAATCTAGCTCCATCTATTATACCACAAACCCATATGCCTCTTGCTTTATTCTGAACTTTGGATGTGAGCTCTCCTTCTCAGTCGGATATGTAGATTAAGGAAATAATCTGCTTTGCCTGCATAACTAACAATTACAGTCGACATTTTAAATAATTAAAATATAAAATTCTATATAATTAAATCATGGTTTAAAATTGTGCAATAAGAGGCTCTCCTCAGCGCAATTTCGTTCTTTTAAGACTCAAATCCTACACAATGAGAGCAAGGAATGAGGTGTACGTCTCGCCTCAGGTTTTAGAGGCATCCGCCTCTTTAAATAAATAAAAAAAACAAAACCCTAACCTAATATTTATTTATTTGGTTCGACGCCCTGCACCCCCCTGCGTCTTCCATCATTTCCGAACCGAGGGTTTCTTCTCCCTTCTTCGAGCGACATTTTCCCCTCTTCGTTCCATTGGACCGACATCGATTTCCTTCCATCGAGAGTTGCTCTTCGCCTCTTGCTTGGAGTTCTCTTCTACTGCGAGTTGGGCTGGAGTCTCCTTCGATCGACCATTGAAAGCTCTTCTTCTTTGTGGTTGGAGTTTAGGGTTTATTGACAAAGGTGAAATAGTTTTACTTCCTCTTCTTCTTTATACTCAAATGTGATTTTATTTGTTATACCATCGCATTTATCTACATCTTGCTTTGGTTTTCATTCATTTTTGTCAAAATTTTTTCTTTTAAATTTTATGCAATCTTGCTTTGTTTTATACATACAATTTTCAATGTCATTTGATTGAATGGTTGGTATTGATAGTGTAAGAAAATGAAAATGATAGGACTTTTTTATTTATGTAATATTTAGATCTCTTTTTGTTAGATTTATGTTTATGTGGACATAAGAACTCATAACATGTTTTTCATCTGACTGTGAAATACATTGGATTACCTATAACCAAGTTATACAAAGAGGTGAAATCGTTTGTCGACATTAAGGATGAATTCGCTGGTGTACATTATGTACAATAGGAAACTCAAAGACAATAACTTAAAGAAAAAAGAATTAAATGATGATGAAGATCCTTTGCTTTACAAGGATATGACATCTGATGATAAGTCGTTTATAGATGATGAAATTGAAGTGATGCTATCTGAAATTACAAGATGAAGATTTAAATATTGCTTTTTTGATGGCCATAGAGCATCTACATCTGCCACAACTCAAGAACAAATAAAAAAGGTATATAAATAATATTGTTTTCTTAGACTTTTATGAATGTATTATATTATTATTCATTTTGATATTATTAAAAAATATTTAGGGAAAAAGAAGATAACTGATATTGAGGAATGAGCTGATTGGGAGACATTGGACTCTATATGAAAGAAAAAAAAAAGGATACTGGTTCAAGAAAGAAAAGCAAGATACTAAAAACTAAACTACCGTACTAAAAAAAAGAACCACAATACTAAAAGAAAAGAACATAATACTGTAGTAAAAATACTAATATTGGGATAATAAAAATTTAAAACTAAGGTCTAAATTTTAAGCTAGCAAACAACTTCAAACTAAAGTACCTACGACTACAGTCCAATCTAACGTAAACAAACTCAACATGTTACTTCCAAAGTGAAGCGATAAGTCCTATAAATCCACAGAGAACTTCTAAAGAGAGTCGTAAGATCTGTCAACCAAAATTCAAACAATGGCCAGCCTTCTTATAAAGATAGGTTGTATGACCCATTTATAGGCAACTTCTAAAGGGAGTTGTAAGACCTATCCACCCAAACAAAACAAGCAGCCTTGCTATAAAGCTAGGTTGTATGACCCATCTATAGGCAACTTCTAAAGGAAGTCGTAAGACCTATCCATCCAAATGAAATGGGCAGCCTTGCTATAGAGCTGCGTTGTTAGACCCATCTATAAACAAATTCTAAAGGAAGTCGTAAGACCTAACCATTCAAACAGATCCATCCACCAAAACAAATGGGTAGCTTAACCTATATGGCTATACTGTAAGACCTGCTAACGGTCAACATGTAAGTGAAGTCGTAAGACCTCACATGTGGGAAAATTGTCAAATAAATTGCAAGATCCTAAAACCCAAACAAATAAAAGTAATGGATAGGTTAGATGATAGGGTTAGGTTGTAAGACCCACTAATTAGATACTTCTAATAGAAGCCGTAAGACCCATTTTACGGGTAATTTTTTATGAAAACTGTAAGTCCCAACTCAAATTCAAATATTTGGGCTACTTCTAATAAACGTTGTAAGACCCACTTCAATTCAAACTTCTTGGAAACTTCTAAATGAAGTTATAAATCCCAAACCAAACTAACATCTGGGTATTTTAATAGATATAAACCCCAAAATCCCAATAAAATTAACATATATATTTAACCATCTCAATCTACTCGGGATTTTTTAGAGGAGGTAACATATGACTACTAATCAGATTCCCTTAATACTACGATCAACAATCGTTACCGTTGGTAGACTAAAACCTGCAATATACCCGGGAAGACGGATCCATGGGATCTTGATCGGGTTTACTTACATTTTCCTCTACAATTGAGGCTAAAAACACAAAATTATTCATCATTAATCGAGAGTTTTCTCTTACGTGTTAAGTGGGGTAATTAATTATGAGTGCTTGCTTTCATGGGAAGTAATGACTTAGATCTAACTAAACCCTAATACTACCCTAAGAGAAAATTTGATTAACTGTAATATGACTTAAGGAAAATAGAATTCTGTGTCTGAAAAGCGGAATTCATGCCAACATGCTTTTTTTCTTGAGCCCCAACAGTCATGATGGTATTGTGTGCATTGGTATCGAAGAAGTTTGTCTTTGGCTTGAATTGAGAAATATTTTCTTTAAAGGTTTAGGACTTTCATTGTCTCTATTATTCCTACTTTTTTATGATTTCTGTATCTGGTGTTCTCAAAATATTGACCTTACGTTTTTAGTTGAGGTGTTGATTGTGCTGGACAAGAGAGTCATAAATAAGTGAGCTGCGGGCTTTTAATTATAAATGATATGATGAAAAAGATTTGTTCAATGCTCCTGTCCTCTTTTTTTTTATAAGCATAGAGATGCTAATCATATTTGGATATATTTACATTTTTTTGTATAAAGATTTTAAATGGCATTTTCTCTTGGTTATTTTGTTTCATTGAAAAGTTTTGTTAGTTTTCTTGTTAGTTAATATGGTTTTGGATAAGTTGATGATGACCTTTGTTTCAATTTATTATTGCCATTTGGGTGTTCTTGAGTTCGGTTTGTCACAATGGTCTGTGATTCCAAATATGGCGATCCTTGATAATGCCCCATGGAGCAGTTGCAAGATTACGAGTCGCTAGAGATGTTAAAACCCCTTTGTGCTGCAAAAGCAATAACCCCTAAAAGTGACTCTGAACAAGCATGGCTCTGCCCTCAAGTGGCCATGCATGGTCTTTAATATAGTGACGTGGAACCTCTCAAATAATTATGTTTTATTCAACCAATAAAATGAATGCCCTAAAGTAATAAATTTTTGGATTCAAGACTTAATCCCACATCATGTAGAGCTCCGTCATCTAGTATGTTCATTTTTTTTTAAATTCTAAAAATCTTAACAGATGACAGTGTTGAAAAAAATTTATTTTTTTGGTGACACTTAATGTGGTATATTTAATAATATTGTATTCTCTTTTGCTCTTTTTCCTACATTTTTGCGGACCAAAGCTCACAAGGGTTTAGATATTATTCTCTTGCAGAGAAAGAGGTTCCCAGTATTATTTCATCACTATTTTGCTTGTAGACATTGATTATATTATGGTCGATATATGTCTTTCTTTGCATAATAAGAGGCATTATATATTACTTTATTCCTATTTCTTTAATTGGCACGGATTATAGCGAGACTCATATATATCTTTTTTGGTTTGGTAGAAGTCCTTTATTTCTTCTGGATGATGTTCTAGGTGTTTCATATGTGCCCTTTTTAGCACACTGGAAGGTATTTCTTGTTTAAATTATCTTTTTATATAAATTATACTAACCCTTAACAGGAAATTTAAATACATATCTACGCATATCTTGATGTGATGTCGAATTTGGATTTTGACTTAGTATGTGCCATATATATTTGCCTTTCTTAGAGTGATTAGTATATATAATATAAATTAGTTGTGATTGTCTCATGCACCACACCATTGACACCTTTTTTGATGGTTTGGGGTGGCCCGCATGCTTTTTGGTAGCTCCTTTTTGATGTAGGCAGGGGGGGGGGGGGGTCAATTCTTCTTGTCCATGGGCTGCTTGTTGTTCTCAGTTTGGAGATGTTTGCTGCTCATGGATTGGGCCTTGGCTGCTTGATATTGAGCTCAAAATTCTGAATTTTACTTGATGTTAGCTCATTAATGTTTGAGCTGAAGCTTAGCTCAATGATTGGGGGGGAATAAATGCACTTCTTAGCTCATTAATTCAAAAAGGTATGCTATTATTTCAAGGAGTTTATTATGAAGTGGACTTGTGCCTCTTCCCCTCCATTTGCCTTTCTCGGTTTTCCCTTGTTGGCTGGTTTCCCATGACCTGCTGCCTTGTCTCCTGTGTTGGCTCTTCGGATCCCTTACTGGCTAGTTTCCTGTGAACTGTCTTGTCTCTTGTGCTGGCTCTTCGGGTCCCTTGCTGGGCTGTTTCCCTGTTTTCTGTGCAGAAAATCTGCTGCTGTTTTGCTGTCTTTTGACCTTTCATTTGGTGACTTTTGTCCTTTCATTTCCCCAATTCTAATTGGATTTGGTTGGAGGTGTTATGGCTATTTGTCTACCTTCTTTTGTCTATAAAATTAAGTTGTTTTGGTATGAAAAGAATGGATATGTGAGTTATTTTTGGGAACCTAAACTTGCGGGTTTCTTCGTGGAAAAGCTTGCGAGCTTGTTCCATTCCTCCCTTCTCCTAGGAAAGCTTGCGAGCTTGTCCTCCTCCTTCATCTCGGCTTTTAACCTCTTCTTCTATCCGCAAGTTCGACTACACCTGTATCATTCTTCTCAAGGAAAAGCAACTTTAGGTGTTTAAGTTGTCTTTATGTCGTCAAAGTTTGTAAGTCTTTTTTATTATATAAAGTTGTGGTTTATCGTATTTGTGTCTTTTCGAGTATTTTCTATTACCTAGGAAAGGCTTTGTTTTTGCTTGCAAAAATTTGGGGCCCTTCCCAAATTTTTGCTCGCATCAATTTGGTATCAGAGCAAGTTGGTATATCCTAGGTCATTGAGTCAAGTTGTTGTGCGTGTCTTGGTGTCATATATGTGAGTGTCATGTAAGTTTTGTTTGTGAGTCATGTTAGTTTAATTATAAGTTTTATTGAGTCTTGGTTGTATCCATTAATTGGCCGATCTTGAAGATATATACGTACATGATCCTTCGCCTCATTAGAAAAAGTCTAAAACAACTTCATAAGGAGATGAGCTTTTTTAAGTGGGGGAGAATCTGATGTAGGCAAAGGGTGGGGGGGGGGGGGGGGTCAATTCTTCTTGTCCATGGGCTGCTTGTTCTCAGTTTGGAGATGTTTGCTGCTCACGGATTGGGCTTTGGCTGCTTGGTATCGAGCTCAAAATTCTGGATTTTACTTGATTTTAGATCATTAGTGTTTGAGCTGAAGCTTAGCTCAATGATTGGGGGAATAAATGCACTTCCTAGCTCATTAATTCAAAAAGATATGCTATTATTTCAAGGAGTTTATTATGGAGTGGATTTGTGCCTCTTCCCCTCCCTTTGCCTTCTCAGTTTTCCCTTGCTGGCTGGTTTCCCGTGACCTGCTGCCTTGCCTCTTGTGCTGGCTCTTCGGGTCCCTTGCTGGCTGGTTTCCCGTGAACTGTTGCCTTGTCTCCTGTGCTGGCTCTTTGGGTCCCTTGCTGACTGGTTTCCCGTGGCCTACTGGTGGGTTTTCCGTGGGTTGTTTCCCTGTTTTCTGTGCAAAAAATCTACTGTTGTTTTGCTGTCTTTTGGCCTTTCATTTGGTGACTTTTGGCCTTTCATTTCCCCAATTCTAATTGGATTTGGTTGGAGGTGTTATGGCTGTTTGTCTACCTTCTTTTGCTTATAAAATTGAGTTGTTTTGGTATGAAAAAGAATGGATATGTGAGTTATTTTTGGGAACCTAAACCTGCGGGTTTCTTCGTGGAAAAGCTTGCGAGCTTGTTCCATTCCTCCCTTCTCCTAGGAAAGCTTGCGAGCTTGTCCTCCTCCTTCGTCTCGGCTTTTAACCTCTTCTTCTATCTGCAAGTTCGACTTCACCTATATTCTTCTTCTCAAGGCAAAGCAACTTTAGGTGTTTAAGTTGTCTTTATGTCGTCAAAGTTTGTAAGTGTCTAAGTTTGTAAGTCCTTTTTATTATATAAAGTTGTGTTTTATCGTATTTGTCTTTTCGAGTATTTTCTATTACCTAGGAAAGGCTTTGTTTTTACTTGGAAAAATTTTGGGCCTTTCCCAAATTTTTGCTCGCATCACTTTTTAGGGTAATGCAGAGTATTAGCCATTATTTTTTAGTTACGGATAATTCTTCTGTATCACTAACACTTATAAGAGAAGCCAAGACCATATACTCACCTTTTCTTTTCATTGTTAGATTGATTGTCATGGTGTCTGTCATACATGACATATACCTTGGTGTGTGTATGATAGGCTTAAACATAGTTCATGATTGCTTCATGTACACCACACCATACACATTTTTCTTGATATTGTATGATGGTCCAATACTTCTCGCCATCCTTTTGTGGGGATGGCTTGGAAGTTGATATGCCGGCCCAAGGGCCAGCTTAGCTCGTGTACAGGAGGCGGAAGCAGTTTGCCTCCTAGTTTGTTTCGCCCAAAGGGGTAGGCCCCACTTGTCTAAGCAATTTCAAATTGAAAGGAGTGGGCGGCTAGGGCTTGGTAGGGAAATTAAATTAGGAAAACTTTTGTATTAAAGAGGATGAGAGGATTAGGGTAGATTATGTTTTGATTGATTGAAATTAGAGTTTCTTGGCGACTTGGGCTCTAGACTCTCTTGTCTAGAGATTTGGGAGAGACGATCCTCCTCTTGAATTGAGGATCTCTTGTACCTTTGCTTTGTTCTTATTTCTCTTTGTTTTCTATAAGATTTGCTATCGTTTGATTGTTCTTCCACCACGATTTTTTATTTTTCTTGCTGTTTTTACCAATTATTGTTAAGTTTGCTTGCGAACTCAAGTAGATCCGATAGGATTACTTGTGAACTCAAGTATTTCCTATCAAATTTGTATCAGAGCAAGTCTTGTGATCGATGGAGGTCTGTTTAAGGCAAATTCCAGCAGCAGTTTTTGGCCCAGAAAAGAGGGAAATTGCTGTTTTTTGAGTCTCAAATTCAGATTTTGTGAATCTACAAACTTCGGATTGTGATGATGGCCAAGAAGGTGGATGCTTTGGAAGAAAGACTTGAAGAGGAGATGAATCAAATTAAGAGAACGATGGAGGAAATGATTTCCTCCTTGGAAGGACATATAGTCGATCTCTAGGACATGATGAAGAAAATATTGAAAATTCAAAATCAGACGACGACTTCCGTGGCAAAAGGGGTGGAAGGGAAAAGCACGAATTCTGACAGTCGTATGGAGTAAGATGAGGTCGAAATCATGGAAGGAGAAAGAAGAAGACCTCATCTAGAGCCTGCCTAGAGGGAAGAAAGAGGGGGTGGATATGGGGAGCGCTAGGAGGGATACTATGGCCGTCGAGGTACTGATTTTGAAGAAAGAATGGGGGAATTCGAAGGGGGTTTGTGCTATGGAAGGGCAAGGGAAGACCGTGAGACATGGGGAGG